>OX336416.1:43752411-44952411 GCA_946903255.1 Schistosoma spindalis
CTCGTCACCGAAAAGACCTTCAAAGGTTGATCGACACGGCCGCGTCGAGATCGTCAGCATTGATCGTCTCAAACCAGCACACGTCGATGACAGTGCCTACCCGATAACTTGAGACTCAATGCTAGACCTATCAAACCTTCTAGCGGGATCTCTACGTCTACCTCGGATCCCACGCTAGATACATCAGAGACCTCGTTCTCACGTCCCGGTCAACAGCACGCGTCATCTGCACCATCTACGGACGAGACTTCCGTCTCACTTCCAGATCGGCAGACCACGCCGCCCTTGACCTCGGATGAGATCGCAGGCTCACGAAGCACGAACAAGACTACCGTCTCACGTTCCGGTCGCCGAGTACGATTACCCGTACGCTTTCGTCACTAAACGCACAGTCAATAACGGATACGGTGTAGGATTATTCCTATACTACACGCATGCTACACTTTTTTTTTTTGATTTTTTTTGTATCCTGAGCCCACGCCTCCGACCATCGTCCATTTGATAACGTCGACTTCAGTCAACTTTGGCAAAAGCTGGTTTGGCCACCCACGCTCTAGTCAACGCACTCAGTCGATTATCTGGTCTCGAATTCGCCTGGCATATGCTTGGTAGTTATGGTCGCGTCCGGTTTCTTGGCTCAACGTGGTTTCGTCCTACGTCTGCAGCGTTTTCTGGTCCGCATCCATACGAACGCAATCATCAGATCCTGGATACAAACCACTCTGGTGTGGTATGCTAATTCGACCAACAAATACAGCACACTTCTCCTGGTACCGTTCTGCGCAAAAGACCTTCGTTGGCAACTCGAGGATCAATGATCACTTCCTGTTCCGCCAATTTCCTCCGTCCTACAACCGCAATTCTGCCGATCAGTCCCACGAATCAAACCGCTAACTATCGAAAGTGTAAACCCTTTCTAGCGGGGGGCTCCTGTAGTGACCTACTTTTGTCAACAGAACACGATTGGTTCGATGAAAACAATTATTATTATAACCAATTGTACCAGTGACTGTTTTACTGTGCTCGTTTGTTTAACTGTGCTAATGACAGCCATTATACTTACTATCCCGTTGACTTCGAACTTGTACGAATCCGGTTACGCTCAGTAACCACACTTGTACTCCTTTGGCACGATCTCGGTATTCTTTCGATACCACGAGATTGCCAACAAATATATACGACTACTACAATCATCTGCCTTCTGATATTTTGGCCTACCGGAATTTTATTGGTCTATTGGCAAGTAGTCTGGTAGCGGTGTTCATATTAAATCGCAACTCGACACCACGCTACAACTTCTTTGCTGTATCAGTATGACTTCTCCAAGCTGACGGAATAATGGGTGCCCAGGTAATGGGAGTGAGTGCATTCAGACACTCAAAGTTATCGATAGTATCAGTGTACGACGGACACTAGCAGCGTTTTGCTGTAGCATTATCATATCCAAGTACCTGTCAAGTTACGAGGACAAACAACACAATGTATTGTACATCACTGTTACCCAACATCAGACAATATCCATCGTCAGCATAAGTGACTGATTATAATCGTAATGAAATCACTTCGTACGCGGCTGATAGTTGTTTGTGGTTTACAAACATGCTCCAGTTTGTGCAAATGCATTCTTGTGGGTTATAAATAAAGAGCTTCTGCTTTCTATCAGTGATACGTTGAAAAACCCATAAAAAGTAGCCATTCAGTTGTAAGCAAATAGCCCTGTGTGTCTTGAATACTGATTCTGATCTTATTAATTTGTTGTACATATTATTAGACTCAGGTGCTCGACTGTGCATCCCTACCAGGTCTTATTCCGACAAGCCGTGGTATGCATCTTCTTCTATGACCAGTCAGTTAAAATTCCATACGCAAAGACACCTCGACTTATGGTTCAATCATAGGTTTACATTTCGTCATACTCGAATTCTGGTCTTATTTGCTTACGGGTTTGCTTACTATATATCTCGTGCTTCAGCCCAACATTTAGAATACAAAACAAAAATATCATGCGCTTTTGGTTACGAACCCAAAAACACTCAGCATTTTTAGCGAGGTACTAAGACGAGCCGCTGAACCAACGGACTGTATTCTCAAATAACATTTTTTACATCAGGCATGCAACTTCACAGGCAAGACCAAATTGTTACAGAAGATACAGTCTTCACTATGGTGGGTTACTCAGTTGACTTGATATTTTATAGGGTACATTGATCATAAACGTATGTGGGAAAATACTTCTCACGCACGAATTTAAAAACTATTGGTAAGATCCATATTGTCAATATGACGATTAGCGCGCTCTATGGAGATTGCGTTGCGACGTGCAACTGATAGTCGGAAGTAAACTCGAGAGCTTCTATAAACCGTGACCTTATACCCCCTCGGAACATCTTAGGCATTAATGATGCCACAGGGCGAAGTCACCCGCCTCATATGCGCTGTAGGTGACACATCTTGAGAGAGCTGAAAATGTCGATGCTATTTCAGCTCATTTATTTTTATTGGATTTGTAGGGTCATGAACAGGCTTCATACTTAAAAAATTTTCTAGTTTTGCTTGTAATAGGATTGCTCGGTAGGAAGTGAAACCAATTCTACGTCACAAACACAATTTTAAGAGGTATTTTGTATAATAAATTAACATTAATATCGTTGGTTCGTGACACCCCACGTGACCATAATTTAACAAAATGTTCTGCCGTACAGACATGGGTGGATCGAACTTATCTCCCCACCATCACGTTTGCTGGTCAGTAACGCCACTCTCCCCCCCTTTTGTGATGTTAGGCTCTCTTACGTTCATAGTGTGTATGGATACTGTTTTAATTTCAACTCCTCGTTGGAATACACCGTCTTTACTAGCTCCATGTTACAAGCAAATCAGATGGCTAAAGCATTTGTATTATGGGTTAGATATCCATTTGGTATATCACACTGCTATGAAGATAACTAATGGTAAAAGTTTGTAGTGACCTACTTTTGTCAACAGAACGCGATTGGTTCGATGAAAACAGTTATTATTATAAACAATTGTACCAGTGACTGTTTTACTGTGCTCGTTTGTTTAACTATGCTAATGACAGCCATTACACTTACTCTCCCGTCGACTTTGAACTTGTACGAAATCGGTTACGCTCAGTAACCACGCTTGTACTCCTTCGGCACGATCTCGGTATTCTTTCGATACCACGATATCGCCAACAAATACATCTCGACTACAGCCATCATCTGCCTTGTGATATTGGTCTACGGGGATCTTATTGGTTAATTGGCACGTAGTCTTCTTGTAGCGGTGTTCATAGTCAATCGCAACTCGACACCACGCTACGAGTTTAACAAAACAAGTCAGTTTATATGTGGTTTAGAGATGATAAGAATAGATAACAAATGAAATAATATGCAAGAGTTTAGAATTGTAAAGTTTTCGGGCTAACAGTACAAAACATTGAGCAACTCACAAGACTTTGGAACATTATGAGATTTTTGTGGTCGGCCACAGTTGATCAGCTTCGATGAGATTAGCGAGTTGTCTATCTACGTGTAATAGAAAGAAATGACATGACTCTCAGGAAGAATAATGCAATTTTGAGCATCAGAAAGATCTGGAATCTGAAAGTGAGGATCAGGGGCATGGGGGCATAATTAATAAGCAATTAATATTGGGAGAGGGTGAAAAATGTGTTCTATCATTTGGTTATGTTCATATTAATGACAATGATATTAAGCGGTGGCAGAAGCTCAGGGACTAGTTGGTGAAGCTCTTTATTGTCAAGTAATAGTGTTATTAGTCTTTTGAACTTGGTTATAGTGTCACAGTTACAGATAGGCATTGGCAACCTGTTGCATTATAAACTATACCGCACTGTAGAAAACTTACAACGCAATGGTTTTCGGTGTTTTGCTATAAGCCGTGTATACGCGTTGTTTCTGGGTCATTAGACTACCTCATTGATCATAGTTGGGCAGGAGGTTAGAAATGTGAGTCCGCATATTGTTTTGTAGAGAAATAATAGATTGTTTCTTAGCCGACGATACCTAAAGGTTCTAAAGAGAGGTGCTCACATCTATCTGTGTAGTCGAGAGTGGAGTTACATACTAGCAGTCGGCGTGTGCAGCGTCCTCGGACATCCACTTGTATCTTATATGTGGTATTCAAGTTTGAGGAGATATAAAAGTAATATTCAAAAAGGGTCGTATACAAATTTTATAAATAGTAAGCCTAGACTCTGTTGTGAAGAAATCTCTTTCAACGAGAAAAAATATCTATCAAAAACTATATAATTTGTTCGCTTAGCTACCTATTTCTTTGTAAGCAGGAAGTACTATCTTAATGTCATTCGTAATCAAACTTTTACTGTTTTTAGATGAACAAAAGTACCATTTTAGTATGTAGCAGTAAATAAATCCCCAAAATAAATAGCTCTGTAAGTTTTCGACATTGGATGCTGACCACAGTTTAAATGGACTCATCTAGCTGAAGGCGCTCGGTCAAGCATCCGCAACAGATCACGTGTGGGAACGCCGTGCTCAACATCTGTCTCAATCGCCAGCCAGATTAGTTCAAACGATCCTCGATATATTGATAGCTTATCAAATATATCTTCGATCCCCTCGCCTCTGTCTTTTGATTTTACTTGGTGGGTGCGCTTCATATTAGAAGGTGTTACTGGTTAAAGCGTTGTCAAACTCTGAATACTTGTGGCGTCTTCAAGTACAATAACTCCGTAGAATTATGGTTTACTTCATTATTAGTATTATTATAGTGATATACCTAGTCCTAAAACATTAGATACATCATGATGTGACTGCCTAATCTGTAAGATCTTACTTGGAACTCACATCATTATCTACACTGATTCATCGTATCCTGACAGTCGACAACATAATGTCTGAGGTTTCTAAATAACACATTTAGGCTAGCGAAAGAAAAATATATTTAATTTGAGCAAAAAGTTATGCAGAATGACCACATCTGCAAGATTGAGCCATACCACCTGATTGAATTTAATTAGTTCCTCCCGCTTTCACCATTGTTGTCCTTCTCTCCATGTTGAATATCTATTTTTTCAGTTATCTCATCTTAAGCTTTCAGCATTGTGTGTTTAGGACGAATTCCAATACAGCTCTTTTCTGAGTCTAACTTTTGGTGGATTAATGTTGTTTGTATGAGCTAATGATTCCTTTCATATTTGATGACTACCTGATTCCGAATCCTCAATACAATACGATCAGATAATGTGGGAAACCGGGAGGACCAGCCAAATAGCAACGGAATTGAGGAGATACATGATGGTAGTGCTCGGAATCAGTAAAACCGATTGGACCTTATCGGGACAAAAAAGGTAAGATTCGGGTGAGATGCTCTTTTACTATCGTCATGAAGAAAAAAATGCTTAGCATGCACAAGGAGTTGCACTGGTGTTGTCCAATAAAGCACGAAAAGCACTTATAGGATCGGAATTTAATGGATTCATGATCGTCAACTCATCTTTCAAAACAAAGGGAATCACAATTAGCGGTGCAAAGCGGTGCGTGAAAGACAGGTGAGTTCCAAGTGAAGACCGGTGTCAAGTAAGGTCTCTTACTCTCCCACTTCCTCTTCCTTATGATGATCAACTGGATTACGAGGACCTCAACATCCAAGAGGAAGCACGAATACATGGGACAGCTTGCATGCAACTAGACGATTTGTACTTTGAGGATGACCTAATCCTCCAATCCCACGCACACGAACAAATGCAGGTGAAAGCGGTCAGTATAGCAGGAGCTTCTGCAGCAGTAGGATTACATATACGTAAGGGTAAAAGCCAGATCCTAAAATACAATACAGAGAGCACCAACCAAATCACACTTGATGGAGAAACTCTATGAAAGGTGGAAAAATTCACGTACCTGAACAATGTACAATTGTGGACTACTGTGATATTAACACTGCTCTAATAATCGACCTTATCCTAAAATTGTAGACTTTTCATGATATAACTGCCTAATCTGTAAGATCTTACGTGGAAGTCACATCATCATGTACACCAACACATTGCATTGTAACAATTACCAATACATGATGGAGAACAAGCTTAGGCTAGATATAGAACAATATATTTTTTATATGAATAAAGGATATAAGGCAACATTCAATAGGGACCACGCCTGCAAGGCCGAGCCATACCGTCCGATTAATTTAACATGGGGAAAACGACAGATCCTTTCAAAGCCGCCAGCCGTCTCATTTCAACGACCTTGAACGGCCTGACAGGTGGCGACCATTCCGTATTTCAATTGCCGTGGGCTTGTTGGGTTGCATGAGTATAAAATTTTCTCACATTAAAGTCAGCTTTCGCTGTATTAAAAAGCACAAAATCACTGCTGAAAGCATTAGTTTGGCATTCTCTGTTTTGTAGTGCGGAGACGTCACGTGAACTGTTTACGACAAAACGTTCTTTGTGGCTTTATTTTTGGCTTCACTATATATACATTTTTTAAACTTATTTTTCCGCTTCATATATCATTCATCCTTTGCCAGTAGTTATGATGTATCAACAAACTTTTGCACAATTTTTACTTTCGTCTTCTTCGTAGTTTCATGTGGAGTTATACCAATCATGTTAACGAGTAACTTTGTGGGAATTAGGAATAAATAAGTGTTTGCCTTATAAGTATCCGTTTTCTTATGACAATTTGTTGTACTGCATCAGTGTAGAAGTTTCGCTAGAACGTTGCATTGTATATATAACTATTCACTATGACAGTATATTCGAATCGATACTTATTACTATCCACACTGAATATATTATTCTATCCCCAGCCCAAACGTGTTCTTTAAAAGTACTAAGTATCATTGATAACTGTGACGATATGACGAGTATGTGTGAATAGTGATGTTTGATCTTACCGATTAAGCGATCACAACATAACAAATTCACCGTTTTGAGACTAGGTCCGTTATCAAAGTAATATTAGTACCGAACTAGACTATAATTCTACATACTCAAGACATTTATGATGCAAAAGACTGTATAGTTGTTATATTTATATTTAAATAATTCATTATATCAGAAGGGGTTTTGTGGAGATTGTAGTAATTTCAATGATTAAGATCATGAGTCATTATATGAACGAACGTGGCAGTAGTCAACATAAAACACAGTAATCGTCAATTTGTAGATTATTTCTCCAAATAATCTTCCATAATCATAAATTCGCTAAGTTGTTCATCGACATAGACTTGATTATTGGAAATGTTTGAGCCTTTCAATTACTTGGCATAAATTGCATATCATAAAACGTATAAGGACCTTCTCAGCTTCACAAAGTTCTGAAAAACAACAAATCAGTCGCAAAACAAACTGTTAAACTTCGTTATCAGTATCAAAAACGATAAGTAAATGAAATCGCAGCTAACAGGATGTATTTACAAGTGTCTTACAGTGCTCTTCATTTTCTAACGTCCTAGAACTTTATCTAGTGATTTGGTATTAACAAAAACTTCAGACACCAAATAAACTGAATCAAAAACTTTAATTAGTTATATAAAATCTGAGAAAAATCCAACTACAACTCTCATAATACTACTAGCATTTCACTGTTTTCAATATAACAATAACATGACTGGTAAGCACTACTTAGATATTACCCGTCAATATGCATTTAAACTTTGTTTAAAATTTGGTCAGTGATTTCGGAAATTCATTCGTCAACCTTATAACAGACATCATAATTTAGTATTAATCACAGCATGGTTTAGTTACCATGCTCAAAACAAGCACATATCGTTGGACTTATAAAGGGAATGTGAGTGACTAATGTGGCACTCACAGTAATGCTATACACAGTTCCTGTATATGCTCAGAGAGCTGGGAGAAAAGGCTATCAACGTCAATTGTTACTTGTATTTTTTCTTTCCCAGACACGTTACATAATAATATGTCAATGCAGTCAAAAACGATGATAATTGTGATGGATAGAACTGTTTATGACTGCATATTAGCAACTTATATAATATTCAAAATTAGTTTAACTCTTGAGTGCTTCAACACACATTTTATAAACAGCTACCAACACGCATTTTCAACACCACCATAATTAAGGAGGTGAATCAAATGCGAATGGTTTCATAGCTCATTTTTGCTTAAAACTCTGATTTCAGTCTACTTTGAATTGATAAATGGTGACGGAAAAATGCTGTCGATACCTGATAAATAACAACATCTATAAGCCCAAACAACATGTAACATGTGCGCGAAAACCTATGGCCCAGCGTCCTGACCGTGCCGATGAATTCAATCAATTGAATCCATCCTTCTCGTCTAATCCATTGTTGGGTTTTTCTCCGCGTTAAATGTTGAATATTCATTTTCTCAATTGTCTCGTGTTCGGCTTTGAGAATTATGTGTTTAGGGCCCAACGCCACTACAAGCCAATCAATAACTAATCATTTCGATTTGTCGATAAGACATATATTATTGACCCCATCAAAAGCCAATGAGAAGTCAAGGTATATGCCGTCAACCGTCCTATCGCAATTGATGACGGTTGTCCATCTGCCCACCAAGGTCAGCAGGTTGGCTGTACAAGAACAGTTAACTGTACCGCAAACACACCTCCTACTATACACGATTAGTAAACCCGGGAATTTGTTTCCGGTTGAGGTGGTCCGCGTGACTACTCGGGAGCCCTTCGAAAGAAAACTTGATGTATTAAGGACTCAGGACTATATTTTATTATAATTTACAATTATTTCCCTATTGCATGTAAATAATATGCTCAATTCTCAACCTGGTAGTATCGATTATAAACTGCTTCTAGATAAGAAAGCCGTCAACTGATAGCTCTTTCTATTTTGTCGCAACCATCTGAAGAATAGAGTGGATTGTTCAACCGATGCGTTACATGTGTATAGCCCGTATAAAGCTGTCGCTAATTTACCTCTAAGAGTAAGTTGTTGCGTGTTTCTATACGACTAAGAAAACTAAAGTAGTATTTTATAAAGGCCAACTTGTCGGCAAATTGTTTCTTCGTCATTTGTATCGATGAACCCTTCGGCTTTTCTCTTCTGGACGTGTTTACAAGTTAAATTATTTCAGTTAGTAGTGGGCCCGTCTTAGTCTCTTTTAGTGTGTTTCTTCATTTGTTGTCTCCTGTTAGATGATTCATTCAGTCATGAAAGCAGACACGTTTGGCATTAGGCTCCAGTGGATTACACGATGTAAGAGATAGTATATACAAGTTATGGATACAATGGAATGCAGTTCGTCCTCAGTTTCTAACCTCACCTGCATAACACAGTATTCAAGAATTGGTAGTGTTTGAGAGTTCACTGACGTACAGTATAAGGAACATTAGATTTGTAGGTCTAATGTACTACAGTACTGTGGCCTGGAACACTGCATTAAGCACTAATTTAAAAAACTTTTAACTATTCTTAGTCTGTGTTGTCTGCTAACTACAAAAGCTCTAGCCTATCTACGTGAGTATCTGGCAGTCTTTAAGTCTTCCGAATCCAATATCCATAGTGTCTGGAAGTTCGTCCAAACCTTCCCTAATATAATTTACTTCTTGCTGACCAGCCCTCAAATAAAGTGTATTTTGCATGACTTACCATTACCAAAGCCAAACTGGTCACCATATTACAAGCATTGAGTTTTAAGGAGAGTCATAATGGTTTTATTGATAATCATCACGATTTTCTAAAGCTAGTCGGTTCATAATTTTATGGAGACTGCTTAGGTTCTGTTTCTTAGGTCATGATGACCCACATCCACCCAGTGCAATAGTCAGGTACACTTCCTGAATGACATAAAGCATTATTAGAATAGCATCAACATAAATCTAGGGTTGTCTGAACAACCCAGAATGTAGTTCGTAAAACGATATTGATTTCCCTACATACAAAGTGCCTCATGTTGTTAATATGTTTTGTTGGTTAATATCTGCAACTAGTAATCAGATTTACTTCGTTAATTTCGCAGCTGTTTATCCATTGATCAGTATTTTGTCGAGGGCTTCTCTGCATTGAACAACCGTAACATCTTTAAAAAGAACAGTGGTATTCTTCCTCTCTGAGTTGAATTTGCAGTTTTGGTTGTTTATTATGCATCAAGAGTATTGTTTTTCCTCGAAAGTAACTAATCATCTGTACTTTTTTTAAAAGTGTACTTGCACTTTAAAAAAGAATCAACGACTACAAGTATTTGCCAAGAAACGGACCACAATAGTCTGCATGAATTCTCTGCCAGGTCTCAGACGATCAGTCAGTCAGTCAGTAACAACGTGGGACTTCGTACGTACGTACATCAGTTCGAGTTGCCATACCACATTAGCACAGAGATTCAGTTATCGATTCAAATCCCGTAGTGGAAGAGGTAGTGATAGAGAACATTATGGTTTGATGATGTTACTTAAGGAGTATAGTCCAGTGGAATAGATTTTGAAAGAAAATGAAGGACATGAAAAATTCAGAAGGTCAGAGTTTGAGGAAACACAGAGAGTGGATGCACCTGCGCCATTGCAAACGATTTTGAGCCATGTCATTCAAGGTCTCTAACCATCGGTTGTTATCATCTCGCGGTCCCCAACCAGGTAGTCTACACCTACCAACATGGCTCAGTCCACTTGTCAGTGACTTCATGGATTTGTACCATGTTTTGGTCTGGCCGCCCCTAGCTTTCTTCCAACCTATTCCTACACCACAAAACATCGCACGTCGTGGCAGTCGGTGGTCTGGCATGCGCAACACATGTCCCAGCCATCTCAACTGATTAAGTTTCACTACATCATCAATTGATTTGCCATCCTTACCTAGTGCCCATTTCCTAACAACTGAGTTACTTACTCGGTGGTACCAGGATATACGAGCAATGTTTCGAAGACACCTATGATCAAATACTAGTAACCTACAAATATCCTCTACTCTTACTGGCCATGTTTCACTGCCATAAAGTAGGATGGAACGAACTGCTGCACCGTAAACACGTCTTTTGGTTGATAGAAGGATATCTCGCCTACACCACAAATGACGCAAGTTGGCAAAAGCTAGTCGGGCCTTCTGTATCCGTGCTGAGATTTCGTCACACACCAAACCACAAGGGCTGATGAGACTTCCAAGATAAGTGAGGCGGTCGTCACGCTCAACTACTTCACTCCCTATCACTAGTTCGGGTGCCGATGCAGCCCAATCCTGAAGCAACATTTTGCATTTCGAGGGATAAAATCGCATGCCGAACATGCCTGCATTGTTGCTTAGAGTGGTCAGAAGACTGCATTTTGTCAGCGTCTTCACCAAATAGAACGATGTCATCGGCATATTCTAAGTCAAAAAGTGAATCTCCTGGTAAAAGTTCAACTCCTGGAAATTTAGATGAGGAAAGTGTCATCTCTAAAAGGACGTCATCGACAAAGTTAAACAAGAATGGAGAGAGTGGACAGTCCTGACGAACACCACTTGAGGTAATCAGTTCTGATGACAGTTCTCCATATGCTTTCACTCGACCAGTTGTGTTCGAGTAGAAAGCCTTTATAAGGTTAATGTACTTCTTTGGTACTCCTTTAACTGACAAACACTGCCACAGAACCTCACGATCAACAGAGTCAAATGCCGCCTTAAGGTCGAGAAATGCTACCATTGTGGGGCGTCTGAATGTGTGTCTATGTTCTAGGACCTGACGTAGTGTGAATATCTGATCTATACAACCACGTCCAGGTCGGAAACCAGCCTGGTTTTCTCTAGTCTGCTCTTCACGAGCTTTGGTTAGACGTCGAAGTAATATTGAAGCTAATATTTTAGACACTATATTAGTTAAACTAATTCCTCTGTGATTGTCACAAGAGGACTTTTGTCCTTTCTTATAGACTGGCACAATCAGTGATTAAGACCAGTCAGACGGGATTACGTCCAGTTCCCAGATTCTACCTAAGACCTCAATCAATCTCACTGCTAATACTGGGCCACCATCCTTAAAAATCTCAGGGGTAAACCTGTCAGGGCCTGCTGCTCTTCCACGCTTCAGATTTCCTATAGCTTTTTCAACTTCGTAAAGACTCGGAGGACTTACATTTACTTGCCATTCTGGTAGATTGGAGATCGTGGGAAACCGAAGTGTGGCTGAAGGCCAGTTGAACTGATCCCTAAAGTGTTCTGCCCATCGATCCAATCTCCTGGATTGAGAATGAATAATATGCCCATCTTTCTCTGAGATTGTTCCGCTAACAGTTGAGTTCTTAATACCGGTTTCTTTAACAAGTCTGAACAGTTGTCTGCTTTTACCTATTGTCGCTGTCTTTTCCATCTCTCTTTTTTTCGCTACCCACCATTGTTCACGATCATTGCGTAGGCTTCTGGTCAGTTTACGCTTAAGCTGACTCCGCTCTTTGTTATGTTCAAAGCCAGATGGAATGAGTTTACGAGCATCTATCAGTGCGGTAGACGCTGCTGAGATCCAGTGTTTCTCCCTAACATTATGGTTAGCCGTACCTGCAGACATCACTGATGTTTCTACAACTTTTCGGATGCCTCGGGGTGGGCATCAGTTACGTGCCTGCCTAACTGTTTTTTTAGTTGTTCCTGAAATATACTCTTAGCTTGACTATCGTTAAGTAGGACCCTAAGGGGTTTCCCTGAATCATCTTTCCTACGTCCAGTAAGACGTAGGCAAATACGTACTCGCACTAGAGCATGATCTGAGTCTAAGCATGTGCTCCAGAATGAGCGACAGTCTTCTATCGAGCCCCTCCATCGGTGGCTGATAGCGATGTGATCTATTTGGGTCCAGCGTTGGGACGAATTAGCGGGTCGCCATGTTAAAAGATGTTTTTCCTTATGATTAAAGTCAAGTTATTGGCCTTTGGCATTACCCGATTTTATATTTGCTTGGAATAGCTGTGCTGTGCTTTTACTATGTGAAGATTCGTATACTTGGCTTTGAGCAACATTACGTGTTTGGGCTAGTAATAGTACCCGGTTACTCAAGCCAATACTGTTACCACTTCTGCTATTGAGAAATTTGTCATGACAATTTTATCTCTCCGTGTTAATGTGATGTGGAAATCTGAACAGACATACGTTTGTCAGGTTCTACGTTGTACATCACTGAAACCGAAGTAGACAGAGCGGGCTTCGAACCTCTGATCTGAGTCTAAGCATGTGCTCCAGAATGAGCGACTGTCTTCTGTCGAACCCCTCCATCGGTGGCTGATAGCGACGTGATCTATTTGAGTCCAGCGTCGGGACGAATTAGCGGGTCGCCATGTTAAAAGATGTTTTTCCTTATGATTAAAGTCAATTGACTCCTTGTATCAATATCTATGTGTTAAAATAAATAATAAATAAATAAATATTGATCACCAAGGTACAGATACATACACGACGAATAATATTGAGTTGCCTGTTGTCCATACACACAATGAACTAGGAGTTATTGTTAGCCAAGACTTAAAAACTATCGCACACTGCCGTGTGATAGCCGCTAAAGGTTTGTAAACCCCATAGTCAATGCGTAGAGACTTGAGCTATGTCAATGCTTAAACTTTTTGACTGTATACAGTGTTTGATCATCCTAAACTCGAGTATTGCATACAAGCGGTTAGCCCCTGTTTAAAAAATCAGCGAAACGTTGGAAAAGGTTCAAAGAACCCCAACTAAGCTGATTCCCAGAATATCTAAGCTTCTGTATGATCGACTGGCTAAACTAAACCTATATCCATTGTCATATCATAGAACTAGAGGTGACTTGATTACAGTTTTCAAATTGCTTAGTGATAAATTTGCACCTGATATGCCCTCATTTTTCTTCTCTTCCAAAACAGAGAATTTACGATGACACTCTAAGAAAGTTCACAAACCCAGAACAAATTACTTGTCAGCTGACTATCGACTTTCCCATCGAATTATCAACGAGTGGGATTCATTACCTCAACACTCAATTGAAGCTACATCCGTTGACGCTTCCAAAAGGAAGTTGGATCAACTGAGAGATCACCATTGCCAGGACTAACACAGGCCATCCAGCCTCCTGTCCTTTCCAAACTGAAACTAAAACCGTCTTTTAAGACCCATCCTGATAATCAGTGCGGAAATCCTTTGATTCGTTTTAGTCATGTAATTTATGTACTATAGTAGTCACTTAAGATGCTTGATAGAAACTTACTCCATCTCATTTTCGTTTTGCGCGTGGAATTTACGTATTTTGGCAAATACATGTTCAGGATCAACTCGTAAAGTTCGATTGTATCTCACTTCCTTCCTTTGTTACAACAGGCGTCACGGTTATTGAAAAATAATCAAGTTATTGGCCTTTGGTATTACCCGATTTTATATTTGCTTGGAATAGCTGTGCTGTGCTTTTACTATATGAAGATTCGTATACTTGGCTTTGAGCAACATTACGTATTTGGGCTAGTAATAGTACCCGGTTACTCAAGCCAATACTGTTACCACTTCTGCTATTGAGAAATTTGTCATGATAATTTTATCTCTCCGTGTTAATGTTATGTGGAAATCTGAACAGACATACGTTTGTCAGGTTCTACGTTGTACATCACTGAAACCGAAGTAGACAGAGCGGGCTTCGAACCTCCCAATTTATTACCTGATTGGGCATCTATACCCTTGAAAGTAGGTTGTTTGAAATTTGGATAATATTTCGTTACTTTGCCGAAATTAGTTAGTTATTGTGAATTTACGTTTGCTGTCACTATATAGTCTTCGAAGTTTACTACTGCTTTAGGTATGAGACTGATTTTTAGTGTTAGTGTCAATGACATCAGTTATATCTAGTGTAATCTGTAAGTAAGCAGTGAATTTTTATCTGCATAATGTGTGTCAACTGTTAATTTACAACAGGTTTCGGAAGATATCAATGATTTAATGTGTATATTGTCTCTTATCATTTTGTAGATACCAAATAAAGCTAAAATGCCCCGACAAGCGGAACTTATCTGTCCAGAAGACCAAACACTCATACGAGGGACCTGTAAACCAGCAGATGCCGAATCACATGTCGATTGTAGTTCACCTAAGGAAGTTACGAAAAAATCCAAACACCATTCAAAAAGAAGTTCTCAAACTACTCACTCAGATGGTAAAGAGAAAACTCTGAAAACAAAACATGCAAAGAATAGAAACGAATCCTCAGTCGTTATCAGTCCTAAGCTCTCCTCGGATGTTAGCCAACCTAATAGTGCAGGTAAAGAAGGGTTTAAAAAAGAAATTACACTTGACAAAAACAAGCGCGAACATGTGAAAAAAAAGCGGAAACATTCGAAAGGTGAAACAAGGCATGAAAAGCGTAGCAAACACGATGAAGCGAACTCTGAGGTAACTGTTGATCAATCAGTTGTCAAAGAATCTGCCCGTAAACACAAGCATCGCGACAAACCTCATGGTTCCTCAAAGATGTCAATGGTGGATGGGATAACTCATCGTTCTACCAAATCTGTCGCTTGCGGGGACAGTTGTCGTCAAGATGCTCCAACTTCAGTCAAAGAGCAAAGCTTTGAAGCTGTTTCACGTTCCTGTACTTATGAACCCGTTCCAGGGACACCCTCATCCGCTTCTAGATGTTCTTCACATGTTTCGCGTTCATCTTCATGTAGCCAATCCCCGACACGCTCCGGAAAGCATGAAATGCACCGCGTCCATGACCCACGTTTTGATGAAAGGTTACATAGGCAGAGGTATGAGCAGAACAGTAGATCGCCATCCATGCATTTACATCATGATCACAAACCTGACCTTCCTACACGGGCCACAGATAGCGGTCATGGAACTAATCCTGAAGAAAAGTATTATTCAGTAAAAAGAACACAATCACCCGTCAGTTCACCTTCAAGGTCAAAGCGATATAATTCAGCTACTTTAAGTTATGGGTATCGTCAGTCAACACAACGTCATCATTTATCCCCAAGTCATGGGTCTCACTCAAGACATCATGGACCTCACCGTGAAAGAAGTCGTAGTGGCTCGGAAAGATACGAATCTCGACGAACATCAACATACCGCGCAGGTGATAAACAACATATTCACTCAAAGACTTATCTCGTCAAGACAAAACCTAGATATCATAATCCGGATGACCATCCTGATTTACATGAGGTTAGTTATTCGAAAAATTATGAACGTCGTCACATACGTGATTCTAATAGCACAAAAAGACACGGAAGTGGAAGTCATCGACGTGAAATTATTGAATCTTTATCACCGTCACCTAAAATCTCAAAACAACTTCGTGAGAATTATGAACCTCAACATCATTCAAAACGTCAACAAGTCAATAACGTAAGTATCTACAGTCAATTTAGTTAATGATGATCATCGTATTTCGGCATAGTGAATCATTCTTTTGTAACTATTTAATCCATATTTCGACTGCATAACTGTCATACAATGTTTGGCAGTTATATCTGTCAACCAAGGGTTTGCTTTGGAATCAAAGTTTTCTAGTAAAATTGTACCGAACGTCAATTTGTCTTGCCAAACGATTAATATTAGTCATGACATCTTTTTATTTCGACGTAATAAAGTTTTATCATGATAATCTGTAAGATGTTCGCTACTTATAATTATCGCTAATGAAATAATGCTACAAGAAACTAAAAGTACAAATGTTATTCTTATTATCAACAATTAAAAGTTAAGTCGAAATTACAATATAAAATCTATGACATGGAACTTTGAAAGTGAAATGTGGTCAGAAAGATCTTGGAAACAAGGGTAAATTGGATTAGGCTGAGGTCAACAGAGAGGATTTGAGGCTACTTTAATTGAACAGTCGATTTCGACAAGGTTATTCTATTATTGCACCTCATGTTGCTTTCTTTTCAACCATATTTTATAGTGTTCCTGTGTCCCATTTAGAACACACATTAAACGACTGTTGTTAATTCAACACCAAAGAAGTGGAAATTTAATCCATTTTTTAACGCAAAGGTAAATTTTGTTGCTACATGGTAGTTAATGAATATCTGTAAAATCACAAATAATAAAAATATTTCCAATATATCTTCGATATGGTTAAAATTCACGGACTATTTTCCAGATTAGTCATAGAACAATCTACTAATGACAGAACTAGAAGAATCCACATAACTATTCCATCGTTTTGCATGCAGTTCGTATCATTTAGCGTTAATTACACATTGAAAGTACATCTTAGTAACACCAAAAAAAAAAATAGTTTAATGTAATTGTTTTTACCAATTATGTTAGTGTTGTGTTATACTTTCGTGATTTCTCTAGATATACTAACATTTCTAATAGTTAGTTTATTTAACTTTCTAACTGGCAGAGTAGAAGAATCTAAGCGATAAAAGCTCAGTTTTACTCGATTCGGTCTACATCTTTCAGATTTACCGGAATATCTGATCATCTTTTGTCTGAATGCTCAGTGTTTATTAGCTATTACTCTCAACTATGTAATACGTAATATATACGTATTAGATAAGATGTCTGCTGACTTTTAAAAAACCAATATTCGTACTTTTGTTTCGTTTATTTGACGTATCTATCATTCAGACTTTCCAATGGCACCCGTACACAGAATCTAGTGTTCATTCTGCTCAGATCAATCACTGTTTTAAAATATAACGTTTTGTAACAATTGTATTTGGTTCTGTTGAAGTTGATGATAAATTGGTTGTTTATTTCGGATGAACTTGATAATTTTCATTATTACTACATCAACGACTAAATAGTCCAGTCATCTATACTAAATAACAATCAGAATTTATTTGCCAATATTCTTATTTACTAGTGTCAGCTTAGAACCTAATAATCTATTTAGTCTTACAGAAAAGGCATGACGCGTCAACTCGGAAGACTAAATCACCATGAACTTAAACTTGATCACATTAAGTAGAATTGAACTCTAACCAAGTTCACATATAAGTATTTGATATTGACTTGTTTTTTTATTGTGCCGGCTTAACAGACTACCCGAACTTCCGAACTGATATCTGTGGGACTGAATTAAAACCCACTCCTCAATACATAACGACTAAGTGTTTAAACCTCACAGCTCTAACTTTATTGTTATAAAACATTTATCTAGTCTTCACGATATCAAAAGAACATTTTTCAGACTAGTAAAATCATATGTCCTCATACTTCCGTAAGAAATTTAGCCACAGTTCACTTATCAATGTATGTTGTAAAACCTATGACTTTTATTCCCAATCCCCAAATAAATGATCATGGAAACAGTTAACCACGTAATCTTTTTGATATTCTTTTTTGCATGTTCTAAGTGTAAGACTAAACGAACTTGATCAACAATCGTATGACATGTCATCCATTGGCGTACAACGATATCCAAATGTCATTGTCGACCTACTGGAATTAGTGCTTAAAGTATCTGTCGGTTTTCTATTCTTTATGATGCCTCTCATATACTGTATACTATGATTGTGTTTCACTAAACATATATTTCAAATTATTAAGTACATTTGTAGATTTAGAAAGTAAATAGTTAACCTATTTATAGCTAGTTCATCTATACTCTCCTTGAAATCGTCTACGCATTAATCCGATAAGTGTTTAGCAAGATTTTTATTCTTTCTTTACATAACTAATATATACAAGATGATTTTGTTGTCTTTCATGCTCATGTATCACATATACATTAGTCCTAACTTACCTTTTGAACGTAGTTACTGAAATCCCAGTCAGACATACATCCACCTCTGTTGCAAAAACGTGATCGACGAAGTACAAATGAAGTTCACGATTCTTGTAGTCCAAATCGGAAGTCAACCAGTAGCATTCCAGTTTGTACTGAGTCTGCTCATCATCCCTCGAGTTCTCCCTCTCATTCAGCTTGTCTTCTACCTAAGGACAAAGATCGAAAACTACAGATATCTCACGCTCTTTGTGAACTTTTGGATGAATTAAATTGTGAAGATGTTTCGGATACTGAATTGCACTTGATAATCCCTTCTTCTATGATCAATACTTTGTCGTCAGACACCTCACTGGGTTGTAACAATGAATTAACATGTAAAGCTGAATTGTCAGTCAAAATGAATCGTGATGTTACCTATAACAGTAATGATAACATTAATAGTAATAATAATGCGAATTCAAATCATTTGGCTGATGAGAAAGATGAAAGCACTTATCAAAATAGATTAAATAATAATATTAATCTAGACTCTTTAGAAGCTTTATCCACTCAAATTAGACAACATATGACAGGTCCAGAAAACTGGGATATTAATGACTTAGCCGAGCCCATTGAGCTCGGAGAAGAATATTCAGAAAATACAACTGATCAGGCTAATTCAGATTTATTAAATTCAGAGAAATCAAACAACAGTTTGTATACGCCATGGCAAGAATTAATTGAATCAGCCGGAGAAAAATTATCTTTAGATGCCACTAAATCGGATGAACAAGATTATGTTCAGTGTGTTGGAACTTTCATCGCTGGTATAGGACATCAAGACATTGTAAGTGTATTTTCAATAAACTTGTTTTTCTTTTTCAAAATTAAGAGTTACCAAAGTTTGCATGTTTACTAGTATATTTTATTTTTTCAATTTGTCTTTAATTGACATTCTATTGATCTAAACACGTAACTGTTGACCACATATTAGGATTTCACTACTTCTATAAACTGTTAACACAACATTTTTTCCATACGCAAGTTACTCGTCGTTGTCATACTCTAAGGTATTCAGTTGCACCATTAAAGTTATCAATTAGCTAAATCTTTATTTCATAAATTTCTTAATTATAGATTCCATTGAGGAGACGTGCCAACGGTATTGATGTCTTACGAAGGACTGGAGTTAGCCGTACATATTTCGACAGTGATTTGCTTGGCCCTTTATCAACAAATACTAGTTCAAATGAACAGTCTGGAGTGATTAACTTGTGTCAGACAGTCGAATTCCCAGATACATGGGCTAAAGCAAATTGTGGAAATTCACTAACCGGTTCAGGAATTTTAAATCAATTATCCAAATTAGTATTGCCTTTGTCACGTAAAACGGATGCTTATCTTCGTCAAAATTTACTGAAAATTATCAAATGTACATAATTACTTGAACTTCTATGTATTTCTTTTCTTTTTTTGACGGTTTATGAGGATATTTTTGTAAAACAATTTTCACTTGTTTACTGGACAACTTATTTGTACAAATCACCACTATAGTAAATTTTTTAAGATAACCATATTAGTAACTTGCTACTGTGAAAGAGTTGTGTTTTTGTTCGTTAGGATATTTTATTGTCATATTGTATAGTGATAATACGAGTTTCATTTCACGCATAAACTGTGGCTTTTAGTCAAAACATCATAAATATATTCGCCATTATCTTTGCTACTGTTATAGTACAATAAAATAAACACGATCTGGTGTATCACTTATATCAAAAATTATATTCCGACTTGAAAATTCCAAAGTAGTTAAGTGTTACAAAAACCCAAGATTTGTTATTAACTTTGAACATACGTATGCCCTCCCAATAGTTGGTTTGAGATTTTAGCATATATCGACTAGCCAAAATATTACCAAGAGAAGTTATGCTTCCATCAGGAAATTCAGAGACTACCTCTCATCCTAGGTTTTCAGAAGAGATGATTAGTCTAAACAAGCAACATATATTATCAACCCAGAGTTTTGAAAACAGTGACCCTGAACTGCAAATGTTCGTTATAATTTAAAAATTGCAAGTGTGGTATGCTTATTATAATGAGATAACCAAAACCTCTCAACAGATTGGCATACATTTTCTAGGCATTCACTATGTCAGTTCTTATCAACCACAAATTTTCAATCAATCAATCTCTCTGTTCAAAGCTCCCGTTTCACTTCTTTGGTTACTTCAACAGTTTGCACGAAATAAATTATAATGAGCGGTTTATTGTCTTGTGAATAACAAAAAGGGTTTCCTAATTATCAATTCTTTGTCTGGCATCGAGTATATGGAATTATACAGAGCATGTGACAGACTTTATCTCTTCTGTTACAAACCATACTAGTGCATATTTGTATTCTTGGAGCTGATTGTACCTTAACTTATAATTCTAGATGTAATAAACTTGGACTAGGCCGTTTATGGAAGAGAAGACTCAAACTAAATCTTATCTTTTTCTTCAAAATACATTATAAACTATCCTTTACATCCAATCACGTGATTCAATATACAGAAACTTCTCATTATGACATCCATAATTCCTTGACACTAGTGAAGCAAACTTATTCTAAGTCATCTCTCTATATGAATTACTTTACCTGTAAATTTTCTAGACTCTGGAATAAACTACCACAATCTATCCGTACGATAAAACCACTCCCATTATTTGTTTGCCGCATCGATTCATACTGCTCTTTTGAAAATGCATTGAATGTTCTAGCACCTTCAAGTGTATCTCATTACACAAATGATATTATGGGAACTTCAAATGTTTAGCCATCTTTATTAGTGCATTTCCTAAGTTAAACCACCTACTTGCTGTCACTTTATGTTAACACCGTCCCCAGCAAGTTTAAGTAATTTGAATAACATCAACAGTATATCACTATGTCATATGACACACTCATTTTGGTAGACCTGATTGATATATTTTGGTAATTACTGCTTTGTTGTCCCGTGCTCTATGTTTTCGTTTTAATTTCTCTAGTTGTAGATAATTATCATTAATTCGATCTGACACACGAAATGACCTTAATTACTCCGTTCATATATCAACAGGCTGTCCATTTAAGAAATATTAAAAGTTCCCAGTTGATGCATTGGATCGCTGTAATACATGTACTACCTAAACAATTACTGAACTAGTATACTTATAACTTTCTTCTATCACGTTTGTTCTGCACATCTAATGTTACTATTTATATCAAATTGATCATACCTGTAAACTGGAGTGAATTCTGGAATTATTATTTTCAGAATATATATATATATATATATATATGAGAGAAACTTTAATTATTCCATTGAAATTGTTCAATGTAAATCTAATTTCACAGTTTAATTTAGAATCAAACTTTTAAAATATTACTCTGTTCATATTGTTAAATATAGTTAGTAAATTATATTTGACATTCTCAGAGTTAATTGAAATCCGACATCAAGAAGTATAAAAGCAGATACAATCTCATATCACTGTACCGACAATAAATAAGAGTTATATATATATATATATATATATTGTCAAATTCATAATATTTGATAACTTAGAAACTAAGATCGAACAGGAAATCAAACCAGTTAAGTAAATCAAGATAAAAAATTATGCATGATCTCTACAATACTGAATGAATTTATTAGATCTCCAGGATATATTTCTTTTCTTTTCGATACATTAATTACTTTCGTTTTATATTTCATAGTGAATATACTAAAATCAAATATAACGAAATAATAATTTAGTCCTGGTTGATTTTATTGTTTATTCTTATATTCTATCATTTACTGACTTATAAGTAGTATATATATATGTATACATATATGATTCAAATTATTTTATCAATAATGATGCTTTATATTCATATCATAAATCATTAACTTTATCCTATATTATCACTGTGGATTTGGTTATTACACGTATAAACACAATGATTTAAGGTGTATTATGTAAGACCAATCAATTTTCTCTTATATACACTGAAAAAATTATACGGGATGAAGTTGCTAACCCCATGCCCGACGTTCCTCTTTTATCCGGGATCGGAACCGGCAATGGCCCCAGAGGGGCTCCAGCCGCGGAGTTTTAAAAAATACAATCTGCAGGTAAAAAGCAACTTAACTCACAGATTATGATGATTCACATTAACTGATTATCAAAGAACATGAAAAAACGACTCAAAAAGTTTCTAATTAAGGAATGAGACAAACATTTATGTTACATATCGTGTTCATATATTTGCTATCAAAATACTTTAATTTTATATATACAATCAAATGATTTACAACTGGAGTATTAGCCCCCATTCCTTGTTTTCTAATAATATTGAAATTGATGAATTTATATAAGAAAAGTAACTACTAACAATTGTTAAACCCTTCACAATTACCTGTGATAATATTTTCTATCCAAATTAACAAGAATACTTCAGGATAAGAAAACATATATCATGACAATATATAATAGTGAGATTGAATTTATTGAAACTGCACGCCTCAAACTGAGAACCGGGTTGTTTTATCAACTTAATATAGACTTTCGTTCAATTTCAGGGAGGTCAAAAAATGGAGAATTATTCAGAATATTGTCTTCACAATATTGTACTGAAACTAGTGAATAAGTAAAAAAGATTAAACAAGAGAATTTAAAAAATTTCAAAATAATTGTTAAGTTATCATAAGAATTCAACTTAATTACTTACTAACTTATGCCTGTGAGTATAGACCACCCACCAACATTCTCCATCAAACTTAGTCTTGGGCAATCCATTCAAGTTTTTTCCAGTTGCTATTCATCCTTTTCATGTTTGCTTCCAATTCTCGACGCAGTTTGTGCTTTGGTCTTCCACTTTTTCGTTTCCCTTCACGATTCCTAGTTGGCGCTTGCCTCGTGATACAGTTTGGTAATAACCGAAATGTATGTCCTATCCACCATCTCCATCGCCTTTTCCTAGTTTCTTGCTCATCTGTAATCTGGTTTGTTATCTCCCACAGTAAGTTGTTGCTGATGGTATCCGACCAAATGATATTCAGTATCTTGCGTAAACACTTGTCGATGAATACTTGTATGTTGTTAATGATGGTTGTTGTAGTTGTCGAAGTTTCAGATCCGTACATTAGAACTGTCTTGATGTTCGTATTGGAGATCGTGATCTTGGTATCGGTTGTTTTAATTTCCATAAGTTCGTCAGATCTAGAAATGTTTTCTTGGCTTTGCCAATCTTTAGATTTACGTCTGCATCAGTTCCTCCTTGTTCATCGATGATGCTGACCAAGTGCGCGAAAGTATTCACATCATCCAGAGTTTCTCTACCAAGTGCAAATAGGTTGATGTTCACTGCGTTGTGTTTGAAGATGATGCTTTTTCACCTATGTATGTTCAGGCCTACTGATGCAAAGGCTGCTGCTACAGTAGTTGCCTTCAACTGCGTTTGTTGGTGCGCTTAGGATAGAACGACTAGGTCACCTACGGAATCAAAATCATCTAAGTATGCCGATGCTGTCCATTGTATTCTGTGCTTGTCTTCAGATGTAAAGGTTTTCATAAGCCAGTCAACCACCGGAAGAAAGAGAAAGGTGGAGAGTAGACAGCATTGTCTGACACTAGTTCTTACTTGGAATGAGTCTGTCAGCTGTCTTCTATGCTTCAGTTTTCAGTGTAGTCCATCGTATAAATTTCGTATGAGGTTGACGATCTTAGGTATACCATAGTGTCGAAGTAATTTCCATAATATTCTGCTATTTATATTGTCAAACGCCTTCTCATAGTCAATGATGTCGATCTATAGTGACCAGTTATACTCAACTGATTGTTCGACGATGATCGGTATCCAACCTGTTGATCTAGAATTTGAGTGTCTACTGAATCTTTCATCCGCTTCAGCAACACTTAGCCGAAAACTTTTCCTGGTACTCACAATAGTGTGATTCCTCTATAGTTCTCACATCTACTTAAATCTCCTTTCTTTAGTATTTTGATGAGGTGTCCTTTTTTCCAGCCCATTGAAATTTGTTCTTCTTTTTTCGATAGAATGTTCAAGTTAGTCAGATAGTCAGGGTTACATTTTAATGGAGTACAGAGTAATTCAAGATTATATGAAATCCATCAGTTAAGAGTCTCTTTTTATTGTTGGTAAAGATATTTAAAGTTATGGAGATATTCTTGATATCAGTTTGAATCCTAAAACCTAATATGCTATTCTTAGCTAATGAACAAGTTTCTGGATTATCAAGTTTTCTAGATCTCTTATAGGAAACTATTGTTTGGTTCAATTGGCCACTATGAAGGTCTAGATTTCGTTCGATACTACTCTGATAGGATAACCTACAATTGATGAAGCGGAATCTTCACCGATTGTTATGTGCTGAGTTAAGATTGGTTCAATCTTAATTGCGACCTGCAGTATTCTAAGGCATGTTCACCATTCTGTAGTTTTCGTAATTAGTGTTATGGTCAAATTAACGTTTTCTTTAACTTTTACTACAGGAAACAAATTTCCGGTTTTATAAGACTTGAATAGTATCCACTGGATAATTATTCAGTAGCATGAAACTGTATTCATTTATTCTTCTTTGTTTGTAGTCATTTATGTTAGTCAGTTGAATATCACCCAGTCAAGAATCAAACAAACACTGAATGGATGAATTAATTTGAAGTCTATCTACACATATGGATAGCCTATATTAGATTAAATAAATAGACGATATGTTCTAATTACATTCCTTATTGACGGAGTTTTGTTCTCTGAGCTGAATGGTTTGGTCGTAGAGCTTTCATCGTTCTTCTAAACTGTGCTGATGATATCGTTCAGAAGAACGTTAAAAACTCCACGACCAAACTATTTATTTATTTATTTTATGACTTTATTCAGCTCAAAGAACAAAACTTCATCAAGATCATCTACCTGAGCTACAAATCTCCACCATCTAATTACATTCCTTTCAACTAAATTTAAAATTAAATCCATTTGTCAATACAATTGTTAGCTTATTTGAAATAATCAAGTTAAACTATTGACAGTCTTATTCAGAAAACCTGTTACCTAATTCTAAACATTCATAATCAATTAAACATGTTTCTTTCTAGCAAAAATGAGTGTGTCATATGACATAGTGATATACTGTTGATGTTATTCAAATTACTTAAACTTGCTGGGGACGGTGTTAACATAAAGTGACAGCAAGTAGGTGGTTTAACTTAGGAAATGCACTAATAAAGATGGCTAAACATTTGAAGTTCCCATAATATCATTTGTGTAATGAGATACACTTGAAGGTGCTAGAACATTCAATGCATTTTCAAAAGAGCAGTATGAATCGATGCGGCAAACAAATAATGGGAGTGGTTTTATCGTACGGATAGATTGTGGTAGTTTATTCCAGAGTCTAGAAAATTTACAGGTAAAGTAATTCATATAGAGAGATGACTTAGAATAAGTTTGCTTCACTAGTGTCAAGGAATTATGGATGTCATAATGAGAAGTTTCTGTATATTGAATCACGTGATTGGATGTAAAGGATAGTTTATAATGTATTTTGAAGAAAAAGATAAGATTTAGTTTGAGTCTTCTCTTCCATAAACGGCCTAGTCCAAGTTTATTACATCTAGAATTATAAGTTAAGGTACAATCAGCTCCAAGAATACAAAGTGTAAACCGTCTCTGTACTGATTCCAGTCTTAATTTATCCTTTATGCACTCACTTCTAAGAATAAACGTGCAATATTCTAGAAGAGGTCGAACACAAACTTCGTACGTTAAAATAAGTGACTCATTGTTATGAAGGTTTCGAGTTATGTAACCTACTAGACGTTGAGACTTAGAGGTCTGTTTCAATATTTGTTCTGTAAATGACAAGTCTTGGGAGTATCTAAGTCATAAGTCTACTACTGTATGTAACCTAGATAACACTCCACCATTTATGGTAAGGTCTAGGTTGAGTAATGTATAGCCGAAGCATATCCATCTACATTTAGCCGTATTGAGCTCCAGTTGCCATTTTAAGCACTATTATGCTACCTTGTTAAGCTCCATGCTGATGCAATTTTGAATAGTTTTCAGCTCATGTGGAGAAAATGAATTTATTACTTTAAGGTCATCTGTATATATCTTCTCATTAAACAATGTACTATATAAATTGATGTTCAATTAGATCGTTATAAAATCATTGAAATAAGAAATTTGTCAACAATTAAAATAAGACAAGATTTAATTTTCAGACAGATTCGATTTTACTAATAATGACGTTTACAATGTTTATTCATTATTTATAAATACTGATCTGATTTAACAAGTTAGATTAGAAAGTACAATGAATTTCAGGTTTATTAATGTTTATTTTGTGCAATAATTAAAAACAATTAATTGGTTGTTAATCCCAAACTTACATTTATATCATTCTTTTTCAATCAGTTATACTATTCAATCAAATGATATTCTCTCTTTTGAGAAATGTCATACACATAGTTCCCTTTATTATTTTAAAGAGATCAAGAACAAAGATTAGTGCAGAATAATATGAATTCATTTTATTTCGTCAGGTTCTCATCAGCTATTTACAATCTAAAATATTTAGAAATCAACGTTATTACATATATTGACATACTTAGACGTAAGAGGGTGATTCAAGATGAATGTATGTATAATGATGTGATGAAGATTCCGATAGAGTTAATGAAGTCATAAAATTTTGTTTTGAATAACTAAAGTTAGGGAGAGAAAGTTCCAGAACATTGAAATAGTGATTAGAAATTTAAAACAATTAGTCGGAGATAATCTCCGTCTTCTTATTACATTATCGAAATTTATAAAAGGGACTAATTGTTTTAAATTTCTTAAAAGAAGACTCCCTGCACATACAATTAAAAGGTTAGATGAACTTGTTAACCTTAAATGTAAAATTGTATCGGAACGCGTGAAACTGAACTTCTATAAATCTTGTTTGTCGAGTCACATATTCCCAAATCAACTATATAAGAATTTACGTTCAAGTAAATTACAACCGAATATTTCAAATCTCATTCGACTGTCGAAATCGTATATAGATAATTGCCAAGATAAACTGATCAATTTAATTGAATTACACACTCAAGCATTGCCAATATTAAATGAAATATCTATAATCTGCCATATTAAATTCGTCAACTTTTGCAGTAATGTCATTTTGAAAACAAAGGAAAGCATCGGTAAAAAGCTCGAAAAATCTTGTATTATTACTAATCATGTTAATTTATTCCCAGTTAATCCTGATAAGTATGTCACTAATTTATCTTCCATTGTATTATCTGCTAATGAGAAGGAAGCACTTTCTCTTGGTTTTAATTTCTCGGTTCCCATAACGCAAATGTCTGAATTGGAAATAAATGCCCAATTTGAAAATTTATACGATCAATTGAGTACTCTAACCCCTACGTCTTTAAATAATCAAAGCTGGTGTAAGGCTAAACTGGTGGATATAGCACACCAATTCCATAATGTTGGACCAAAGCAGAGAACCATATTAACTTCTCAGCATTTTAAATCATTAAAAGAACTACGAACAAACCCTGATATTGTCTTGTTAAAACCTGATAAAGGATCAGGCGTAGTTATCATGAATAAATGTGAATATAAAAGTAAGATGTTATCCATCCTCTGTGATGAAAGTAAATTTATGCCTGATGTTGAATGTGGAGGTATTGGCAAACTAGAGAGAAGAGTAAATTCAAACCTGGAAAAATTACTACACATGAATATTATTAATAAAGAGGAATTTAATTTTCTAAAACCTATGGGTTCCGAGTACCCTCATTTATATGGACTACCTAAAATTCATAAACCAAACATACCTTTACGTCCAATTCTATCAATGTGCAGATCACCTACACATAACCTGGCTAAATGGTTAACAAAGTTATTGGACCCTATCCGAAGACATCTATGTAAGTATTCTCTAAAGGACTCTTTTGAACTGGTCGATCATTTAGGTGATATTAATATCAAGGAAAAGACAATGTGTTCATTTGATGTGAATTCCTTGTTTACAAATGTACCTTTGTGAAAAACTATTGATATATTATGTGATTACATATCTGTAAACAAACTTCAATCACGTGTTCCTGTAAAATTTTTTAAAGATTTACTGTTATTATGTACTGACAAAGTTCAGTTCACTTTTGAAGGTGAATACTTTCGTCAGATTGATGGGGTTGCTATGGGTAGTCCGCTAGGACCATTATTAGCAGACGTGTTCATGGCAAATGTTGAAAATCAGGCTGATGACATAATTGAAAACATGTCACTTTATAAGAGATATGTGGATGATATCCTAGTTGTTTGTGAAAGTAAAGAGGAGATGTACCGTTTATTAAATAAATTCAACACTCTTCAAAACCATATCAATCTCTCATGTGAAGAGGAGAAAAACGATCAGCTCCCTTTCCTAGATATACTTCTGAGTAGACGAGAAGATGGCTCAATCAAGCGATCCATTTTTAGAAAACCAACGTGGACAGGTCAATACCTTAGTTATTATAGTTATTGCCCTGTGCAATACAAACGTGGTTTGATAAGGTGTCTTTTCAACAGGCTTGATCGCATTTGTACAAATGACGCCATTGATGATGATGTTAAGTTGTTAAACAAAACATTAATAGAAAATGGTTACCCCCTGAAATTCATAAATAGATGGAAAGTCCACGGTACAGTGAGACCTACTGTAGCCTCGGTGGAAAAAAAAGCCTGTCTACATCACCTTACCATTCAGAGGTGATTCAAATAGTCTCTTATTGAAACAAAGACTTAAATCAGTCATCAGCAAAACGTACTGCGCAGCAAAGATCATTGTCAAAGAAAGAACAAGGTGCATGTTTCATTCAAAACCTCAAAGACATGAAAACGATTGTGTCACATCCCACTGTGTTTACCAATTTAAATGTGTGTGTGGTCACACATACATAGGGAGGAGCAATCGTAATCTTAACATTAGGGTGAGTGAACATGTACCCAAATGGCTGCAAAAATAAATACAATCAAGTGACCCAATAAGAGCAGAGGATAAACATCCATCATCCTCTATTGCTAAACATATAATTGAAACAGGGCACAAGATTGATCTAAACTCGGCTTTTGTGGTATTATATAGAAGTGTAAAAGGGCGTATACTAAGGTTTATTGAAGCCTTAGCCATACGAAAATTCAAACCCCCTTTGTTTATTCAAAAACAGTTTGTTCTTACCTTAAACCTACCCTGGTAATATTGACTTATTATCCAGAGTGATTAGGTTTTGAATTGTGTTCAGATTATTATTATTAATATTATTATTATTATTACTCTTATTATTATCCTTATCTCCTCTTACCCCATTTCCAGTCTAGTTGACCTTTTATTTTTATATATAAATGCTCTTAACAAGTATATGTGTGATCAGATTGTTCGAAATGTATTGCGCTAATATATCACATAGTTTTGATAAACTCCGTCTTCTTATTACATTATCGAAATATCTATTGTCCGTTCTATGTAAATTCGCAGTTTATAATTAAGATTAAAAAAACTTCTCTGTGTATACAGTAAGTTAAATCAGTTATTGTGTTTGGGGAGTGCGCAGTAGGTTTTGTTTTAAGTCATTTCAATGGCAAATATTTTGTAAGTATGTAGTTGGACTAAACCATAATCTGAATTTTTTGGTGTCATTTGTAAGTGACATCGCATACGTTACTTATTGATAACGTCTGGACTCATTTTTTGAATCATCGTTTTTATTTGTTAAACACTAATAAATTCTATATACATAGTCATAATATTTGAATATGTGAATATTAAACCTGAAACAGCTTAACGTTACAAAAATAACTATTTTACAAGTAATTGAAACAATAGTCGTATTAAGTGCCAATTATCAGGCCTACGTCTGATTATACTGCCAAGTGAGAATAAGGTCAAGTGTATCAATTAACATTTATCAACGTTTAATTTCGACGTAATAAATAGAAGTCTACATTTATCTAGCTGAACAATGAGAAAAAACATTCTTATTAAATTTTTCATGTACTGTTGGTAGACAGTTCAGTCTTCATTAGATGATAGAGATATTTGATAAACCGTAAAGTATTACTAACCACATTATCACTACTATTCTCAATTGATTATACAGCTTAATCACTATGGCTTGATTATAATTCATCAGTGTTATTTCAGTTGACCATTCCCATAGAAATAATGTTGTACCAGTGAACTGATCTTAGTACATAATTTCCAACTTATAGTACAGTAAATCAACGTTAATGGTAACTTAAACCTATCAGCTTTCACTAAACACTTTTTTATCAGTAGTGACTGAATTGTTTTATATAGGAAAGGGGTTCGCATTTAATTCACAGATAACATAATGTCATATGCTAAGATGATAGATATTGATTATCTAAGAATAAGACAATTTAGCCTTAGCACAAATAATAAAGATTTGGTTGTTGTAAGGCTAAAAGCTTTCTTACGCTTTCGTGCTTGAAGAACACACCGGCTAATGGATTTGTTACAGAAATAATACGAAACTCATCAGATGAAATTGTTAAACTACTTCGTGTTAAATATAATCATGGCGAAACTGTCGATTAAAAAAAGGAAAAGGTATATGGAATGAGATTAACAAAAATTGTTAGATGTAATTTGTAATGAACTGAAAAAAAAAAATTAAAAATAAATTTTGTATGGCCCTAGAAAGGGTCTCTTAACATTTCCGATTGTCCTGAACAATGGCGTCACTATTATACCGTTATCTCGCTACTCATGAGACAATGGAATTGTGGTTGTCGGTCCCAGGAACAAAACGAATAAGAAATTGCATTGCAGCGACAAAAAGTTTCAATGCTTCCATCAGCAGTTTCACTTGGAGGTTGAGCATGATTGCAAATGTCACACAGTCTGTTGTCGTGGGCATCTTCGTCGGTGTTGTTGTCTCGTTCATTGAATTCTTCTGAGTTTTACTGGACAAAATATCGTACTAAAATACTACAAATATAATACTGATTAATTATTTGAATGAATTAAAAACGTGAGTAAGAGTGAACAAAAGTCATACTGAGTCAAAATGCCATGTTACTTTTTATCCAATAGGAACTTTCTTCCAAAGACATAACTGAAAATGTTCTGAGTTTTAACCACGGTATAATCTTATATAGTAACAATTAAAAACCAAAAAATACTGAACAATTGTTTTGTTCTAGGATAGGACACGTCAACATTATTCATCCATGATTCCATCACAGGAGTCCTGGGTTCGATCTCGTGACCAGTTTGACAATATAATTAAGCCTTACCATCATTCATCTTTTAAGTGACTTATTTAAAGAAACACATGGGAGATGTGAATTAATGTTCATTTGTACTTTTGCAATGATTTTTTTTTACTGTATAATTTTATTTAATTTCAGGTGATAAAAATTAATTTGTTAATATGCTTTTTCAATTAGATACTAAGCACAATTCATTAGGTACAATTAGTAAAAGTGACTTAATTCATTTAAATCATTAAACCGATTAGAAAAAAACATGAAAAATTAAAAATGTTATGTTTAATTAATATGATTCTTTCAAAGTCAGTTAATGAATTTCATTATAAATACGAAAATATAAGACAGAATGAAAGTATAATGAAATTCAGTAGAACCGATAGAAGTTTCTCATACAGGTTTACAAGGATAACATATTTGTTAACAAACGGTTGAGGTCTTAGGTCAAACATTTTGTGGGATTATAATCATGCTCTTTTATGAAATCGTATACTAGAGCGATACAGTTTTCCATTACTTCCTTGTTTCCAATTATTCCATGTTAAAATATCTTATGAGCATTTTACCACAAAATTTTAAATTTGTTGATTGAAAAGACACATGAATGAAGGTTTAGAACAAAGTAGTAAGTACATCGTTCAATATAATAGCATGTGAATTTAAGATTGTTAAATTAAAATTATTAATGTTCAGTTGACTGATATTCACTGTTAACTTGAATCAGCTTACACGTTAAGTGAAATTATGAGATCAGAATAAATATGGGTCAGATGGGGTGAGATAAATAATGGTCCAATTACAATTTCGATCAAATGTTTATTGGAAGACAAGATTGTGTACAAAGATATATGAAATCAGTGAGAAATAATAAAGTGGGGTGAGTGCTAAGTAGAGAGATCATGTATTCGGGAGATTAATAATGATATTAAACCAATAATAATAATAATAATAATAATAATAATAATAATAATAATAATAATAATAATAATAATAATGCAAAGACATGTGAATAAGGATAGCAAAGACAATTATATTTAACTAAGTACATTAGTCAAATTAGTTCATTCTATAGTTAAGACTACTATAAATTAATTGGCTCTGAAGTTGACAAATGTAACAGTAGCTGTTCAAAGTATTTCTTTTGTACACATAGCCCCGGTTTTTTAGTCCGAATGACTACCGGTTCTGCGGTTTGAAGGACTTTGAGTCTGATAGACTTTTGCAAAACACTACTGACCCGATAAATAATTGAAAAAGATTGGCTTATACTGGCGCTATGATCGGTTTGAACTAAATGGGCCAATATCGAACTGTTCACTTTTTTTACTAGACCTTTGCTTAGCCACACTATGGGAGGTGATTGTAAACATGAAAATGTAAATGCCTGAAACTCTGGCCGGTATAACTTTCTTTAAAGGGTACCCGAACTGGTAAATACAAAACGAGGTGGTCATTCTAGGTAATTCATCCTTTATCCTCGGTGTTACCAGGTTTAAATAGTACAGAGGAAATAAAACAGAATATTTTTAAAATAATCATAATTAAATTAGGTCTTATGATGTTCTCTTGATCAAAATTATTTTTTGTGAAACCTAGATAGATGAATTTGTGTATGTGTGCGTGTGTGTTAGCGAGTGCGAAAAATGTGAAACTCATTATGTTTATGATGTTAACATTAATTACGACAAGAAATCTAGTTGTTCCGTTCCGAAGAAAAACCTTTATATAAGTCTGGAATTTAAAGGTGATCGAACATCAGATGTGATCAAAAATCGTCTAACAACAACGATTAGAAGAACATTTAATGCAGCTAAACTGCGAATAACGTTCACTAGTAGGAACTTATTTTCTGTATCCATAAAAGATAAGCTTCCGCGTCTGGTCGCCTCTATGTGCATCTATCAGTTCACCTGCTCTTGTGGAGCAAGGTACATTGGCCGTAGCCAGCGCTCGCTTTCAACTCGGATACGGGAACATATTCCAGCTTGGTTCTATAAGGGTGAAAGGAAAGCAGTTAGGAGTTCTATACTTGAACACCTTATCGACTGTAACCATTCTACAGATCCACAAATTGATTTTAAGGTTGTTTATATGATTCGTCCAAATCTACCTAGATTTCTTCGTATCCAACTCTTAAAAATAGCCGAAGCTCTTACCATTCAGGAGCTTAAACCAGAACTATGCGTACAAAAGAAGTACGTCTTATCGCTATCGTTACCTTGGCCTTAATCATTTTGATTATTCTATTATTATTATTATTAATGTTGCATTCCCCCCTTTGCTTATCTCTTATATTCTCATTGTTTTTATTCGTAAATACTCATCATATTACCTTATTTATTTATTTTTCACACCTCTATGACCTTTAAGTATTATAACAAAAAACATTTTAATCATCTTATTATATTCACTAAATCTATTGTTATTATTCGTATTACGTAATCTAGTATTATAACCCCTTTTTATTATGTCATGGTTAACTGTGTTCACATTTCCTCACGGAATTAGTACTTTTACAAAAATTTTATATATATATACGATTGTACAGCTTGATAATAAATTCGTTGAAAAGAGATCCCTTCGCTGAACTTCGTGTTTTAATTTTAATCATTATTTATATGTTTGTTAATGGTATGAGGTGTGAACAAAATTAAATGTAAAGATAAATGGCCCATGTGGGATGAATTATCAGGTCTTCCTTTCTATTAGGTGCAGTAGGATCTTGCAAAATATTAAACGCTTCAGCCACTAGCCTTTTTTATAAGTAGAAAAAGGTTTTTGAATTATCTTGATATACTTAATATCGATTTGATAGATAGAATTTATTGATGCCACTAATTTAATTTGTAGAAATTCTAGTTCCACAAGATTATTTGGAGGTCTTTTTTGTGTAGCTTAAATGTTTTTTGCATCTCTCACGGATTCATGAGAAAACTATACAATGTACAAAACTTCACAGTCTACATGTCCTAATCTATAAACACAACTCTGTGTTCAAGTGCTGAGGACTTTATCTTTTATTTGAACTAAAGCACTCCAAAGAGTGTTAGTTATTTTATCGAAAGATTATATTCTTTAATTTTTTCGTCTAAAACACTCATTAGGCTGGTATACCGTGTTCCGCAGAAACATGTGAACCGATACATGGATATTCAAGTAGTAGGATTCAAGAGGTTGCCTTTTAGGTTCTTGATTAATAAAGATCACTTGAATAGTTGTAATGACAATGACAATGTAAGAAGGCTCGTTTAAGATGTTTAACATTCACTTCATCTACATCATATTTCACTAACGAATTTATTTAATTATGTTCTTCAAACTGTTCCCTTAATCCTTAATCTATTTCTGGGCTTTTTTATGGTACTTTTGTCTAACTTTTCAAATTCTGTAACGATTCTGTTATTTAGGATAACCTAAAAAAAATCGTTCCATTAAACACTTAAAAATGTATGAACGAAGAATATTCTTTTCAATAATTTTTCATCAGGTTCTACAATTATGAATCCAAATTAATAATTCATAGAACTGGCCAGATTTAAGGCAGAGTACATCATTTGGAAATTGTAATATGTAAATTAAGAATTGTTGTTTATTATGACCGCTAAGTAATGAAGCACCCCATACCAGAACGAGAAATATCCAGTCCTACCTAATTGTCTATGTTTCGTAAGTTGATATTGATCCGTGAACATAATCAACTTCTATTATTATTATTATTATTATTATTATTATTATTATTATTATTATTAGTAGTAGTAGTAGTAGTAGTAGTAGTAGTAGTAGTAGTAGTAGTAGTATTTTAATAGTTGAGATCATAAATCAATTGAAGTTAGGTCACCGTGGAAAACCCGGAAGCACGGTGACCTAACTTCAATTGATTTATGATCTCAACTATTAAAATAATAATAATATCCACAAAAACCCCTTCTGATATTATTATTATTATTATTAGGACTCTATCAATTTATATGTGCTGCACTTAATAGCTTCTGAGACAATCAAACAACACATTATATTACTTCCTCTTCAAATTAATTTTATTTCAAAAATAATTTACATAAAGGTTTATGACTCCTTACTTTCTTTGATGGTTGTTTCTAATCAATACGAAGAATTTTTTTCTCTCCTTCAGTTTTTATTTATAGATATCTTATTGGTTTTTAGACGTTTTTCCAGCATACAATTAACAAGTATATGTGTATGTATGTACGTGGGTATGTATGAAGATATGTCAATTTTGACTGAAATTTAGATCTACTATTTTTCAGTCGCTTGAAAATGCTTCTAGTTTTTTGAAGATTCAGTTTATTATTGTATACAATTAAAGTATTTTTAAATTACCTTTATTGTTAAAACAATGTTGCTTATTCTAGTTATGTAGTATCAATGAATATGTAATCCCTAAGTTGTATTTTAGGTTTCCTTTACACATTTTTATAATTCAGGTTGAGTAAACATGGCAATCATGCATATATCAGATGGGGTTTTGTGAAGATTTTTAGAAATCTCAATAGTTGAAATCATGAGTCAGTTGAAGCTAGACCACCATGGAAAACTTAGGAGCACTGGACTGCCATTTCGTCCTAGTATGGGACTCTTCAGCAGTGCGCATCCACGATCCCGCCCCCCTATATATCATATAAGGATAGTAATTTGTAAATTAAACATTAGTTATGCTTGAACTTCTATTAGCTAGAAAATCTCATTACTACTACTATTAATAATGGTGTTCTAGTTACCCTTTAGTTAACAAAATTTAGACAGACGTTTCTGTTGCATTAAAAAAATAACTGGGTGTTTTTTATTATTTCGTAATGGTCTTAACTTACCCTTTATGGTTTGCATAAAGGCTCTCTAGGGTGAATATTTTAGTTTATTGAAGCTTTAACCATACAAGATTGCGTTGATACATCACTTAGTCCTAATAAGCTTTATCGTCTTATTGTACTATCAAAAGTATTGATAACTATCCAGTAAAATTTACTATGAATACAAACAGGAGAAAATATAATGACAGGGTCGGTTGTGTTTCTCGATAAATCTCATTTTCGGGATGGTTTTCAACACAAAGTTTCATGTATTATACGAAAACGGTAAGTTTATCTGGACATTTCTAACTGTCTAAAAAAGATACTTAATGTCTGTTGACTGTAAACCATCAGCAACAGCCTACTGTGGGAGAGAACAAACCAGCTTCCAACTAAAGAGGAAATCAGGAGAAGACGTTGGAAGTGGATAAGACATGAATTACGGAAATCATCAGACTGCACCATGAGATAAGTCCTAACTTGGAATCCTGTAGGGAAACGGGAAAGAGGAAGACCGAAGAAAATACTACGTTGGGAATTGGAAGCAGACATGAAAAGAATGAATAGCAACTTGAAATAACTTTACGGGAGTGCCTAGGACATAGTTGGATGGAGAATGCTGATGGATGGCCTATGCTTCTTCACGAGGGGTAACAGGTGTAAGTAAGTAATTCAAACAAATTCGTAAGACAATGTTTGGATTAAACAATATCATTTTCAGCTTCTGATGAACTGAAACAGTCAACCAAATTTATTATTGAATCTTACAAATAGAAACCAGTGAATATACTTATTAAATTATAGAAATTTGTACGTTTGATAGTGTTACAATCTATGAGCTAGCTCATTTCTACTTGAAATAGACTCTGATAATTTGTTCAGAATGACAATGAAACTTGATAATTTAATACCGTTCCGTCGTAATTACCATATTAAAAATAACATACTTAACAACAAGCTATTGATTAGAAACAGTTTAATTTACCTATAAATACAATCTGAATATGTAATTAAATTTGATTGACCCAATGAGTAGAAAAATTAAAACTGTTTCCAATAATCGCTGAAAAATTCCCATTATATTAAAACACAATTGTATGAACGAAGAATATTCTTTCCAATAATCACTCCGAGGTTGAAAGATAAATTACCTAGACTAGCCACTTCCTTCTGTATCTTTCAATTCAACTGCTCCTGTGGAGCAAGTTGTATTGGTAGATGTTCTAGGAATTTGTACATTTGGGCTCGTGAGCACCTACCCGTGTGGTTAAGCAAAGGTGTAGTCAAGACTGTTAACAGCTCCATCTTAGACCATCTAGTTCAGACATGACATACAGCCAACATGGAGCAATCTTTTGCAATAATCTATCATGTTAACAGCAGTCTACCTAATTCCGTCAGACTGCGAATCCTACAGACGGCTGAAGCAATTGCTATTCGGATCAAAAAGCCAGAGCTTTGCATCCAAAAGAAGTATGTTCAGCCACTCCTTTTACCCTGGCCAACTTTGGGGCCAACTACTTAATAATCAATTTTATAATATGGTGATGTAATTTGATTAGTGTTCATTTTATGTCCCTAACTTATTATTATTATTATTATTATTATTATTATTATTACCTTTACGACTGTGATTATCATTGTTATTATTATGATGATTACACTTGATAACCTTTTTGAGGAATTTATTCAATATCCACCCTTAAATCTACTATGTCTGACCTAATTCATATTATTCTACATATTACGTAATTTCCGATTTTTATCCCATAATTTTTTCTCTCACCTCATGTTGACCATATTTATTCTGATTATTTATCGCACAATTTCATTTCGCTTATAAACTGATTCAAGTTAACACTTTATATTAGTCAGCTCCAACATTAACGATCTGAATTGATTTTATATAACAAACAGCAATCCTTGATTCACATATTACAATTTCCAAATGATGTACTCTACCTTAAATCTGGCCAATTTTATGGATTATTAATTTGGATTTATAATTGTAGAACCTAATGAGAAATTACTGAAAAGAATATTTTTCGTTCATACAATTGTGTTTCCAATAAGAAAATTATTATTGGATAGTTTGTTAATTGAAGTTACTAAAAATATCACACATATTTAAAGGTGAACAGAATGAGATTTTATATGAAATCTATGAAAAAAAACCCATAAACTTACACTTACATCTACCTCTCATTTAATAAGTGGTAATACATATGAAAAATATAACAAGTTATATTAGGTTATATTCTAGTGATTTACAAATATAAGCGGTTTGTAATATAAGATACTATAGATATTTGTTATTAAAACTTATCAGGTGACCGTGTTATGTATGCGATTATAGAATGATGAAAACTAATCAACTGGAGTGTATTGTTGAGCCGATCACATCTACACGATATTTCAAGTTGATAATTTGATATTGTTACAGAGTAAATCTGTGTATCACACATCTTTAAAACTGATCAAATCAACGGTGATTTTTATCAGAAAATTTGTCTTAATAAATCTATTGTATAATCTTTTCTTCTATGCGAAAACACATGTGAGTGACAAATATGATTTACATTAGTTAACTGAATCTTATATCTTTAGCAATTTGACCGTTGTGGTCTTCATGAGACTAATTTCAATTGTTTCTTTCAATAAACTATTTCATCCAGTTTTCACTTGGCTACAGTTTAATCACGTTCTCCTAAAACTTAGCTAGTATCTAGTCTCTATAATTTAATAGTCCACTAACAACATAAATTCATTAAATTTTCTTATTGTAATTCGCTCATATGATCTATAGGTAATGCATATACCCACTTTCCTTTCACCTTTTGTTAAAAAAGCCTAAAGCCAGATGATCAGTCAATGATGATAAAAACCGTTCTTATTGTTCTAAAAGTCATATCACATGATTGCATAAGTTAAACATCGAATTACAACGTACCAAAATAGGTGTGTAAATTATGATAAAAGTAAATAACATAAAATCAACTGACTGTTATTTTCGATCGGTGAAAGATATCATCATAATTAATGGATCGAAATATAACTAACTAAATTAAAATAAAATCTAACGGTTGTTCAACAAATATTTATTACAGAGTAAATATATAATAACTATCCAAGTTTCATATTTCTGTTTTCCTTCGTTTCTTCTTAACATTTAATTAAACAATCAAATATTCTACCCTAGTAGATATTTATTTACTTACTTTACAGTCACAAAATTATACGGTGCTGAAAGAAAAGAAAGTCAATTAATAGGACGAAACTCGCTTCCTGGATTCCATTGCTAGCCACCACCCATCTTTACTTATAGTGCTTGTGAACTGAGGCAATATTGAAGCAATCCTCACAGGATGCACATATGTTAATAAGAGACTGATCAATGGGAAGATTTAAACAAACAATACGAAATGAATTCAAACCACCCCATTGCACAAGAGTCGTGAATTACAATACTGGCTACCATCCATCTTTGATTATAATGTCAGTTAATATGGTTTTTTTATGATTTCTTCATGGTTTAAAATATTATGAATAAAAGATTATCTATGATATTCTTATTTTTATTAATTTCAAGTTAAATCGGACGTTTGGAGATCTTAACTTTATTGTATTTTATAAATTACATCTCTTTTGAAGAATATATTATAATTGAAACATCACTATTGAAAGAAGTGAAATTTCCTCATTACTTCATTTCATAAATATCACCGTGATTACAGATGAACAATAGTTGGTACCGTAGAATAAGTGTTTATGTGCAATTATCAGAATAGAGAATGTAACTACGAGGAAAATTGTGGTTTAATAGTGTAGATCGTTTCGCAACACAATCGACCGCATAAACCGATTGATATGGTGAAAAAAAGTTGTAAAACTCCATCACATCATATCAACTAAGTAAAGACCAATCATTTTCAAACATGCTTACAACAAAAACACCATACATCTGTCAGAAGACGTAAATTCAAGTTGTCTGAATACTAATTCTAATTTTAACAGGATTCATATTGATTCACAGGAAAAATAAATACATCAAAAGTACTAACAAGATTAGTCGAGAAACAAATGATCATTCCATTTTTCACACAATGATTTTATGATATATTTATGTCAGACTGGTATTATGAATTTTAACACGTATTATCTAAGATGCACTATCATAAACACACGTCAAGGCCACATACATGAATAACAGGATGTCTGGAGAGATTAAGATAATTTTCTGTCCAAAATTTAGGATAAATAGCACCTAAAAGTACTAATTATTATAGACTACATAACTCCACTTTCTTGATTTCTATTCATTGATTACACTGATGAAAAAACAATTGGAAAGTTCTTCTTATTTAGATTAATTTCAAATAACAAAATTATTCTTGTCGTCTTTTTAGTCTCTCAAAGTAATGTTACAACAATGATTTAATATTAATATTATCTTTAAGGAAATACTACTTAACATATATTCACTTAAATTTTCTCCGACTATTTTATATATGGTTAACACAATTATTCTCATATCTCTTAATATGTTACTTGAATTTCTGAATCGAAATTATCATCAGAATGAGAATATAATCTATAAAGAGGTATTTATTCAAGTAATCGAGATTTGTCACCATAACCAATAGAAATAATTAATGGAAAAGTACAAATTTAATGATGTGGTTCATATAATTTTTATGAATTAAAAATTATCAGAAGGGGTTTTGTGGAGATTTCAGTAATTTCAGTAGTTGGAATCATGAGTCAATTGAAGCTAAACCATCATGGAAAGCCTGGAAGCACTGGACGGCCGTTTCGTCCTATTGTGGGACTCCTCGGAGGTGCGCATCTACGATCCCGCCCCCCCACGAGATTCAAACCCAGGACCTATCAGTCTCGCACGCGAGCGCTTAACTGCTAGACCACTGAGCTGGCCGGCATCCAATGGTGTTAATGTCTAACTTCAACCAAACCACGAAATTGCGCCGCCGTACACCACTGTTTTCAGTGAGCTGATATCTCACAACAGATCTGGTTGAACTCCACTGATCACTACTTCTCACTAGAACTCCAGAAAATGCCTCTTATGTCAGTCACTCGCTGAAGACACTAGTGTAAGGTGATGCAATTTCGTGGATTGGTTGAAGTTAGACATTAACACCATTGGATGCCGGCCAGCTCAGTGGTCTAGCAGTTAAGCGCTCGCATGCGAGACTGATAGGTCCTGGGTTTGAATCTCGTGGGGGGGGGCGGGATCGTAGATGCGCACCTCCGAGGAGTCCCACAATAGGACGAAACGGCCGTCCAGTGCTTCCAGGCTTTCCATGATGGTCGAGCTTCAATTGACTCATAATTTTAACTATTGGAATTAAAAATTGTTTATCGCATATTCGATCATTGTTCCTTGTATATTTGATATGAAATTAAACAAACAATTCGAACATAATAAAAAAACACCCCCCTTATTAAGTGACATTTAATAAAATAGTTAACTGAAATGTAATCTTATCTTCAATAACTTACTACTTAGTAGCAATAAATGATATTAGTGTATATTGGTGTATAACATTAATAACAAAAATCTCCCACTCTCGTGTAGCTCAAGTGCTTTAATATTAGTGGATTAATTGGAATGAACACGTTTATTAAAATCAATAGATTTTTTAAAATTATAAAATGAACAAGGAAACTATATCTCTTAATGATTATGAACGTGTTAGACAATACTCAACTATTGGAATACTCTGGAAGAGCACTAAATTATGCCTAATTTTGTCAACAAGATATAGCATTGATGAACATTTATTTTGTTTATCTATTTGAAAACATAAATATTGGTATAAGAGGGCACCAAATATATATGCATCACACAAAACAATGAGAATGGGAAGAGAAAAAAAGAAGGTAGGGAGCGTAAAGGAAAAAAAAGAACGACCAGATTAGTGTAAGGTACTTACTTACTTGCTCCTGTTACTCCTCGTGAAGGAGCATAGGCCGCTTACCAGCATTCTCCATCCAACCCTGTCCTGGGCAATCCTTTCCAGCTCTTATTCATTCCTTTCATATCCGCTTCTATTTCCCGACGTAATGTGTTCTTTGGCCTTCCTTTTTTCCTCTTCCCTTCAGGACTCCAAGTTAGGGCTTATCTCGTGGTGCAGTTTGATTATTTGTGTAATGTATGTCCTATCCATTTCCATCGCCTTTTCCTAATTTCCTCTTCAGTTGGAAGCTGGTTGGTTCTCTCCCACAAAAGGCTGTTGCTGATGGTATCCGGCCAATGGATGTTGAGTATCATGCGTAGACAGCTATTGATAAATACCTGTACCTTCTTGATGGTGGTTGTTGTAGTTCTCCAAGTTTCAGCTCCGTACAGTAGAACTGCCTTGACGTTCGTATTGAAGATTCTGACTTTGATATTGGTTGAAAGTTGTTTTGAGTTCCATATGTTCTTCAGTTGAAGGAATGCCGCTCTAGCTTTGCCAATCCTCGCCTTGACGTCTGCATCTGAACCTCCTTGTTTATCGACGATGATTCCCAGGTATGTGAAGGATTCTATATCTTCTAGAGTTTCGCCATCAAAAGTTATTTGACTGCTGTTCTCCGTGTTGTGTTTGAGGACCTTGGTTTTCCCTTTGTGTATTTTGAGGCCTACTGATGCAGAGACTGCTGCTATGCTGGCTGTCTTTATCTGCATTTGTTCGTGTGTATTGGATAGGAGGGCTAGGTCATCTGTGAAGTCCAAATCGTCTAATTGGTTCTGAGCTGTCCATTGTATGCCGTGTCTTCCCTCAGATGTCGAAGTCTTCATAATCCAGTCGATCACCAGAAGAAAGAGGAAGGGAGAAAGTAGACAGCCTTGTCTGACTTCGGTCCTTACTTGGAATGCATCTGTCAGCTGTCCTCCATGCACTAATTTGCACTGTAGTCCATCGTATGAGTTCCGGATAATATTGACAATCTTCTCAGGAACTCCGTAGTGTCGAAGAATTTTACATAACGTTCTCCTATCTACACTGTCAAATGCCTTTTCTTTAATCAATGAAGTTGATGTACAGTGACGAGTTCCACTCAACTGATTGTTCGACGATGATCCGTAGTGTTGCAATCTGGTCTGTGCACTACCTATCCTTACGGAATCCAGCTTGTTGATCTCGAAGTTGAGCGTCTACTGCATCTTTCTTCCGGTTCAGCAACACTCTGTTAAAGGATTTCCGTAGTACTGACAGTAGTGTAATGCCTCTGTAGTTTTCACACTTGCTCAGATCTCTTTTATTTGGAATCTTGATGAGATGTCCTTCTTTCCAGTTCATCGGCACTTCTTCCTCCTCCCAAATCTTCCTGAATAGAAGATGAAGCATGTTTGTAGTTACTTCGATGCCTGACTTCAGTGCTTCAGCTGGTATATTGTCGGGTCCTGCTGCTTTCCCGCTCTCGATTTGTCTGATGACCATTCTGATTTCTTCGGTCGTTGGTGGATTGACATCTATAGGGAGATCTGTGTGTACTGCTTCGATGTCCGGCGGATTCATTGGAGCCGGCCTATTCAGGAGATCCTCGAAGTACTCTGCCCATCTGTTCTGCTGTTGTTGAATCTCAGTGATTGGTCTGTCTTCTTTGTCTTTGACTGGTCTCTCTGCTTTACTATATTTGCCTGCTAGTTTCTTCGTCGTATCGTAAAGCTGTTTCATATTTCCTTCTCTTGCAGCTTTCTCCGCCGTCGTTGCTAGTTCTTCCACGTACTTCTGCTTGTCGGCTCTAATGCTTTTCTTCACTTGCTTGTTTGCTTCTGTATATTCAGCTTGTGCCTTGACTTTCTCTGCTCGTGTTCGACTGTTGTTAATTGCTGTCTTCTTGTTCTTCCTTTCTTTGATCCTGTCCAGTGTTTCTGTAGAGATCCATTCCTAGTGATGATGCTTCTTGAAGCCCAGAACCTCTTGACACGTTGAAGTTAATGCTTCTTTGATACCTTTCCAGTTATCCTCCATAGTAGTTTTTTCTTCCTTCAGTAGATCCTGTAAGGCATGGAACATGTTGTTGAGAGCTATCTTAAACTCATTGAGTTTATCAGTATCTCGAAGGAAGGCTGTATTGAACCTTTGCAGCGTTGTTTGTCCAGTTGTCCAGTTCTTTATTAGTTTCAGTTTTAAATTGGCCACAACCAGGTGATGATCTGAAGCTATGTCCGCTCCTCTCCTGGTTCTCACATCTTCCATTGTCCTATGGAACTTTTTATTGATGCAAATATGATCTATCTGGTTCTCTGTGGTGTGGTCCGGTGAGATCCATGTAGCTTTGTGTATACGTTTGTGTGGAAATATTGTACCGCCTATGACCAATTTGTTGAATGCACACAGAGTTACAAATCTTTCCCCGTTTTCATTCCTCTCTCCCAGTCCATGCAGTCCCATGATATCTTCATATCCGGTGTTTTCTATTTCGACTTTGGTGTTTAGATCTCCCATCAGAATGGTGAGGTCCTTTCTTGAGCACTTCTCTATGATTGATTGCAGCCTTTCATAGAATCGATCTTTAATGTTGTCGTTGCTATCATTGGTGGGTGCATAACATTGGATAATATTCATTGTGATCCCCTCCTTCTTTGTTTTGAATGATGCTTTGATGATTCTGGATCCGTGAGATTTCCATCCTACAAGTGCATTTCGTGATATTCTGGACAGCATTAGAGCAACTCCCTGAGTGTGTGGAGCATTTTCCTCTTCGTGACCGGAGTATAGCAGCATCTCTCCCGTATTTAGCCTTTGTTGTCCAGCTTGGGTTCAATGAGTTTCGCTGATTCCCAGTACTGCCAAGTTGTATCTCCTCATTTCCGTTGCTATTTGACTGGTCTTCCCGGTCTCCCACATTGTCCGGACGTTCCATGTACCTATAAAAATTGTTGCTCTGGTTGTTAGAAGGGGTATCGGCCTCGCGGCTTCCGAAGGAACTCGGCTTTCACCCTGAGGCGTCATATTTCTTCTAAATGAAGACCTTCTAACTCCCAGGGCAGAGTTTAAATGGTTTGAGTTATTTTTTCTGGTTAGCGTTTTTTTAGCGAGTTAGTTTTCTACGGGATGGGGACGCTAACCCCATGCCCAACCCTCCTCATTTACCCGGGCTTGGGACCGGCAGTAACTCTAGAAGAGCTACAGGCGGAGTGTAAGGTAGTGTATTAATAATAATAATAATATAAATAATAATAATAATAATATAAATATTAATAATAATAATGGGGGAAACGGAAAGGTACAACCAGAAGAAATCTTTCAGTTAAGAAGGATACAGCCACTTTTTATGAAGAAATTAAAAGAAGGTTACAGCAGGATCACCACTGGCTCCTATTTTGAGCCATATATGATAACGTCTCTATCCACTGTGTTGCACCATCTCTCGGACCCCAACCAGGGAGTCGTGAAGGACCAACAGAAGCTAGCCCTTTGCAGCTTCCTTTCATACCCCGACACCATGTTACACACTGACCACCTCTTCGCTTTTTCTAACCAGTCCCAGAGTCGGCAAATAATGCACGACGTGGAATTCTCTGGAACGACATTCGTAGAATATGTCCAAGCCACCGAAGTAGATGTTTCAAGATGGTGACACCAATTGGTGAACATAAATGATCAAGAGATTAAGTTGTTAACATGTGTTAAAAAAAGTAAAAGTCGATATTTTTTAAAACAAATGTGAATGTTTTGCAATTTACCAATAACAGTGAAGATAGATTACGCCCTTGTTGAATACTGTTTGACATTGTCCTAAAAAAATTACATTTTTAAGTTGCAACGAACAAAAAAACATAACATAAAAAGATAGAAACTTATGAAGATCGCTGCATTATTTATTTATTGTTCAGTGAATAGAATTTTTGTCTATATATTATCACACTTTAAAGGAAAAACACTCGACTAACGGATATCCACAAGATCAGAATATTTTTTATATTCTACAACCATCACGTGGACAAAAATGTTCATGAAATTCTAATGACCTGAAGATTAAATTATATGAAGGTCATTCTTAGTACATTTACGTATTCGGTATTTATTCGAAGTGCAAATTTAACAAGATTCTTTGATAATAATTTGTACTTATTACCATGGAATAAATATCTTTTATTGTAAATAGTTTTGATTACTTAATAAATTCAATAACCGATTAAAAATGTCACATGTATTAGTTTTCAATACACTTTATCAAGATTTAGATCAAATCAGATCAGATCAGAAATATCTGTACGAAGTTAGTTGGTTTTTCAATAAATAATTATCCAAATCACTCAATTATGTCACGCTTATTTTTATATGAGATTTTCAAAGTCAATTTGGCTTAACTAACAATTTAGCGAATATAAGGTGTATTACCGGTCACATTATATTAAACAGGTAGATATTGATTGCCTTGAGAATCTCAGTACCTAATTAGAACATAAATCAATGGTATTCAAAAGTACCATTTATAAATATTATCAATCATCTGTCAATTGGAACTTTCTTCCTTAATAAAGATTAATTGGTTTACAAGTGTTAGAAAGGAAGATTGGTTATGTTTTGGATACCACTGGAGGGTAAGAATGTACGTGATTGATTTCAGCTCTCTGCTTCATCACTGCGGAATATTTGTATTTTGCCTCACATGTCTTATAGAATTACATTATTAATATGAACATAAGATTTAAATGAGTAAAATGAGTAAACTTATTCTGTTGTTTGAGGAGTATGGAGGTATCATCGAACGGTAGCCAATCCAATGTCTTAATGATCTTAATGGTAGCGTTAAGTTTTTTTCTAGTTATACTTTAGTGGCCCTATATCTGACTTCAATTGGATTGTATGCTGATTGTCACCGAAATACACGTGTCGGCTATTCTCGTATATTTCATCTACTTAAATCGCGTTGGTGAATAACTGGACTAAATAAGTCGAATACGAGAATGAATTTTCGAATACATATATTTTGTACGCTCATTGATGTAGACAGACAATGAGAAGGGTGAAGCGAAGAAAAGAGAGCGAAGCGAAATGACGAGCAGTGGAGAAGGAGTGTGAGCCAACTCCATTTAGTCAAACATTAATCAATATATATACTCAGATAAAAGTAATTTACAGTCATGTGATGAATAGGATAAGAAGTGTACACACATACGCCCATGTAAAAACTGTCAAGGCTAATAAGCGGATAATTTAACAAGGTCAACACGTGACTCAAGTAGAATGGATAAATTGGCTTGTCCAGAAGCTAGAATAAGCTATGTGGACTTAACATAGTAGCTAAGACTACAATATATTCGGAGGTATTGGATAAGATTTATCAGGCTTGTTTGATCGGTTATTGACGCTCAGATGGAGTTTGCATCTACAATTTTAAGAAAACATTTAGTCTTTCTGTTTCATATATACTTGAACACAAGAGTTTTCTTATGTATCACGCAAATAAATGCTCAGTATACCGACAATAGAACTCTACGTTAAATTACTGAAGAGTACATAAAGAGACGTATAAAAGTTTACTGAAAGTGTCTGTTGATCCTAGGCATAAGTTATTATCATCTATCAGAAGGCTGATTTCTCAACTTTGGAAAACTTTAAGAAAAATTCTGAAGTTTGGATTTGAATATCTTGATCCAATTTTTGTTGTCCATAATATCAAATTATCTAATCTAATCAAATGTTAAACCATTCGTTGTAATATACTATTCTTCAGTAATTTTAAAGTCTATTAGTCTATGAACTTACTTTCATAAATTTAAAATATTTAGATAATTAGTTCAACACTATTCAAGTGATATTTTCTGACCTTATTTATGGGAAAAATATTCAAACATTTCGATAGCATTTTTAATTTATATCTAAGCAGTGAATACTTACTTACTGTTACTCATAATGGAGTATAGGCCGCCGACCAGCTTTCTCTAACCCACTCTGCCCTGAAGTAGTAAATAATCTGAATTTAATGAACTCAGTTTATGGTTATAGTTTTATGGAAGGTGATTTAAGAGTTAAAAACATTCAGCTATCTAGCATTCAGTAACATGTTCTAATATTATTACCTTCACTTCTGTTTGAACAGTTGGATAGCATTACTAGCTCTCATATTCACATTGTAGTTCAAAACTGAATACACAAATTTGTACTTGGTTAATGAGTTATATGTCGGAAAAAAAACACACTTATTATAGTGTAATATTGAATTATTTTTATCGTTTGCTATACAATATATATATATATATATATATATATATATATATATATATATATATATATATATATATATATATATATAATGCATATGATCTAATCATGTAATAAATTTAACAGTTTTAGTAATTTACAGCAGTGACGCTACCCTGTATTCATAAATATAACTGTAACACTTTTTTAAATTATAACTAATTACTTTGAAATGTTAAACTGTCAGTTAAATTATTTATTTTTATTACTGTAAATTACAGTATGATAAATTCATGTAACTGATTGAATGTAGATTATAGAGTATTCGTTAATCTAACAACATGAGACATCATTTGTAAATGATTACTTAATAATTTCAATGGTTAAGATCATAAGTCAGTTGGAGCTAGACCACCATGAAAAACCTAGCTTCAACTTATGATCTTAACCACTGAAATTACTATAATATCCACAAAACCCATCTGAGATTAATTAATAATATACTAATAAGATGGTTCTTATACATCTGAATAGAATATTAAAAGTACAATCAGCATGAATAAATAATAAAACAATTTAATTTAATTTATTCAAAAAATAAAGAATAATTGAGTGAACAATTGTTTTTGAATAACTTCATTATTGGGCTCTACAGTTATAAGTTTATAATTATCGTAATATTTTACAAAGGCCAAAAATAAGCCATGTAATAATGAAATTGGCAATGCCCTTACAAGTATATTGTATGACCAGATTTTTTGAAATGTATAACGCAAATATATCACATTTTTCAGATTAACTCCGTTTTCTCATTGTTCTATCGATAATGTTAAATGTTAAAAAAAATGGAAACGTTTGCATTTGTTACAACACATATACTTCAAAATTGTGTTATTTGCAAATTAGAAAGTTCATTTAATAAAGATCATTATGATTTGGATTAGTGTCCAATCCAAATAAGTAGAATAGTATTATAGCAAAAATGAAAATACAGAAAATTGTGTGAATAAAAAGTAGGAGAATGTCATCTTGTCAATTGAGATAATAATAATATTTTTGTGTGAATATAATATGTTATAAGGAGGGTGTTATCAAGGTAATTATGATAAACGAATTGGGAATGATGGATGTGACGATTAAGAGAGAGGTGATCAAGAAATGATAATAATAGGGAAAAAAGGAAGAGGGTAAAAGGTTTATAATATTCAGTCTAGGTATTTGGTGATCCAGTCATAGGCCAAAGTAAACATAGAGACTGGATATACTTTTTTCTGGATACATAAGTTTGGTTTTCTGGAGTTGATCCAGATGGCGTCGGCTATGTAGAGTAACCGTAATCTAGCTCCTTGAGGTAGATATTTTGGAACTTGATATAAAACAGAGAAAGCTTCCTCTATTTTGATATGATGTTCAATATCTACCAAGTGAGAAAGAATAGTGCTGTTAATCGATTTGGTAACACCTTTTCCCAACCGTGCTGGCACATGTTCACGAACACACAAGGATAAAGCCCTCTGAGTACGGCCTATGTAACTAGCTCCACAGGAGCAGTTGAATTGATATACACACATGGAGGAGCCCATCTTTGGTAACCTATCCTTGATTAGTTCTGTGAGTACTGGTTTAGTTGAGAAAATTATGTGTAGCTTGGTGGCGTGAAACGTTCTTTCAACAGATTTATTGAGTCGACTTATCAGAATATCACCCGCTATGTCCCCTTTAAAGTTCAGTCTCAGATATAGAGTTTTTTTTACTGACTGTCACAATTTCTTCTTGTTTTAATACTTTCTACTAGGAATTTTTCAATGAAATTATCTGGATAGCCATTATTTCGTAATGTGTTCTTTAGTATATCTATTTTGCTATCTACACTGTCCTCAGAGCGTAATAACTTGATTCTGTGGTTGTGACATTTGACCAAATTTATTTTATATTGAAGAGGTGTGAAGCTTTGGAAATTTCATTAATACATGCCTTATTTTGGCCTTTGTAAAATATAATTATGGACTTATAACTGTAGAGCCTGATGATGGAGTTATTGAAAACAATTGTTCACCTAAATATTCTTTATTATCGAATATTCCATGGGGATTTTTAAGGTGCTAATTTGTTTAGTATGAAAGTGAACATGATGAGTTACCAATTTTAGATTCCTTAGTGAAAAAAAATGTAAATGGAATTATAAATCTATCCATCTACCGAAAACCTACACACTCAAATCGTTATTTTAACTTCAATTCAGCACATCCATTCAGTGCAAAGATCTCGCTAGCCCTAAATCATTTTAGAAGAGCTAACAAGTTTATCACAAAAAGAATGTAATTAACACGTTACAATTCAATAATTTTCCTATGAAAATTATTAGAAGTGTATTAAAACAAGACGTTTCACTGCTTAGTAAAAAATCGAATGAATTCGTACTGCAATTTTACCATACTGTCATGATACAACAGAAGAACTCCAAAGAATTTTAAAACAACACTCAATTAAAGTATACGACTAAACAACGAACGCTCTTCGAAATACTTTAGTTTGCTTAAAAGATGAATTCCAATTTATGTCAACGCAGAAATTTGTCTACAAATTATATGTGTCGGTTGTGACGCCTTCTATATCGAAGAGTTATCTCGCGAAAACTTGACTCGAGCCATAAAGCATACTAGGTACACAAAGAAACCACCTAATAATCCCGTAGAACTGGACAGACAGGCAATAGCGGTTCGCATCACCACAAAGGTCACATTTTGTCACCCCTAACATTGCACACACACAAATTTACATACCTGTCGCTTATAAATCACCTTGACCTAAATGACATGACACTGACTTGTTCAGACCTGTATTTTGAATTGATTGTACATAACATTCTTGAGTTGTTCCTTTGTACTATTTAAACTGGGATTAATTTTGATTTGGTTATTTGTTCTCTGAAGAAGTGGCTTACGTTGAGTCACGAAACGTCACAAAATCTAATTTTTCTACTCATTGGGATATAGCAAATATATTATTTTATTTATTAGCATTAATGCTCTAATAAACAATTATTTAATGTTAAAACAAAGTAAGAACGACAATATTTGCAGAATACAATGAATTCCTTGCATTCTCTTCAGCTACATACAAGCTACTATGTTCAATTATTTCGAATTATTAACTAAATGTTAAATTTGATTGATAATAAGTTTTATGTAATGTGAAATGATTTGAGATTTAACGCTTAAAATTTGGGGTTTTGTACCTGATGACAATATGGTATCGCTTTTTCCGAAACAAATATTGAATTTAGGTAATACTGTTGCATTCGCAATTGTCTTGGAATTAGTGCTTCAAGGATCGCCTTTACTAATATTTTGCTGCCAGTTGCTCGGATGATTCAAAACAGGTTCCATCATTTACCAGATGCAGCTGTTACTTTCACCTCGTCATCGCACTCCAATCTCCAAGTTTCTCATCCCTCATACAAATTTTACCGCATTTCCTCACGTGAGGATCTATGTTCATTGTCAAACTGTCTGTTACATAGAGTAAACGTATATGACTGAAGGCGTTGTAAGAAGCCTGCAAAAACATAGTGTTTCCAAGCTGGATGTTCTGCAAAGCTATCGCTTCAGTTACTCATTTTGTCTTACTTTGTTAGCTATACTTGTTCTCCAGCTCTTGTTGTAATCTTTGAGTCACATTAGTTCTTTAAAGTTCAACGACTTTCTTATAGGAAACACGATAATTAAAACTTGATGATTTATTACTCTAATTTAATTTATTGCCATAGTGACCTATTCGAAATAATTGAAATATTCTTATTTCAATACATTAACTATATCTGTGTTTTTAATGTCATTTCATCATTTCTATCAGCCTATATTATCACCAAATATATTTGACAGAATTATAAAATTTAATTATCACAATTATTTTTACGTAATTATTAATGATATTATAAGTGATAGTTTGCGAAACGTTTAATATAAGTAAAACAATATAGATAGACAGATAAGATAGATACAATATAACACGTTCCATTATATGACCTTATTAAGATTACAACATCTAATTCGCAAGAGGGGAGAGGAGCGGATTTCAGAAGTTGTATATTAATTAATATTAAACAAATAACGAATAATACCTCTAAATTTCTATTTTTCATATACATAAAGTACATACAATGGTAGATTCAGATTATTCATTTTGTATTACAAAAATGTACATCAGATGATTTTCCTAAAAAATCCCTAGATATTTTATGATAGGAGTTATCGGGATTATTGAATTTTGTCAGTATAGGGGTTGTGGTGATTATTAAGTTTTTAATTGAGATCATGAACCGATTGATGTTAGACTACCGTTGGACACCTAAAAGCACTGGACGACCGTTTCGTCCTATTGTGGGACTCCCCAGGAGTGCACAATAATTTAAATGATAATTAACCCTTCTTATATGACTAGATTTGAATAATGAAGAATTTCAAAATACATTTTTTAGTAATTTAAAGAAGTACTTGCATTGAATAATATTGTTCCAAAATACAGTGGGTTATGTGAACCAACGTTAACAAGATTAGCAGATACGAATAAATAAATCCTTGTGATTTACAACTAACGATTTAACGATTAATTCACAGCACTGCTGAGGAGTTCCACAGTAGAACGAAACGACCGTCCAGTGCTTCCAGGTTTTCAATGGTGGTCTAACATCAATCGGTTCAAAATTTCAATCAATAGATTAATTCCTATTTCACTATCGAAATTTATCAAAGAGACTAATTGCTTTACATTTAATTAAAGTTAAACATTGTTTCCAGTAAAAATTCCTACATTCCATTCGGTGATTATATCCGAAAGGGATAGAATCCCTCAACTAGTAATGTTAATTTTAAAAATACATTTCTAATTTTAAGATTAATTAATTAGTCATACTTATAATTCAGAAGTTATAAAAATGACTATTTAGATAAATCATCATTTAATAACCAAATAATCACTGAAACAGAAAGTGTTTCAGAGACGAGATCTCATTTCGGTGTTTTCATTCCCGAAAATAAAAAAATCGCATGCGTATTTAAAGTGTGAAAATGTATTACTCTTATTCACAGAATAAAAACGGGATTTTAATTGGGTTCATGAACCGACCAATGATAGACCACGAGTAAAAACCTGGAAGCACTGGACAAACGTTTTGTCCAGATATGAGACTCACTAGCAGAGCTCATCCACGATCCCGCTTACTACTGACTAACTTCAAGAGGTACTTCTCGGAGTTCTGTTGGGAAGCCGTGACCAGTGCAGTTCAATCGTGTCGGGTGTGAAACACTCAGTCGCCGAAGAAAATGGTGGATGGTCGCGCAATATTGTGAATTGGTTGGAGCTAGACATTAACTCTGTTGGTTACCGGCTCAGTGTTCTGGAGGTAAAGGGTTCGCGTGTGGGATCAAAGGTTCTAGATTCAGGTTTTTGAAGTTTACTAGAACTCTTTGATTTCTGCTTAGCAATATACTTTCAATTCAACAATAAAATCTACGAACGGATGAAGGGAACACCGATGGGATCACCAATATCAGGACTTATTGCAGAAACAGTGATGCAAAGACTGGAAGTCTCGATCTTACCAGTGATCAAACCAATAATTCGGATTCGTTATCTGGACGACCAAGTTGTCATTGTCAAAAAGGACCAGCTGGAAAACACCTATATCTCGTCAACAACGCCTTCGATGTCATAAACTTCACAATAGAGGAGTCAAACAATAAACTACCATTTTTAGATGTACTAATCACCAGAACTGACACAAGAAACCTTGAGACTCAAGTATATCGGAAGCCGATTCACTCAGATCAAATTCTCAATTACAGTAGCCCCAACTCAAGAACTCACAAAATCAACTTCGTACAAGCTTTATTTAAGAGTGCGAGGACACAATGCAACACACTAGCAGCGCAGAAAAATATCTTAAGTCCGTTTTTCAAAAGAACAGCTACCCAATCAACTTCATCACCAACTCATCAGCAGAAACTAAATCAAGTACAGAAACCAGCAAACGGATCATCCTATCATATATAAAAGACACATAAGAAATTACGAGATTATTAAAGCCATTTGGAATAAGTGTGACACATAAACCAGCAAAAATCACTTCAATCAATCCTATGCAAACCAAAGGACGAAATGACAAAAGAAGAAAGACTGAATGTCATATATAAAATAAATTCTTCCACTTAGATCAGCCAAAGTGGATGACGCCTTCATCTTCTTCACGAGCATCAATTAGCAGTCAAACGCCATGACATATCCTCTCTTGTATCAATGCTTGTGGACAACTGAATTGTCGAAATATTGGAAACTTCATCAGGACTATCGTTAAAAGTAGATCGAGATCAATGATGATAAAGGTGAACCAAACAACATGATAACATAAATTTGATAGTGAAATGCAGTCAACAATAGGATTTTAACAAGAATGAACTTGGCTTGGGCTAAAAGCCTAAGAGAGTGACTGGAAATGGAGATGGTTAATAAGAATAATAGGAATCACTGATAAACCATATGATGAATAATAATTCGAATTTAATTTATCTCGATAAATCGCTCAACTGTTTGGATGAAGATCATGAATTAATTTTACTTAGAAATACATACTAGAGTATAACATCCCTAAGGTTTTGATGATCAGGAGATCTGACGAGATCTGGGGATCCTGAATTCACTTTTTGATAAGATTGTGAAAAAGAAGTGTTAAAGAGTCAGATACTAGGTTGATAAATTTAATTATTGCCCTCTGGTTTGCATAGGTATTTTATTCCGTTCAATTTGTGACAAAAACCAACGTCAAAAGAACCCAATCACAATACAAATCATCGTCATCAATCTTAAGATATTTTCGTGCAACTGGTTCCCTTCAAAAATCTAAACAAAGTAAGAACGATAATATTTGCAGAATACGATGAATTCATCGCATTTCGTTGCATTCTCTTCCGTGACATACAAGCCAATATGTTCAGTCATCTCCGATTATCAACATAATTATTTCCATTGATTATGAATAAGTTATATGTAGTGTGGAAGAAGTTAAGAATTAAGGTTTGAAAAATGGGCCTTATCATACCTGCTTAACGTAATACTTCTATATGTCGATATCATTTTACTGGTTAACATAACGGCATTTTTGGTATTTTATAAAGGAAAAGTGGACATGCGAGGTCAAATCCTCAAATTATGAATACAATTAGTTTAAGAGAGGTTAAAATGTAGTTGTAGGTACTGAGTATTCTAAGTGTACAGTTTCAGTGAAGTCTGAGATACTTTTGTGGTATAGATAAAATCATATCTATATTCGAGAAGCATTACGTTAGACAGATATAATAAATCCCAGTCATAAAACTTTAACTTCAAAATTACTTCACATTACACGAAACCTATTATCAATTTAATTTTACATTTAGTTAATAATTCGAAATAATTGAACATATTAGCTTGTATGTAGCTGAAGAGAATGCAACGAAATGCAAAGGAGTTCATCGTATTGTGCAGATATTGTCGTTCTTACTCTGTTTTAACACTAAATAATTGTTTATTAGAGCATTAATGCTAATACTGAACCGAGTATACTAACAATATAACTCTCAAAGAAATTCACAATTTAACAATGAACAAACACATTCGTCAATTTCTCACTTAATAAACTTCGACGAAAACAAATCAATATGAGTTGGTTGCTCGAATCTTGCCAGTGATGTTTAGGACTATAATTGATCAGTCTCTTTCGGTATATATGAATCTTGTGAGGGTTACCTCGATATTATCATTAAGTCATAAGCATTATAAACAAAAATGGATGGTGGCTAGTATTGAAATCCAGCTGATAATTTGTAAATAGAATGAAAAGTGTGTTCTGTATTCCACTACTGGTCATCATCCAACTCTGTTAAGATCACGATAGTCTTAAAAGTCATGACGGAAGCATGAAAACGTTTATGTATTCATCACAATTTGTTATGTAGACGAGTTTGTGGGTTAGAAGAAAGGTCTTGTTGTATGTAGATGACGACATGAAATTACATGCGTAAAATCCCCAACTATCGAAATAACATAAATCTAACTTTTCACTGATCCGAGCTTCAATGCTAACTACTTATCAAAAGTGAATGAGGTCAAATCTAATCTGTACTAAACAATTGTCCAATTATATTCAGTTGTTGGATTTAGTGAATTGTGTGAATGAGTCATTCAATGTGAAAATGTTCATTGAAATCTTGACTAAAGTGCACATCAACTATGCAATGTAAACTGACAATAATAATGAAAAGTGAGCAAATATCAATGTACACTTGTAAATAATATTTATACTTATTGAACACAGCACGATTAGTATAGTGACCCAGTGATATGTGAAAGTTATATGTAGGGTTTGGCATTGAGAAAATAATCTTTGCATGTATATGTTTGGTTGGAAAGCGTGAATGTTTGTCGTCATTATAATGGGTAGTTAGTATAGACGTTCAGACTTAGGAATCTTCATTGTTATATTGTATGTGATGGTGAATGTTGGAGTTTTGTTGAACTGGTGTTCATCATCTAATAACTGGGACAGTATGTAACTGTTATTTAACTACAGTAGACGGGGAAGTGTTTGAGATGATGACAGTGAAGTTGTGTAGTTCTGTGAATGTTTTTCACAGGATTAACTAAACAATAAAATACTCACATAAATGGACAGACTAAATTATTTATACAAACGGTAAATTGAAACGTATTTCGTTTCGACGTTCTATTTAATCACAAATCTTAATATCGTCATGATAAAAACTACTTCAGTAAGTTTTTTAAAAGCAAAGATGTATGGTGGCTAGCAGTGGAATCCAGGACGCGCGTTTCGTCCTATTTGGGACCCGTCAGCTGGATGTACCTGCATCTCAGAGTTGATGTTCACTCTGGGACTCGATCAATACTTCTTAAAAACTCAATGGGAAGATAAAAGCAAAACAATACCAAGTGTACTTCAGTAAGTAATTACAAAATAGTGTAACTTAGTTGTGTCACATTAGATTTGAATATTCTTTAAATTGTCTGCTGACAACTTAGTAACAGTACTTATGTTATCATTTTCTCAATGGTATTCTGAATATGTTATGTAGACTTATTAAATTAGCAAATAATGTTAATATGGTAGTTGGAATAATGATACTTCAGTAGTTGTGAGACTGTATTAGCGTACCATTGAAGCGACTGATCCACTAGTTGGCATTCGAAGATGAAGCTCCATTGAGACTAAATCACACTTACCAGACAAAATTCATATCTAAACCTTACTTTAAGAAGAGAAGTATTTTAGTAACATTAGTACCTAATATATTATTGTATTCCACAATTTAATTTATGACAACAAAGAATCTGGACAGTGTTATGCTGAATTTTCTACGTCTACGGACTGCTTAAAACGTATACTTTCCTGACAATCAAAATGTTTATTTTGATCAATCATTTGCTTTATAATTAAAATAATACCAGATAACCCTAAATTGTAATTCACTTGAGACGCATGTGGGTAAGCTACTTTCCATATTCGATAGGGAATAAGGACCAAATGAACGTGACATTTATTATTGGATTTGTCACTTGTCTTACTGTTGTTGTTTATTATGATTAGTTATATTGACTTGTTCCTCAAATATCTTTCGAAGTTATTTTTGTCAAATGTTACGTTTGTGGAAGGTTGTAGTAAATCAAAATATATTTTATCAAATAATTCAATGTTCACTAATATGAGTAGATCATGTATGACACCTTAATTACTGTGGTGACACTTAATCAATACTATTACTTATGATAATATGAAGTCATTATATGGTGAATGTACAGCACTAGCTTTTACACAGGCCTATACTTTTGCAAGGCATGTTGAACGTAACTTATTTCACATGACATTCTTTATCCTTACAGGATATTAACCATTTGCAGAATAAGACAATAGTAAACATAGAGACTGATATATCTTCTAGAATTTTTATTACTCATCATTATAGCCAATAATATACAGGCGCAAAAAATTTCTGAGAAAAGGATAAAACAAATAGATAATATGGTCTACACATTAAATGAATCTTAGTTTTAGTTTCTACACTTAGTAATACAGAAGAGTCATAACAAATATAAATTAAAATGGTGACAGAAGAAACAACAAATTAACTAGATTAATGACATTTTGCGTTTTCAACTACTATAGTCACTGAAACCTTCTACTGGTCGTGTTCCAGTTAGTACATAGATAAATGAAGGTTTGGAAGACTAAGTTAAAATCCTTCACTAAATACAATTTTTTTCATCGATGTTCTGGATGATTAGCCAAACAGCAAATAAAGTTCTTTGGATCAAGCTGACGTGTACACACCTTATGTACAGCTGTAAATATAGGATACTTCTCAAGAAGGCCTTTGGGTTCCAGCATTGCATAGACTTCTGCAGCAGTGAGAGGACCTTGAGCACTTTGACCGTTTAGACGCTCTTTTTCCAATTGAGCTAAAGGTTCATTTGTGGTGGCTAATGCTATGCCCATTTGCTTGTTTCTACCGCCATAACAGGTTGTAATAAGATCAGCAACGCCACAACTTTCTAGAAACGTGCCTTCTTGAGGATCTATTAAATAGAATATAGGGTGAATAGTTTAAAAAAGGTATATGATGTTGATATTCGTGTACTATTTTTATATTTGAAATATGAGGAACTTAAACAAAATCAAAACACCTAGCTTTACAGATGAGGATTGAAAAATGTATCAAATAAGTTCTATTCATACGAATATCAACAACTATCAAACTTAGATAAAATAGGGTTTGAAATGAACATTGTTAGAAATCTTAAGACTGAAGGGTGTTATTTTAAAAACAAATTAGATCACTTGAATTCAGTTAAAAGAAATGAAAAACAAATTGACAGTTTGGAACGAACGCTAACAACAAATAATTCAGGTTGTTTATTGCTGTTAACTAATTTAAGGTTTGCTAGTATTTCTCAAGAATATTTTTCAATTTTATCTTCTGATCCTATGCCAAAAATGTTGTTGCAACACACTATTCCTATTTCATATAACTGACATCTAATACGTTTAGTGTGCCACCGTTTTACGTTCTTTTATACAACTGTCTTTTATCAAAGCTATCCTTTTGAGCTGAACAAGTAGTTCTGAAATTAAATTTTGATTCCATATTTTAAAATACGAGTTATTATTTATTTGAACACATGAACATTGGTACAAGGGGGCACTAGATACATTTGCGCCACACAATAAAAATGAGATTGTGGAGAGATGAGCAATAAAAAGAACAACAATGAACAGAAATTAGTGTGAGTGAAGTAATAATAATAATGGGAGAAACAGTTCATTAAGAAAAAATAAAACCGGGAAGAATTCTTCTAGTTAATGAAGTTACGTTTACTTTCATGATGAAAATAGAAAGTTACAGCAGGATCGTCACTGGCTTCTATTCTGAGCCATGTCTCACAACGTCTAGCCACTGTGTTGTACTATCGCTGGGACCCAAACCAAGGAGACGTGAAGGACCAACAGAAGCTTTTTTTTCATACCACGACACAATGTCATACACCGCTTACCTATCCGCTTTTCCCTATCGGTCCCAGCGTCGGCAAATAATGCACGACGTGAAATACTCTGGGACGTTATTCGTAAAACATGTTCAAGCCACCGAAGTCGATGTTTCAAGATAGCGGCAGCAAACGAATCATTGTCTTTGTGCCCGAACACAGGATGTTGAACCTTTCTGCATGTCAGAAATCCTTCGGAGACAACGATGATCAAACACACAGTCGTTTAACATCCTGAACTCGAAGGCCAGGTTTCACAAGCATAGAGCAAAATAGCCATCACCGACGCGTTGAGGCATAAGCTGCTCTGACTTTTACTATACATGAATTGATCTCATCACTCACGCCACCACAAGCACTTATGCAGCTACCCAGATACACGAACTTCTAGACTACTTCTATCTGCTCACTACCCAGGGTGAGTGCAGGATCAGGGTCCCGCTGGTCTTGTAAAAGTATTTTGTACTTGGAAGGTGCAAAGCACATACTATACCTACGGACACTGATTGCCAAATGACTAAGTTGGTCTGAACGTTGCTGCTACCTTAACGTGGTGATCGAGCTATACTGACTGGAACAATCGTTCCTCAAAGTCCTACCATGCCAGGCAGATTGGTTGAAGAACAATAAGACTAAAAGCAGTAGACCCAAGGTCCGAGGGTGTAATCATGCTGTTGACTGTACAGGGGTGTGACGGCCGCAAGTTATTTCCCTCAGACAACCAGTATAACAACGATGCTGCCTTCCCACAAAGAAAGGACAACCCTAAAACACACATAGCCTTATCCTACGAATATCCGTCTCCGGTTGTAAGGTCTCAAACAAGTACGGAGCTAACACAAAAATCACACACGCTAAGGTCTAGTGTGACCGGCCATAAGCAGTTTTCCTTTGGGCACTGCGGTCATGCTCTCAGATCACTAAGAGAACCTCTAAACCAATTTCCTTTCCAGGTACCTCTAGAAGAACCGTCCCATGCTGTGGGCAACTGGAAGGTGATAACCACCCTTGTACCTCAAACAGAACTCAAAACCACTGTGTTCATAATCAATTTCGCTCTTTATTTCCGATTACTCCTCCAACCTCGACTATGAACTACTCAAGTGTCACCATGATCAACGATTCTAGTGAGCAAAATACTGTCTCAATTCTACCAAAACCTAGCCCCAAACTACACATTGGAGCCTTCAACGTACGCACCCTATGTAAAATCAATTGAGATTCGTGTGGCGCATATGTGTTTGGTGCCTCCCTGTACCAATACGTATGTGTTAAAATAAATAAATAAAATCGGCTGACAGACATCCTTGCCTGACACCAGAATCTCGTACAATTGATGTATGCTATGTCTCCGAAACACGCATACAGGACCCTAGTGTGGTCATTCACTAGACCACACCTCGCCATAACGCAGAAACGACGAGACGCATCCTCCGTGTGCCTGGCGACCCGATGACTAGTGGTGTAGGCATGGCACAAAGTAAGAGGGCAGAACAAACACTATTAGATTGGGCCTCCGTTAACAGTCGCCTATGTGCTGTTCGGCCCTGTAAGAACTCGGAAGTATAGGGACACACGTTGCCTTTTCGTTGTTTCTGCCTACGCTCCCACTGACAGTAGCCTGGATGAATTTTACAGATAGCTTTCTGAACTTCTACAATAAGCTAAATGCTCAGATATAGTATTCGTAGCAGGTGATTTTGATGCCTAGGTAGGTGGCTAAAACCAAATAGAAAGACATTCACGTAGAAATTTCGGTATTCCGGATCAGCGAACAGATAATGGTGACCGTCTGCTACAACTGTACTCAGACAATCGTTTATTTTTAGCAAGCACTGACATTAAGCAAAGGAGAGGCACCGTCTAACATGGTGTCTCCCTGCACCAAACCAAAGATGAACTCAAATAGATCATATTGCCACCAGTCACCGTTAGAGAGGCTCGATAGAAGGCTACCACTCGTTCTGGAATACATGTTGAGACTCTGATCATGCTCTAATAAGAGCACACATTTGCTTGTGCCTCACTGGACGCAGGAAAACCACATAAAGAAGACGCATTAGTCAACTCAGTGACGAGGAATCCAAAAGTAGATTCCAAGAACAACTGAGGTCACACTTAGACGGTTTCGAAAACGAGGCTGATTTAGATGTTGCTTGGAAAGATACATGAACAGCTGTGGAAGCAGCAGAGACATACATTAGTGATTTGAACTAAAGGGCCACAAAAAACCAGTGGATTTCTACTAAGTCTATTGCACTAATAGATGCTCGTCAACTCATTCCATCAGTCTCCGAACACCATGAAGAACGAAAACAGATCAGATCTAGGTTAACCAAAAGTCTATGGAATGATCATGAGCAGTGGTGGGCAACGAAAGCAAGAGATGGAAAAGACAGCGGCTGTGGGTAACTAACAGGTCAGGTGTAAGTGAGACAATCTCAGAAAAAGACGACATTTATCTGCTCTTGGTCTAGGCGTTTAGAACGGCAGGTGTAAAAGGTTAAGGAGTAATTCAGCTGGCTTTCAGCTACTCTACAACTACTACCCACCATTCCCAAGCAGCCTGAATTGAACATTGAGATAGGCCATACGACTTCAATTAAAGTTCAAAAAGCAATAGCTAACCTAAAACGAGAAATGGCATCTATTCCACATGGATTGGCTCCAGAGGTCTTCAAGCATAGTGGTTCAATTTTAGCAATTAGGTTGACTAATATTTTAGTCACAATCTGGGAGTTGGACACAATCCCATCTAACTGGTTGCAATCACTGATGGTCCAAGTATATAAGAAGAGGTCAAAATCATCCTATGATAACCACGGAGGGATTAGATTGACTCATATGGCATCTAAAATGCTAGCCTCAATAATTATCGGACGCTTAACAGATACTCGTAAACTGTAAATACGAGAAAACCAGGCTGGATTTAGACCTGGTCGTGGCTGCATCGACCACATATCCACCATTCGTCAGATTTTAGAACACAGGCATACATGTCGCCGTCCGACAATGATAGTTTTTCTTGATTTTAATGTAGCGTTTGACTCTGTAGATCGAGAGGTTTTGTGGCGATCTCTGTCATTGAAAGGTGTACCTCAGAAGTACATAAACCTTATGAAGGCTCTTTACTCGAACACTACTAGTCGAGTCAGAGCCTATGACGAACTGTCATCTGATTTTGCAACATCAAGTGATGTCCGTCAAGGTTGTCCACTATTTCCATTTTTGTTTAATTCCATAGACCTAATGCTGGAAATAACGTTCTCGTCGACTGAATTTTTGGGAATCGATCTCCTAGCAAGTCCACTTATTGACTTAGAATGCACAGATGACATAGTCCTATTTCGTGAAGACGCTGATAAAATGCAGTCTTCTGGTTGCACTGAGCAACTGCCAGGATGTTTGGGATGAGTTTCTCCCCCTACAAATGCAGGTTACTGCTTCAAGACTAGCCTGCGTCAATACCTGCACCAAGGATAGAGAGTGAAGTAGTCGAACGCGTCGACAACTTCACTTATTTTGGAAGTCTGATCAGCCCTAATGAGTTGGTGTCTGACGAAATCTCAGCACGGATTCGAAAAGCTCGTTTGGCCTTTGCCAACTTACGTCATCTATGGAGAAGGCGAGATATCCGTCTATCAATTAAGAGACGAGTATACTGAGCGGCAGTTCGTTCCGTTCTACTATACGGCTGCGAAATGTGGCCATTAAGAGTAGAAGATACTTGTGAGTTACTAGTATTTGACCACAGGTGCCTTGGAAATATTGCGGGTATCTGCTGGGATCACCGGGTAAGTAATAGTGAGGTTAGACGCATCGACAACTTCACTTGTCTTGAAAGTCTGATCAACCCTAATGGTGTCAGGTAAAATCTGTGGATGGATTAAAAAGGCTCGTTTGGCTATTACCGACTTACATCACCTACGGCGGAGGCAAAATATCCATCTATCAACTAAAGGACAAGTATACTACGCAGCAGTTTGATCTGTTCTACTTTACGGTTGAAAAACGTGGCCATTAAGGTTACAGAATACTGATAAGTTACTAGTATTTGATTACAGATATCTTAGAATTATTGCTGGCATCTGCTGAGATTACCGGGTAGGTAAAAATGAGGTTGTGAATCTACATCGAATGAGGTGGTTGAGTGACGTATTACACATGCCCAACCACCGTTTACCATGGCACGAAATGCTGATTAGTGTTGGAAACGATTGGAAGAAAGTTAGGGACGGCCAAACCAAAAGGTGGCGTCAGTCCATAAAGTCACTAACTTCTTATCTGAGCCATGTTGGTAGATACAGACTATTTGGTTGTGGTCCGCGTGACTATCGTATCCAGCGGTTGGAGACTAAGTGACATGGCTCAAAATCGACCACAATGACGTAGGTGTATACGCTCTTTGTCTCCCATTAAACTTTATACCTTTATTTCTACGAATTAATTCTTTCTTCTTGTATCATATCTTTATATGAGTTTTTTTACTGCCACTGAAGTGCTTCTGTGAATTTGGTGCTCATCTTGTTGTACTTAAGAGGTATGGCAACTTGAACTGATGAATATATGTACCTGATCCTATGTTGTAGATGACCCACCAGCATTCTCCATCCGAACCTGTCCTAAGCAATCCTTTCCAGTTCTCTCCGGTTGTTATTCATCAGGTCTTCTCTTGATCGCTTTGCTATGATTGATTACAGCCTCTTATAAAACTGATCGTTATCGTCTTTATTGCTAACATTTGTGGGTGCATAACATTGGATAACGTTCATCGTGATTCCCTTCTTTGTTTTGAAAGAGGCTTTGGTGATCCTGGATCCGTGAGATTCTCATCCCATAAGTGCATTACCTGCCTCTTTAGACAGCATCAGAGCAGCTCCGTGTGTGCGGAGTATTTTCCTCTTCGTAACCGGAATGCAGAAGAATTTCTCCCGTACCCAGCCTTTTCTGTCCGGCTTGGATCTAATGGATTTCACTGATTCCGAGTACTGCCATATTGTATCTCCTCATTCCCATAGCTATTTGACTGGGTCTCCCGGTTTCCCACATTGTCCAGATGTCCCATGTACCCATAAAAATTGTTGCCCTAGTTGTTATAAGGGGCATCGGCCTCGTGACTTCTGAAGAATCTCGACTTTTATCACGAGGCGTCATAATCCTTTCTTTAACTCCCAGGGCAGAGTTTGATATGGTTAGCGTTTTTTAGCAAGATCTTTTTCTACGGGATGGGGTTGCCGACCCCATGCTCAACCCTCATTTACCCGGGCTTGGGACCGGCAGTAACCCTAGAAGAGCTACAGGCGTTGTTGTAGATGACTGACCGAAGCTTATGTGCAAAAACTACTATTTCATTCTCTTCAGCCTCATGTTGCATACGTTTCGTCAAATTATGAGTTCAAAATCTTTAGATTGAAACATTACTGGTCAACTATATCAAAAGAATTAAAAACCGTTTAAATAAATAACTTATAACAATCATATAATAGTCCCAAGAAATCCAAACAGGCACTATAAATAGTAACTAACCAATTATGACAATTAACATACACATGCCACGTCTTACAACAGATCCAATAGAACCTTAGTTAAATCTAGATTTTGTTTTCAGATAATATATTTAGTGTCTTTTGTTATGATTTTCTGGTAAATACATTAACTGATAGAGAATTTTTGGATTTCAAAATCACGAATATAAATACGGTATAATTTGCAGATAGTAAAGTGAAAAACTTACGGCGATCAGCGAAAAATTGATAAATGAAATTTTTCATTTCCATGAACCCAAGACGTATGACTGCAGCTTTAGTGTTGTCGCCATAGCCTAAACCTTCAATCACACCTGCAGCAACTGCTACAATATTTTTCAAAGCTCCGCATAATTCCGTGGCAACTTCGTCTTTTATAACCACAATTCGGAAGTAATCTGTCTAAAAAAGTGAGAATAAATTCAACATACAAAATTACATTAACTTAAATACAGGATGGTGAGTTATTTGACTAACCCATTGTGATTAATGACATCTACCTTATGTTGAGCTGGGGTACTAGATTTGTTATTCTTATAATAATAAGCAGAATTTATTGTTCAGAATACAAATCTGTAAACAGCGTTAGCAAACCATGTTGAAAATAAGACAAAAAATAAAGTACCTTCGATACATTGATTAGCGTCCTGTGACCTGAGCTAATAGAATATTGAAAAATATTTTAAGACTAAACTACATACCGTACACTGAAAAGCCAGGGTAACAAAAGCTAATTCTGTTATAAGAAAATGAAGGGAAGTGGTATCTCAGAATAATCTCCCTAAACATATTAACTAAGATTAGTGAACATTATGAATAAAAATCACTGAGTAAACAAACTACAGGAATACGTCAGACCTGTAAATAAACACAAATACTACATACCTGGAAAAGTTTTTTTAATTCAGACCCCATCTTTGGATCATCGATACCAATAGTTGCTTCACAGTAGTTTTCTTGAGATACTTCAGTTGCCAAGTTAGCACCCATAAGGACTGCACAAGGTACATTCAATACATCTCTGATACAGTCCGTTAATAACCTGATACCATGATCATCACTTAGTGCCAACCCCTGATCAAACAATAATTACAGAAAAATTCAATTTAGAGGTTCACTATGTACATAATCAGATTATACAAGAGGGATATATGGTTACTATTTCAATAGGACATTGTTAAGTAACGTGTATATGACTTTAAAGTAGCAACCAAACCTTGCAATTATACTGACCAAGTTCGTGACTTATTTTTTCGGGATTCTACAATATCAGAACGTGGAATGTAGCAATTTACACAATAGTTATCACATGGTGTTGACTATGTGAAATTCGAGGTAGTTAGGACGGTTACCAATAAGTGGGGAAGAGCCCCGAGGCTGTAGGATTACTATCTCTAACTTCACCAACGGTATGCAGTTTCACAACTAGTGGAGTTTAATCCAATAAAGTGTGTGCAGGCGGAATTACAATATGACGGATAGCGACAAAAACTTATTGTGACCGCTAAAGTAGTCAAAATTTGTTCGAAGCTAATGCTAAAGCTTGTAGAACAATAAGTAGTGAGGCGGATCACCTTGATTTTCACACTGATATCGATGAATTCACTAGGTGTTTCAGAAGTTAGACTGAAGCGAACGTCATCTTACATTACTCAGTGTAGAGTGAAACACAATACCTATAGACATCTCACTTACCTTCATTAGAGAAACAGCATAAGATGTTGGTTTGACAACGGTTTTAATATCGGCCAATGTCCTAATAAGGAACTGATGGGGCATAACAATGACAAGTACGTCGGCATCTCGAGCTACTGATTTTACATCTGAATCAGCAACAACATTTTCTGGAAGCTTCACATTGGGCAAATACTTCACATTTTCGTTAGATGTATTAATTATTTCTGTGAGTTTACGGCCATTGATTAACTCCTCAAAAACCCACATACGAACCTGAAAACTCATTAACGAAAATCACTGGTAGTACCTCCGGAACATATTCAGGGAACTTTCTAATGTTGTTACCAACTATTTTAGCAATTGTCGACCCCCAATTACCCGATCCGATAACCGAAACACGTCTAAGAGACATGACACGCGATATCAGACGTCCAACGTGCGGCCTTTAAAACCTGCGGAATGACAAACGAAAACCGTTTTGGCCTTGAATTTCAGACAAGGCCAATACGCAGGTAGTTAAAACAAAACTGTAATATCTCAAAACTACGATAACATTCGCCTTAAATGAAAAACATGAACAATCTACCAGCAGTATTTTTTCATGACCAAGCTACTTCCAGAAACAGTAACAGGATTTAGCATTCATAAGCTCTATAGAACAGGACAAAACGTGGATTCGAAAAAACGCATAGAAGCCATTTTTAAAAAGTTACATTGCTTCTGCCGGAGAAGGGAACTTAATACTAGAAAAGTACTCACTTACTTAGTTACTTACACCTGTCACTCCTAATGGAGCATAGGCCGCCGACCAGCACTCTCCAACCCACTCTGTCCTGGGATTTCTTTTCTAGTTCCATCCAATTCTTGTCCATTTTTCTCATGTCTATCTCCATTTCCCGGCGTAATGTATTCTTTGGTCTTCCTCTCAGCCTTCGGCTGTGAAGATTCCATGTGAGGGTTTGTCTTGTGACGCAATTCGGTGCTTTCCTCAATGTGTGTCCTATCCACATCCAGCGTTTCTTCCTGATTTCTTCCTCCACTGGGATCTGGTTTGTTCTCTCCCACAATAGGTTGTTGCTAATAGTGCCTGGCCAACGGATAAGAAGTATTTTACGTAGACAACTGTTAATAAACACTTGTATCTTCTGGATGATGGCTTTCGTAGTTCTCCAAGTTTCCGTCCCATACAGTAGAACTGTCTTGACATTTGTATTGAATATTCTGACTTTGGTGTTGGTTGCCAATTGTTTTGAGTTCCAGATATTCTTCAGTTGTAAATATGCTGCTCTTGTTTTGCCGATCCACGCCTTCACATCTGCATCAGATCCACCGCGTTCATCGATGATGCTGCCCAAATATGTAAAGGTTTGTACATCTTCCAAATCTTCTCCGTCAATTGTGATTGGATTGGTGCAAGCTGTGTTGTATCGGAGAATCTTGCTTTTCCCTTTGTGTATATTGAGACCTATTGCTTCTGAGGCTGCTGCTACACTGGTTGTCTTCTCCTGCATTTGTTGTTGTGTTTGCGATAGAAGAGTCAGATCATCTGCGAAGTCTAGATCATCCAACTGCATCCTAGATGTCCACTGTATCCCGTGCTTACTTTCAGATGTCGACATCTTCATGATCCAGTCGATCACCAGGAGAAAGAGAAAGGGTGAGAGTAAGCAACCTTGCCTCACACCGTTCTTTACTTCGAACGACTTTGTCAACTGTCCTCCCTGCACGATTTCGCAGTTTAATCCATCATAGGAATTCCGTATGATATTGACTATCTTCTGAGGCACGCCGTAGTGTCGAAGAAGCTTCCATAGGGTTGTTCTGTCCACGCTGTCAAATGCTTTTTCGTAGTCAATGAAGTTGATGAAGAGTGATGAATTCTATTCAATTGATTGTTCCACAATGATCCGTAGAGTTGCGATTTGGTCTGTGCACGATCTATCCTTACGGAATCCTGCCTGTTGGTCGCGAAGTTGTGCGTTTACGAAGTCCTTCATCCTGTTTAACAATACCCTGTTGAAGACTTTTCCTGGTATTGAAAGAACAGTGATTCCCCTGTAGTTGTCACAGTTGCTGAGATCGCCTTTCTTTGGTATTTTGACTAGAAGTCCTTCTTTCCAGTCGTTTGGTACCTGTTCCTCATCCCAGATCTTTCTGAAGAGAATGTGGAGTATCCTTGCAGTTGCCGCCACGTCTGCTTTCAGTGCCTCTGCTGGAATGTTGTCTGGTCCTGCTGCTTTGCCACTCTTGATTTGTCTGATAGCCATGCTGATTTCTTCAATTGTCGGTGCGTCAACATCAATTGGGAGGTCCGTGAGTGCTGCTTCGATGTTGGGTGGGTTCAGTGGGGCTGGTCGATTCAAGAGTTCTTTGAAGTGTTCTACCCACCTGTTTCATTGTTCTTCAATGTTGGTGATTATCTTGCCTTCCTTGCTTTTCACTGGTTGTTCTGGTTTACGATGATATCCAGAGAGTTTCTTTGTTGTGTCAAACAGTTGTCTCATGTTTCCTTCTCGGACAGCCATTTCCGCCGTCACTGCTAAATCTTCCACATATTTACGTTTGTCGGTTCTGATGCTCCTCTTCACTTGCTTGTTTACTTCTGTGTATTCAGCTTCTGCCTTGGCTTTTTCTGCTCTTGTTCGGCTGGTAATGATTGCTGTCTTCTTGTTCCTCCTTTCTTGAATCTTATCCAGTGTATCAACAGTGATCCGATCCTTGCGGTGGTGCTTCTTTTGGCCCAGAACCTCATGACATGTTGAAGTGATTGCTTCTTTTATCTCTTTCCAGTTGCTTTCCATAGTAGTTCCTTCTCCATTGAGTAGATCATGAAAGGCTTGGAACTTATTGCTGAGGGCTATCTTGAATTTGTTGACTTTGTCATCATCCCGAAGGAGAGCCGTATTAAACTTTTGGGATATTGTCCGCCTCGTTGTCCAGTGCTTCTTGAGTTTCAATTCCATCTTGGTGACCAGCAAGTGATGATCTGATGCTATATCAGCTCCTCTGTTGGTTCTCACTTCCTCCATCGTCCTCCTGAACATTTTGTTGATATAGATATGGTCGAATTGGTTCAGCATAGTGTGATCCGGTGAAGTCCATTTGGTTTTATGGATGCGATTATGTGGGGATATAGTCCCGCCTATGACCAGTTTATTGAAGACACATAGGTTTGCAAATCTCTCACCATTTTTGTTGCTTTCTCCGAGTCCGTGTCGCCCCATGATCTCTTCATATCCAGTGTTGTCAATTCCAACCTTGGCATTTGAATCTCCCATCAGAATGGTCGGGTCCTTTGTTGGACACTTCTCGAAGATTGACTGCAGCCTATCGTAGAATCGGTCTTTAAGGTCTTCATTGTGATCGTTGGTCGGCGCGTAGCATTGGATGACGTTCATTGTAATGTCCTCTTTCTTTGTCTTGAAGGAGGCTTTGACGATCCTTGGTCCATGAGATTCTTATCCTATAAGTGCATTTTGTGCTTGTTTAGACAGCATCAATGCAACTCCTTTGTGTATGTGGTGCATTTTCTTCTTCATGTCCGAAGTATAATATCAGCTCCACTGAAGCTAGTCGTTGTTGTCCAAATTGCGTTCAATGTGTTTCACTGATCCCAAGCACCTTTGGGTTGTATCTCCTCATTTCTGCAGCAATTTGGAAGACTCTCTCAGTCTCCCACATTGTACGAGCATTCCATGTCCCTAAATAAATAGTTGCTCTGGTTGTCAGAAGGGGCATCGGCCTCGTAACTTCGGAAGGAACTCGGCTTTCATCATGAGGCGTCATAATTCTTCTAAACGAAGACCTTCTGACTCCCAGGGTGGAGTTTAAATGGTTTGAACCAAAGTAAACATAAAGCTCTTTTTAATGCTAAATAGAAGGTATCAAAATTAAAAGTATGGTTCGTAAACACACACTTTGGTTCTGCAGGCACGCCAAATCTTACTTCATAAACGTTTCCTCTACTAACGACAGTCTTGTCTAACCTCGAGGTTTCAGAGGGCACCCACCAGGAACTAAACTTTTCTACTATCAAGAATCTTACCTTGTAGCCTAAGCGAAGATTTCAATGAACATGTGTTTCGAAAATTCTTCGGCGCAAGTTTTATAGTTTGCATATCTATTTGTTATCAGATTTTCAAAATTTCGGTATTGAAGGCAGAAGTTCTTCGGCTTGAGTCAGTTCTTCTATAGTATGTTCCTGGGAGTGTTTGGTTTTCTCTTGAATTAACCAATTGAAGGAGCAGATAGCTCTTCCTATAGTAGCGGATTCTAAGAATTCATGGCTTGGTGTGAAAACCTGTATACTATATGTATTTTGTTCGTTCTTAACTTTTGTACTCGCCTGGTTCGTCCAGTCTAATTGGGGTAAGATATATGGTCGATAAAATATTGCGTCTTGTCTTATCATTTGGTTATGAATTTAGGCTTTGGCTAGACCGAGTATATTGTAGCGGTAAATAATTCCCCAAAATCAAATAGCTCTGTAAGTTTTCGACATTGGATGCTGACCACAGTTTTCGTGGACTCGTCTAGCTGAAGGCGCTCGGTCAAGCATCCGCACCAGATCACGTGTGGGAACGCCGTGCTCAACATCTGTCTCAATCGCTAGCCAGATTAGTGCAAACGATCCTCGATATATTGATAGCTTATCAAATATATCTTCGATCTCCTCGCTTCTGTCTTTTGACTTTACTTGGTGGGTGCGCTTCGTATTAGAAGGTGTTACTGGTTAAAGCGTTGTCAAACTCCGAATACCTGTGGCATCTTCATTGGTGAGCCCGACGTGATCTGGTACACCATATTGTAAACTGTGAGTCTGTTCCTTTTTGTGATTTTATATATCATTGTCTTATTTTAATTTCTTTTTTTTACATTGTGATATTTTTTTTCCCGTGTTTTTGGGTTCATATATATATTTGCCACTCGTTCACCTTTCGTACTTGATATATTACTATGACTGAACAGACCCCTAAATATTTAAGTTAAAGACTGTGTCCCCACCCTCCTTCCAACTTATGCCTTTCTGGCCAGACATCATCGAAGCCTGGTTTTGTTATGCAGAAGCCGACTTTTTCGAGCACGGTGTGAACGATGCGCGTATACAATTCCTCGCAGTAGTCAAGGCACTACCGCGCGAATTTAACAGGTACGTAACACCTAGTATATTTACTAGTGATGTTTCTGATCCATACCAAACACTGAAACAGGCCATCCTTAAACGCGGAGATCTAACCGATCGACAAACGTTAGACCAACTCCTTAACAACATCGACCTGCAACACGGTTCTGCCACAGACATGTTGCAAAGAATGCGAGAAGTCATTGGCCAAAGAACCTTCGATGACGGCCTATTCAAGCAACTTTTCTTATCCAAACTTCCTCAACAGGTGCAAGCTGTTTTGGTCTCGTTCCAGAACAACGCCGTAGACGAACTAGCGGCATCTGCCGATCGCATTCTCGAGATCACTAGGTCTCCTAACGCCGAGGTTTTTTCAGTCAAAGAAAAGCCTCAAACGACCCAGAATGACATAACACAGTTATGTCATACACTTACGCGCTATCTCAAACTCGGTAACGACCGTAAACGATCACTTACTCCGCGGAGAAGCACATCACGTAGGCGATCTGTATCTAGAACTCGAGAGACGGATAATCCTGATTGGTGCTGGTACCATAACCAGTACGGAAAGTCTGCCAGAAATTGCAGAAAACCCTGCAATTTCCCCAACGCGAAATCCGTCGACACGAAGAACGTTTCGGGAAACTTCCAAGCCGGCACGCGTTAACGGCGACCGTAGCCGGCGAACATAGCCGTCTTTTATATGTCACTGATGTGATAACGAGAGTTCTCTACCTCGTAGATACTGGCGCAGAGGTTAGCGTTCTCCCAGCGAATTCCGACGACAGGCTACACGAGCCTGTTTTAAATCTACAGGCGGCAGACGGAAAGCCTATCGCTACTTATGGCCAAAGGTATGTTTATCTTAACGTGGGTTTACGCAAACCCATTCACTGGATTTTTGTTGTTGCAGATGTTTCTATGCCAATCATTGGTATGGACCTTCTACAACACCACAACTTAATTATCGATACGCGCAAACGGAGGTTAGTAGACGGAAACACTAATTTATCTGTTTGCCTGACTTCTTTTTCTGGTTGCAGGTTATCCCCAGTCACTATTAAGCACACTATAGACCCCTTCTACCAACCACTACTCGATAATTATTCTGGCATTTACCAATCGCAACCGAAATTGTCGTGTGTAACCAGCAATGTTACACATCACATCACGACTACAGGACCATCTGTATTCTCTAAAGCACGCCGACTGGCCCCCGAGAAGTTAAGGTTGGCGAAAAACGAATTCGACCATATGATAAACTTAGGAATCATACGACCGTCAAATAGCCCATGGCCATCTCCGTTGCACATGGTCCCTAAAAAGGACAGCAACGATTGGCGTCCAACTGGTGACTATCGGAGATTGAATGCAAAAACCATTCCCGATCGTTACCCGTTGCCCCACATTCACGATTTGACAGCTACCTTGAAAGGTGCAACTGTCTTTTCAAAAATCGACTTGGTAAAAGCTTATAACCAAATTCCTATGGCCACTGAAGACATTCCAAAAACAGCTATTATAACGCCCTTCGGACTCGATGAATTTTTGCGAATGCCTTTCGGTCTGAGAAACGCGGCACAGACTTTCCAAAGGTTCATAGATGACGTTTTTCGAGGTCTCAACTTCGTACATGCATACGTTGATGACTGTCTAATAGCAAGTCCGGACAGAGAATCACATCTCCAGCATCTGGACATTGTTTTCGACCGACTACAAAAACATGGCATTACCGTAAACATTCAGAAATGCCAAATCGGAACCGAATCCTTAGACTTCTTAGGACACACCACAGATGCTCATGGCATTCGACCCCTTAGAACAAAAGTGGCGGCCATTCTGGATTACCCAGAACCGACCAACATCAAGCAATTGCGCACGTTTAACGGTCTGATAAGTTTTTACAGACGATTCATACCAAAATGCGCGTTACTTATGAAACCCCTTACCGACCAACTTCGTGGAAACACGAAATCCATCGATGTGGATGACACTGCACGAAAAGCATTCTCCACGGTTAAGAAACATATCGCTCAAGCAACAATGCTTGCTCATCAGGACACTGAAGCGCCCATTAGTATCGCAGTAGACTCATCCGACTCAGCAATCGGAGCAGTCTTACAACAATGGGTTAACCACTCCTGGCAACCTTTGGCATTTTTCTCTAAACGGTTGCTAGACACTGAATCGAGGTACAGCACATTCGGTAGGGAACTCCTAGCTATGTATTGTGCTGTCCGGCATTTTCAACACTATATCGAAGGCCGTGAATTTACCATTTTTACCGACCATAAACCACTTACCTTCTCCTTAAGCTCTTCTTCGAACAAGTACTCACCACGTGAGTCTCGACAACTGGACTACATTTCGCAGTTTACTTCAGATATTCGACACATTTCTGGAGCAAACAATGTAGTTGCAGACGCCTTGTCTCGTATAAATTCCTTGAACAGTTCCCAAGGAATCGACCTTTTAAAACTCGCCCAACTTCAAAAAGAAGACAGTGATCTTCAGCACGAGTTGGCCTCAACAACACTTAAACTGCGCATTAAACAGATGGGAACAGGTAAGGAAACCTTACTTTGTGACACATCTACAGGTAGGGATCGCCCAATCGTGCCGAAACAATATCGACGCAACGTCTTTGATACGTCGCACAGACTTTCTCATCCAGGTGTTCGTGCAACCATCAAGCTTATAGCAGAACGGTTTTGCTGGCCTGGCATGAATAAAGATGTGAGGGAGTGGGCACGCTCCTGTGTAAGCTGCCAGAAATCTAAGGTTATTAGGCATAACAAATGTCCCTTAGGCTCGTTTAAAACTCCCGATGCTCGCTTCGACCATGTTCATTTGGATTTGGTAGGACCTTTACCAGATTCAAATGGATGTTCTTATCTTCTAACATGCGTAGACCGTTTTACTCGATGGCCAGAAGCAGTACCCATCAAAGATATTACTGCTGAAACAGTGGCTCGCGCCTTCGTCGAGAGGTGGGTAGCAAACCTCGGCTGCCCAACAACCATTACTACAGATCGTGGACGTCAGTTTGAATCTGAACTGTTCCGTTGTCTGACCATGAAACTAGGAATCACTCGCTTTCGAACGACGGCCTACCACCCACAAGCAAACAGATTAGTAGAACGTTTTCACCGACAACTAAAAGCGTCACTATCAGCCTCAAACATTTCTCAGTGGACTGACGCTCTTCCACTCGTCTTACTAGGCATACGCAATGCAGTGAAATCTGACATTGGATACACTGCATCTCAACTCGTTTATGGTACGACCCTTCGACTTGCAGGAGAGTTCGTGGACCCTTCATTCTCTTCGATGGACATGGATCTAACCTCCTACGCGAACAGGCTTACAAACGCAATGCGTTCAGTTAAACCTGTTTCCACTCGACCACAATCAACTGATGTTTTCGTTCAACCTGACTTACTACATAGTACACACGTTTTCGTGCGTCGAGACTCGCATCGACGACCTAACGAATCAACATATGAAGGACCTTTCAAAGTTCTTCAACGCGAATCTAAGTACTATATAATAGATAAGAACGGAACCAACGAAAGCATCAGCATCGATCGCCTCAAAGCAGCGTATTTAGAAGGAAATCCTATTCACGTCGATTTTTCTTCAATACAATCGCACGACACAACTCCTGCGCTTATAATGCCTCAATTGACAGCAGACACACACGTTGATACTGCGACAGTATCCGAAAATAGACTCAAAACAACGCGTTCTGGAAGAGGAGTAAGATTTCCAGAACACTTGAACGATTACTGCACGTAAGACACAAGTTAACATTTTATATCCCCTCGATTTTCCCTGGTACTATATATAATTTTTTTTAAAAAAAAACCTGAATTTAATATGCTTATATATTATTATTTTTTTATTTAAAAAAAACAAAAAAATTACGATATTATAAAAATCTTATTTTACGCTACTACGTGAGCATGAGTTTGTTTTCCTTTTTCTTCGCCCGTTTTGTGTTCTCACGCGCGTACGAGTGTTTTCCGACATGCACTTACATATTTTTCTTTTCTTTTCCAGGACGACTGGAAAAGACGATGAAAAGAACGATGAAGTTGCGAAAAACGAAAATCTGCATTGTACCTTTTTTTTTACCATATTGTACATCATGGTCCATTATAGTAAGGAAAGACGACCAGACGCTGCTAAACCTAGCAAGCTATCAGAAGAGTGTTTACCAACGAAAATCTCGTTGGGTTTAAACTTCTGGCTGGCCACGTCTTAGGGTCATCACTACCCCACTAGGGGGGGAGTGATCTGTAGCGGTAAATAATTCCCCAAAATCAAATAGCTCTGTAAGTTTTCGACATTGGATGCTGACCACAGTTTTAGTGGACTCATCTAGCTGAAGGCGCTCGGTCAAGCATCCGCACCAGATCACGTGTGGGAACGCCGTGCTCAACATCTGTCTCAATCGCTAGCCAGATTAGTGCAAACGATCCTCGATATATTGATAGCTTATCAAATATATCTTCGATCTCCTCGCTTCTGTCTTTTGATTTTACTTGGTGGGTGCGCTTCGTATTAGAAGGTGTTACTGGTTAAAGCGTTGTCAAACTCCGAATACCTGTGGCATCTTCAATATTAAGCTGAAAATCTTCAAGATTTGTTAATGATTTGGCTTAATGTGCACACAACATAGAATTGACTAAAAATAATATATACCTTACATACTCTTTAAACAGTTTGAGAAACACGAAACCTACATATATGTCACTGTGGTGAACTTCTTCAGTCTATCACTAACTTACTCAACATAGCACACGTTAACTCCAAGCATGTGGTGTACAGCAGCCGAACAAATAACACCAAAACTAGCGAATGGTGTATCTTAGTAGGACTAGTTGTATACTATATTGAAAGTAACTCTTTAACGTTCATTTTCTTACCAGTGAATGAACAAGAAAACAGACTATGTGCCACGAGATGTTTACATGACAAAATGTGGTATACCTACATTCGTCTTGTAGACAATCGCCAGCAGTTGAGGCAAGGACTCCAACTTCCACATCAGTGTCTTTAAGGTAGTAAACTCTCGTCAGCTCACCAGTTATGTACAACACAAATATATTCAGCGGCTACTGTCTCAGTTAATGAGTACAGACAGGTTGTGGTAATAGATTCGAAGTGCACAAAATACAAGATTTCATTTCTACAAGATTTACAGTGAGCTCCTAAGCACAAGCAATAATCAAGGTTATCTGTTCGCTGTCTAGAAATAGATCTTTCGCGCGATGAGGTTCTTTGAGGGAGATTTAGATCGTATGAATTCATTTCGAAGGCTAAGAAAATGACAGGAGTCACGGAGATCTGTAATTTATTTTGAGGTCGACTGAGGCTTTAACTTTACAGACCAAACCTTTAGTCTGAGAGATTTTGTGAGTGCTATAACTCAGCCATTAAGAACGTTAATTTGGAATGAGATAGGAACTGCTAGTACTTTGTGGAAAAGCCTAGACATAAAGAGTTATCTAAAGAGGTTGTTGCCAAAAGTTCGGTGATCATTGACTTCTCTCATGTATAGCAACATTTATGCCTTTGAGACGTTCTGGTATTTGATTGTGTGGAAGAGTTGATACAACATTTGTTGATCGTTTATATCCTCACGTTCTAAAAGTACTTTTTCAAAGTTTCGCAGGGTTCAAAAAGAGTTACAGTTAACATACTGAGAGTTACATACATGTTAGACTCACGCGTTAATATAATCACTAGTGCAAGGAGATGGGCATACAAATCGGGCTCTCTGTGCTTCTGAATCTCAGCACTACACTTTGGCGCTATCAGGACAAAATGGCACATAATGTAGGCCGAGGAAAGACAAATAATCTTTAGAACTTTCGGTGTAAGTTCAGACAATTACGATAAAATGTATAAATACGTGGAAAAATCCGAGGACACGAAAAACATCATATTGTATAAAAACGTACTCAAAACATTACAACGAGGAACAGACTGACATCATATCATTTAGTATACCGGACGCACCTAGGTTCACCAATGAAGATGTTATAGATCATCATTGTTTGTTAACACTAATGTCCGAAACCTCTTTTTATTCAAGGACCTCAAAGCCAATCAAACCAGAAACCGAAAGCCAAAGGATCGGTAGACGTAATTTAATGACAGTTGATGTATCAAAGCATCTCCAACCTAAGCTGACTAGTTTTAAGAAATGCGAAGAACGTAACCTTATCCGAATGTTTTACCGGGTGCATCCGCTCAGGAGTGTGTCCACCAAAACTAATAAGGTTAGTGTCGACGATTAGAACCTGAAAACTGCTTGTTTTCGGGATATATTTACCACTAAACTGATATCGAACAAACTCAGAGTTGGATTAGTAACTGGAATGCTCTTCAAGAGCAGTCAGTGAAAACCTTTGGGAAAAAGCGGACCCTATAAAAATACTTGCTGTTGAGATTAAAGCGAGCAAACTGGTGCACTATTTTTTGTACTGATGACTGAGGATTGTACGCGCGACATTTTGCGAATCGCGGTACGTCAACATCGTATTTTGATTTGCTAGATATACAACCATTACCATTTTTCTGGGGAACAGAAAATTGCAGCTGAGTTCTGCATGTTAAGGCAAACTAAGTGAAGTATATGAAGTGATAAAATAAAGGTTAATACAACTTTCCAGATCATTCCATGAAATACGACGACCATATGTAAATGGTCCGTTTTATCAAACTATATGTGTTTAATATACTGACTTGGCTGGCTAAATTCGCTTTTAAGATAAAGGTGGGAATTTTTCGTGATTGGATGGAGAAAACTTACTATCCAAATTTTGGTGCGAGTCGAAACGATTAATAAATGAACACTAAAAAATAGCTTAACGACACAATATCATGCGTTCTGACGGCTTGTCTCACATTTATGATAATACTTGGCTGCCAAAGTGGGTTGAACAATTCTGATCTATGTTACTACTTCAGAGTTAACTCCGAACGTTTATTCTCGTCTGTTGTCCATTATCACAAACGAAGTAGTTCTCATTTTTTTTTTTTTTGCAGCGCAAAGAACTAACCAGAAATACTCTGAAAGTTAGGATCCAAAGTAAGGTATTTTTCCAACCAAGGCTCAGTCGATGAAATTTGGTTGCCTAATTGGTTTAGGGTTTTCTGTTACAAATGTATAACAGTCGAGACTACATCACTTTACAGTAGGGCGAGGAGAAGCCGAGAAGTTGAGTAGAAGGTGCCAAAACCATATTGGCAGAAATGAGAAGAATTAAGCATAAGAAAAAATATTAAAGGAGTGGATGATGTAGAGTAATTAAGAGTATCTAGTAACATTTCAAAGACAGGTGTTATGTTACTGTTGCAAGTAGTCCCTATGACCCGATCAACATTTGACCTTTTTGCAGTAACTGAACCTTAAAATTATACTTACTAAGTTCATGACATATTTCTTCAGGATTCTACAATATCAGAACATGGAATGTAGCAATTTTATTATTTTACTTTATTTAAACACAAACATAGGTACAAGAAGACACCAAATAGATATGCTCCACATAAATCATTCGATTTGTGTGAGATCTAGGATACTGCCCGGGTGCCCAAACCGAAGTAGGTGGTTTTCTTAGGAGGCCACACCCCGAGCTTTTGACCTAAAGGTCCGATCCACAAGGTAATAGAGCAACGTCAGGAGATTCAGTCCCACGCTAGGCAATGACCAACGATTGGTTCATACGCTATCTGTTCTCTCAGGGTCCTGGTACCCATGTGATCATTGGTTTGGAATCAGGGTTTTCCAACTCACCTAGGTGAATCCTCCATATCCACCAACCCGGTTAAAGTGCCGGACATTCGCTTTTCGTCCTCTCAGTTTCGTAAACGGTAATGACATAATAAGGCAGTGAATATGACTTTCCTAGCAGTGGTTGTATGCATGTGGCCATGTGAGGGCATTTAGAGAGGGAGAGTTGACTCTCTCCACTCTCGGCCGTACTTGGGCATTTGGGAGCATGTAGCAATTTAGACAGTAGTTATCACATGGTGTTAACTATGCGAAATTCGAGTTAGTTAGAACGTTTACCAATAAGTGGGGAAGAGCCCTGAGGCTGTAGGCTTACCATCTCATTGACTTCGCCAATAGTATTTAGTTTCACAACTAGTGGAATTTAATCCAATGAAAAGTGTGGGGGGGGGCAGAAACACAGTGTGATGGACAGAGAAGAGATTTGTTTCTAACAAATTAAGTAGGTTTTTTACAACTGCGCTGCCAAATTGGTTAGATCCGATTGGGGTTGATGCTTAAAGAAAATTAAGGTTTATTGTTCTAGGAATTATGCGTTACATCTAGAAGGTAATCTTGTAACCTTGATTTGCTTCTCAAGACTAGCCAGTTAGTTTGTCACCAATTTTCAGACTTTATTTAGAACAAATGAATGTCCCTAAGAAACTACCCTTAAACATATCACTATAAAGTCCTTCTAGAGAGACACTAGCAATCAGTTTTGAGTGTGGTAAACAAACAAATATTTGATTGGGAACTGTTATATGATCTTCACCAATAAGGAAACATCAATGTACATGCACTACATTAATCACGTTGACTTTTGGGTGACAAAGAAGCTCTAACTTATCATTCAGATACAAACTTGGTTGTGCTTAGATGAACGGAATATCGCATGTCTAGGTGATATAGGTATAAAAAGCAACAGGAAATAGATTCAACAAATTAAGTGGAAATATCGGGATTAGCATTAGTGGTTCTGATTTCAGTGTTTAAACTAGGCTTATGATTTCGGAACTAAGACCACAATGTAACTGATAATCCATAAAATTACGAGTTTATTTATTCATTGTTAGCGCCAGGTTTCATTAACAAAACACCGATACGTGGCTCTAATAATATTGCTTTATCTAGAAGCTCAGCATGACTCTGTCAACTAAGGGGTCTTGTGGTAGTATTTTTCCTTGAAGGCTTCACTAAAAGTACGTAAATCTTCCTAAATCCTTGGTTGTGTTAAAGTTTGTAACAAAATTTTGGCTGAGCCATTAACTTAAGGTATCATTCTGTAAAGATATCCGTCCCGTATTCTCGCTTAACTCCATTATATATACACACTTTCCCTGTCTACCTTCTGAGGCCTATCTTCTACTTTCGCAGGTTACAGTCCTGCTTAATGAAGATGGTGACGGAATGTAGCCTTTAGAATCTTTTGAGTAACAATGCAAGGATGTTTACTGTATGTTTCCTTATCAGTGTAATACTTAAATTCAGAGCTGGTCTTCATCAGCATCTGGACTGATTATAGACAGCAAAACTACTGTGCACGCTAACTGCACTTTTCATGTTGAGTATCAACCTCGGTTAGTTGATAGCTAACAAAGTCTTGGGACATATTCAAAAACTCTTTGTTCTTGCCAACTTGGTTCGCTTGGAAATTAGATGTGTCTGTCAACCAAGGGGTATGTTGCACACCCGTCCTATCTGTATTACTCTATGTTTATGAAACATAGTTTGTGAAAGTAGGAGATATGTATAGGCTGCAAGTTTCTGACCATACGTATCTTTGAAGCATTGGTTGCGTAGAACAACCGAGTGAGCTGTCATGAGGTTAGACGTACTATACAAGATGGTTAATTGTTTGATGAGGTTATAAATCTTCATTGACTGTGAGGTGTATTATATATCCCCAACCATCATCAGATTCAAGGCCCTTAGGCATTTCGGCCTTTAACTAGATTGCAAGAAAGCTGGCGGCAGTCAAATTAGGACACAGCATTGGTCCATGGGGTCATTGATTGAGAACTTCCTGGTTGGAGACGTCAGTTGACGTGGCTAAAATTTGGTCATATCGGTGCGAATCTATTCATTTTTTATCTTCTTGTCTATTTTAAATCTCAACACTTCACACCTTATGTTCCTCTGTTTCATCCCTTTTCAGAACTCATGTTTGATTCTTTTCATAATCATCGACATTGCTATCACCTCGATTCATCTCCCATGCATTTCGCTGGTTTCGTTCCTCTGTGATAATGTGATATGTCAAAGTAGGCTGATGCATATTTGTGCCAAGTCTTGATGGATTTACAGTGCTATCGTTCATTTATGTAGTTGATAGATGACTTTCCACTGCGATCCTATTAGCAAATGCAAATTCTGTTTCCAAGCTCACACATAAATCCACGTTTACAGGAGCGTAAAATGACCCTATTAAATCACCAAAAAATCCTCTTAGCAAGTTTTGGATGTTTACTTCATTGATCAAGTGCGTTCAAGTGACGTTGAGGAGTAACACTTCAGATTTTTGGCTAGAGAGACGTGTTTTCCATTTGTACATGGGATCCAATCACTGAGGACTTTAGTATGTCGTTTGAACTACAATTTCCATCGCACAGTATGAAGTAAAGGTGGTAATTCGGTATGTATAGTATTGAGGACACATTACACATATACAGTTGCCAATAACTACAACAATACATTGTTTAACATAGAAGTATGCTAAAATAAAACCGAGTGGTTACATCAGAATGACTCTGGTATGTGAAGTTATTAAATAATATGCTAAGTCGTATTGGAAAGTACAGTCTTCCCAGTAGGGATTAGGGAGACAGTTGTTATTTACGGTCGGACTGACGAAGTTGTGTTCATTTTTCATCCCCCCTTTTAGCCTTTATTCATATTTCTCATTCTTCGACTACATTGATTCTTTAAAATACCTTATTTTTCATCGTTCCCACCATTCTTGGTCTTATTAATTTAAATTTTACTTTTACGCCTATCGAGTTCTTCTTGGTATTTTGTGTTTCGCAACCTGGGGTGTGACTAATCTGTAGTATATCCTGTTTTTTCGCCTGTCTACTGAAGTGTTAGAAATTCAAGTCAAAATGTTTGTATTGAAAGTAAAAATTTCGGTTGTTAATATCAGAACTAATAATTAATCTGTCATACATTACATTGTTGTATCATTTTATGTCTTACAATCACTGAAGTTTTGTTGTTCTTTCGAAGTCTGATTAAAAAACTCTACGTTTTTCAGCTTTATCCAATGGAAGCAGACAAAGAGCCGTCAATCAACATAGACAATTCAGAAATAGTTGTCCTTAGTTCAGATGATGAGAATGCTTCACAGAATTCTCATGACAATATTTCAAATGAAAAACTTTCAAGCAGTGTTATATCTGTCGAAGATGATGATGATAATAATACTAATAATGACGAGTCTGCCGAAAGCGATTGTGAGATCTTAAATATTGAGAAGTTGCAAGGTGAAGAGAAGTGGCGTGATATTCATGGTATGTTTATGAAACGCTAATATTTAATTTGTGACATCCAATCACTAATCATTGAAGTGGTTTTTTTATAAAAACTTTAGTGAGGATTTGTTCAAGTTTCTCCTATGCTCTTTATCACTAACAATAGTATACTTCATTCAGTTACCTCGTATAAATTATCTGGAGTATGTAATGGCATTCAGAGAGTAATCAAATTATTTGACAAACTATAAATATTACAAACATAGGAAACTGTATAAACTCAAATCACCATAATTCCCAACAGCTTAAAAAGAGGATAAACAAAGTTCAAAAAATATTAAAATAAAGAAAAATATAAATCGAGAGGGGAACGTAATGAATTAGTAATTAATTTTTCATGATCTGAGGAATGAAAAGATAATATATTTGTTCTATTTTAACCAAATCTGATCTCTGTATCTATGGCTTTCAACTACCTTTTTCTTTGTTTAGAAGGTCTGTACTTCCACTCAGGGCTTAGAGAAATATTCAATGGCTTTATGGAGTAGCCCTATGTTCTGTCCTTTCTATTTCTAGTTTCCATCGAATAACTAATCTATTTCTTAAGATTTCTTGATTCTCTAGTCTGTTCGTGAAATTGGAAATCGTTATGCACCTACAGTTTGTCATTTCTTTAGTCTGAGTTAGTTAAAACTATTTTGTCAGGAGTATTTATGCCAAATATGCTTTATAAAAATTTTAATAAAGAATCATTTCTATGATACCATCTAAAAAAAGAGTTAACAACAACAAAAACCATCGTCTCATATCTTAAATTTCAGTGTAATAATGTTATAGTTACTTGAGTTGACACTATTTCCTTAAATTTCTCCTCTTGAATAATCAAACCCCATTCGACCTACTTCGGTTTGGTCAGCCATACAGTATCACTAGTTCAAGAGCCGAACAAAAATACATGTTACTTGATAAATGATTTTCACATGTGATAACAGAATAGCTTTAAATAATCTTCCGCACGTAAGGTCCTGTTCTTTTTCCTACGCTCATAACTTCATTTGGAACTCTACCCTTAAACGTACAAAAATTCTTACTGAGAATTTTGAATTCTCCAGAAATGTTTTATCATAAGATGATATGTGGAAGATTTGTTGAAATAAGAGTCGCTAAACTACCGTTGTTTTCCAGTTTTGGATATGTAACCTGTATGTCATATGGCGTAGAGGCTTCACAAGAATCCAAACAGAACAGATGGTTCTGCGGTTAGTATTAATTTTTGGTGACAATCAAATGTGCATCAATTGGTATTCGTAGACGGCTTGTTTAAAACATGTATTAGGCAATTTATTCTCTTCGTTAATCATTCCTATTATACTTAATTCTATGATTAATAATTGGTAATAATCGTACAAAAAAGACAAATTAATAGTAAAAATTGCCATTTCAATTACGTTTCGGGACATAAATCAATTATTTTTTGTTCAAAGATTATGGTTTTTTTCACTTTCAATATGAATTTATGCGATAAAATTTTATGTTATCAAATGGATTCATTCTCATTTGATGTTTGGTTGGCGTAGTGTGAACAGGTGATTTGAATTAGTTACTTATCTCTATTTTCAATCTCTAATTCATGATTAATCTTAATTTTACTAAAAGGAGTTAGCATTCCGATTATTGATTTGTCATGTCAAACCAATTTCTTGTTGCCGGTATATATATTTTGTGCATATATCTCGATATCACCATTATCCTTTGATAATGTATGTTATTATCTAAAACTGCAGAGCCTAGGATAGGTTCAACGGGAAGATGACTTATGACACCATAAAGATTTCCTTATATGGAATATGGGCCTGTGGATATCTATCAATACAGTTAGAAGTAGCAGCACACCACTTCTGGTTATCAATATTCTTCTCAGATAAAGTGATTTTTTTTCGTGGTGCTGTATTCGGGTCTTTGGAAACACTAGATTCATGTATATGATGGGTCCTACGTAGAATGAAACGATATATATCAAACTTCTAGCAATTCTACTTCATTTGTTACTTACACTGCATACTTGCGTTCAGAAAAGAGTGATTTTGAGAAGTCTTAATATCCTTTGCTGAATGTTAAAATCTTGTTTTACGGTCAGCTCTCACTTTCCTGTCTTCACACTAATCCCACTAATATGTGTAACAAAATAACCATTCAAGTAATAAACTAGATAACTAATGCTATAAATAGAGTTCAAATATATAGCCAAAATTTGCACCAATATATTTTCGTGTATTATCTAATTCAGGACTAACTGTATCATATAACGCTCTAAGAACACCTATCTATCATATGAAAGAGCTTGATTGTTTTAGCTGCTCTGATAGGTAACATCTATTATTTTAGGTCCGTTTATCACATGTCTACATTTTTTGTTTTAATCTCACATTTTTACTTCTTTATTCTTTTTCTGCAGTAACTTTAACCAAACAGCCGTTTCAACTACGTATGCTTTTAATTTAGTGTTTTTATTGGAATAGGTTCTGTCTATGATTATCATGTTCAGTATTTCTGTAGTAGATTCATTATAATGTTTTATCTAAATTTATCATTTTCTCTGATTGAATGTAGTGTAAGTACTAACTGTTCTTATGATCTAAATCGCATCAGGTCCCTTCAAGCGTCTGAACAGGCTCATACAAGCTGGCTTTAATGATCCACGGCTGTTGTTGGTTCGTGTTTTTGGGATGGATGAAAACTCTTTACCATCTGATCCCAACCAATTATTAAGTTTATTACTAACACTTTTGGCCGAACCTGCTCCACGACGTAGACTGCGCCGTATAAATAGTTTAGAAAAAGTTCTGTCACTTCTGTCTACTTGTACATCAATCCTCGTAATCACTGGTGCTGGGATTTCAGTGTCATGTGGAATTCCTGATTTTCGTTCTCGTGATGGTATTTATGCTCGCTTATCTCGGGATTATCCAGATCTATCAAGTCCACAGGCAATGTTTGACATGTCATATTTCAAACGAAATCCTATTCCTTTCTTTAAATTCGCCAAGGTATGGTTTATTTTTCTAGAAATCCTACTTCACTACACGTAACCTTGATAACTAGTGTGATAAAAATCTACTGATTAAAATTGACATAGATATTGAAATGCTGTGATACTCTGCCTTCATAATAAGGATCATTTTACAAATATGCATTAATTTATTTAAATGGATTATAATTGTTGAAATGATAACATTTAAACAATGTAATTCAATTATCACTTGTACCTTTCAGTCAAGGTTAACCAAATGTTACAAATTTTGTTTACTTTGGTGGACTACTAAAATTTAATGAATGAATATCTTCAGATAGTTTTGCGATATTTGTCATTTCTTTTAAATCACCTAAATATTTTTTAAGACATTTTGTCTTTCATAAGGTTTTTTGGTGAGACTATAATTTATGGACGATCTTCGAGCGATGCTGAAGTGACCATGAGAATATTCAGCCACTTGCTAGGGTCAAAAGAGGGTTATGCATTGATGTTAGGAAATAAGATTAGTATTCAGATTAAGAAAATAGGGTTAGTAATTAGAGTTAGGGTTTTCATCACAAACTGACATAAGCTATGATGGCGAAATGCTATTTAATCATATAAATGATTGAATTTTACTCAAAAATCCAAGACTTGCTATTTTTAATCTCATTGATTTGTCCGTGGATTATGGTTTCGCTGATTTGTCCTCATAGCGTTGAGAAAAGTAGATAAATTAGCATTCTTAAATTTTGTCGAATTTTACAATCATTTCTTTCTCACTGCGTCTCAAATTGTCCATTTAAATTTCCAACATTTATCAAAGATAAAAAAATTGAGCATTATTCGAAGCCTTTTTACTAAATATACTTGTCAACTAATAACAAGTACATAACGTTTCCAGATAATGCCGACTATTAGAAGTCCTGATGATTTGTAATTCATCCCTGTCATATCAAGTGGGAAATATACACCATATTGTTTTACGTTTGTTTAATTTGTTGTGCTATTTTCACCATATATCATTATCAAATAGAACAACTTAGGTTTTATGAATGATATGTTCATCTGATTAACTGATCTGATATGTTGATTAGTCTGGACAAGATAGGAGTGGTTAATACTACTTAAAGTAAATAAATATTATGTTGCCGTTATCACAGTCTAAATAAAGCAGAAAATTTCACTTCTGGAACTCAAGTACATTGACGATATCGTTATGTCTTGAAACACAGAATGACAGACAATTATTCAATATTTTGGGACAGTTTCTTTTAAGAAAGAATGTAAACTGACATTTTGAAAATCACTCTTGTTCATGTAGGGATTTAGTTCATTAGTTTGTAACGGTTAAGAGATTTGTGACTTTCCATTTTTATGGTACACGACTGTTGCAAACATTGCAGCACTGGACAATTTTTCGCTACATCATGTGTGATGATCACATAAAAGAATGGTTATGTTGATTATGTTCATTTTATTTCTTTATCCTTACCGTTGAAAAACTTTAGGAGATCTTCCCTGGTCAGTTTTCACCCTCGACTACTCACCGGATGATTGCTTTATTGGAGTCCAAAGACAAATTATTGCGTAACTACACACAGAATATCGATACTTTGGAACAGGCTGCTGGAATTACTCGACTTATTCAGTGTCATGGTGTGTAAGGGATTACTTGTTAGGTTTCATGTTTACCATAATATTTCTACTCCGTAATATTTCTTTGTCTTCATTTATATGTTTAAACACAACGCGGTGAACGGTCTCTAACAACTCGTTAGACTTTCTGGTTTTCATTACTTTCATAAAGTTTGGACATAGTATTAAAAGAAACGTGGGACAATTTTGTCTGTGAATTTATTACGAAACCAATCTTTTTTACAGCATAAGTATTAATTATCGAAGTGAGAGTAGTATTGAACTTTTTGGAGATTTTTTATGAGTTTCCGTAAGTAATAATTATTAAAAGAATGGGTTGGTTGAATCAATGAGGAGCGGAGTACGGAGAAACTGAGTTATTCTAACCAATTTCATGAAAAATCTGTCTCAAAGTAAAACCAATACTAGAATTGTTCTTATTCTCACCTCTGGTTTGAACACTTGGTACTTATATTTTAGTTTATTGTTTTCAACTCTATCTTTATTCCATCGAGAAACATTTACCTAATTAGTTTATTGCACTAATCTATACTTGGTCACTTTTAATGCTTAACTCGTAATTTAAAAAAGTAGTTGGTTATCTTAAAAGTATCGTATTAAATATTAATCTCAATGTATTTGTTTGGAATTCATTTCAAACAGTTGAACTTGTGAAAGCAAATATCTAAAATTAATTTCTCGAGAAATTCAAAGGTGATTAACCTGAGAAACATGATATCAACCTGTCAGTTCAAAGTAGCTATAGTAAATTCGGTAGAAGCGTAAGCCTAGACCAGAAACATCCAACTTGATCATCTCCAGAACTTACAGAATTACTATACAATTAGTCAATATATGCAGACAGAATTAATCTGGAGAGGTAGAGAGTCTACGATAAATCATTTGCTACACTTAATTTACATGTTTGTGTTTATTTCATAATTGTCAATCCAAGGTCATTGGGACTACCTTTACCTGCCAATATGAAGTTTCATCTTTCTCGGCCGAGGAAAATCAATATAATCTTTTATATATATCAGGTGCCTTTGTGATTGTTGTACTATTTTATGTTCTTTCCTGTCATTCAAAGTGTTCAAAAATAAGCAATCAACCCGAATTTCTTAATTCGTCGAATGCAATAATCAGCCGACAGACTGACAACTTATTCAAGCCTTTTGTGTTAATTTCGTTAAATTGTTCGTAAAATCAGTTGCGACAAATTAGTCTCGGTCAGCATTCTGCTCAGTATTTGAGTTACGATCAAAATCTCGTCAAACTGATCTTCAGTCTATTATTCCTAAGGGTTTGGTTTTTCCTACTGCTGATATTCAGAACTAAATTTTGACCAATCTCTTTCGGGATATATGCAATCTGAGTAGGTACCTTGATCTTCAACATATTCTTCACACCATCTTAGCTTTTAATTCTGAGGTTTGTTCGATTGGTTTATATTCCTCACTGTTACTTACAGTAAATATTACGTCTAGTATACGACCCCAGTATGTTTGGAAGACATGAAACTGGTTGTCTATACATCTTTTTCTTTGAGTAGAACAAGGCTCTAATTTCAGTCATTACGCTTATTGTTAATATCTTTTGTTTTGCTAAATTCGATTTTTCCAGCTCACTCTCGTGCTCAAATCAAATCAGAATTAGTTCATGAACCTCAGTAATCTTTATTTATCAAGCATATATATTTATAAATAATTTTTGATGATCTTTATAGAGTTACGGACGTTAATCCTATATAAGAAAAAAGTAATAATAACAGTTGTTATAGGCATTTCTACTTGAAATATTTAATGTAGATCCTTCTAATTGTATATTATCTTTTCTAATACTCTTCAATTATTTATTTATTGATCTATCAATCAATCAATCAGACAAAGCTTAGAAACGTATTGATGTGAATAGTCTTTAATTAGTATAGTTTTTCATTTATTACACATTGGTCACCATTAAAAAAGAATGAATATTTTTTTTGTTTTAAATAGACGGAAATACATAACTTTCATAGTTACCACATCTATTTGTCATTGTTTACAATTTTTAATATTGAAATATGTTATTTTCTATTTTATTCATAAAAATTTTATTACAATAATATTTTCAATCATTATTGTTATTTTCTTTAATTTGTTTATTGATTTATCATATTATTAGGCTCATTTGCATCAGCCACTTGTACAAACTGTAAACTAAAAGTTTCATCTGATTTTATTAAAGAAGCTATTTTTACTCAGTCTATACCACGATGTACAAATTGTTGGCCGTCGAAAATTGATTCGTCATCATTATTACCAGATGAAATGAATGACTCGGAGTCTACAAATCATTCATCTGATTTGTCTACTGTAGAAGAAAATCATAATAATAGTAACGATAATAATAATAATGGTAATGATAATGATAATAATATGTTAGTTGATACATCTCCAAAAGTTAAATCGAAACGAGCTAATAAATCTCGACGTAGACTAGCTTCATATGGTGTATTAAAACCGGATATCGTGTTTTTTGGTGAAGGTTTATCAAATGAATTTCATGACTCTCTTTCCAATGATATAAAACAAACGGATCTAGTTTTAGTTATTGGATCATCGTTAAAAGTTCGACCTGTCTCTCATATTCCTAGTAAGTATTATTGTTTTATTTTTTCCATGAAACTAATTATTATTACCTTCATAAAGACTACTTAAATAGATTTACTTGACTCCGGAAATAAATTCAGGTAACATACATCATGTAAATCACTTTTTATGTGATTTATGTACGGTCAGATTAACTATCAGGTTTGACCGAGTAGTATTTAACATCAATTAATCAGTAACTTATTATATGAATACGTATTTACTGTATCATACTTATCAACTTTTACGCTGACTGACTTTTTCTCTTTCTGATTCCGTTGTAGTGAACAGAACACGGGTGGGGACAATCGAATGTATGTGACACAAGATTACAGAACTCGTGAATAAAATCTAATAATCATAGTAAATGCTTAATTTGCAAAATGTCCATCAATTGTCTCAAAATGACTCAGACCTCATTGTTCCTTCATTTTCATACAAATTGCATTCTGTTTCCATTCTTTACTGTTCGATCCTTTTGTCTCTCTGCTGCCAGACATTCTGTTCACGACTAGCGTCATATACTACTTATGTCGATATAAGTAGCACACACCACACCGTTATATTATCTCTTGAAAATAAGTTCGATTGAAACAGTTAGAATAGGTGCACATCACACACACTCTCTCTCTTGAAGAATGTGTAACCTTCAGGGAGTAATAGTCAACATCTTATAGCTCTGCTCATCATCTGATTGATATAACTGAACGTTAAAACTGGATGATTATAATTTCATATGAATTTATAAGATATTTTATTGCCAATATGATTATATGAATGAACAGTAATACAACATTTAGGGCTGATAATATGACTATTAAATTGATAAATACCTTTGAATAGTACATCAATGGATCTGAGCATCAAATAATTTCATCATCATGGTTAGCAATATCTTGCATAACATTTGAGATTTCATCGCGTGCTGATTTTGGGTCTAAATGCGACTTGAATATGTTGCTGGTCATTAGTTTGTCTGGCAGTCACCCTGAACCGGACGACTGAATTGAACTGGACAGTATCGAAGCTAACTTCTCCAACCTCTTCATTAATATCTTCTGAGATGTTTCGAATAGCTACTTTTGCCACTTCAAAATGGATTGGAGCCTCTCTGTTAATATTGACATTATTAATCTATTTTCCCATAGCCACTGTTATGTCTGTTACAGGGATTGTTGATATGAATTTATTTGTCCCCAAAAATAGATCTATATGATTTATCCGTACACTACTTTCTATCTGATCTATTTAAAGTGATGTGATTGTAAATTACTACTGCCATTCGAAACTTAATGGTTATACTTCTCTGTGACTTTATGCGTTGTTGTATAAAAATCTATTTCATATTTCCTGCAAGATCATTTACATTATATTATATTTTTCTTGACACGATTGTAGTAGCTTTGTAAACACAATAGCTACTTGGTGGACCATAATCTACAACTATTGTGTTTATGGGTTAGCTATTATGACTGCCTATTATAAATTATGTAGGGTGTGTGGTCTTGAACCTGACTGATAGTTGATCTACCTAAACCATTGATTAGATCATACCTTTACAATTTCTTTTAACTTCTTTCAACACTATTAGCTGCCACCCGTTTTTTATTTTCGACTTGATTGTTATCAGATTTTGCAATTTTAATTCAATATCCCAAAAATATTAACTCTGAAACATGGGACCGATGAATAGTGTAGTGCTGTGTCTATTCATGACTATTCACTAGCTTGAAATTAGTTTGAAGATAAGTACAGTATAAGATGCACAAATTAGTTGCTTCATGCTATTTTGAAAACCTTCAAGATTAGTTTCGTACTGAATTTTTCTAGCACTTAATGTTTCGGGATCTAACGTACCCTCTACTTCAAACCCATTTTATCTCTTTTTTTTCCAACACAGATGCTGTTCCTAGGCAAGTTCCACAAATACTTATTAATAGAGAACCTTTATCTAATCATGATTTCGATGTTGAATTGCTTGGAGATTGTGATATTATTGTTAGCGAATTATGCCATCGATTGGGTTGGGAAGTTTCTGGATTATCAGACCATACACCTCTTACTGAAATTCCTTTAAATTCGCTAAAAAATACAACCGAACCACTAAAATCTGATGAAAAATCTCTAAATGTATCTCATCTCATTACTCAGGACACAGTGTCTTTGGAATTAGTGAACAATGAATCCCAAATAAATAATTCAGAAGTTAATGAGAAGACTTGCATCTCTACTGTTTCTACATCTGGTAATTCTTCAAAGGTGATTAATAAGAATCCTCCGAATGATGCAGTAATTGAAGTTAGTGAAGATGAGGAAGATAGAGAGTGTGTTTGGGAGGTAGCATCAAGTTTACCACGTAAGTAGTCTATCATTTTAACATATATCTACTACAAAAATGTTTTTTAATCATCTGCTGGAAAAACACTATTACAGTTTTTAGACATATTTTCTAACCGGTATATTTTTGCATCTTTTATTTATTGTAATAATTTCACTGTTGTCGTATAAAAATCTAATTACATAGTATCCATAGTAAAGTAAATAAGATATTGATATTTAAACTATGTTTGTAAAGAATGGACTAATTACATTTTTTTGGATATAAAATGCGCTCATTATCTGAATAGTCAATAGGAGCACCTTTTCTTTTGAGTTAAATAACATAGATGGTCCCTTTTATCATTGGTAGTTATATTTTCTCACTGTTGGTCATTGTTCACTCATCGTATAGAGTTATTTTGTGAAGCGCAAAAGCAGTAATCTCTACTCACATTAGGGTGTACTTGAGTTTGTTTGTGATCTATTTTGTAAAGAAATGGTATCAGTCATCCGATTCTCCGAAAATCAGAAGTTGAGGGTTTGGTATTTTAGATATTCGAATTCCAACTACACGGCTGTGGGTTCAAATCAGTCATTTATCCTGGAGCAAGTATGGGTGATCACAACTGAGTGAAAAGCAAATAGATCAGACTAATGAGTAGTATTAATGATAATAAGAAAGACTAAACATTTAGAATATGGTTCTAAAATAAGGAATGTAACAATAGAATAAAATTGTGACATCTATTATGATGAAGTTAATTGAAAAAATAAAGATAGTGGACAGCCCTGCTGAGCAATTCGTCAAGTTTTTGATTTGGATGACAGTTTGCTGTAAGATGTAATTCGACCAGGTGTTCAAGTAAAGAGTCTATAGAGGGTGTATACTTTTTTTGGGACACCTCCCAATAACAAAGATTAACAATGCTTCTGAGTTGATGGAATCAACTGCTAGTTACTGTTGAATGTTAATATGTGTTTTAAAGTCTGCCGAAGAACAAAGATTCGATGATTACATCCACAGCTAGGTATAGAACTAGTCTCATACCCGTTTTTGTACTGTATTACGAATCTCGTAAACAAATTCAACTCCTGAAATTCTAATGACTCAAATTTATTATAATGGGAGCCAGTTATATTCTAAAAGTACGTGATTCCTATTCTAAAGATAAAGAAACAATCTCTTTTTCATGAGCGAAAGCCATACTATTTTTTTCGTGGAAATAAGATTTTCATTCCATAAATTTCTTCTTTTGATACTTTCTAGTGTTTCTCCACTAATGAGCGACCAATAACTTACCTGTGGTTATTTCCTGCTAATGTTTATGCAGTGTTCCTAAATACACTTCACCTTTTCTAATTGCTTTAAATCATCCTCGTCCTTTTTATTTGGTGGTATAAATGGGGGTAGTAATTAGATTACGATGTATGTTCCTAACCTGTTATATGAATATTTCCCTTTCTGTCAACAAGTGAACCTCATCTTTTGAATTCGAATTCCTGAACATCTCCATTCACCCGTCTATAGAGTCGTGATTGTTAAGCAAGAAACATTTAGGATGTAACATATATCAACATCAATGAGTCCTCTTATCAGTCAGGCAGTCAGTCAGCTGCAACGTAGGACCAGGCACATATATGCATCGGTCCAAGTTGCCATACCTCATTAGCACAACAAGATGAACACCGGATTCATAGAAGTAGTTAATTCAGTGATGGTAATATATAGAAGAAAGATTGCATATAAGGAGATAGTACAGGAAGAAAGAATTAGTTCGTAGAAAGAAAGATATGATGCGATTTTAATCTCTTAGTTTAAAGGAAGACAGAGAGTGTATACACCTACGCCATTGTGATCGATTCTGAGCCATGTCACCAAGAGTCTACAACCATTGGTTACGATAGTCACGCGGACCCCAAACAGGTAGTCTGCATCTACCAATATGGCTCAGACCAGAAGTTGGTGACTTCAAGGACTGATGCCACGTTATGGTTTGACCGCCCCTAACTTTTTTCCGACCATCCCCAACACTAGTCAACGTTGTGTGTCGTAGTAATCGGTATTCAGGCATACGTAACACGTTGCCCAACCATCTCAGTCGATGAAGATTCATGACCTCATCAACTGATTTACCATCATTCCCTAATACTATACGTCTAACCTCACTATTACTTACCCGGTGATCCTAGCAGATGCGAGCAGTATTTCTAAGACATATCTGGTCAAATACTAGTAACTCACAAGTATCTTCTACTCTTAATGGCCACATTTCGCAGCCGTATAGTAGAACAGAACGAACTGCCGCTCAGTATACTCGTCCCTTAATTGATAGACGGATATCTCGCCTTCTCCATAGATGACGTAAGTTGGCAAAGGCCAAACGAGCTTTTCGAATCCGTGCTGAGATTTCGTGAGACACCAACCCATTAGTGCTGATCAGACTTCCAAGGTAAGTGAAGTTGTCAACGCGTTCGACTACTTCACCCCCTATCCTTGGTTCAGGTGTTGACGCAGACCAGTCCTGAAGCAACAACTTGCATTTGGAGGGAGAGAAGCGCATCCCAAACATTCTGGCATTGTTGCTCAGTGCTACCAAAGGACTCTGCATTTCATCAGCGTCTTCACCAAACAGGACCATGTCAATAAGTGGACCTCCTGGTAGGAGATCAATACTTGAGAATTCAGTCGATGAGAGCGTTATTTCCATCAGTAGATCTATGATGAAGTTAAACAAAAATGGAGAAAGTGGACAGCCTTGACGGACACCACTTGAGGTTGCAAAAGCAGATGATAGTTCTCCATAAGCTCTGACTCGACTAGTAGTGTTCGAGTAAAGAACCTTCACAAGGTTTATGTACTTCTGAGGTACGCCTTTCAATGACAGACACTGCCACAAAACCTCTCGATCTACAGAGTCAAACGCTGCTTTTAAGTCAAGGAAGACCACCATTGTCGGACGCCGATAAGTATGCCTGTGTTCTAGAACCTGACGAATGGTGAATATGTGGTCTATGCATCCACGACCAGGTTTGAAGCCAGCTTGATTCTCTCGTGTTTCCAGTTCACGAGTCTTAGTTAGGCGTCCGATAACTATCGAGGCTAGTATTTTAGATGCTATATTAGTTAAACTAATCCCTCTATGGTTGTCACAGGATGATTTTGACCCTTTCTTATATATTGGGACGATAAGTGATTGTGACCAATCAGAGGGGATTACGTTCAACTCCCAGAATTTAGCTAAAATATTGGTCAACCTAGTCGCTAAAATTGGACCACCATCCTTAAAGACCTCTGGAGCTAATCCATCTGGACCAGCTGCCTTTCCTCGTTTTAGATAAATATAGCCTTTTGAACTTCAGCTAGAGTTGGAGGACCTACTTCAATGTTCCACTCACACTGTCTGGGAATAGGGGGTAGTTGTAGAGTAGCTGAAGGCCAGCTGAACTGCTCCTTAAAGTGTTCCGCCCATCGTTCTAAACGTCTGGACTGGGAGCAGATGAGAGTGTTATCTTTTTCCGAGATAGTCTCACTTACACCTGACCTGTTAGTTCCAGTTTCTTTTATGAGTCTGAAGAGCTGTCTGGTGTTCCCTATAGCCGCCGCCTTTTCCATCTCTTTTGCTTTCGTTGCCCACCGCTGCTCACGGTCATTCCTTAGACTTTTGCTTAACCTAGATTTGATTTGTTTCCGCTCTTCATCGTGTCCAGATCCTGATGGGATGAGTTTACGCGAATCCATCAGTGCAATAGACCTTGAAGAAATCCATTGGTTCTTTGTAACCCTTTGGTTTAAATCACCAATAGATGTCACTGCTGTTTCCACAGCTGATTGTATATCTTTCCAAGCAACATCTGGGTCAGCCTCGTTTTCAGAACTACCTAAGTGTGACTCAGTTGTTCTTGGAACCTACTTTTGGTTTTCTCGTTACTCAGTTCAGTTCTGACGAGTCTTTTTTTAATGTGGCTTTTTTGCGTCCAGTAAGGCGCAAGCAGATGCGTGCTCGTATTAGGGCATGGTCGGAGTCAAGGCAGGTATTCCAGAATGAGCGACAATCGTCTATCGACCCTCTCCAACGATGACTGATGGCAATACGGTCTATTTGAGTCCATCGTTGATTTGGTGCAGGGGGTCGCCATGTTAGACGATGTCTTTCCTTATGCTTAAAATTTGTGTTTGCTAAAAATAAATGATTGTCTGAGCATAGTTGTAGCAGACGATCACCATTATTTGTTCGCTGTACCGGAATACTAAAATACCCACCTAAATGTCATTCTGTTTCGTTTAAGCTACCTACCTGGGCATTAAATTCACCTGCTACAAGTACTGTCTGAACGTTTAGCTTTCTGAAGAAGTTCAGAGAGTTTTCTGTAAAATTCATCTTTCACTTCCTCCGAACTGCAGTCAGTCGGAGCGTAGGCAGAAACGACGAAAAGGCAACGACGTGTGTCCCTATCCTTCTGAGTTCTTACGGGGCCGTTTAGCCGAACAACGCATAGACGACTGTTAACGGGGATCCACTCTAATAGCGCTTGTTCCGCCTTCATGCTTAGTGCTATGCCTACACCTAACAGTCCACGAGAACTAGCCATCGGTTCGCCAGATACACGAAGGGTGTATCTCGTCGTCTCTTCGTTTTGCCGAGGTGAGGTCAAGTGAATGACCACACTAGGATCCTGTATGCGTGTTTCGGAGACACAGCATACATCAATCGTACGAGATTCTAAGGTTTTAGCCAAGGAAGTCTGCTGACCGATTTGGCATAGTGTGCTTCAATGTGTAGTTTGGAGCGACGTTTCAGTAGACCTGGGATTGTGTTTTGCGCACTAGAATCGTTGGCTATGGTGACACTTGAGGAGAAAACCAAAAGAGGAAGTTTAGTGTAGCTCCGTACTTGTTGAGACCTTACCGCCGGAGACGGATATCCGTGGGATAAGGCGAGGTGTGCATTTTTAGGGTCGACCTTTTCTAACCCCACCCCTCCTAATGAGAATTCCGCATCGCTGTTATGCTGGTTGTCCGAAGGAAACACCTTACTGCTGTCACACCTCTGTACAGTCAGCAGTACGACTTCGCCTTCGGACCTTGTATTTGTTGCTTTTAGTCTTACCGCTCTTCAACTGACCTGTCTGGCATGGTAGGACCTTGAGGAACGGTTGTTCCAGTCAGTATAGCTCAGTTGCTTCATCACGATAGGCAAGCCCGACCACCACGTCAAGGTAGCAACAACGGTCCTCTTATGACACTCATCAATTAACAAAGGTTGCTTATTATGATTATTATCAAAGTTTTAATATTTTAATTTAAGATTTTGTGGATGTTAACCTAATTTATTGGTGGTGCTAATCACAAGTTGATGTCATTTAGCAGGTGGTGCCTTGAATAACGATGGCTTAATAATTAAAGAGTTGAATTACAACTAATGGGTCGCATTTCCGAGTTCCTCTTCACATACTTCGGCTTGAGCAGCCGGGTAATGTCACCACTTCCCACACATAGTTCGTAGCTCAAAGCCGAGTACGTAAATCTGTAGTTAGTCGGTAAGCCATATGCATATACTGGGAACGAAAGAGAGCTGAATGATTGTCTCATCCCAGTATGAAATTCATAAATATTGTACCCTTGACACTGATCGGACCCATGGGCTTCAAACCCCACATTGAGTGTGTTACCTTTAGGCCACTAAATTAGGATCCAATGGTACCCTAATTAAGTTGTCAATCTGTAATGTATTCTATTTCCAAATATAATAATATTAATTCTCACTGTTTTAATTAATTAATCTTACATGTTTTTTAAATTTTTTAGCTGGAACATTTACTCGTATTTATCCAAATCAATATGTTTTCCCTGGTGCTGAAATATATTTAGACAGTAAACCTGGTGAAGTAACGATCTCATGTAATGCCTCAGATATCTCTATTACGTCTAACGCGTCATCAGCATCGTCTACTTCCGGTCATAATGATGACTTAGATCAGATAAGAGATTCACTTAAAGATGAATCTGTTTCCATTGATATAACTGAAAAAGAAGAGTCCAGTATTCATTCATCTGATTCACGTAAATCTTTAAAACGGCATAATTCCAATGAAAATCTGTCTTTGAATAAACAATCATCGTTAAAACAACCTCGATCTATGTAAAAAAAATGACTAAAAAAATAATAGTAAAATAGAAGACATGAAAACCATTCAGTAAAAAAGTAGAAAAGAAAACAACTAAAATGAATCTCATTAAAACAAAGACGACAAAAAAGAGTTTGTTAGTTATTTTTATTCTTTTTCGGCTCATCCCATTTTTTCTTATATCCATAGATATTTGTGTAAATAATATTTATATATATATGTAGATCCTTCTTTTCTCAATGGAACATTTTTTGACTACCTGTTTATGATCACTTTTCAATTAGTTAAATTGATTCACACATTGGTAATATAGATTCTGTAAAAAAGAAAAAGGAGGAACAAAGATTAAAATGAGAATTATTATCAGTGTTTTCTCTCAAACATGTTTCAATGTATGTTTCTCACTTATTTTTACTTGAAAAAGTTCTTCTCTCTCTCCTTTCCGACTTATTATTAATTTATTCATGATGAATTTTGAACATGTTTTTTTATGCATTTGTTGTACACTACAAACATATTTTCTCGGTTATTGTTTGACAAACAATTATTATGCTAACAAGTGCTTAAGAGATAAATTTTTTTTAAGAATTTAATGGGACAATATGTCATCATTTAGCGATTTATGTATATGTTATTCACGTAAAACTAATCGTGAAGTAGTTTACGCCATAGTATATTGACAATTATAAAAAAATCTCATGCGTTGTATCTTATTCTAATTAATATAGGAGATTGCTGAATTTTCATAGATTACATTGTAGATTGATCTTAGATAACTATAGGAAACCAAGAAGCACTGGACATCTGTTTTTTCTTTTTCTAGTATGGGACTACTCGGCAATGTACATCAAACCGGGGATGAAATCTAGGATCTTCGGTTTCACGAGTGCTTGACCAGTCATTCATTAGTGTACGTGTCTAACTTATCACGATTTGTTATATTGGAAAAACATCATAAAAGGACTGTGGTTTAAATTTGTTGTTCAAGCCTTCTCCCATATTATTATACAGTTTTTAACGCTTTTCACTCTTCAAACTGGTCGTTCGATAATATTGGTAATTTTAAAAATGATAGAATAGTTTAATATTGTTTTGAGATGGACATAAAAGCCAATCACTTATGCACTGATTACCTTCTTAATAACAATGGACTCCAGTAACCACTCTATCACTAATACGGATTCAAGTTTAAACATGGTTACGATCAGAGATAGTTTGTTTCTCAGGATGCTATATCATATATTTCGTGGGAAAAAGTATCCATATAGATATTTGGAGCAAATATTTCGATAATACTTGAACTAACCACTATTTCTTCAAAATATTTGTTGTCATACCCTCAAAATTTGTCGTTAGGGCTAAGCAAAATAGTTGTTTTTAAGTCAGCGATAAATTAAGCATTTCATGCCTCTCTACCTTATAATGTGATAAATTTCTGATTCCTTTAGTTTTTCAGACATGCCACGACCTACGGTGTCTTCGGCGACTGGATTGTGTCTACAACTGCGACACAGCCAGTCTACAGTTTCGCACTTAAATTTATTATAATTACTGTCCAGTTTTGTTTATACTAGGTATAGTACAGATGGAAGATTGATTGATTCAAATCTCCATTTATTTATATTTTACATAAGTCATACTACTAGATATTTCCAAATCTTTATGCATAATTATTTCTAATATCATCCCAGCATTTCTCTTGAAAATACTTATAGTAGTAATCATGCTTGTAACTTGTTATCATAAACATTTCTTAATCATATCACCGTTTCAATAATATCTTTCTAAAGTAAAGTTTTGTTGTCAAATCTACTTAAAGATAATGCTTTTTTCGATGTTGTTGAATGCCCACTTATATGATAATGATGTTGAGTTTAAACTTCAATTTGAAATGGGAACGTCTCCACTGATTTCTTTTACAATAAAATAGGTAGATCTTAATAAAAAGTAATTTAAGGTAGTTGCAACAAGAAATAAGTGAGATAGAGCCGGTATGGATAATGGTAAGAAATGTAGTGTATAGCGCAAATGTGTAGTTTGTCATTTTGGTGGAGTTTCGTTCTTTGAGCTGGAAGACGAAACTTCACCAAAATCATCTATTTGAACTACAAATTTTTACCATCTCATGTATTGACTCACGTCGTCGCATCATATACAATGAGAGGAAATTACCAAAATAAGAGTAAAGAAACAAGAAAAGAACCTAATCTGTGGGAAAACGGATGATAAACACAAAATTCGACTGATACTTAACATGATATTTATTCACTGAATGGAAGCTAATTTAGGCATCCTGTAATAATTTCTTTTAAAAATCAAAATAGTCATGATGAAATCTAATTCACATGATAACTATAAGTGTTGTGAATTTCCAACTAGTTTGAAGGTGTCTATATGCTACCATTACAATGCATCATCCTATTAATTAAGATAAAAGTATGTCAACTACGTACGAATTGATTCATTTTCAGAATGTAAACATAGTAACCAGTTCACTCCAATCCTTGAAGATAATTATCTCGTTTTAGGCGATTATAATTTTCCAGTAATCCAACCATATCGTTTCTCAGCAACAATCAATATCTAAAATCCGTTGATGTCAAGTGATTGAAGGCACGTGAGAGAAACCCCATGTGGATCCACGTTTCGCGTCAGTTACCTTCTGCTTTTACAAAATACTATTTACAAGTACGGAAAACTAGAACGAATCATTAAGTTGATTTCAAGCTTACACTCTACTTTCCAATAATCTATCGGTGTAAAACTTTGTTCATGAACAATCTCAGAAAGATTAATTGCAAGAAGAAAATCTAAAGACATCATTAATATAGATGTATTTCTATTTTCATATAAACTGACAATGAATAATAACAATAAGAGAACTTTTTTTCTTACAACAGAAATTGAATGATACAAGCGTATGAAGGAATCTAGGAAAACACATGAAGACAATCAGAAATACAGAACAACTAAGTAGTTCATCACACAAATAAAAGCGATAAAGAAAAGAGCACAAGATAAAATATTTATAAGAATAAATGAAATAACAAAAATTAACTTGAATTCGTAAGTAGATACAATGAAAATTATCAGCACAAAATAATGGCAGCTGTATATTAATTAATATAATATTAGAATTGACAAGGACAAATATGACAACAGTACTGTTTGATTGACCTAACCACCGCCCATTCATCGCACACTGCCTCTTTGACCTATTCATCCAACTAATCAAATAATTAACCCATTCCCAATAATAAAACGCATAAAATCTAGAAATAACATTTGTAGACACTTTTTTTAAACGATATGTAAATGTTTTTGCTATTGTTGTTGTTGATGATGATGTTGTTGCTACGTAATTCGGAACAAAGAGTGTAAAGGAAGAAATTTAAGTAGACTATTAGTTATTTAATAAAATTATATGAAAAAAACAACAATAAAAAGAGCGTTTTTCGCATAAAGGCTATTTTTCAAGTGCACATATCTAATATTCTTATTTATTTATACAATAAGTAAGTAGATTTTATCTTCAAATCTGTGATGTGTAAAGCAAAGCGAACAAAAAAGAAAAAAAACAGAAAAAGAATAATACAACACACAATAAATAATAAACTCTACTTCCAATAAAATAAATGATAATGTGATTTAGATAGAACAATGAGAAGACGGAGTTGATCTCATTCTTCTATCGAAATTTATATAAGGGACTAATTGCTTTAGATAATGTGATTAAGTAAAAGAAAACAAATTCGAAAATAAATTAACGAAAGTAACCATTTTTAAGGGGTCAAAGTAAATTTTGATATACACATTTAGTTGAATTAAAATAAACAACTAATAAACAGTTTTTCACATAGCTATATTATTATTACTGTTATTTGTGGTGTCAGCATCAGCGGTAACGTCACTTAATTCTGTCGATTGTTGATAGTTTGTATTGTCAGGGTTTAGATTAGATTGTAATAAAGGAATTTTAGATTTTGATAACATATCTATACGTGAATTATTACAAACTGAACCGGGCACAGTTACAGAATCTTTATTTGTTTTCGTACTGAATTGAATTAAATTAGAATCAGTTGGTAATGAATCATTCCTAGGTGAGGATGTAGCAAGTTGAGATTTGGACATTGTTTTACTTATTTGAGGTAAATGTTCAGATTGAATGACACCTATAAAAGTATTAACGAAAAAAAACATTTAAAAAAAATGAAACAGTTCAGTACAACTTTTGGCAATAACAACTCAATAAGTCAGTCGAACATAATCAACTTAGCACTTGGTACCAATTAACATCAGTCCCAATACCTTTACCACAACCACAAGAATAAAGAATATGGAATGGAAGCTATAGAATAGTAAACAATTACTAGATATATGCTGTCAAAACTTTGTTATAAATATTTCATCTACGGTATGAACTACATGAGATTCCAAGCTCATCAACCAAGTTTATCCAATCTCATACTGACATTAGTAAATTATCTTTAACATGATAAAATTACGATTTATTCAATTCTGAAGTAAAATACTGATACGAATCGTCTTCTTAATAGTATACAGTTAAATTCTCTTCTTAATCATTTAAAATTGTTTAACTGAGATTATAACCATATAGTAATCTCATTGATTTTAACCATTTAACTAAGATATTCTTTCAGACATTAGGTAAATTTGAATTATGCATAAACTACTTATTCACCAGTAACTAAAGATGTCTAATAGATTTCTAAAATCAAGAACTCAATATACGAATATTCGTCAAGATTAGAATGAATAGTTTGATAGGAATTAGGCAACGAGTATAGAGAAAACATTTTATGTATATAATTTTCAGACAAGAACTCAATAGTTCAATATATAACGCTTTGTAGCTCGGAGTAATAAATTCTTGCCTGAAATTTTCCACTGGAACCCCTATATCTAATAATTTTCATGTGTATCCAACTGGAAAGTTCTTAAGGAGATAAGTCGAATATGCAGGATTAATTATATTGTAATTCATTTAGAAAATTCTAAATTACATAATACATATAGAATAATATTAACGAAATTTATAAGTTAACAATTAGGCAATCAAAATTTAGTTTCAGTGGTACATCTAACATTTTTAGAACAATGTACGAGTAATGAATCAATATCAACTGAAAATGTATTATATTCACTACTTAAAACATGCCAATAGTATTCATTTTTTGATTCTGATCAAATACTACTACCACTTCTATTACTAAATACAGTCGACATATATCTCAGTCTTTACATCGCAATTAAGCCAATGATGAAATTGTATAAAGGTTTCACTAAACTTCATTTATAAACTGATTCATTAAATTCTATTTCCCTGTCTTAACAGTATTATGATCAAAGATGGTTGGTGACTAGGAGTGGGATTCAGGACGCGGGTTTCATCATATTTGGGGCTCGTCAGTTAGATGTTTATCGCGTGTGATATGAAAGTTTTGATTTTGATTTCATAATTGAGTACTGTTCAGTAGTTACAACCTATTTAGGGTTATTTAGCTTTCACATGATTTATATTTGATGTAAATTTATGATAAAGACTACATACATACCAGATTGTTTGTTATTGAATTCTTTGGAAAATGTTGGTGTTGCGTTACTTGTGGAAGGTGTACAAAGTGCTGAAGCACGTCTTTGATGTAAATTATCATCTACACTTTTTTCATAAATTGTTTCACCATGCATACTATTTCTATGAGGTTGAGATAATGAAGCAGCAGAATGACGAGATGGTATTATAGACTGTAGATCATAATGATATTTAATAATATTATTACTATTATTAGCATTAGTGTTATCAGTGACAGAATTATCATTTTCATCGTTATTTTTAACTACATTCAAATCATGATTTGATGTAGGTAATGATGCATATGAACTGGCTGACGTTGTACTATATTGTGATGTTGGTGATGATCGTGGACGATGGGTAAGGGAAGAGGATTTACGCTGAAACGTTGTCAATGTAGGTGTGATTGGTGCAATTGCACAATCAGATGAACTGTGCAAATCTTCATTAAAATCACTACTCGGTTTCCATTGAGAAGCTAATTTTGTTTAAGAGGAGAAAAAAAGACAAAAATTAGGGAAAAATAACGGACAAGTAAAAACACAAGCGATTATTTTATTCTCTGACACTAAAACATAGGTATAAGGGATTTGTGGAGATAGTTGAATTTTCACAGCTTACATCATGGACTGATTTTAGATAACCATTAAAAATCGAGAAACATTCCGACCAAGGATGGGACCCAGGAACTTCAGTTTCACGACGAGTGCCTGACCTCTAGATCATTTAACAGTTATTCGATGGTGTACATGCCTAACTTCAATCAATTCATGATATTGTGTAATAATCAACCACTGCCATTGGCGCATAACTATCTGGTGTTTCTTGGCTTTCAATGATTATCTAACTAAGATCGGTCTGTTATTACAACTATGAAAATAAAATATAGGCCAAATAGCTATCGATATCTGTTACGATAAACGCATATATATATATATATATATATATATATATATATATATATATATATATATATATATATATATATATATATATAACGTTGTAGAGTTCTGTTTTGAACGTGTTATTTTTATATTCTGAAACTAATTGGAGTATCAGGGAAAACTATAGAAAATTCAGTATGGACATACAATCTTGACAAGTGTCAGCCCCAGCGAGTGTATTACCAATGGACTGATGAGTTGATGAACGTTGGCCAATATTTTAAATTTATGATGTGGTAGGACATGTATTCATTGTGTTTGATAGTTCTTATTTCACTTCCTACAATGTCTCAAGGGAGCTTCAAGAATTCCTCTCCATATTAGCCACCAGAGATATAGTGTTGATAGGGTGGGAAGTTGGTGAAGACTGGATCATATTCCAAAACCACTCAATGGCTTATTCCTAATAATTTCTCAATTTTTTATGGAACTTGAAAACGAAGGCCCTTAATGAATGAAACTAGGCTGTTTTAGAAGTGACTGGGATGACTTCTGTGGGTGATGGTGCTCATAGATCTCTAAAAGCAGAATAAAAAACAACTACTTAATAATTGTGGATATCGTAAACACGGAACCGTCTGATACAATAATCAAATGTCCAAAACTTTACTGTTGTTTTTATTTGAAAGAGTTTGTATTTCTCTATTCTTGATATTAAGTTTCCAGCCAATATCTGGCTTTAATATTTACTTTTGAATAAATGTTGATATTCAGGCAATCCGTACAGAGTACGGATATTTTCAATAGAGGTTAAATGATTTCCCGGTTCTTAACATTAATAACAGGAAAATAAAAATGTTTACAAAAGAATTTTTAGTTCCCCGTGTAAGTCAACGGTTATCTGGACGTAGTAGATCAGTAAATAATATATTGAAATTTAAAGACAAAGGTCCTGGATTGAAATCTCAGTAAGAACATTAATGTCAAGATGGAATTTCGAAACAAAATATTTGAAAGAAAATTTTGAAAATGTGCTTCCATAAAATTCATCTATCTTAAAAAGAATTTTTCACAATATTTTGCGCTGATATCAGGAAATGTGTTCTTTTCAAGAATAATATTTAAAAAAAGTAATCGGTCTTACGTATGTTACCTTGATTGTTTAGCTAGAAACAAGCGATTACAAACCACATTAATCGATCACTTAGTATCAATCATTGTCAAGTTGTTTAGTCTTAAAAAATAATTAAATTCGATTGATCTCCACGTGGTATGACTAATAGTTCAAATAGACCAATATCAAACAGTTGGATGTTAGAATAAAAGCAGTTGGTACAAAGTTATAGACCTAGGTTCCCTGATTGTTGACCCTTGTTAGCGAAACCTATCTGCTCATTTTGACGGGACATATCCCTTTTCCAGTATTTGAAGTTGTGAAACACAGTTTGATAGTCAAATATGTTATTACTGTGTGGTGCGCGTTTAGAACTAAAGATGAAGGAAATAAGTTTTCTTTCAGTATTTACTAATAAACTCTATTAACACGTGTTAACTATCATGAACTTTAGACCTGATGACCGCTTTTAGTAACTTTACAGTAAACATAATAAACATTTTATTACAAATAATTCTTATACTTCAATCATATACCATTATCATTTAGATGTGAAGTAAATAAAATTTCTGTTGTAACCCTCAGTCTGTGATGTTAAAATTGACATTTCAGAAAAGAAGTACACTATATAGTGTGCAGAATTAGAAGGAAACTATGATCAATAATATTTGTGTATATGAGACAGAATAAGATCTCAATTATTTCAGTTTGGATTTATAGATAAGAATTTATAACCAAGAATCTTAATTCAGCTAGTTGGATTTCCGAGTTAGTTGAATCCCACTAATCAGCCTTCACAAATGATCTGTATCAAAAAAGTAATCGAATGTTTTATAACTTTTCTATTGCGATGATGAATTGATCAATGTTAGACCATCATTGAAAACTTGGAAGCACTGGACGACCGTTTCGTCCTAGTATGAGGCTCCTCAGTGGAGCCAATCCGTGTCGGGTAGAGACAGGATGGTAGCGCAATTTCGTGGATTGATTGAAGTTAGACATTAACACTGTTGGGTACCGGCCCAATAGTCTAGAAGTTAAGTGTTTGTACGCAAGACCGAAGATCATGGGTTTGAATTCTGTGTGCGGGATCGTGGATGCATACTGGTGAGGCGTCCTATACAAGGACGAGATAACCGTCCAGTGATTCCAGGTTTCCAATGATGGTCTAACATTGATCAATTCATGATCTCAATCGAAAACTCAACAATCTCCACAACCCCATTGCTGATAATTTATAACCTATCGACATTTGTTATAAACATTTCTTTTACATGATTAAGGTTATCATGAGGCTATGTGAACGACATCGGAAAACTGAGTATGTTTTCAATTAGTGTATTTCAATCATGATAAAAGTAGTGATCCACTCAACTTTTTCTTTCTAGCACTAGATCTGTTCATCATATTAGGAGTCTTAATAATTTCAGTCACCCTATAAAGTGGACAAATGAAAGTTGATTACAGTACCTTATCACGTGATGAACGGCTTTGCCAACAAGTAAACACACACACACACTTAAAGAAAGCTTGAATCACGTAAATTACGTGGAAAATGACAAATCATATCGTTAAGGTACACTAGTAGCAGAAACAACCAAGTCAAACATTACAGTTGTTATCAAGTGATGTTATGAGTATTTTAAAGGTAACTTTAATTAGTGACTGGTGTTTTAATGTACATAAATATTAGTCTACTAGACACCAAAACGGTAACGTAAGAGTGTCTACAGTACCGGGGATGTTTGTTTATATACACTAGATCTAAAGGAGAGTGTAGCAGAGATCCTAAAAACAAACTTTCAACATCCTTGTGTAAAACATCCAATTCGGTTAAATTTCGTATTGTTTTATCCAGATGGCCTTTGATTCATGGGTGTGTGAAGGATAGGGTCCCAGTTTGATCCGCATGAACATGTATCTATAAATTTACTTGCTTTTGTGAAGCAGGTCCGATTGATCACATAAAGAGAGATTTTACGGAACGCATTTCCGAACAATCCTCTGTCTGATTGTTTAAGCAAACATGCAAATAAGTTAAAAACTTGATTTTCGAACAATTCGTAAACTCTGGTCGCGCTGATCTATCAAAATATTATTTCAAAATCATCTGTTTAGTCAAATGAATACGTTAGAAGATGATATAAACGAAAAACTTATGTGCTGAAGAGATTTTAGCAAATTTCTTCATACAAAAGCAACATTTTTAGTCTCTCATTCTACCACTTCATATCTCACATACTAAATAACCAATTGTCATTAATTCTTTCTAATTTCTTCCATAACTGCTAACTAGTTGCTACTACAACATTTAATTGTTGTTCATATTTATCGAATGGACAACCATTTCTTATTTATAAACTATCTTGATGTTTTCTTTTAATGATTCGATCACTACATAACCTCATTTTGATAGTCTATACATCTAGCCAAGTTACGACGTAATATTACTGTATTTTTTAACAAACTACCATGTATACCAGATTAAGATAAGTAAAATCATAGTTTTAGTGAAAGAATTTTTTGGTTACTGAATACTGCTTATTTCGGATAGAAAAAATCTTACTATTTCGGTGTCATTTTTTTCCATACAGAAAAATAGATTTTATTTCCAAACATATCTCCTCAGTTGATTAGTAGTTTAGATTTCTTTTTGATCGAGATCATGAACCGATTGATGTTAGACCACCATTGAAAACCTGGAAGCACTGGACGGCCATTTCGTCCTATTATGGGACTCCTCAGCAGTGCGCACCCACGATCCTGCTCGCGGGACTCGAACCCAGGGCCTTCAGTCTCGCGCGCGAGCGCTTAACCTACTTGACCACTGAGCCGGCATCCAACGGTGTTAATGTCTAACCTCAACCAATCCAATGGTGGTCCAACATCAATTGGTTCATGATCTCAATCAAAAACTTGATAATTTCCACAACACCTAAATTAATAGTTTAGATTTCGTTTGAGATTAGATAGTCGATTGTATGACCAAATTATCAGTTCGACTACTTCGATCATTCTAGCACTTATCCAACTAATTATTTAGTGACAATAAAAATTAAATAACTAAAGTGTAAGATTAATTTATATGATTGTAGGTCAACTGATAAAACTGGTTAATTCATTATCTGGTTGTGACTTGATTTTCTATATTGACATTGATTATTTTCATTGTAAACAATGATAGAAATTAGGACTATTTGAATGATTATACGCTTACGTGATCCGATAATTATCTTTACTATAAATTATGATAAATGAATTTCAAGGAATTAATGTGTTTACAAAGTGAAGCAGAATGAATTTGAACTATAGATTCATAAACACAGATTTTCATAGTGTTTTTGATTGAAATCGTGAATTGATCCATGTTAGACCATCATTGAAAACCTGGAATCACTGGATGGCCATTTCGTCCTAGTATGGGACTCCTCAACAGTATGCATCCACGATCACGCATACAGGATTCAAACCCAAGACCTTCGATCTCGCGCGCGAATGCTTAACCCCTAAATCACTGAGCTGGCGTCTAATGATATATTTGATGAAATAATACATTAATAACGAATAATCAAATCAAAATACCATTTACTAGTCAGTTACTGAAAATCTCTAATGTTAATTTGTCTTTGATAATAACTAAATGCCATCGATTTGGTTGTATAAACTAGTTATAAACTTAAGCGAGGTCACTATCATTATTCACCGATTTTATGATAATTTAATAGAAATATTGTGGACGGTGGGTATCCAACTAGGGATTTGTAATGTATTGCAGTTATATGCTTTGCTGTTGAATATCGATTAATATAAAACTAAAATTAAATGGTTTTTACTAAGGGTTAATTTTCAAGAAGTTAATGTAGTATGAATTCTTTCTTCAGTCTGAATAGGACGAAAAGACTTCTTATATAACTTGGAATTTAAGCATGGTTTCCAATACTATGTACCGTTAGTGATAAAGTACACCAAATAATGTTCATACCATTAAATATTTATGTAATGGCTCATTATCGTTCCAGATAAGTAATTATATTCTTAAAAATATGCGTAATATTAATAGAAGTATGAATATTTGTATAAGAATAATTGTCAATAGTAAAACAGGCCTAAAATATTTAATCACTATTTTATACCAGTAAAGAAATGTCAAGTTATGATAAATATATTTTTAATTTAAACCACGAACTGATCTCAGCTAGAACACTGTTGAAAATCTGAAAGCACTGGACTGTTGTTTCATCTTATTATGAAACTCCTCAGAGATGGCGATCCAAGATATCCCAGGACCATCAGTCTCACTCGTGAACGCTTAATCTCTAGACCACTGAGCCAGCATCGAGATTTAAACCATGAAAATCCTACAATTTCTACAAACCCTCTTATACATTCTTGATTCGTAAGGTAAGGTTGATACATCTCTAAGAAAGTATATATATATATATATATATATATATATATATATATATATATATATATATAAGCATAGCAACTACAACTTAATTGTATACGACCATATTAAAATTAGCATGCAGGATATATAAAAATAAATATTAAGTGCAGTGAAACAAATGTGTTGAATAAATTTGATACGCTTCACAACAACCATAGAATGATCACAACATACTTCAACAACAAACATTATGATGATAATGACGATAGTACCTTGAATGATGACAGTGATGATGGTAATATCTAAGCATTTTACGAAATAATATTAACAACATGAAGCACAACACAATATCAAACAATAATTATGATTCATGCTTACTGGATCATAATAACAAATATAAATATAGATGACTAGATTCCATTTGATCAAAGTAAAAGACAATAATTACTCCAGTGTTGGCCAATGTAAAGAATGTAATGAATGTTAAATTACAAAGAAAATATTTTATATATTTATAGAATTGGTTTTGTGTAAAATGAAGATATATCATATAAAGTGTGAATATATACAACTATATAAATGTATATTTTTGAATGTATGTAGTTTGTAGTTGACATTGTTTATTAAGAAGTTTAGATTATTTTCTAGTACGTAATGAATGATGTTTCTTTCCTAGTGTATGAGAATTAGTGGTATTATTATTATTATTACTATAACTACAGTTATTATGATTTGCTGGATTAGGCTTCGTACTAGGCATAACTAAATAAAATGCATTATCTTGTCCAGGACCATTCATCATTAATTGATATAAATTATGAGTATCATTACGTGAACGTTTATGAACAGTTTTTAAACGTGATGAACTAGATAAAGATGATTCAGAAGATTTTATTATAGAATTTTTATTCATTGTGTTCGACATAAGATAATCAGTAATCTGTTTACTATCATGACAACTACTACTATGACCACTTTCACTACAGCTACTTGTTGAACTAATCACCGGATGATTATATTTATAATTATTACTACTATTATTTAAGTTGTTTCGATGGTTTGATTTTACTGTTGAAGATGAATGTGGAAAAGTAACAGATGAAGGAAACCAGTATGAACCGTGACCAACACCGGCTGCTTTAGCTAAATCTGCTATACTAGTTAAGCGTTCACAGGCATCTAAAAAATAAATATGAGAGTGTATGTGTGCATGCATAATAGACCAGAATGTGCACATAATGTAGTGAATAGAATCATACACATGGAAGTATTCATGCAATCGTAAAATTGAGATTTCATATGAGAAATTCATATACATATACGATTTTATGTGTACAATAAGAAGAGGAAAATGTGTCGAATGGAAAGGATAATATAAATGAAAAACATAGGAGAAAAGCAAAATAAAAAAGTTCATATAATTAGAAGCAATAAACAATATGAAATATATACAATATTTAACTATTCGAAATTATATATATATATATATATATATATATATATATATATATATATCATATGAGTGTACTGGTCTGAAATCTGATGTTATGGTGTACATTACTATGATCTGTCTAGAAAGTAAACATTATTCAAAACACTGTTCTCAAGACGTCCAGTCACCGACTGGGTAATGTTAAGTTTAAACAGAATTTTAAGCAAAATAAAATCCATTAATGCATTTGTCAACTTATATTGATCAAACTAGGTGGGATGTGTTTTACATATACTGTAACTCTATTTACTTTAACGCGACATGCTAGTTGATAATAAAAACTATGTTATACAGTGGTTAGGTTGTTACACCACACCGATCTATGTAGTCTGTAGCAATTGGTTATTATGAGCTTCATTATAGCAGCCGACTCAATAGCTTAAGCGGACGTTTATTAACATGAATTAAGGTGGAATAGCCGCCTAATAGTTAAAACAGACAGCTTTCAGTAATTTATCCCAAGATTCAAACTTAGCTTCGCCTCTCAATTTCGGTAGTTAAACAGTGGTGGTATTTTTCATATGGAAAGTGTGACTTTCAAGTGAGCACATTAAAATTTGTGTTTGGTTACTGAGCTACATAAAGGAATAAATAAAGTACATGGCCTATAATTAATCTTATTAACCGGTCCAAATAAGGGCTATCTCATAGCCCTTATTTGTAAAATATATATATATTTTACATATTTCTGTTCTTTGTTGTAATTTTTTTTCTTATGACCTTTCAATCTTATGATTCATTTCCAGTGTGGATGTTGATATTTTTATCCCTTTCAATCTTCTTTACATAATTTTTTGTGTGGTGCTAACACAAAGTATAGGTTTTATTATGCCTCGTTCATCCTCATATATCTAAAATTTATACTAAATATATGCATAAACGTATATGTACTCTGCTTTAGATTCATATGGCATACACCTTAGACTTCATAGGCCTTCTTAATTTGTAATCAAGTGTTTATAAACATCCACGAAATGGCATTAGCAAAATAACTACTGAAAACTAAGCAGGACTGATTATCCATTTCTTCCAAGTATGAAACTTCCTGCGACCGAAGACAAATGATCCTTCTATTGACAACCGTATATATATATATCAGAAGAGAAGTAATTTAATGTGTATTGGGAAGGTATACAAACTTTTTGAGAGTATATCAGTAATGGTTTGTAATTTCCAACTCTTTTTATCTCGGCTGAAATTGATCAGTCTCTATTGGCACATGTGTATCCAAAGCAAATTATCCCACTAACTTAGTGGACAATGAGTTAGTGTTTAAGGCGATAAGCTTTGGGTTCGAATCCTAGAGTGAACATTAACAATAGTATGCAGGTATGTCTAGCTGATGATCCTCAGATACTGTAGTGGACGCTACTCACAATATTGCATAAGTAATGCGTAGCGGAACTTGATATCGAAGTTGCTACAACTGTCAGATGGAATGTAGAGTATAAGTACATCGGAAATAAGGTGTTACCATAACACGTACAGATCAGACTAGAAGACGGTTTAAATTGAAGAACGCACCGATAATGCAAATGGAAGATTGAAGGCTATATATATGTATTATGTAGATACTTCCCACAATAAAAATAAACTCCTCGTGCTTATTGTCGTGTTTTGCAATACTATGAAACGCGAAGCCTGGATTCTATAATTATTCACAATCCAAAATTTACTATCTTGTACAATGATCTCTTAAATTCCAATTTTCATGTACATTTGTGTTGATATGTAGACTAACACTAAACTATATCAAAACTGTTCGTCATATATAATATATTATCGTAAACTGGAGCTCAAAGAGTAATTGAAGATATATATATATATATATATATATATATATATATATATATATATATATATATAATAGAGGAGAGGAATAAGATGAAACGTACCTCGACATGGATCATTTTTAACTAAAAATTCGTCCAGTGTCACCCAGCCACCACCTACACGAACCATTACAGCACTACGAAGGATGCGAACTAGACATAATTTTTGTGAGTCACCGAACTGTAATTCAGGAAAAAAACATTGATCAGTTTGCAATATAAGATGTCATAAAGAAAAGAGGCAAAAGCATACTTATTTAGAATACAATATGATAATTAAATGGAATTTTATGTAACAAGATATATACAAGAAACTTAATACATTCTAGTCGATATTATCTTACTGTTCAGTAAAAATAAAGCAGAATGAGTTTCAAATATTTATATGACAGTCTTATGAGTTATTTAACTAATTTATTGAGTGATTATTCAAGAAACGATATCCTCAATATATAATATGAATAATTAAATAAGGAGATTAATAATATTTCTCAGCCTTTTGAAAACAAATCAACTTTATACTATTGAAAAGATTATCACTGAAATGATGACATTTTCAAGAGATGAGATTCAATACCTAATTTTACTCACTTTCGTATTTATCAGCAATATTTCAGGTGATGAAGGTAGTCAACAGGAAGCTCCGCTACTTAGATTAATGGCTACGTAGGATCTTAATCGATAATATTCCTTTACCACCAAAAAGTAGCCGGATAGGACATTGATCATCACTCATTGACTGGTCAGAGTAATTAGTAATATGTATTTATATTATTTTCTAATACAACTGTATATTCTTTGTTTTACATGATTTTTAAACTATAAAGAAACTTTATCCTCAAAGTTTATAACGAACAAGTACCGTGGATAGTTTTCTTGGACCGATTCCGAAGTACTTGTTAACATGAAGATAGTACTGTCACATGAGATTTAAGTCCTTTTGTAAATAACGCGATAGTCTTAAATTTACTTTATAACAGCAAAATCATTATCTGTTTCTGTATAAAATTATTAATTATGAAAACTAGTCTCTAAATAGAATATTTATGAAGCATGGTTAGTGTTTATAATCTTCGAGTTAAGAAGACGCTTATTAGTAATATTTCTGAAAATAAACACAAGGTTATCCTGAAAGTTAATCATAAAAATAATTTGTGTATGACATGAACATGAAACTTGTTCCACATTTCAAAAACGCGATATGGAATTTATAGAGTCTGTTGATATTGAATTTAAACCCACCAAAAATACTAGATGAATAACTGGAAAGTTTCGAAGAATAACGGAAGGTGTATTATCTATTCTATACAACTATTTTATCAACCATGTACTGTGAATGAATTCACGCTGTTAGACAATGGTAGTCAGTCTACAAGGACTAAGGTATTGTATATACTGTTAGGCATTAAAGAACTATATATTTTCAGTATCAAAACACTCTATAACTTTCCTCTTTCTGATAATCTTGAAATATCACCCTGTAACCAGAGATACTGCAATCTAGATCAACATTGAATAGCACTGAGTCAAGTTTCTAGAGATTTGCAAATTAATCAAATTGTAAATTGGATATAAAGAAAAAAATCTATCAATTATTGTGGTATCGTCAGATTCACAAAATGCATTGTTAATTTGTAAATCGATTATATATATTTATACTGAATTAAAACTAACCCGATATTTATTTGTTGCCATTTTCTTAATTTTATATGTGTTATGACATGTACACAAGCCAACTTGACGTTTTAATTCATCATTAATGGTTTCTTCATCCGATGGACCGAAACGATTTAAACTTAATGAACTGTCACCATTAGTATTCGATGATGTTCTATCAAAATTACTATAATTAGCTCTTAATGCATTTAAACATTCACGATAATCAATATATCCATCTCCGTTAGCATCGAATATATCTGCAACTGTTTCCATTTCAACACGGCTTGTTTGGAATTCTATATAAATAGAGAGAAAAGGCTTTATTTAGAAAAAAACACCTGAAAGAATTGGGAAGAATCTTTAGAAAATGATGTATTATTTGGTAGGAGATGATAATTTAATCAAAGAATTACAAAAAGAAATCTACTTTCCAGAAAAAAATTACGAATAACATATATCAACAGTTAAAGCATTTCCAAAGAGCATTATACATCATGAAATAAGTTAAATTTCAATCTATTCATGTAAAGAGAATAGCATAAAGCTAAACTATTTGTATATAAAAAAAATATATACATATGCTCGCGAATCAGAGAATAAAACTATGATAAGAATCTACTTAGAATTAAAATAAATCTAAATATGACTTAGTAAATATTAAAAACATTTAAATCCCCTCTAATAGTAAAATTGACTAGATTGTACCAAGGCTTTTCGAGTACAATATAAACAGGGTGTACTCAAGAGGCGGTAAGTCGTGTTCAATGTTCAAGATTTGCCACGATAGCGAGACCACCAAGTTAGGGGTAGTCAGAAAAACCAAAAAATTTCATATAATTGTGGTTTAATATAATAAGAATTTTTCAGTGATTAAAAACATTTTAATCCTATTAAAATAACATAAATGTTGGTAAGTTCAATAGTTTTCAGAAGCGGTTTTGTGGATATTGTAGTAATTTCAATAATTGAGATCATGAGTCAATTGAAGCTAGACCGCCATGGAAAACATGGAAGCACTGGACGGCCGTTTCGTCCTATTGTTGTGCCCCCTAGCAATGCACATCCGCGACCCCGCCTCGCAGGATTCGAACCCGGGACCTATCAGTCTCGCGCCAGGCGTTCAACCAACTAGACCACTGAGCTGGCATCCAATGGTGTCAATGTCTAACTTCAACCAATCCACGAAATTGATTGACACATCCACCATTGTCATCAGTGAGTTACTATCTCAAAACTGGGTCGGTTGAACTCCACTGATCACGGTTTCTCACTAGAGCTGCAGGATATACCTCTTGACGTCAGTCACTAGTGAGCATATGTTGATTAGTACCAGAAGGGGTTTTGTGGAGATTGTAGTAATTTCAACATTTGAGATCATGAGACTATTAAGTCCTGGGTCCGAATCCCGTGAGGCGGGGTCGTGAATAAGCGCTGCTGAGGAGTCCCACAATAGGACGAAACGGCCGTTCAGTGCTTCCAGGTTCTCCATGGTGGTCTAGCTTCAATTGACTCATGACCTCAACTGTTCAATAGTTTTGTTAAGATAATTTATCAGTTGTGATTATTTCTCAACTTATGTGTATATTTGAACGAAGAATATTCTTTTCGATAAATTCTCTTCAGGTTCTGCAACTATATATCCAAATTAATAATATATATATAGTTGTAGAACCTGAAGAGAATTTATCGAAAAGAATATTCTTCGTTCAAATACTAGTCTTTTAAAATGACAGGGATCTTTAAACGATTATATGTATATTATCCTGAAAGATTAAACAAAAGTGAAAATATTTTTCATACATTTATATGATTACAAAAGATAAGAAGAACTAATTAGAAATGAAAGTCTGCAAAATGCAACTTTCAAAATTGATTAAAATAATCTATTTTACTTTTCACTCTACAACAATTTACTGCTCGTTTGAGTATGTTCTGGTTCCTCATTACAAATATTATTACTATTATTATTAACTTTTGTGGTTTGTAAACTTATTGTTCACTAATATTATTTCTGTCTAGTTACAATGGTGTACTAATTTATAAGCCTCTATATTATTGTTCATTTTGTTTGTCTATCTGCCTACCTAAATGTCAAAGGAAGTTTTTTATGAAAAGTCCCAAAAAGCATTGAACACAGTTACCAGGTTCGGAAAGCCATTCAGATTGGATTACTAGTGTAAAACTTTGACTAGATCATATATCAAGCATTATCTTTGAGTAAAACAAGAGTAGTAAGATTAATCGATACTCCTAGAATACAATCAAGGTCAAAATAATTGTTTTCTATGTTAATCAGTCATAGAATTAATATAAACAGTCAAGTATAAACAAAGTTTGACCTGATATAAAGGTGTAACAGTTCTAGTGGTCATATTTCGGATCGATATGACAGGAGGAAATCGATGAGCGAGAAATTAAGGCGCTGAAATAATAATAATAACGGTAGTGGAAAGATACGTGTACAAATTAGATTTGAACTAATCACAGAGATCGAAACTTAAATAATTCCAACGTTTGGTCCTTCAATCTTATCTGAACTTCTTCACGATAGTGAAAAAAATTGAAAAAGATGAATGAATAAAGTGAGAGACATTTTTGTCCAACTACAAAACGTAACCGCATAACACATAAGCATATTGTGATGTGCGCTACTTAGGCGGACATATATGAGTAGTATATAGAGGGAATAGGAAGTGGAATACTTATCAGCAGAAGATTGAAATAAAGAGGAGAGAAAGGAAAACAGAGCAATCAAAATAACAACAGAACTGAAAACATGATGAGGAATGTAAAGGGCAACTCAAGGAAGATATGTAAATAATGTATTTAATGTATGATTTTCATATTTTACAAAGGCATTGTGTGATTTCACACAAAATAAACCAGTTTACCGTACTTGTCTTTAGTTCACGCCAATATGCTACACTCAGTCGTCGCACAATTCGTACGTTGTTTATTTGTGCCAAATAAAATGGGCACAAAACATCTAGTTTTAACTTTTAAAAAGTTAGATAATTTTCGGGGGGGGGAGTTTTGAATGGTTTCTTTGTAAAAAGTGGTAATCAGTGTTGTTCAAAGGAAATATGTAAAATAGGATGTTAATTTATAATTTATTGATTTATCCATTGGTACGATAACTGACCAAAGTGAGTAGCTTTATCTATGAAAAAAGGTTGAGAGTTTGATGTTTAAAAGTAACCTGAATATCAATAGTTAGAATGAAGTATTGTGAAGACCGCTGTTCGTTGATACAATCAAAGACGTGTGATATATTTTTAGAATGCGGTGTTAGCTCTTGCCCACGTTTTTTGATATATATCCTAAATAGTCAAACGCAAATTTAAAGTATAAAACAAATATTAAGGTTGTATGAGTCATTATTGTTCAAAGTAAACAGACGGTGAGTAGTACTTGTCAGCAAATAGTTATATAATTAAGCTCGTATTCTAAATATTAAACTTGGTAGGAATAAAACGCTACTAAGTTTAACTAAGTTTATATCAGTAGTTTAGGTAAAATGGTTAAATATCAGAAGGAAGGTCTCATTAAAAACTTGTTCTATTACTTTCTAACTAAACAGACCAGTAACAAACATTGGTGGATAGATCATAAAATCATCAAAGTAATAATCCTTTATTCGTTAGACTTATTTTGAGCATGATTCCCATAACTCATAGTGGATGTCCATGACCTGTAGAATCAGTCAAATTGAGAATAAACTCAATATAGATCGATAAAACATTAGATGAGTGTAGTGATTGTATGTATATCAATCATACAGGAAGTACATAAATGCATAAGTTTTGATATTATGTATGGTAGTAGGGGTGAACTGCTGAAAAGATAACTAGAATAGAACAGCTACAGAATGTTCTCTACTATGCAGTTATTTTTCATACACTATCAGTTATAGATGAAAGTATTTCATAAACTACCAATTCACTGTTTCAAAAGCATTAGTTGTAATTTACTAGTTACACATAAAATCATATATCAAGTTGAATAATGTATAGAAGCTTATAATAGTGGTATATTTTCAATATAGATCAGACTATATTTGAATCTATGATTCTGTTGTATTAAAAGTTGACTAACTGTACTAATAAACAGATTTAAACCCTACACTTTACTAACTTCAATTTGGACTGTTGAATAGTGTTATTAGCCTTTATACTTAAAATATTAGCTTAAAGCCAAATGTACAATGATCTGTAGTTGATAAATAAAATTGATAAATCAATTAATTAAAGTAATTAGCTACTACTTCTTATTCCTAGAACTTTGTTCTATATGAGTTGTTAAACATTCAGTCGAATACATTATTTGTCTATTACATTATATACATTAACTTACTAAAAATGCATTGATAAATACAATATATATTTTAAATTAGAATAACCGTTACATGTAAATAATATTAGTTCACTTTTCTTGTTATTTTGTCTTTATTATTATCATTATTATTCATGAAAATATGTTATGTTAATTGTAGAACTGTGACAGTATTTTTGGCACCATATACAAATGAATATAATGTAATATAAATATATTGATGTTTAAAATTATCAGCTGTTTATAATTAAGTAACTAAGCAAATGAAAGTTTACTTAGAAAACCTATTAGTTCAAAATTGATTGCCTTTTACAAATTAATACTATTTAGCGTGTTTATTTTGTTATACGTTAGTGCATTCTTGTATGAAGTAATTTATTATGATCTACAAAGTCAACTAAATCAAAGATTTGGTTGTAATTCTTTGATTAAGCTGAATAGATTTCGTGAAATTGAATTCTAACTCAACAAATCAATGATATCGTGTTCATAATGAACTCTGAGGATTTAAACATTAAAACCTTAAATTGAAGTTATGTGTGTATGTACTAATGAGAAGTCTTGTATTAGGACAAAAACACTGTCCAGTCGTGCTAGCCTCCTAATAATTCTTAAATTAATTTGTAGTCACTATCATGGACAGCTGACAGACACATTCCAAGTAAGGACCGGAGTCAGACAAGACTGTCTACTCTCTCCCTTCCTCTTTCTTCTGGTGGTCGACTGGATTATGAAGACTTCGACATCTGAGGGAAGACACGGCATACAATGGACAGCTCAGAACCAATTTGACGATTTGGACTTCACAGATGACCTAGCCCTCCTATCCAATACACACGAACAAATGCAGATAAAGACAGCCAGCATAGCAGCAGTCTCTGCATCAGTAGGCCTCAAAATACACAAAGGGAAAACCAAGGTCCTCAAACACAACACGGAGAACAGCAGTCAAATAACTTTTGATGGCGAAACTCTAGAAGATATAGAATCCTTCACATACCTGGGAAGCATCATCGATGAAGAAGGAGGTTCAGATGCAGACGTAAAGGCGAGGATTGGCAAAGCAAGGACCACATTCCTTCAATTGACGAACATATGGAACTCAAAACAACTTTCAACCAATATCAAATTCAGAATCTTCAATACGAACGTCTAGACAGTTCTACTGTACGGGGCTGAAACTTGGAGAACTACAACAACAACCATCAAGAAGGTACAAGTATTTATCAATAGCTGTCTACGCAAGATACTCAACATCCATTGGCCGGATACCATCAGCAACAGTCTTTTGTGGGAGAGAACAAACCAGCTTCCAACTGAAGAGGAAATTAGGAAAAGACGATGGAAATGGATAGGACATACATTACACAAATCATCAAACTGCACCACGAGATAAGCCCTAACTTGGAGTCCTGAAGGGAAGAGGAAAAAAGGAAAGCCAAAGAACACATTACGTCGGGAAATAGAAGCGGATATGAAAGGAATGAATAAGAACTGGAAAGAGCTGGAAAGGATTGCCCAGGACAGGGTTGGATGGAGAATGCTGGTAAGCGGCCTATGCTCCTTCACGAGGAGTAACAGACGAAAGTAAGTCAGTATCAAAATTACGTAAACGACATATTCTTTGTTTTAGAATCAAATAAATCATATAGTAAAAACTGCTTAGTATTTTACACAGAATTTATGTTTCCAGCATTGCGTATGAGATTTAAATTCGGTAGATGAGATCTTACGAAATCTACATGATATGTGATTATATATTCTTTCGTTCGGTTTTTGAAATGTAACTGGAAATGAACAGAATGTTTAAATTTTCGTAGCGTTAAAAACCTACATTCAGTATATTCTAGTGAGGTATTTTTAAATGTAAATCGTTTACTGGATATTTTCTAAAGCACCTATTTCTTTTCATATTGTATTTAGACTAGAGTTGCGTTAATCGAATTGGTTTCATCTGTTAAACAAAACTAAATCCCTGAAATATATTTCTCCTTGAAGTCAGCTACCAGATCGACGAGATTTTTTGACATTGTGACATCGGATGAACTTCCGTCTAATATGTAAATATGTATACTTCAGAAGATATATACAAGTTTGTGTACTAGGCTATTCGTCACAATTATTATAGAAAAGCCAATGATGCTAGCTAGCTGCCAGAGTTTTAGTGAGCGAAGCAAAAGTCAAATATGTAACTTGATGATTAGTTGCCCAAGTTGAATGGTTAAACAAAGACAGTAATATGTCAGAAGAAGTAATTGAACACCAGGGTTATCTTTATATGGAATGCATATATATGTATATACACCTGCATATGAAATTTTAAGATATTTTATACAAAATAAAATCTGATATGTATTACGAGGTCCAATTATATTAAATTGATAGTTTCAATATCAAATTCAACGTTAACAGAACAAGCTGTGAAAAATTCTTATAATTGACTTTTATTTAAAGTATGTACTGATGATGTCAGACAAAAGCAACAACAGTGAAAGCTTCACTATCAAACCATCAAGTTCACAAAACACAATATCTTCGAAAAAGTGTGTTGTGCATACACTTAGTTTATAGGTATGAAAGGTTATATTTACAATTTGTATGATAATGAGAATATTGTCCAGTGTTATTAAGAGCTACCTGGACATCAAATTCGCACTTTACAAACAGTAAAAATATATACTGATAACAGAAATCGAGTACAATTTAATTATTCTAAAGAGCTCAGTAGATAAGAATATCTTATTTTAAAGTAGAATAAATGTACTAACAAGATAATTGTGAATTAACTTAGTAATATGTATTTAATGATGAGTTAGATTTATGTGTCACCCACATATTTTAACCGCAATCAACAACCTACTTATGTTATGAAAAAAGTTTTGAGCAGTAATAATGTGAGAATAATTTCAAAAAGCAAAAAGCATATATCAATACAGCGAAAGTGACATGCCTAACAGAATAAGGACATATACTTTGAATGAAAGAAAAATTTAATAATACTATAACACTAGCTTGAATTCAACTCATTTAGCTGTGTTATAGTATGCAGAAAGCATTTTAAAAGATTTGCCCGAGAAGATGCAAGCGGAAAAAATGTACACGGTGAATTTGAATATACAAGCACAAGTATAACGTCTTAAACGTAAAAGAATAGAAAAAAAGTAGTTGAAGTACACAACTTATTCATGTTGAACACTATAGAAAAATACACAAAGCAAAAATCGATAAAGTTGTACACATACATATACATATACTTACAAACGCACACACACTTACTTTTTCGACTTGCACTGTCTATTTAGTATTAAACGCAGAAAAATCAAGTTAGGATTAAAGGGAAAATAGTGTAGATAATGATCTCTCAGTAGTAGATAAGTTCACGTAAAATTGCACCATGAATCAAGATGATCTATTCTACAACTACCATATTCAGTGAACGAAAAAAGGTTCAAAGCAATTCGTAAGTACTAACCAGAAAGTTTGCTACTATTGTGAGCCACTTTTAACCGAGAAGTACGGAGTTCAAACTTAAAACCTAACTGTTGAATGTCAAATATTGTATTCGTTGGATTACCATTTGACTAGACTGTTCAGTAATGAAATAGAAAAGCTTAGAGCTCTTCCGGGGTTACTATCGATCCTAAGCCAAGATAAACGAGGAGGGTTGGAGACGGGGTTAGTAACCTCAACCCGCAGAAAGCGTTGTTAAAAACGCAAACCAGAAAAAAGGATTCAAACAGTAGACAGAGTGATACAGTTATACTACTGTGGGTTTGTACACGCTTGCCGGAGTTGGTGTTACTTCAAGAGTAATGTTTTTAGATTGGATCTTTGAAGATATAACACTGTTACTAAGTATGTAACGATTAATGATAGAAATAGAAACTGGAAATATGAAAATTATAATTTCAGGTTGGTTTGTTTTAAAAAAGAACATTATGTAGTAAAGCATCATTATTCACTACCCAGTGCTCAATTATATACTACGAAAGATGTGAAATAATTGGATTTCCTTTTCCAAAATAGCTTTTAATGCATAACAATTGTTTTCAAGCTAAATGTTTACTATTCAACAAAATATATCATTTAGGATTGTAAAAAAGACAACTATTCATCATCATTACACAATTACGAAATAATAAGTTGGTTTTCATATTTCCCACACAAAACTTACTCATTTCTATTATACCATCAATAAATTCAGCTCTTGTAAGTCGACCATCTCGGTCACGATCTTTACGATGAAATAAATCAATAACACGTGCTTTATTTGTACTTAACCATGAAACATAACGTTGACGCCATGATTCAAAATGAAAATTTTTCATTTTTTCCACTTCATTCAAATAAGCTAAACGTTCATTTAATTGGGATTTACGTGTTAACATTGCAATCCATAATTCTCTCCAATTTAAATATAATTGATTAATATTCGGTGAAGTGAAAACTGATATAGATGGATTATGTTCTTGATTTGCTGTATTAATAGAACGGTTGAATAGATTACCACTAGATCGTATTGGTAAACGACTTCGGCGATTATTATTATTAATATTATGAGATGATTTAACTGGTGTACGGCGTTTAGCATGTTTTATAATATTTTCATAAATAGGTTGTTTTTGTCTCACTTCTTCTTCTAAATGACTATGTAGATTGAGTAATTGTTCAATGATTTTTGAATTGGTTATTTCATTTAAAACTGTTGTAAAGTCAGTAAGAATTTCAGGTTGTTTTAAATCTTTACTATTTATACTACTATTACTATTGACAACAACATTAGGTTGACGAACTAAAGAAGTTATAGATGACATAGCAATACGTTCTTGAGTTATGGAAAATAAGTCTTTGGAGTCTATTGACTTTGAATCATTTGAGTCTAGTTTACTCTTAGCTGATTGTAGATTAGTCGATGAAGATGACAATGATGACATCGGTATTGATGTTGGAATAGTTTTTAATTCACCAGTTTTTACATGGATCCATTGCATGAGTTCTTCACGTTGAAGTTTACGTTTATTCTGTTCTTCTAAAGCTTCTTGCAAACGTTCTCCGCGTTGTTCCGACCATGAAGTTAACTGGGTAAATTTTTTGTTTAGGAAAAAATTAATGAATAATAATTAATAAAATTAACTTAAATGCAATTAAACATACTTGTTGAATTAGCTTATGAACACATCTACGTTAGTATTGCAAAACAAAATCACGAGGGAATGGAGGACGATCCTCTCCTTTAGTCCGTCTTTCATTAAAGTTGGTCATCTTATCCATTTAGATTGTGAGTTCGATACTCATAGTCACAATATTTAAAGTTTTTAGAAACGAATTTATTTTAGTTGAAATAATTAAGTACAAAATGATTCGTACCCAAAAGCATTATTATTTAAAATTATAAATCCTTTACTTTACAAGCTTGAATCAGTTTCCGCCTAATTTGGTTTGAATCATCGAAGTGTCACTTGAAGGCTACAACTCAAAGTTCAGTAAGCGAGTCTTCATTTCACTGTTGTAAAGGGTTAGTTTACTAGGTCAATCTAATTGACAAGAAGGCATAGTTTTTCGAAACAACTTATAAACTGGTTATTATAATTCAGAACATAAATATGACAAGATAATCAGCAAATAAGTAACAGGTTACAGATATACTGAAACTAGGCTTCAATTATTCAATTGCCAATTAATTAAACTTGTAACACTAAAGAAACTAGCTAACATTTTATTGAACGAGCAACATAAAAATACTTAATACATCAAATACAATAAAATTATATAACTTCATAAAACTAACAATGGAATTATATGTAATTAACTAATTCTAGTGTTACTTTCTACTTTTTTATCGACAATATTCTAGCAATAGTTTTGAGGGGAATGTGTAGGGAAAGTAGCGACATCGAAAACAGGAATAAAGGTATCTTATTTTATAATGAAATATAAAACCATTTATTTAATAAGAGGTCAGCCTGTAAATGTTCAATGTCGTTAAGTAGGATATTTATTACATACCACTCAAATGTAAATTACTATTCAGAATTCAGTCCTAACGTAGCACTTGGTATACATGTACAACGAGATCAAAACGTTAAGGCGGATCGAAGAGTACTAGAGGTATTACCAGTATTAGTGGTAATAAAAAAAGTTAGTCATTAGAGAAAAAAGTAAATTGATGAAATAAAATTATGGGGAATTGAGAAGCTTAAAATCTGGGAGAAGACAAAAAATGAATGCGCCATTGAGAACGGTTTCGAGCCATGTTATTCAGTCTTTAACCACCGGTTAGGGTAATCACGCGGATCTTAACCAGGTAGTGCATACTTATTAAGGTGGTTCAGTTCAGTTATCGTTGATTTTATGGAAACCAATGCATCTATTGATCCTTGGTGCTTATTAATCAAAGATTAAAGCCAGCGACTGTCACGCTACAGTTTTTTTGCGATACATAAAAAACTAATGGGAACTCAGGATGGCTATCTATGCTTATTTCATGTATTTTGGTGAGATATAATATCCCTTACTCTTCTTCGGTTTATTATGTTAAACGCATTCTTTTATACATCACAAAAATGCATCAAGTCTACACTGTAAATGGAAACGATAATAATAATAATAGCTATATGTACAGTACGCATACCTCCTCCCATCGTGTACGAATAGTATTTACCCATTGACGTAAACGTTTCACAGCTGCTGGATGAGCTTGAGATAAAAGTTTATTGCCTAAGTGTAAAGCAGCTTCAACTCGATCAGTTTGATTCATTAAATTAGAATGTGTTTGCCGATGAGCTGTTATTGCATCTGTTAAATTAGTTGGTGGATTGTTAGTGCCAGAAGTTTCAATTTCTAGTTCACCATCATCATCGAAGGTGGGTAAAGCAGCCAAACGATGAATAACACGTTCTGCGCCAGCAAAATAATCCATTAAACTTCGACATGTATCCTGAAATTGCTGCGCCTGTAAATAAAGACAATAGTATTTGTGAAATGTATCTATTTGAGAGGATGTTGATAACGTAAGTCAGTAATAAAATGTAAGTTAACGTAGTTGGCTTTAAGATACAATTTTTCAAAGAGGACTGAAAATCTACCAAGCTTCTCAAACTGATGTGCGCGCGTTGAGTCTTCAACGTGTGAATTAATGATTACAAGTTAAGTGCCTCAACTACCTAATATTTAATATTTCACTATACAATTCGTAACCTAGAATGCTATAAGTAATCTAAAATACTGTGCAATGAAGATGCGTTTATCTGACAAGGTAATAAAGTTGCATGACAAAAATACGTAATTTGAATTAAATAACCTCGAAAATTTGAACAATTTAAAAACGGTTTCTTAATCAGAAACAAGCACGTATTTGAAACTAAGGTGTACTTGTTGCGTCGTGTTCTATGTTAAGCCCATATAATTTATTCTAACTTGCAGATAGACCAATTTATTCGTTGTTTTTGAGTCGTATTTTGACCTCAGAATTATTCGCTTATCGACCTTGACTGTTTTTGTGTAAACGTGTATGCAGTTCTTATCCTACTATATATCGCTATCATTCTTTAGCGTCTGAAACAATGGATGATACTTTGTAGACGCCAATCTTTAGCAATGGTAGCAAATCAGGCAGAATATGAAACTGGAGAGCGATGATTGACAATAAGAATAGACGAAAATATAAGAAACGGAGAAGAGAAAGAGATTGACAGTTTAACCTGTACCAAATCGTCGAGGGCCACACAGAAGTTCGCTATTTGTTAAAAAAGGCTAGCCCGCCTCTCTGCTTCCAGGATGTCGACATCACTGGACACGTGAGTTATCCACCGAGGAACGACTTACTACTCCAGCATTATGGCAAAGTTCAAAGAACAATCTTGTCCTCAAAACTGAAACATTCTGGCTTTGGTCAAGACATCCTTTATCTAGTATGTTTGTAATGATAGGATCTGATGGAACAAGTGTTGTATTTAATATATCTGGAGATCGTCGAGTTAAGGTAATAGCTACGGTTGGGATTCGCTACTACTTGCGAGGTTTGAGATGTTATAGACCTAATACGATACATCTCACGTATAAAGTGAACTTGAGATTAAGTATGAAATAATGAGTCGGCAAAAGTGCATGAAACTGAAAAGTGGAATACGTAACACAGAAGATGTGTTTTTCATGACTGGTTTTATGATTCGAACCCTCAGAGACAGCTGAGCTGATTGGGAGTTCTTAAAAGTCCACCTAAGCGGAAATATCTATTGATAATTATTCAATACTGGTGACATCATGATTACACTGGATCTCGTGACAAGCTACTATACAAACATAGTACAGTCACGATTATTATAAACAAACAACTCTAAGATGTATTCCAGTAAACGGAAATATTTTGGAATAATGTATGAAATTCCTAACCATCCATGACTTTTGCATTGATAGATTATGTGATAACCAATTAAAATAAATTGTGAAGTAGGTTAAGATCATTAGAAAATATTTGCATACCAGTTAACGCAAATATTACAAGGTGTTTACTCAAATATTACCATTTTTAATGCTTGATCCAATCGTTCACTACGACGTTGAGTTAAAATCTGTACACGATCCCATATCTTAGATAAATGATTTAATTGAGCTTGCATAGCAAACACATCAGCTTGATTACTAGCTGGTGAACCAGCTCCAGAGTCAGTAGTAGATGAAGCTTTATTCATCAAATCACTGGCAGCTTGATGTATTAATTTCACAGATGTGGCATGTTGTTCCAGCTCAGCTTTGAAACGATTATGAGATTCTAACAATTGCTGAAATACGAAACAGATAATTTACATTTTTATCCGTATAATAGGGTTTTATAGGAAACTAATGTTTAAATTACAGAAAATGTGACCTAGTTGAATCAATTTTAAACAATAGCCGTGTATGTAGTCAATTTAGTCATCAACCCAACACATGAATTAGTAATCACCAACAAGGCTAAGTGAAACCTTGAAGAAGAGGTTACACAACTTGTCAGTGAAGTGAAAAAATTAGCATCGATCAAATCCATGGGCACATAAGTTACTTAATAGCATGGTTGGATCATAACCAATGAACTGGATAAGTTGGTATTAGTTAAACAACAACTGATAAATAGCCAAAAAAGTTCAGTAAAGTTAGCTCAAAACTTTTCAATACTGTTCACAGTCGATCTCCTCTAAAGATAAGATACAAATCAATAATTATAATGAAGAAGTGGCTAACCTCGACAATATCCACATCACCATAGTTTCCAGTTTGTTGTTCAGCCAATTGTGGTTCAATCTTACTTAACCAATCAAGTAAAGCTTCCAATGCTTCTTTATAAAGACCAGCTGCCAAAAGAGCTTGTTCTAAAGTGCGTTGTCTAAAAGAGAAGGGAAAAAATGGATATGACATATATGTCTATAGTGAAAATCAATGTTCCAAATAATGTCAAGTCAGTTAATTGGATAGAATTCGTAAGTTTATATTTTCCACTATTCAGTCACTTTTTAATGCGGTTTAAAATGACCGTGCAATGCTCTGTAACTAATTTAATTTTGCTAGCTTTAAATCAAGCCGTTATTCGTTTATATTTCTGAAATCCAGATACATAAGACTAAATCATGAGTCACTTGTTATCCCAGCAGTTCAAAATAAGGTCAGGAGTTTTAAAGTTCTACTCATCCTATATAGTATACAATAAATGAAGACTAAATTATGAGCTCATTAAACATTTGCCACGAGGCTTGAGGATTCTGGGTTCGCTTTCCGTTGGATTTGTGGGTGTGCACTCCCGAGAAGTTCCATAAAAAGACGAAACAGCTGTTCAGTGATCCTCGACTTCTAACAATCATCTAACTAGGGTCAGTTATATAGAGAGCCAATCAGAAGTGGAAACAAAGGTCACACGATGGCAACCGAAAGTGACCCAAAGGTCAAATGCATTTCAGTGGGGTCAATGGGTCAATCTTCTAAAGATAGAGTGGTATAAGAATGAGTAGTTGGGTATTTCATTCGGTATTCCAATACACTTTCTCACTCACTCATGTGTCCTCGCTCAAGTAGTCAGTTGGGGGGGGGGTTAGCATATAGCATATCCTGTATCAGTATCAGATTTCGGACACCACACACCACAAGTCAGTTTATGATTTATATTACAAAAATACATCTATTGAGTGCCTCGCGAGATTATTGTCTAAACCTAAAATAGTCAATATTTTTATTCCGGAAATTTTAAATCGATAAACTCTTAGCACTATTAAGTTTATTACAAGCTTTTAACAACTTGGTAAAAATCTATACGAAAAACGAATTAGACAAGCTTGAATGGCCCAAACAACCGTTTAGGAAAAAGCACTACTTACCCATAAATTACAGTAATGTTGCATCGAAAAATCAATAGATGTACCATAAAATTGAAAACAGTATTTGCTTTAAAGTGGCTAAACGAAAAAAACTGTTCAGTAACGCACAGTTGTGTGCAATTAAAAGTATCTTCAAAGTAAGCAAATTTTTACAAATCAACTCACTGTGTATATGCCGTTTGTTTCAAATAATATGAACTGTTAAGTCTCAAAGATTACTAAATCATTCTAAATTTATCATATTTCTATTAAATCATACAAGGTCATTAATGAACTTGATTCTTTCTCTCGCCTTAGTTCACCAACATATATGGCCTTTCATTTTTGGATTTCCTTGTAACAATTGTTGTTGTAATACCATATCGCGAAGACTAAAGCAATGAATAGTTACATAGACTATTTGAGATGATCATGACTTTTGCTGACGAAAATCAAACTTAAAAGCATGGTCATCGGACAACTGACCCAGTCCTCCACTGACTAAACTGCTACGCCTTACAGCTAAATAGATATCAGTTTCATTTTATTTATAGAGTGCTGTTCTTGCATTCTATGTAAACGGATGATATACACTTGTCAGCACCTAATTTTTTAGCTATCTAGTCAAGTTCTTTCGACTCCAGTCCTCTAGTTACTCCAGAGAGTAGAAGATCGAATACTGCTGAAACTAGTTTCAAACATTGACAGTGAATATAATATGTGGAATATAACAATCATAATGAATGCATAAATTATGAATGAGAAATTTTGTATTGCTTGTTAAAAACAAGTTTATAAAGACTGACGGTACGAATAAGTTCATCCGAATTCATGATTAAAGTATGAGTTTCAGTTATAGTTATACATGATATTTAATACAAGATTAGAGATTATGAAATTGAGATGGTGGAGATTATGAAATTACCTGGCTAAGGCTTTCGTACAAACTGCTTGCCACAAATGCTTTAATTCACTGACCATATCATCTAACTCATCATGATCACATACTGGTGCTCTATCACGTAGTTGTCTAGCGTAACGACGCACTCCATCATAAGCCACAGTACGTGTGCTTAATGCTCGCTGTAATTCACGATGTAATGCTAATTGATAAGCGACTTTCTCAGGTCTTGTAGCGACACGATCACCATCTTCCTCCAGTGAAGCTAACTGTTCCTTTAACCAATCTGTTAACGATGTCCAATTATCCAGAAAGTTACTGGCCTCCTAAAAATTAATCGAAAAGATCATGTCACCTTTAATTACAATATCAAATCATTCGTCCGTTATTTAAATGTTCCAGCATTATGAGCAAAATTAGCCAATCAATCTAAAACTTACCAGAACATTTAAACTTTATGATGCTTTTATATAACAGTTAGTCAACTCATTAATTTTGCCAATACTTTGATCCATTCTTTTCTTTTTGTTCAAAGAGGTCGAATAGTTCAAACCGTCATATGCTGTTATTATTAATTTCGGTTAAAGTATCTACGTTTTCTTAATTGTATTTCACACTATAAAAAGCCAATTAGCTGGATAAAGAATCCCATAGTTAAGAATCACTCATCAATCTCTACAGCACTGTGACTACTACTTAAACAGTAAAATTTTTACAAGTTTACGTGACATGAATGTAGAGTGATTCAGTCAGTAAAAAGCAATATAAGGTCGGAAATAAACGTGTTCGTGTACTCAACTTTGGAAAGCACTTCTATTTGGGAATCAGTAATACTAAGAGGATTGTCTAAATCAAAGTATATCAAGAGAATTTCAATTCTGGTGAATAATTCATGGAATTCAAGTCCCCTAACCAATGTGCATACGTGTCAACAAAATTGCCAAAGGTAAGGAACTATACAACACATTGTAATTTTCTGAGTTTCAAGTTAGGCTCGTAAATGAAGATAAACAGTGAACATGTGATGTGACAGTAAGATACATACAACATTACCTAGAAAAAGAAACCGGGGCTTGTTTTACATAAGAAAAAAGAGAGCACTCATTCAGACGACTGAGAAAATTCATTGTCTTTTTTTTCATCCTGGATATCTAAAATGAATCATGTGAACAAAATACTCCTTTATATTTGTCAAGAAATATTTACCGCACTGACTATCATCCATTTATTTGCAAAGAAATAATATGCAGTAGACAAAACGATTTTTACAGGGAATAGACTGTTCAGAAAGTAAAAGAATTACTATGGTGTTTTGGAAGAAAGCGAAGAACAACAAACTAACCTTTAGACCAGTGTTAAGTTGACGTGTACGTTCTGCACTACGTGAAACTAATTGCTCCCATCTAGTATGAATACTAGATAAAAGATTTTTTACCAATATTACATCTTGTTTTTGTGATTGACATTGTATTTGACTTGCTAAACGATCTAAATTAATTAAAGCATCACGATGTCCAGTAATTTCTTTACGTAATTCAGTGTGATCACGTATTAATTGGAATAGGCGAGCTACAATACGACTGACTGGTTTCTGTTGTAGTATAGTACGTTCCATTTGTGTAAGCCATTGCATCATTTGTGATAAATGGTCATGTAATTCTTCGACTTGTTTTAAACCCAATTCCATACGGTCACGAATTTCTTGAGCATGTTTTAACAACTGAGCATAATGTTCAGAGAAACGTTCAAGATTAGTAGTTAACTGATTACATGATTCTGCTGCAGACTGATTAACTAACAAAGCAGCTGAATTTCGACGCATTTCATCAAGCTGTTTACGTAGGGAAAAAGAATAATAAAGCACGAGTTAAGCATGCATAAATATATAGCAACTACCTTACAATTAATTTCGATTATGGTTAATTTTGGTTAATCCCTTTTATTAACTTAACAGACAATGTTATTAGAACAGTAACAATTCGCATATTTCTTTGTACTACTATGATCACTATCATATATGTGTAAGCATGTACTCTTGATTATATGACAGCCTCCTCACATCTCTCTCTAGCTTAAATGTTGATAGCTTAAATATCGCCCGATGATTTACTGTCTTCTTCATATATATATATATATATATATATATATATATATATATATATATATATATAAATTTGCCTCTGTATTTGTTCACATTCGCCTTTTTCCCTCAAATTCGCTCGATATGTTTATAGCTTTGTTATCCGTGCTATCCGCTAATAAACTGTAGTTGCCACTTCTTATTGCCTTCTGATTTCAAACACCGTGGGACTTATATAATAACGGTGATTTATTAACGATGCAAAGCCACTACAAATAAAATGGAGTAATTACTATTGTCTACAATAAGCATATGACAAATATTTGAGGTAAAGACTCTATTTACCTCTGATCCAATTTTTACAAGTTCATCATAAACTTCCATGAAGCGACGTAACTGTTCACGTGCACTATCTGGTAAACCACCCATAATGCGTGCACCTGGTTGGGGCATCCGACTCCTTAACTGTCGAGTGCGACGTATAAGTTGATCCAGTTGACCATGAAAACTAAAGGTCTACAAAATAAAAAGATTTGGGATCATTTAAAATATTGATGTCTGTTAGAAAACTGCACAAGTTGTACCGTAAGACTTAAACATGTTTGTTTCATGCAGTTAATTTGTAAGGTCAAATTTACTGCATTTTATTTCATTGCCTTCTTCTGGCTTCTACTATACAGTTAAAAGTTGTGTCTCCTACCCATCTTTATTTTGTCATCGTTAAAGTAATAAAAACGTAGCTTGTGATATTTTTCAACAATTTACTTCCAAGGTAGAGTGTCATCAATTATAGACAACGTGTAACCCTACATGTAATGTACATTAGTAATAATTCTCTTTTACTTAAACTGATATGAATTAGTCATAAGCAGTTACTGCTTTGAGTGAAACAGGTTATTTAAAAAAGCTATCTGTACAGATCCTCATACCTCACTCAGTGCTTCTTCTAATGCTGCTTGTTTATTGCGTACACTTAGTTTCAAATGTTCCCATGCTTTATTCATTTGAATAATTTTATCTCGGATATCTGATGTTTTTAAATCTGAAGTCTTTGATTTTCTTTTGACATCTTTATTAGTATCTATTCCAGAGAATTTGTCGATTTTGTTGCAATCAGCACGTTCTAATTTCCTTGCTTGTTCTTCTATTCTTACAACAGCTAGTTGATGACTGTTAATATTGTGGTGAATTACCTTAGTGACAAAGTAAGAGAGAGAAAAATAATTAACCAAAAAAATTATAAAACTTCATAACTCATAAATAATAAACATTATTAGGCAAAAATTCAGACTTGATCACTTTAACTTCTGCAATGAAATCAACTTAAGTTGTTAGCATTGTAAACTGAGATCGCAATAACTGAGTGAGACTAAAAATATACTTAGATGATGAATGTAAATAAGAATGAAAAGTTGATCAAGTGCATACTATTGATTATCTTTAAATCTTCAGGCTAAAACGTTCTACCCATACAGAAACTTTAATGGTTGAATTCATGAGTCGATTTAAGCTAGACCACCATGGAAAACCTGGAAGAACTGGACGTATGTTTTGCCCTTAAATGGGACTCCTCAGCAATGTGCGTGCGGGATAGTGGGTGCGCACTGTTGAGGAGTCCCATACAAGGACGAGACGTTCGTCCAGTTCTTCCAGGTTTTCCATTGTGGTCTAGATTAAATCGACTCATGGATTCAACCCTTAAATTACTACAATCTGCACAAACCCACATACAGAAACGTTACATTTTGGTAACTATAATTAAATAAGTTTAGTAGTGTTTATGGTATTTTAACAGCTTTTATGTTATTAAACGCCTACATGACTTATCCCAACTTCTGAACAGACTTTATTAACTCAGATATTATTTGACTACTGGATCATTTTTGCCTTCTTACTAACTCTATTATCTTCATAGGAAATTATGACTTTCACTACCTGTACTTCATAGATTAATGTCCTTGTAAATCTATACCTATACATCTCATATATGCTCGTGTGTATCTGTACTCGTATTTCTTTGTCTAATGCCTGTCTCCTTATTGCATTATGCATTATCTACTGTTATATTTACGTTTATAATGAGTAATATTTCAAGTAGATCTATTTTCTCCACTTTTTATCTTTTCGTCTGTCTCCCGAATATATTAGCGGGACTTGTCGATATAACATACACGAAATTAAGTAAGATGTGTTTCAATAACATCAAGGTCATTCGATCTTTATGCAGTCAACAACAGGCACTAAAGCATAATGCTATGATTAGGCATTATTATTTTATAAATAAGGTATACTGAATTATTAATCGTTTAGTTACATAACCAAATAAAGTACTCTTCCAGAAGCTTTTATGCTTAGATATATTTTATGTTAACCTTTTCATGGGTATCATTCAGTGTTGTCCTACTTATAAAGAAGTTATACAATGTGACGTTGAGAAGAGTTAAAATAACATCACACCATATAAGCAAACACATATTTTAAAGTAAAGAATATTTAGTTAACACATATAGAGCATACGCCAGCTTCTGGAAGAATATCTGACCCAAAAGGATATTTGACTAATAGTCCATAACAACGTAGTCCAATTCCTTAGCGAGTTCCTATACGTTCTGTATTATTGTAAATCAGATTTGCGTTTTTGAATTATAAACAGATATTATGTTGTATAACTTATAATCTACGTGTGTAATAAAATGAGTACTGAAAACAGTCTTGGTAGTGTGAAAGTATGGAATAGTGTTTCACAATTCGTTAACAGCATCCCTTGTTAATTTGAGAAAAAAAGTTCTTTTCTTTGCACTTAAAGTAGGGTCAATAAATATAACTACTTGTAAGTACTGTAGATATACTTAAGAACTTTTCAGGGAGTCGTTCACAATCCGAGATTTACGTAACAATCGTATGGAGTAACTTATAAGTCTACGAAACTGGTAAATGAATATGGCACATTCAAAACTTATTACTTCATTTCCATTTTCAGTATCGATACGATTTAGGACCATAACATTATACTGATAGCGTGTAATAAGTTTGACAAATAACTGTTTAATTATGGGTAGTTATGGCCAAAATAATAATTGTGATTATTATTCATGCCAGTTTTTATATCCACAACCACATGAAACATAAAAGAATATACATGAACACACACAAAAATAGACACATATTAACACCACATCCCACATAGAGTAAATTATGCAACATCCAAGTGATATCACACAAAATAAAGAAAATAATGTGAGAAAGGTAGAAAATGGGAGAAATGTGAGAAATGATGAGTTATTTGAGGTTAAAAAGACATTTAATCAAAATTAAATATTTATGAAACATATTTCTCGCAAAATCAGAAATTCTAACTGGTTTTTAACTGAATTCTAGACTTAAATATATGGAGATAAAGATGTTAAATCTGTAGATTAAACTAATGGGGAATACTGGAATCGTAAATTTATTCTTGTTAGAATTGTTTCACTTTACGAACCTTGTGCTTTAGAAGTATTTCGAAACTTCACCATTAACTCTGGTATCTACTTCTCTTAACACGAAGATTTTTACACGAAAAGGCTACTCAATAGTATTGAGTTTAAATTCGTTCATTTCAAAAGTCTGATAAGGTCATAACACTTGAAAAAACCCAGTCATTTCTGTATTAAAAATTAGTATCATCAACTATTCGTTCACATAGGTTCATATAGAATTTTAATGGTTGATTAAACATTCAGGAAATTCCAACTCAGATGGTAGAATCCATTATTTGACCGGATCAAGATAATATTATCAATGTGGGATTTTTTTCTTACCATAATTGCATATTACTGTATAGAGATTCTACATTTAAAATATTAAGATATATACTATTAAGTCCCGCATCTTTTAAGAAATTCCTGTTTATAATATTCAAGAGTAATCTGGATATTTCTATTATGATGAATTGAGAAAATAACATGGGCAAATATTTTATACAGTTTCTTGTCAGGCTTTACATTGCAATCAACTATATAGGCAATTCAAAGATTCATGTATAATCATTGTCAGCATAATTATTTTCTAATTCATGTATTATAATTTTGTTGATCATCAAAACAGTTTGAATGATCAAAGTGGTTAGTTTTATTTTTAATTGTAAAACATAAAGAAAATTGACTGAATTTAGATATTCGAGAATGATTTGAGAAATATAAATGAATTCCAGAAGACATTTTCCAAGTTAGACCATCATGGGAAACCTGGAAGTACTGAACGACCGTTTCGTCCTAGTGCGGGACTCTTTAGCAGTGCTCACCCACGACCCCGCTCGCGGGATTCAAACTCAGGGCATTTAGTATCGCGCGCAAACACAACCTACTGACCACTGAGCCACGAAATTGAGAGGACAAAAAGCGAATGTCCGGCGCTTTAAGCGGGTTGGTGGACACGGAGAGTCCACCTAGAGGAGTTGAAAAACCCTCATTCCAAACCAATGGTGCACATGGACCCCAGTATCCTGAGGGAACAAATTGCGTATGAACCAATCGTTGGTCACCGGCTACCATGGGACTGCATCTCCTTACGATGCTCCACTGTCTTGTGGATTAGACCTTCAGATCGAAGGCTCCGGGTGTGACCCCATAAGAAAACCATTTTCTTCGGTTTGGGCACCCGGGCAGTATCACAGCCCTCATACAAATCAAATGAGATTTGTGTGGTGCATGTGTATTTGGTGCCTCCTTGTACCAATATCTATGTGTTTAAATAAATAATTAAATAAACAAATAATAAATTTTATAAGTTAAGCAGATTGTTTAAGTAATATGTATATTCGAGTAATATCCATTTTTACAAAAAAGAATTAACAAGAACTGTCAACTAGATATTTGTATTATCTAAGCATATTGAGTAGTGTAATAACCCATTTGTTATAAAGAAGCCGTTTTATTCAAAAAAAGAGATTGGTATAAATAGTAGTTAAATAAAGTGTTAATGAGAATTAAAATCACTATTGACTAAGGAAATTATAATGATTTTCAAGTCATAAACACTTTACTATAATTAATATAAGCTTATAAGATTTATAGCACTAGCGTTTCTATCCCCTTCATTCATCATACTATCAATATAGCAAAATAAATAAAAGTATGGTGAAATATTTACTACAAAATGGTTATCGATCTCAAGAAACAAATGACTTACTTTAATACGTGCTAAATCAGCTTCTAATCCTCGAATATTTGCTCGACGTATAGGTATTTGATCTACAGCTGTTTGCATTTGATCAATCCATTCAGTTAATCCATCAATAGCACTTTCAAATTCACCTAAACCAAGCAGAACAGTTTGTAAACGATGACGTCTACTATTGCCGGAATCTAATAAATTGTCCCATCGTCGATTAGCTACAGTTAAATCAGATTGTAATGATGTAGTATTTTGTACTGGAAATGTTCCGTCATCGCCTGTTTAAAAAATGTGTAAAATGGGATAAAATGTAATGAGCATGTAATCTGTATGGTAATTTATTGGATATAAAGTGTACAAATCGATAATTCACTTCCGAGTACAAATTTCATACAATTATCAGTCAGTCAGTCAGTTACAACGTAGGACCAGGCATATATGTGCATCGGTCCAAGTTGCCATACCGCATTAGCACAACAAGATGAACACCGGATCCATAGAAGTAGTTAATTCAGTGGTGGTAATATAGAGAAGAAAGATTGCATATAAGGAGATAGTACAGGAAGAAAGAATTAGTTCGTAGAAAGAAAGATATGATGCGATTTTAATCTCTTAGTTTAAAGGAAGACAGAGAGTGTATACACCTACGCCATTGTGATCGATTCTGAGCCATGTCACCAAGAGTCTACAACCATTGGTTACGATAGTCACGCGGACCCCAAACAGGTAGTCTGCATCTACCAATATGGCTCAGACCAGAAGTTTGTGACTTCAAGGACTGATGCCACGTTTTGTTTTGGCCGCGCCTCACTTTTGTCCAACTGTTTCCAACACTAGTCGTACAACTACCACATATTAATCAAACAATAACAAAATATTACTCCGCACATTATCAACAAGGTTGACAGAAGCATGAAAAGAATAGATTGTAGGGGCTGGTATTATGTTAAGTGCACATAGGTTATTCTAGCCTCTGGACAGACCGATATATTTATTTTTCTCAAGCCACATTTTTACCCTGTCACTTATTTGCTTATCAACTTTGACTGTTGTTATGTAAATGTACGTGCGTGAGTGAGTAGACTTACTCACCTTTGCTTTCCGATCAATGATCGTACAAAATATACTAACTCAAAAATTTATTCTCGTATTTCACTAACACGAGTTAAGTCGATAATTAAATGCGAGGATTGGCTGCATGTATAAGTCGATAACAGTCGGTCATACGATATAATTGGACTCAGACCACGGGCCACTAAAAGAGACCTGATCGTACTTCAAGGAAAGTCAGTGATGTTGACAATGCTATTGATAATGTACTGTTTGCATGACATGGGATTACAAACAATAAAACAGTTATATATAAACGATTATAGAACTTCAATAGTCATTAGACCAGAAGGGGAAAATGAAGCGGATGTCATAGTATTTTAATCATTCCTAAATCTGTAGCTACATTAGTGATGGCCCTGTATATGACTCCAATTCGACGTATGAATGATTGTCATTGAATTATACATCCCGGCTACCCTCGTATACAACCATCGACTTAACTCGCTTTAGTGAATAACGGAATTAAATAGCAAAATACGAGAATGAAGCTTGAATAAATATATTTCACACAATCGTTGATCTGAACGGACAATCAGAGACTGAATGAAGGAAGTGAAGAGGAAAGAGCAAAGCAAAACGGATCAGAGAAGGCATGTGAGCTAAATCGATTTAACCAAGTGTGAATCGATTTTTATAGTTAAACAAAAAATAAGTTACAGACATGTAATGAGTAAGATAAGAAATGCACACACATACGATCATACAGAAAATATTCAGGATTACTAAGCCAATAAGTGACAGGGTAAAAATGTGGCTTGAAGAGAATGAATAGATTGGTTTGTCCAGAGATTAGAATAACCTATGTGCGCTTGACATATTACCAATCTCCACAAGAGGACTCTAAATATCGTTGACCATAATCTTAATAATATAATACTGATTATTTTATGGTTGTGAATATGCTACTGATATTTCGTTTTGTTACTTTGCAAACTTATCATTTACCTTTAATAATAGAAAAGATTTGATTAATACTACGGATTTCCCCAACAAAACCACTTATTAATAGATATATGTTTGCTATATCCTAATGAGTAAAAATTGTATTTTCGACGTCTCGTGATTTAATGTAAACCACTTCTTCAGAGTAAACAAATAACCGACATTAAATGAACACAAGTTTAAATAGTACAAAGGAAACCACTTATTTAAAAGACAACAAAGTATATGATCTGAACCAGTCATAAGCAAAATTTTTAATTAATTTTTATTACTTGTATCATCCAAAGTAAAACGTTCATTATCTGTATTAGACATCAGTCTTCCAGCTAACCAATTTAATGCTTCTACTTCAGAATGTTTATTCATCAAATTATCATTCCATTGAACAATTTCATTTAATTGTTTCGTAACAATATCAACATTATTTGATATGGGCTGAAAATTATCCCATACATTTTCTTGTTCTGTTAACCATTTTATTAAATTTATTAAATCAGACTAGAATAAAAAGAAAGAAGATTGAAAAAAAAAATATATGTATACAATTCTTGCATCATTCGCGTGTTTTTTCCTATTTGATATATACTACTTTATTAACGCTTAAGTAACTAAGAATATACAATGAAATTTAAAGTGTATCTATTGTGCATAGACTTATTAATCTGGTAAAATTCAAGTAAAACACATGAATTGAATGTATAATATGATGCTAAGTTATAATAATTAAGATTTTCATGAAAATGGAAACTTTGTGTGGATGTATTTCAGATGTATGATTATTTACATAAGCCAAGGTAAATAGGTTTTGCTTAAAGTTTTATTGCTGAAAGTACCGACTTTTTATGGCACGGACTGGTACTTAGAGGGGGGGGGTAACATTTGTGAAGAAACCTTCGAAGAGTTACATCATTTGGACCCCTAATTTTAGGGGACCTCATTTTTATGTTCTGTCAGTAAATTTTAGAGGGCACTCACATTATTATATTTGTTAGTGTAATTACTCTCCAAAACAGAATGCATTATGATTGTGTCTACAGACAAGGATGTGTAGACTCTAAGGCATTGTATAGTCTGGAGTCTGAATTCGTGACTTGTACCAAAAAATATTTATTCTTTACAAAAAAGACCTCCAAATAATCTTGCAAATCTAAAATATCTACAAATTAATTTAGCGCTATCAATACATTCTATGCGATTGGCTGAAGTATTTCAAATTTCTTTAAACGATACCGCGCTTAAATTTAATTATCCGCGTTACAAATATCACATTTTCCACATTCACTAACACACACAAATACACACAACTAGATCTTACATAGAATAACCATGATCAAAATAACTTGATCATACCTATTTAATTTTAATTATACTAAAAATATTCTGTTTTGCTTTCTTTGTACTACTTAAAGTTGTGTTAATTTAATTTATTGCTTATTATTGTTATTCTATGAAGAATTGAGCTATTCTAAATCACGGAACGTCAGAAATTTAATTTTCCACTAATTGGCACTTAACAAATATATCATAGAAAACACTTACTTATGCCTGTTACCCCTCGTGGAGGAGCATAGGCTGTCGACTATTATAGGAAACAGGTGATGAATAATTTTAGCACTGGAAGTAAGAAATGAATGTTAGCAAGAATAACGTGTTGTTATGTAGATGTTCAACAGAATTTGGTTGATTCTTCATGTTTCCTAACGAGATGCACAAAGAATTAGCTGCAAGGTATGACAATGAAATCATATTTTAAAGTATCTACAGTTAGAGGACTTGAAATGTTATGATCGTTCTTCACAACAAATGAAAGCCTTGAATACTACGCATCATTTATAAAAATCGCCATTCAAAGTATTGCAGTCAGATGATCGATGAAACTAAGCTACTTGGCACAAATATGTAAGTAATAAGTTGACGAGAGTAGTTTACAGGCTATGTTAGGAAAGTGACTAAATTAGTTTAATAGTCTTCAAGACAATTAAATGCGAGGTTGAAGGAACGCAAACAATGTTTGAAAAATCCTCGGTTGACCTAAAGAAGCTTGAGTTGGCGATAGCGTTACATGAGTTGGAGGCAGGACACAAGATTAATTTTGAAGGGATCAAAATACTTCAGAATGGTTTTAACACTCATAAAGAAAGACTGACAGCAGAAGCGCTGTGTATATGTGCAGACAAGAACAGCCTGAACAGAAAGAATGCTATTTAACCACCAACTACTTGGCAAATATTCGTTAACAAGTAATTGGACCCTTTTTCTATCCAACCTATCGTTATTTTGACTGAAATTAATGCGGGTTATTTTAGCAATACAATTATGTATTTGATGATTTTCATTTTATATGCACATCGATGATTCAGAAACAATTTTTCAACCTTCAACTTTCACTTTTAGTTTTTCTTTATATAGAAACAAATTAACACCGAATATCAACTATTAATAACTCAATCTTACACAGACATACACACTCACATACACACAATTCATTCACTCATTTATTTTCACATCGTGAACTTTTCACATGATTCGCATTTAAGTGACACATGTTATCCTATTTACTGAAGTCAGCATCTAAAATTGATTGGATTAGTACAGTATAGATTTGATTGTTAAACGCTATATATTTCTTTGATGATGTTGATTATTAACCTGAAGAAGTCCAGACAAGTTTGCTGGACGAAACGTCAGAATTATTCTTAATTTCAATCACTGAGATTATTTCAAATATAATTTTCACATATAATGAATATTGAGGAGAGTTTAATAAATCAATATGGACTAAATATGATCATTAATTGGCCTACCTTAAACTGTGCAGCACATAATTCACGTTCATTTAATTGTTTAATTAAACATTCACATTTATCAACAAGATGTTCCTGTGATACTTTTAAGCCATGTAAAGCATAATCAACTTCATTACGTATAGCTTGTTCTTCATCTCGTCTTAAAATAAAACTATCAGTCATTATTGTTGGCAGTAGTGATGTTTGTGATAGAGATGATGATATTGAATTGTCAGTCATTTGTCCATTAATTAAATTAATCAGTTTCTGACCAGCTTCATAGGATTCATTTAATTGTTGACTTATATCATTCAATTCTTCTCTTAATTCAAATAAATCTTTACATTGTTCTTTATAACTATTTGAATCAAGGGGATCACGTCGAACACACGGATCATTTAAACTACAACCTGATCCAATAATGTTTAATGATTCTTTAATTTTATCTAATCTATTTTTTAGATCTGAAATAATTGGCCAAAATTGTTCTGATGATGTTTTGTAAGCTGATTGTAGTGTAATTACACGTGAACTTAATTTGTTACGTAATTGTATCCAATCTGTTTGAAGTTTTTCAGCATTTTTCAAAACTAATAAATAATAATAATAAATAATAAGAAGTAGAGTAAAGAAAACTCTATGAATCTTATTAGAAAAAAAACACTTTAAATATTAGAATTTTTCTTACTCTGTGGCAATGAATTTTTGAGACTAGTTGACCTAAAACTATATACATAACAGTCTCAGAAAGGTACACATATTACAAATATGAGTTATTTAATGGTTGTGTAGAATCAATTATAAATCTTACAGAAGCTATCGTGATCAACAAGAACACGAACGGTGACGACTAGATGTATCAAAGCATGAAATTACAGAATCTCTTAGTAAAATCTGAGAATCAATAAATACCTCATTTGCAAGATTTCCATCAATTGTCTCAGAACTTATTGTACTTTCATTTCCATACCAATCCATTTCTGTTCTCATTCTCTTCTCTTCGATTTTCTCAATCTTCTGACACCGGGCGTTCCACTTTCGGTTGGTGATACATACTACTTATATCTGTCGACATCAGTGGCACACACCACACTATAATTATTCCTCTCTTTCAATACTAATTTATATGAACAATGATAGTAGCATTCATTTAAATTTTCATCAGGGATGACAGTCAACTGACATGCCATTGAATGTAATGGAGCGTTGGAGTGGCTGCGTTTTATGCTTCAAAATAATGTAAACTTAAGTAATCTTCCATTAAAATGGTTAGTTTTACACTCTTTTCAATTAGCTAAATTTTCATGATAATCCAGGCGTTAGTGTGATGATATAAAGTTATAAATGATTGTTCTTTTTTAAAGTCGAACTGAATTATATTATCGCTGGTTTGGATAGAAATTTACAATGTCTTTTACATCTTATTTGAGGCTCATTAGTTGAGAGAAGTTGTGGTCAAAGTATTGGTGTTTTGAATGGCAAGGGCAACAACGACAGAAATAGCGACGACGAAAGTAAAATAGCAACGACAACAGTAAAATAGCAACAACATGAAACTACAAATACTAATCCATGATCGGGATAAATTCAACTTATATTATTTATTTGTTTTCATGAATATACCAGACAATTCTAGCGACTCTACAATAACTCCTATATGAGTTTATTCCAGCTTGTAAACAGACGAATAATTTTGATCTTATTGAGTATTCTGTACACCTTATATTCAGTTTAGTTACTTATTATTTACTTGTAATCTTGAGCATATTTATACATGTGTGCATACTAGTACGTGTGTGTCTATTTATTTACTTGTATTTCGTAGATTGGGTATAAAAAACTAGTGTATGTTATCAACTCCAATGATCAACCTATTCACCACATCTGTTATTGTTTGTCTGCTTCTTAATGTTCGAATGTATGAAATATATGTATCCTGAACACACTTCGTATTTAAGTTGTTTTATACTGTAATCACTAGTGCGTCTGAGTAAGTGCACGTATATGAAGTAATAAGATCTTATATTCTTTTCGTCTTTATTTAACTTGAGTCAATTAAGGACTAGAAAACACTGTTTAACTACATTTAAATCATGAGCCGATCTAAATTAGACCACTATTGAAAACCTGGAAGCACTGTACGGCTGTTTTTATACTAGTATGGTACTTTTCCAGGTTTTCAGTGTTGGTCTAACTTAGATCAGTTCATAATTTCAATGAAATTGAACAATCTCCACAACCCCATACTGACTACCTAACTAATCGTTTAGAACACATATATACACACAAACACATACACATGTACAGATCTATAAAATAAAAGGGTGCATAAACATAACAAAGTATTCCTTTAACAGCATTTCAGTACAAAAACAAAAAGGTTAATAAAGCAAAAATTACAACAAATAATGACGTAAAATGAAAATAAAATCCCCATCCATTGAAATTATAAGGTATCGATAAGTAATCAGTACATTTAACATGCTGAGACTTTAATTGAACGTAGGGATAAGAAATATGTTACAATTGAATAGTTAAAAAGATTGATTACGGAAAATTTTAAAACTGCACAACATTTATAAATTGGTTTAGAAATAACGAGAAAATAGTGATTGTATGTTGATAAACCTCGATACATATAAACAGACTGGATAGATGTAAGAAAACGACTACTTTTTTTTCAGCAGGACATAAACGACCTCTGTCTAGAATAATGATTCGAATAATCAGAATCCTCAATAGTGAAACATTAAAAACTTCAAATTAAAAGGATATACGCGTGTTACTTTAGTAAACTCAGTACGACTTAATAATCCTCAGTAGTTTGAGAACACTTGTATTTTTGAATCAATGAACTACCTATTCAAATATTTTCGTTTATCTTTTACTTGTAACAGTATCTCTTTGTTCTTTCAGAATGTATTCCTTCTTTCGAACTTCATTCCTTGAAGTTCAATTTACCATGAATATCTTGCTTAATTGTGAAACAACGTTCATCTATTTAGTGTTTGTAACTAAAATTCATACTTGACGTATTTGTGTATTATCCTTCACTTATTTAATAGGTGAAATTTCCTATTTGACTGTTTTTTTGTCGGCTACAACGATAAACTAACACCTCATAATTCGAAGCTTGTAAAAGTTTAGAATTTAAGTTGATTTCTACAGAGATCCAATATCTTTGGGAAAATCTTATCTTCCGACTCATATTATATACATGTATTTAGTAATAAGTTACTAGTAACAATGGATAACTATCAAATTATATCACTAGCTTACTAAATTTGAAAATGCGGATCATCAGATCAATGTTAATCTACTCGCTGCAACTCTAAAAAGTTTGTGTTCAATTCTACGCGTTGTCACTAGTGTACTCCAATGAGAAGTTCTAATCGAGAACAAAACAGTTATCTAATACACCTTGGTTTCCAGCAGTTTTCTAGCTAATTGCAGTATGGTGTGAAAATTATATTTACACAGTTAGTTTTGTGTTAATAACATGTGCTTACATTTAGTTATTAACGAGTAAATAAAATTACTATCACCAATTAAGCATGCTTTTACATGAACAATAGACAGTTGCAGTCATTTCATTCAACTCTATAACCATTAAGAAAGAATATATGCATATCTATAAATTTATATACGATTTCTTAAAACAAATGCTAACAGAAAACAAAATTATCTAAATTATACAAAACATGCACCATAAATGCTTACTGGAACTATGTAAAGCATACAATTGGCCTGGAAAATAAATACGTTACGTAAGTTTAGAAAGAGAAATAGTAGATCAGTCAGAAGTTTCAACTAAACCTGACTAAATAGAATAATTTCACTTGTAGAGATAGACAAATTCTAAATTTTAACAAGTTTTATTGCCGAGTAGTATCTTACGTACAATTACAACATAATCCCGTACATCTAGGAATAGTGTTTTACTGAAAGTCAGTAGCTTTTTAATTTATGAAGCAACAACATCCAGTATTTTTTAGCTAGCTAATCGGTAAGTAGTTCTGGAGTTCTCCAACTTCAGAGGTGCTTCAAACCATGATATAATAAACAGTATATGCTGCTGAAATGTATGCGATGTTCAGGAAAGGTCCCAGAGTTCAGCAAATTTTCAGAGAACTAATTTAATAAATAAAGTGAATAAGTAATAGAGGCTCATGGAAGTTATTCAGTTTGTTATTTACATTATGGACTGATTTTAGTGAAACAATCACTGAAAATCAGAAGTACTGGACACCTATTTCGTTGAAGTAGTATACTCTTCAGAAGTGTTTTGAGATGAATCTTGTGTGAACCAATGTTTATTAGAGAGAGAAAAGAATACGTTCATTTATTTACAGAACATGAGTAACAATGAAGCAGGAACTATGGAGAATACAATACAACAATCATACTAACCTGCTTCTAAATCAACCGATTCAATTAATTCAACTGTTCCTGGTTCACGTGTGGTTGTCGACTCTTTTACAGTTGGTTTTGATTCCAATTGAGCACGAATACTAATAGTAAGTGCTTCCAATTCCGGTAAACGACATTCCAATGCTTCCATTAGAGCAGATGTTCCACTAATATGTTCTTGTAAATGATCTGGTTGAACACTTGTCATTGAATGTATTCTGCCTAACATATCTAAAGCTTGATGTTGGTCAAGTAACTGTTTTGAACTTTCATTTTGAATATTAGATAATATAGACGGTTTAACAGTTGTGCCGGATACTTCCAGAGGAACGCCTAGTCTAACAGCTTGTTCTGATATAGCAGAAAAGAGATCTGACATTGAATGTAATTGCTCGACAAACTGAAATATTACAGGACAGATATTCACACAATTGTCAAACATGAAAATTATAATATATTTGAGGAAGTATATAGTTATATTATCATTATCATTATCAATACTATTAGTTGTAATAATTATCTAACTTCAAATCTATTTGATAAATTTTAAAATATTCTAGATTAAATCATCGAGGAAGAAAGAAAAATATAACACTAGATCTATACTACAACTTATCATTTATAAAACAACGTAAGAGATTGTGAAGTGATAATATGATCAAATGAGATATTATTGTAATTCTACTAGGTAATTAACCGTTGTTCTTCCACTGAAAAAACGTACGGTTAATTTTTCTTTAACCAAATTACTTTAGGAAAAGAAAAGAGAAACTTTTATAAATCATTCAAGAGCGTATATAATTCAGACAATATTAGAGATGTTTTTTTTACACTGTGTATAGTAAAAGTAGATGAAGATGTACAACATGAAACAGAACTAATACACAAACTTGCCTCATCTGATTGTTTCAAATTGGCTTCTGCTTTGATTGCACGAGTTTTAATCAATTTACGTAAATTAGCATAATTATCACAGATTTGTTTAACTTGCAAACGAACAGTATTAGCTTCATTTGGAGCAACTAAAGATAATAATGGTCCACTTGTTCTTAAAATTCTATCCAATACAGATTTTTGACGTTCAATCTCATTATCTAAATTCTGAACATAAGAATTAGGAAGATATAAGAAAATATTTATTTACACTGAATGGTCAATGAGCAATTAAGTGTATCATATTCGTTTGATCTTTAACACTGATCATATATCATTGATCAATATAACCACTAGTCTAGGGGACTTCATATTGGGTTCATTTTGGTTAAATGTTAAATGATAATAGATTAGTTCTTATATTTTGATTGTTCAGTGATATTTCTAGAATTGGTATTACTTGTGTTGATATGAAGAAACAATTTTCAAGAAGTGTGGTTCAATAATATACACGGCTAATTATCATTCTCCGGATTTTCTTATTACATTTACACTTCAATGTATATCTCCAGGTTGTAACATCCATATTATAAGACTTCTAGAATAAAATGTGTTTATTTTAACAAGATTTCTTGAATCTGAATAAACAGAGTTCTAAATTATAAAAATATCTGATATATTCGTATCTAACTCTTATTGATGATATTTAGTAAAATGATTTAATAACCTAACAACCTATACTTAACAGTTATCCGAAAATTGTCTATTACAAAATAAACAATAAACATAAGATATAGATTAATTATATCATGAACTGAAAATAAATATTTTATACAATTTCTTATAAACCAATCATTAGGGAAATAGGATTACGCCTAGATTTACATGTATATCCAATAGCGATAAAACAACAATGCACTGAAGAGACTTTATAAAAAAAACATCGATAGTGGTTAAAAAATAAAGAATAGATAGTTAAGTTTTAGTAGCTAAGTATTTTTCCAATTGGTTGATCACTGGGTGGTGATCAATGTCATGCGTGTCTAGTTCTTATTAGTGCAGATCGAATGCTATCGACCATGTTGCAATGTGGCCACCAGTCTAAGTGACTCGACACTGCGGGCACTATTGTGAGATTAGATGGTGGTTGGAGGTAGTCAACAGGAAACCCTGGACCCGGGTTTCGTGCTACTTGGCAATCGTCAGCAAAGTGTACCTGTAATCCTAAGGGAACTGGTGCTTCCTGATGGATTCGATCCCGTGTCACATGGTCGACAGCATTCGATCTGCACTAATAAGGACTTGACACAGATTACATTGATCACCACCCAGTGATCAATCAGTTGTGATTACATCTCAGTCCTACCGGAGGTTGGTCGCGGCCCGGATAGCTCAGCGGTAACGTCTCTGACTGTGAAGCTGGGTGGCATGGGGTGGAATCCGTCAGGGAGTACTAGTTCCCTTAAGATTACAGGTACACCTTGCTGATGATTGCCAAGTAGCACGAAACCCGGGTCCGGGGTTTCCTATCAACTACCTCCTCTAATAAGTATTTTTCCAGTTGGTAATTCTAACCCTGTATGAAGAAAACCAGTGTATCAGTGACTCTTTTATCGCCCCCTCCAATTAAACACCTTAGGTAATAAGTTATAATGCGAAATCAATAAATAAAATGGTCACTGATTGCTAAGTCATAACATTAAATTAGTCCTTTAAGAAATCAATAGGAAAATAGAAAGACCCGAGGAAATATAAACAATTTAAAGTGGTGATACATAAAATGTTAAATTCTGCCAGTTTATTCCTGGTAAAAAAGATTTCATGTACAAAAAGCTTCAGTTTGACGATGTCTAGTGGTTCGACACTTCCAAATATCATGAAACAGTGGAGGAAATTTTATGAGCTTCATTTCAGTTAATAAATGAATAATAAGGGATTTACTGAATGGCTCCATGTACATAAATTATTCTCATTCATCTCAATAATTCGATTTTATTTGACTATAGTATATCAGTATTTTAGAATTTTGTTAATATTTTTAGGGTCATTTTGAATGTTTGCGAGGTCATGGATGCGCACTGCTGAGGAGTACCATAATAGGACGGAACGGCCGTCCAGTGCTTCCAGGTTTCCCATAGTGGTCTAGCTTCAACTGACTCATGATCTTAACCTTTGAAATTACTACAATCTCCACAAAACCCCTTCTGATAAAAAATAATCAGTTATATTTAAATTTAAAACACTAGAAGTTACCTTAATCATTTCAATTCGTTTACGATTACCTCCTAAATCATCAAGTGTAACACTGGAATCTGATAAAGTGTCAGCAATTTCATTCTTTGCTTCTTCAATATGTTGAAGCCAGTTTTGAAATTCATACATATCAGTTGTAAAACATTTAGCTAATGGATAAACTTCAGCAAATTTAATTTCTGTTTGACTTAACCGATTATCAAGTGTTATCATTTGTTTTGAAACACTAGACACAGAATCACTTAATTCATGATAAAATTTATCTGTTGTAAATGGTACGAAAGATTTGTTTGTTTTTATAGGCGATGATGATAATGATGATTTTATAGCACTATTCTGATTGGCAGAACTTGTTGGTAATGCAGATGATTGTATTATGTCATGAATTTGATCGCATAATTGACTTAAATCAATTTGATATTTTTTCCAATTCCCTTGAAATTGTTCTATTCTTTCATGTAGTTTATCTAACATAACAGGTTGATATGGCAGAATAGCTAAATAAGGAAATTCAGTACCAAGTGAATGTATAGTTGGCATTTTTTCCAATGATTTATTAATTATAAAATGATTTTCATCAGAATAATTATCCCAATCTAATGATGGTGAAGTGGATATTTTCGGATCAAAACGTTTCAATGCTAAATCTAACCATTGTGATTTGATTTCTAATTTATGCATTAATTGTTTAGCTTTTTGACGATTACTACCAACAATTTTAGCTAAATCGGTAAGCTATATACAAATAAAAGATAAAAATAGACAAATCAATCAACATAGAATAAACAAGTAGGATACAGTGTGGAATTTTATGATATGCACTGACTTTCACACAGTACAATGATGATGAATACTACTAGCTACTTCTAAGATATTTTGATAACAACAGATCCATAGAAAATTGATGTTGACCTCATTAGTTTAAATAGTTTTTCGACTATCTGTCCGATAGCTTATCTAGCATCTTCACATTTGTCCACCTTCGTACGCATTATAAAATACTATTCCTCACCATTGATAATATTTTCTTTTTCGTTAATCAACAGTCGGGTTAGGATATGTCATCGAAGTAGAACACTCATTATTGTTTGACTCGATCGTATTAAGTTGTATTTGAAAGTGAGCAATGATCGTGGGGCCACTAATGAGTAGCTTTTCGATAAATTTCTAAGTGAGAGATCATTGCTTATGAATTTAACTGGGTAGTGAGTGAAATAGCAGCCAAATGAAAGTGTTAGGTGACAATATCTCTATGGTGAAAAGTGACTGAATTTCAAAATGCAGACCAATAGATTTCGAATCAGTGACTTAAACACTTTGTGCTTGTCCCGAGACCTGAAGCATATAATTTCCATTCTGTGCAGGGTCGTAGTTGTGTGATGTTTGACAATGTCAACTAAGGACGATACAGATGTTCATAGCTCTCTGGTTTTCAATATTTCTGCTACTGAGTCAATTAGAGGTGAAAATTATGTTTAATAAATCATGTTGATGACCTCTTGCATTCTACTGTGGTATCTATTTTGAATGACTAACAATATTACATTTATGAATTCGATAACGTCTTTGATAGAATGGATTGCAAAATATAACACTAATTTAAACTAACCTTTTCAGTGAATTCGTCATATCGTTTTAATTCATTATCGATTTGTTCTACATGTCCAAGTTTAGCATCTGAATGATCGGGGAAATGTGTTGTTGTCAATGTTGAAGGAGTAACAAACAAATCAATAGGTTTACAAATTTGTTTTAATTGATTCCAAAGACTGTGAACTTGTTGATATTGTGGTTCTAGTCCGTTGATCATTTCATATTCTAACTGATCTATTAATGACTTTTGTAACTCAGCTGAACAAACGTCTTTTGTATTGATTTCTAGTAATCCATTAAGCCGTGATTCAACATTAAGCAAACGTGAACTGAGCGTATTCACAGAAGATGTTAAAGATTGCGCTACAGGCAAAGCAGATTCTAAAATAAACAATTTTCGTTTTATGTCTGATTGCAGTTCTTCATAAATATCACTTATATTTACTAATCGATTTTGTATAGAATCTTCATTTACAAAAACTATAGTGGAAAGAAAACATGGAGTAAAGTTTATAATGATAGTAATTACTCATAATTTGCTTATACTAACATATAAATTTATGATTGAGATCATGAACCGACTGATGTTAGACCACCGTTGGAAACCTGGAAGCACTGGACGGCCGCTTCGTCTTAGTATGGGACTCAGCAGTACTCATCCACGATCCCGCTCGCGGGATTCAAACCCAGGGCCTTCAGTCCTGCGCGCGAACGCTTAACCTACTGGAACACTGAGCCGTCATCCAATGGTGTTCATACCTCAAACAAAAACTTAACAATCTCTACAACGCCTAAACTGATAAATTCCATTTTATTTGAGTTCCGGTGTAAACATTAACACTGGAATGTAGGTACATCCAGCTAACGAGTCCCAAATAGAAGGAAACATGTGTATTGGGTCCTACTGTCATTATTATTATTATTATTATTATTATTATTATTATTATTATTATTATTATTATTATTATTATTATTATTACAATTATTACTAATGGTCACAATCTATTTACTCTAAAAGATTCAATTTTAATTTATGCCTTTTTAATGTTATGCTTTGTATCTTAATATGTAGATAAAAGCTAAGTGGTTAGAGGAGTTAAATTTTAAACACAAAGTAGTATGAACTTCCTATTCACTTCATCTGCTAATTTTTGAGAAGCCAGGTAGTTTGTACTAGATATCATATAAAAGAATTCAATTAAACTATTTATCATGTGAGCATTCATACAATTGCTTAGTTTCGCTGTCTAAACAATATTATAAAAGTAATATTTTCAAGGTTAAGCTCAATTATATTGGTTGATATAACTAAGAACCTAAGTACAACATTGTGTGCTCAGCTTTGAGTTCTAGATTTTTGTATGAGAGCCAATAATACTTCTACAAAGCCTATGGGTCCTGGGTTGGATAACTGATGAGGTCATGAATATACGCAATTCAGAGCTTCCATACTAGGATGAAACAATTATTATGTTCTATAATGGTTGCCTAACCAAAGTCAGTCGTGTAAAACCACAACAATACCAGACTATATAAACGGAAGTTTATGAATAGGTTCTTCTACTCATTTGTTATGAGTTGAGTGTTCTAACAATAAAACCACGTTTATATTATTAGGATAAACTAATTGTGCATGAAATTGATATTTTAGCATGATTTTCGCTAACCAGATGAATATAATAATTTAAGTAGTAATTCAATTATCATAATTTATATGCTATAGTTTAAATCAATAAGTATGATTGTTAAGCTGTGAGTTAGGGTACGATTATTTATTTAATAAATAGAGAACTTATGGCCTTACGCGTTAATCTATACGAATGTAATGGAACTCTTTTAGAAAGTGATTATTTCCAATTGAACTATTGTTTGATCAATATAAAGATAAGTGTAATAATTGACTACAGATAATTATTTAAAGCGAAGTTTTTCAATCTCATCTTACATTTTATTTATTTTATCAAACAGGAAATATCAATACAAAAATATTATGAAATACAAAATATCATTACAGTAGTTAAAACCATGAGTCAGTTGAAGCTAGACTAACATGGAAAACCTGGAAGCACTGGACAGCTTTTACGTCCCAGTATGGGACTCCTCAGCAGTGTGCACCCACGATCCCGCCTCCCCCCGCGAGGTTCAAACCCAGGATCTGTCAGTCTCACGCGCGAGCGCTTAAGCATTAGACCACTGAGCCGGCATCCAACGGTGTTAATGTCTAACTTCAACTAATCCACGAAATTGAGCCACCGTATACTATTGTCTTCAGGGACCTGGTATCTCACAACTGACCTGGTTAAACTTCATACTAGGACGAAACGGTCGTCCAGTGCTTCCAGGTTTTCCATGGTGGTCTCGCTTCAATTGACTCATGATTTCAACTATTGAAATTACTAAAATCTCTACAAAACCCCTTCTGAAAATATGATTAGTTAAAATTAAATCATTGTACTACTTACATCTACCTGATTTACATAACTGTTCACCGCTTAATTTAATCTCTTCAATAGTTGTGTGATAATTTTCAATGTCTTCTGATAAACTCTGAATATGAAAAACAAAACAAAGGTGAAAACAGTAAAAAATAATGAATAAACAGTATATATGGAGACAAAGAAATTTTAGTTAAAATAAATTATCTTATTCCGTTAATGTTTACAAAAAAAGAAATCATTCGTGAACAGATATTAGGAAACTTTCGAAAAATATGTAGTGTTGGATAATATGTTAAGCCTTTACATGTTATTCCAGTTTCTGGACAGGCCAGTTTATCCATTCTTCTTGAGTCACGTTTCGACCTTGTTAACTATTCACTTATCAACCCTGACTGTATTTATATGATTGTATATGTACACTTCCTAATTTCATTCATCATGTATTTGGCTATAAATATTGATTGACGCTTGATTAAATGGAGTTGGATCACACCGCCTTCTCCACTGCGCGTCATTTTGCTTCACTCTCTTCAATTCGCTTCAGCCCTTAGTTCCTGTCCAGATCAATGAGTGTATAAAATATATGTCTTCGAAAATCCATTCTCATATTTGACTTATTTAATTTCGTTATTCACCAACGTTATTTAAGTCGATGAAATATACGAGGATAGGTAACATATGTATTTCAATAACAATCATTCATACGATCTAACTGGAGTCAGATCCTGGACCACTAAAAATAATATAGTAAATTTCGTTTCACCTATTCAACAAATAAGAAATAATATATATGAGTTGAAATAATTCCATTCTTTGTGTCAGTATAATTTAAATCGATCACAAGATCTCAAGTTGCCAAATATTAAAGACAAAAACAGAATAATCTTCATCAGTATGTCTATAGTAAATTTAAAGTGGAATGGTGAAAATGACTATATCTGAAAGGTATTAATTGCTTTCATTATATAGAACGACAAATCTTTAGAAGTTTTAACACGACTCTACAAGGTTTAATAAACTACTTTTGTAACATAATATATATTTTTAAGTATTAGTTTCGTGGGGATAATATGAACAAAGGATAAACATAATGATGGAATAAAAAAGATTATAATACTAGATTACGTAATACAAATAATGACAATAAAAGATTGTATGTGTGGAAATAAAAAAAACTTATAAAATTAATAACTTAACAACAGATTATAAGATGGATGGAGTAAGATAATTAGAATAAAATTCTAATATATATACAAGTACAATTGTACAGCCATGTAATATATTTGTTAAGCACTATTCCTATAATCAAATATTGAATAAATTTAATATATTCTATTGAGATCGCAATTGAATAAACTCATGCTGATATTAATTTGAATCCTAATAAGCGGTCTATGCTACTCCACGAGAGGTAACAGATTCAAATAAGTATATAAGTAAATATATTTATATTCAATGTTAAATATCTAAGCAAGAAATAACGAATATACTGAATATAGAGAAGTCATTATACGTACAAAATTATTATTATTTGAAATAATCTCATCGATTTAAAATTTAAAGTAATTTCAACGTTTCGTCCAGCTAACTTAACTGAACTTTTTCAGAATGAAACATTAGAAAGTATTTTAAATTTCAAATCATTGAGATTATTTCAAATATAAATATAAATATAAATAAAATAATAAACTTACTTTTAATTTTTTTAATTTTTCATTTAAATCTATTAAAATTGTTGTATGACCTATTGTTGTTTTAGTTAATTCTATTGATTCATTTAAACAAATTTGTTTTTGTTTTAACCAATTTAATATTTGATAAATTTTTTCATTAAATAATTTTTCACTTTCATTACATAAACGAAATTTATTTAAATTAAATTGTATCTCTTTATATACATAGTCATAATCATTATTTATTAATTGGTTTTCATAATTCAATCTATTTCGTATTGATATATTTTGTATAAATTGAATTAATTTATTTAATTGTTCAAAACTATCTATTCTTGATAATATACGACTATTTAATGTATGATAATCATCGATTATTGATGTAATCATTTCTTGATTAAATGATGATGATAATTGATTTGAAAGTATATGAAGATCATGTTGAACCTAATTATTATAAACAAAAAGGATTATTTGATAATTAAACACTTGAATAAATTTGAATAATTGAGATCATGAGTCAATTGAAGCTAGACCACCATGGAAAACCTGGAAGCACTGGACGGCCGTTTTGTCCTATTGTGGGACTCCTCAGCAGTGAGATAGTAACTTACTGATAACAGTGGTGGATATGTCACTCAATTTCGTGGATTAGTTGAAGTTAGACATTGACACCATTGAATGCCAGCTCAGTGGTCTAGTTGGTTAAGCGCCTGGCGCGAGACTGGTAGGTCCCGGGTTGGAATCCCGCGAGGCGGGGTCACGGATGTGCATTGCTAGGGGGTACAACAATAGGACGAAACGACCGTCCAGTGGTTCCAGGTTTTCCATGGTGGTCCAGCTTCAATTGACTCATGATCTCAATTATTGAAATTACTACAATATCCATAAAACACCTTCTGATACTTGAATAAATGTATAATTCATTTGAAAATAATTCTTTTAAAAGAAAATTGAATCAACTGAGAGATCACCATTGCCAAGACTAACACAGGCCATCTAGCCTTCTGTCATTTCCAAACTGAAACTGAATTTCCAGTTGAAATCACAAGTTATTCTACGATAGATCATCATTGAAAACTTGAACGGTCGTTTCGTCCTAGTATGAGACACCTCAGCAAAGCGCATCAAAGATCCTGAATGCGAGACTCGAACTTAAGACCTTCAATCTTGCACGTGAACACTAAACATTCTAGTCAATTGCCTGAGGTGAATAACTCTCTTACACCTGACACGGATTACACTCCATTAATCATAGCCTCTCACTAGGGCTACAGGAGTTATATCTTGAAGCTAGTCACTAGTTAGAACATGAATTGTTTGAATCGTGGTTTTGTAATTAGTAGGAGAATAATTTCGAAGATTGTTCAGGAACACCGAATTCCTCTTGATATTTACATTTCAATTACTTCATATCATAACAAGATACATTTACAAACTTTTGATATCGTTTTTAAACTATAGTTTGTTAACTTATATCTAGAAATTCAAGTGATTCTGATTACATTAACGATTATTTAGTGGATGTATGTATGTATGATGGTTAGAAATGAGTGTTGTCAGGCCTAAAAATGAATTACCTAGTATATACACCATCAACAAAATATTAAGAAATTTACAAAAAATGCTGGATTCAATAATGATAATTGACAAATCTTCTGACTGAACACTTGAATCAGTTTCCTAAACTCTTCTGACAACCTCAGGCTAAATATACATGATAACTTGAACACTACAGAAAAAGCGCGAATTATGGAAGGAACTCTTTACTCCGAGGTTAGTTTATGTACAGAAAATCGAGGGTATTTATAGCATTTCAGATGGCTTTGGGCTTTTGGAGGATTCTGGAACCCTACTAGACATAATAGCAGCGTAGGTAATCATCCAATCAGAAAGGCAGCTCGTGACTCATCACTTTCTAGATGTTTTTGAGATACTTTTATTTAATGTTGATTGGACAAAATGTTTCCCAGTGTTTTCAAGACCCCTCTGGGATTTTTTCTTGAGGAATATTTTGGATCTGTCCAATAATGATATTATTGGTGCTTAAAAGCTGTAAAATAAAGTCAAGAAAGTCATAGTATTTGAGTGGATGGAAAGGTTTGATCGGTTCAATGGTTTATTTTTGCAGTTGTTGGTTTCTTCTCATAATTCACCACTGAATAGCGTATACTAGATCTTATCTAACACAATAGTTAGATTTACATTTTTTAGATATCTCTTGAGTCATTGAAGGCATATTCAAACAAAAATAAGACAACGGAAAGATAAGTGAGATTAAACAAATAAGGTGCAAACTCAGGAATGTCATTTAATATCAATAAGGTATCAACAAAACGACTAAGAAACATAATGCACTTTTAGTTAATACTCTACCCCTTTTTTACTTAGTTAATTCAATACTCACAAAGTAAATCTTCAATGTTCAGAGATATACCAGACGTATCAAAGCTATTTCATTTTGATCTAAATTTTCTTACTTTAAACAATCACCTTATGCGTTTACGAAACTTTACTTAACATAAGAACAATTAACGGTACATTTCTAGTTTTGTTCGTTTGACAAAATTATAAAAAACTCCGTATTTGTGAAGTCATGATGCTTGTTATTTTAGTTAAGCTCGTTAATTGAATGGAAAAAAATGCTTATTGTAAAATCGATAGATTATGCGCCCAATTTTTGTAAGAGTTTCAATCACATAATACTGAGAAATACACAATTCATCAGTTTCCACAGGTTATTTTGTTAAATTTACTCAAAGGAGGCAAAACGGAAAACATATTCAAACAACAAATAAAACATATGATTATGATATGTAACATCTACCTCAACTAGAGTATCACGTAAATGTGATATCAGTCGCTCAGCTTGTTTTTCAGGTGATATAATAGATTTTGAATTGGCTAATTCTTCATGTATAACATTCTCTAATGATTTTATTTCATATTCTAATTGATGTGAACTGATCTGTTTATCCGATGAATCATTTGGTGATTTACACAGCTCTTCACTTAATTCTTTCAACGATTTCATATTCGAATCTAATACATCTAATTCGTTTTGAAGATATCTAAGAGGAGAGAGAAAAATCGAAGAGAAATTAATGGAAACAAAATATTAAACAATACTTGTTTTGTATTACAAGTTAATATGATACAATAAAATCATTAAAAAAACAAATAGGTAATAAGCAAATCTTGATTACAACGAATATCCCTGCTTTAGACTCATTTTAACTGACTCATTATGTATGCTAACTGCATAAATTTATAATAAATATTTTATGTTCTGGGAGCTCTTCATTATCAAGAAGACGAATTCTCCTTTAAAAAGGTAAACAACTGTTAATGAATGTTTCAATAGAACACTTTATCACAAATAGAGTTGGGCTATAACGCAACCACATTTTAGATTTGTTTAAGATGGTCGTGGTGCCATTTTAGACAAAATTATATTGTTGATTATCCGATCATCGATGAACAACTGATCAAATGTGTAAAAATAGGATATGGGGATTACGTATTCCTATGAAGTGCTCTCAAGAATTAGAGATAGACAACGAATATCTGGATTAATGAAATCTTGTATCATTCAGAGATCTAGAAAAGTGAGTGTTGTGATATATTAGCGTATTCATTTTTTAAATGGTCAGTAGATTGTACGAATTCAGTCATCACGTCTGATGTTTATCATGAATCCTATCCAATTCTCCAACGTTTGCTCTTTTCGTTGTAGGGAACCAATAGTTCTGGAGACTGAAAACATACGGATAAAATGTACCAATCTTAAAAAAATATGTATGCCTTGTATCGCTTATTAGCAGTGATTTTTTGCTTTTGAAGGTCCAATGAACACATTTTGAGGGGAATACAATATATTACTTGAAGAGAGCACTATAGATAAATGTTAACTTACTGTTCATTTAATGGTAGTTGACGAGATTCTCTAACTTTTTTCAATGAACTATTAATATTTTGACGAAGTGTTGCCATTTGTTCTGTTTGTTTAACGCGATTATTTAATGCGCTAATAATGTGATCTATTTGTTTTGATATATTGTTACACTGCGTGTCATATTGATTCAGGGTTGTTAAGAAATTTGAGTAAATTGGACTAAGTTTCCTTTCATCTGGTAATAATACCATTTTATCAGCTAATTCAGTACGTCCATCATTCAGATTTTGCTTGCAGTCATTAAGCTGTGGAGTAAATTAATGATAATTGATTTACATTGTAGTAGAACTTTGAATCGACAAGAAAATAATGTAAAAATTAGTAGGTTGGAATAAAAATATTATAGCAACTCACATTCAATTGAGTTTGCTCTCACCTAATTCGGTTAAGCCCTTTTATTAACTTATTAAACGGACAAAGTCACCTGCACTATAATAACTTATTGTATCCTTATTGCTGTTGCGAATGTATGTACCTTTATTATTGTTATCCTTGTATGAATACGTATGCTCGGCAAGCCTTACTGCCTACGCATTTATTCACGCTACTAGCTTTACTATTAACCGCTTAATTGACTCGATGATTCATTAATTTCACTATGTATATATATGTCCATGTTATTCATATTCATGACTCGCTCGCTCGTTCATTCACTCGCTCGATCGCTTGCTCTTGCCCTTGCTCTCTCTCTCTCGCTCGCTCGCTCGCTTGCCCGTTTGCCTTTCGGCACAACTATTTCATGCTTGCTTAACGCATCTGTAATTTTGGATATCTGTGTGTGGTCCCTTAATAAACGTAATTAACGCTTCGTATTCGCCTTCTGATTAACATACCGTTGGAGCATTATTTGGTGACGGTTACCGAGACGAACTGTATACGGAGTTTAAGGAATATATCGAACACCGACCACCACAATATAGTTCGATGTGGGGTCAGTGATTGCTAACTGTTGAGGAATTTAAACTAGAGTTGAGTTTTCATCCGATCTTCCTTGGTTCTCTAGTTAATGTCAGTTTGTGAATAATACTATTTCTAATGCAGTGAACATCAATAAACACTTGGTTAAAGCGTATATCAGCTCCATTATAGACATGGATGAACAGGTCATATAGTAGTAACCAATATTATATAGTTTAAACTTTATTATCGTCAAGATCTACTAATTAAGTCATATTTTATATGGTCAAGTGAGAGGTCGGCTGGATTTGTATAGCATAAAAGTTAACAGCTTACAGTAGTAAAAATGAATAAAATGAGGACAGATAGTTAAAATAATCAAAATGGAAGCAGTATGACTTTATTTTTTATTGTTCCAGATAGTCATCTAGCTTTACAGTCCGAGATGTTCGGATTCCACAGAGAGCATCAATTCCTTCAAAATTGTAAGTAATAATTCCTGATGAGTACCAACCGTTACTAATCTTGGGTCAAATATTTCCTTTCGACTACCTAACAACACATAGTATCGAGTCACTCAGACTCGTAACTACATTGTTACTTCAGTCAGTCAGTCAGCTGCAACGTAGGACCAGGCACGTATATGCATCGGTCCAAGTTGCCATACCGCATTAGCACAACAAGATGAACACCGGATTCATAGAAGTAGTTAATTCAGTGGTGGTAATATATAGAATAAAGAGTGTGTATAAGGAGATATTACAGGAAGATAGAATTAGTTCGTAGAAAGAAAGATTTGAAGTGATTTTAATCTCTTAGTTTAAAGGAAGACAGAAAGTGTATACACCTACGCCATTGTGATCGATCCTGAGCCATGGCACCCAAAGTCTCCAACCATTGGTTACCATAGTCACGCGGACCCCAACCAGGTAGTCTGCATCTACCAACATGGCTCAGACCAGAAGTTTGTGACTTCAAGGACTGATGCCACGTTTTGGTTTGGCCGCCCCTAACTTTCTTCCAATCATCCCTAACACCGGTTAGCATTGCGCGTCGTGGTAATCGGTGTTCAGGCATACGTAGCACGTGGCCCAACCATCTCAGTCGATGAAGATTCATAACCTCATCAACTGATTTACCATCATTCCCTAGTACCCTGTGTCTAACCTCACTATTACTTACCCGGTGATCCCAGCAGATACCCGCAATATCTCTAAGGTATCTGTGGTCAAATACTAGTAACTTACGAATATCTTCTACTCTCAAAGGCCATGTTTCGCAGCCGTACAGTAGAACGGAACGAACTGCCGCGCAGTATACTCGTCCCTTAATTGATAGACGGATATCTCGCCTTCTCCATAGATGACGTAAGTTGGCAAAGGCCAAACGAGCTTTACGAATCCGTGCTGAAATTTCGTCAGAAACCAACCCATTAGGGCTAGTCAGACTTCCAAGATAAGTGAAGTTGTCAACGCGTTCGACTACTTCACCCGCCTATCCTTAGTTCAGGTGTTGACGCAGACCAGTCCTGAAGCAACAACTTGCATTTGGAGGGAGAGAAGCGCATCCCAAACATTCTGGCATTGTTGCTCAGTGCTACCAAAAGACTCTGCATTTCATCAGCGTCTTCACCAAACAGGACTATGTCATCTGCGTATTCTAAGTCAATAAGTGGACCTCCTGGTAGGAGATCGATACCTGAGAATTCAGTCGATGAGAGCGTTATTTCCATCAGTTGATCTATGATGAAGTTAAACAAAAATGGAGAAAGTGGACAGCCTTGGCGGACGTCACTTGATCAAGAGAATTCAATCAGCCTTAAGGACTAGACAAAGATTATAGTGATTACTATTTAGCAATCAATCAGTGTAAATATGAATTTTTATTTAAAACGAGAGTTGACAGTTTTGAGTTTGTTTGAGAATACTAAGAATAAATTAAATTTATTCTAAACAATTCAATATTATGTACACCGTGAAATCTGCAACAAACTGATGGTAAATCCTATTGACCGTGAATATCTTTCAATTTGTTGAGTAGATTAAGGTCTCGAAACTAAGTTTATCGGAAAATTAATTTAACATTGATTTCCTACAGGATAATTACTCCCAAGGTGTATGTTGAAAGTGAGAAAGTCTTAAATAAGTAAGGGTGATGAATTAAACGTTTTTCTGGTTAGCGTTTTATTAGAGAGTTAGTGTTCTACGGAATGGGGTCGCTAACTCCATGCCCTTCTAAGTCACAATGTAAGACCTAACATGAAATCCTCAAGGCCAAAGGAAAAAAGAGATAGACCAAAGAACACATTACGCCGAAAAATGGAGACAGACATGAGAAAAATGAACAGAAATTGGATAGAACTGCAAAGGAAGACCCAGAACAGAGTGGGTTGGAGAATGCTGGTCGGTGGCTTATGCTCCATTGGGAGTAACAGGTGTAGGTAAGTAAGCAATAAATTATATAGAACTTCTATATAATCAATCGAAATTGATCACTGGTTTAGAAAAAAAGTTATTTATGGTAGATTTTCACGCATATGTGATATGATAGAGTAGCAGCTAAAATTATACCACAATTTTAGTACTAACATCAAAGATGGAGAATAGATCTGATACTTTCTGAAAATAAAACAAATAATATATTAAGTCTAGTATATTAAATTAGTTAGCTGAAATATTCATTACATCTATCATATTACTAACAATTCAGATTGCTAGTTTATTAAAAGTCATTGTCAGATATATTATTTTTACTTTATCTTCTCTACATTAATTTTCTGCAACAATTTATGGCAACCTGTTAAATTAGTGAAGTTATAAAATGAATAAGACTACTTTGTAATAATAATGAAAGACTTCAATTGGCGAGACTATAATTTATGGACGAACCAATTAGATATAAGATAACGAGTCACGAATTCTGGCGCGAAATTCATTCATGCATTTGGCTAAATAGAGTTTTGGTATTATAGCTTATGTCAGTTCGTGATGAAAACCCTAAATCTAATTTTCAACCCTGACCATCAACTGTAAATGAGAATTCTAAATGCTTTATAACTCTCGTTTAGTACTAATTAGTAGTTGTCCACTCTCAAGATCACTTCAGCGTTACTCAAAGGTCGTCCATAAATTATAGTCTCACTCTTTAATTATATCACAAACTGTTCAAATCTAAAAATACTAGTCACTAGTTCAATGGTTTTGTTCAAATTGTAAGTTTCTTCAATAATACGAAGATAACATTCAATAAAAACAAAAGAGAATCACTATGATTTAAACAAGCAAGATAAATGAATGAATAAAACTTAAAATCAGTTAAAATACTCAATCCTCTTCCTCAATTGATCTAATTCTAAATAAGTAGTTGGTTTGATCTTAATCTATAGGCTCGATTATGATTCTATCCCAAAAATAAAAAAAACATGATAACCTTGAATCGTAAGCACAGCTGATAACTACTGAATAAAGTATTTATATTAAAATTGAGAAGTTAACTAGTTACGCAACTGACAAAATGAATGAATCAACAATTTTAATCGCTGAAAAATTCCCATTATATTAGAAACACAATTGTATGAACGAAGAATATTCTTTTCAACAATTTCTCATCAGGTTCTACAATTATAAATCCAAATTAATAATCCATAGAATTGGCCAGATTTAAGGTAGAGTACATCATTTGGAAATTGTAATATGTGAATCAAGGATTGCTGTTTGTTATATAAAATCAATTCAGATCGTTAATGTTGGGGCTGACTAATATGAAGTGTTAACTTGAATCAGTCTATAAGTGAAATGAAATTGGTTAAGCGCCTGGCGCGAGACTGATAGGTCCTGGGTTCGAATCTCGCGAGGAGCAGGATCGTGGATGCGCACTGCTGAGGAGTCCCATACTAGGACGAAACGGCCGTCCAGTGCTTCCAGGTTTTCCATGGTGGTCTAGCTTCAATGGATTCATGATTTCAACCAGTGAGATAAATAATGATCAGAATAAATATGGTCAACATGAGGTGAGAGAGAAAATAATGGAATAAAGATAGGAAATTACTTAATATGTAGAACAATATGAATTAGGTCAGATATAGTAGATTTAGGGGTGAATATTGGATAAATTCCTTAAAAAGGTTATTAGGTGTAATGATAATAATAATAACAATGATAAAGATGATAGTCACAGTGATAAAGATAATAATAATAACAATAATAATAAGTTTGGGACGTAAAATGAACATTATTGAAATTACGTCACCATTTTATAAAATTGATTATTAACTAGTTAGCCCCAAAGTTGGCCAGGGTAAAATAAGTGGCTGAACATACTTCTTTTGGATGCAAAGCTCTGACTTTTTGATCCGAATAGCAATTGCTTCAGCCGTCTGTAGGATTCGCAGTCTGACGGAATTAGGTAGACTGCTGTTAACACGATAGATTATTGCAAAAGATTGCTCCATGTTGGCTGTATGTCATGTCTGAACTAGATGGTCTAAGATGGAGCTGTTAACAGTCTTGACTACACCTTTGCTTAACCACACGGGGAGGTGCTCACGAGCCCAAATGTACAAATTCCTAGAACATCTGCCAATTGATAGATACAGAAAGAGGTAGCTAGTCTAAGCAATTTATCTTTCAGCCTTAAATCTGGTCTATTTTATAGATTAATAATTTGAATTTATAATTGTAGAACCTGATGAGAAATTATTGGAAAGAATATTCTTCATTCATACAATTATGTTTGAATCAACAATTCATAACTGATACAACTATACAAGATCTAGAAGATTAAAACTGATAATTGACAAACATACCTGTTTTAATAATTCTTGAAAATATTCAATTCTTTGTTGTGTTGTCTCTGAATTTAAATTAATTATTTTTTTATTTTCATTAATATTTAATTGAATATTTTGTAATTCAATATAAATATAATTTAATTTTCTAATAAAATATATTGAAAATGGATCCATATCTTTAAATTGAAATATTTCAAAATTCATTTCTAATGCTTGTCCAATAGTTTCTAATCGTTTAGTTGTTAATTGTAATTCATCTAAAAGCTTTCGCATTGATTGCTTCGATTTTATATCACCATTTGATTGAATTAAGAATTCTAATTGATTTAATTGATGAACTAAACTGATATTAGATGAATTATCTTTTGAATCAAAATATTTTGGTGAATGATTAGTTAATTCTAATAATTCACTTTGTAATTCAATCATTTGACTACGTATTTGTTTGATTTGATTTGATGGTTTTGTATTGGATGGTGAAAAAGGTGGAGATGATGATATTGGTGATGATGATGATTTGAGGAGATCTTTTATTTCTATAGTAGATAAAACTTGTTGTAGAATTAACCAACGAGTCTCTAGATCATCACATGAATGTTTGTAAGTATCAAGTGAATTTTGTGCCACTGAATAAGCCTTTTGAATATCATCAATATGAGACTTCGAATAGCAAAATCAAAAAGAAAAATGTACAATAAAGGACAGGAATAATCATAATCAAATGATAAAGATGAGGTTTTTGTCAAGATAATGCAGAAAACGTAAAATAACATTCATCATACTGTGACTACATTTTACTTAATCGAAAATGCCTTAAGAGAATGATGATTTCTTATTACATAACCTACAAATTTATTGATTTTTTTAATATAATTAAGGGAAAGAGATTAAACTGTTAACTTTCACTTACTAGATAATAATCTAGAAAATGATTCTAAACACAAGGTATGTATGTATGAGTATGTATGGATAATATCGATACGATAAGTAAGACTTAGGCAGTAGCATATGTAATTCAGTTGGATAACCACCGATACTAGAGGCGACCGCACAGATTTTTTTGCAGTTTGGAACTTTTCATCAGTGAACATCTGATAACCACACATGGGATTAGGTCTGTAACGATAAGTCTGTTTTACGCTTTCTTTTTGTTAGGAATCTGAGGTCAGATTACAATCAAACTTAATTTATGAAGTATAAACTTGTTTATTCAATTTAAGGCGCCAAATAAATAATTGATAACATTTTACAAAGATATTCGCTCATTCCACTGATAAATTTGAACAATGAACAATATAAAGTAATTAGTCTTCTATAATTAGGAATAAAGAAACTTTTCGTCTATAATACATACTACTATCGATTAAATAGTAGAATGTGTATATTTGCAAAATTTTATTGTTAACATATACTTCAATAAAGCATATACAGTAGTTTAAAATAGTCAAGTATTTTAAATAAAAAAATGTGAAGCTTACAAGTTTTAATTTTACATCATTCTCCAATTTATTAAGTTTATTTTGTAAACAATTTGTACTGATCTGTAATTTATTTTGTTGATCTTCAGTTACTATGTTCGATTGATTATCATAAGTTTTAATATTACTCAATTTTTCTTTTAATGAATTCAATTCATTCTGTTTATTATAAATAGATTGTATGCGATTTTGTAATGTTTGTTGTTGACTTGTTAGCGGAATCGGTTTTTCATCTAAATACTTCCCATTTATTGCTGTTTGTTCATTAAGTAATTGAATCGTTTCATTAGTTATCCATACCTAAATTATTAATAGAATATATGTATATATATTCATTTGTTAGTTAGTACACGTTCAAGTTAGAGAAATTATAATATAAAATAATATTTAACAACTAAATACAGATATTAATTGCTCTGAGTAGATTAGTGGTAATAGTTATGATTCCAGTGACAATCAACATAAGTTTAAATGTTATGAAGTGTGGTTCATTATATCGAGATCGTGAAAATATCTTGTTGATGAATTTCGTAAAACACTAAATTTATTTTGAACACATTTTTACCGGAATAGATATAGCCGGTTGAACTTTATTGTTCAAAGCGTCATGTATTAACGTAAAGCTTATAACATATTATTTTGATCAGATGGCATTAAATAAATTGGCTTCATAAAATGAGGCAGTTGACTAAATATCAGATTCTGTCAACACTACGGATCATATAACATAATATTAATCGTAAAAATGTGCCTTATTAATTTGGAACTACTATATAGACAAACTAGATTTAGGAGACAATCAGCCAGATTCTATTATGTGTAACAAATTCACTATTGGAAACGATCTGTAATCTTAGTGATACAAAGTGTAAATAAAGTACGTCTGGTGACTTTTTCAAAGATGTATCTTTCTTATAATGATCATATATATATATATATATATATATATATATATATTATTTTAATAAAATACTGATATAGTCACTTACTTCTAATTGTTCCAACTGTTCAGATAAGAGAAATTCTTTATTGGTTCTTGATTTTAATTGGTGCTGTTGTGCTGTCACAGCGTTTTGTAATAAATTCATTTGATTTATGCATAAATCTATAGTTTTAGAATCTATTGGAAGTGATGATGAATTTAATTTTTTATTTTCTTTTAAAGCTTGTAGTTCTCTTTGTTTAACTTTTATTTCTTCTGACATAGACTACAATTGATAGAGAATTTATAATGATGATAGGAAGGATGATGATTAAATTAGAGTAATATTGGAAAGAAAGAAATTATTGAAAATATGAACGGTAAAGTAGTTTTTGGATAATTTTTAAGTTGGAAAGCCGTTAACGTCAGTTTAGCGACTAGAAAAGTCTAGGGAAATGTTATACTAAAAAGCTTCTCAGAGATACACGATCTTCATTCTGTACAGAAATAATCTGAAATTCCTACGTGTCTATTATCAAGTTCATTTTGCAATCAACTCATCAAAATCTCATAAAACACTGTTTCACTTTCAAACTATCGTATCCCAACTCATTGCTTGAATGATTTGTTGCGAACCTTAAAATTATTGAGTTTAATCATGTATGAAGTGAGTCAAATAACCAAATGAATTTCAGATAAGGAGGGAATAACCGTCAAGTAAATCTTAATTATTAGATGGTTTAACAATTAGTTTCAATTTGTAATGAAAATTGTGCTAAGATAATTATTATGCACATAATCATTAACTATTGTTTGTTAAATAAACCGTGTTGTTTACATAATCAGAATACTGACCCAATTCAATATAAAATATAAATGGTTGTATTTTATATTCTATCTTCATCGACCATTTTTAATGAACCCTATCTAGATTAAAAAGTTTGTTTTAAATTCTAGCTTGAGGTCTGTTTTCTTATAAATTTGGTTAGATGGTAAAACTTGGAGTTTGTCTAATATAAAAATTAAACAATCTTTTTTGTTATTTCACAATGTATTTTATAATAGGATCTACATTTGTATTACTCAAATACAAATGTTTGAGTTTGAAAAAACAAATGTAAGTGTTAAACTTTACTGACAATAATGATAATAACTTACTTTTAAGTTTTGTAAATCACTTTCAATTTGCTTTGTCTCTGGTATATTTGTATGTGATACACTGGAACTTAACAGATCATAAGACATATTCTGCAATTGTTTATTCTTCACCGATAACCATTGATTTAATTCACTTAGTTTATTTATTGAACTCAATTCATACTTGCTGGGCAATGATGGTGAATGTTCAGTTTTCCTAGTTTCACGTTTATGATATTCATTTATTAATTGATCATATGAATGTTGAAGATCTAAAAGCTGAAATCACAGTCAACAAAATTGGACAGAAATTATTAGTACTTAAATTTGTAGCTCAGAGTAATTTGAATTCTGGTTGTACTTTAAATGGCTCATGGATTACAATGTACATGTTTCCATGCTGTCTAATGCATTTCTATGTGTGTATGTGTGTGAAAAAGAGGAGGTCAATAAGTTCCCAATTTATAATTTGGCTTGGAATCTATCATCCCCTTACACAGCTGTATAAATTAATATAGATGAAATTTATAGATTTACAGAACAATCACCTTAAAACAAGAATAATCATTAATGGTGATTTGATTTAACTGCTATTGGTAGAGTTAGTTAAAAACAGCTGAACTAAACAAGCGTTAAAAAATAAACTGAATCTTAATAACTTATCATTTCTGATTACAGATAAGATAGATAATTTGATACTGAACAAAATGAATTCCATACATATTTATCTATCATAAACAACATAATTGTTAAAAACAAATACTTATTTTCATTGAAGATAACTATGGTGTAAGTGTCTGAAATGTATCTATGATTGCCAATTTCTATAGCGACACCTATTCGTTTTAACTACGCATAGAAGATAAGTGGTTTTCGAGGATTAAAATATATGGCATAGTAATCAGATAAGATGTGCAAATAAAACATATTGTTAACAAATTTCTTCTGTATTGCTAGAGTCTTACATTATTGGATTTGGCACTTAACTTTCAACCAGTCAATCATTGGCTTAAATTTTATGAATTTTAGCACGATTCAAAGAAATAGTTGTAGCCCCTTGGTTTAGTACATAAATAGATAAACAGTTGGCCACACAAGTCTTAAATTAAAAATGTACATTTCTGACAAAGTATGTTAATGATTAGCAAAATTTCAGCCTATGTTTAGGTTATTATATTGATGTGTTAGAATCTAAACTAACATTGTTATTGTAACTGAGAGTAAATAATAACACTTGTCTATTTAAATGCTAACATTTGGAAATTTTAAGCTTGAGGAATATATGTGTTCACTACTCATCTGACAGAATCTCAATTGAATTTTATATGTATTTAGAGGAAATTAGGAAAAATGACGAAAATAACAGGAAACTGAATGTCAACCTGATAATCAATTTAAATAAGAGATTAAAGGGTACAACTTAATGTTGTATTTATTTAACAATGAATTATCTTTTCAAATTCACTTGGTGTTAATTTACTTGTATCTTCCCATTTTTATTTAGGACTGCAATTGAGCAGTCTCTTATTGGCATATGTATATCCTGTGCTGATTGCCTCGATATAGCCTTAAGTCACAAGCTTTTTAAGCAAAGATGGATACTGGCTAGCAATGCGATCCAGGTGGCTATCAGGATAATGCGATGGAATTTGAAGCAAACAGCACTGTGTTCGAGTCCCAGAGTGAACATGAACTCTGGGATGCAGGTACATTCATCTGAAGAGTCCCAAATAGGATGAAACGAGCGTCCTGGATTCCAATGCTAACCACTAACTATCTCTGCTTAATTATCCTTTCAGTCTAAGTTTATTTTGATTACGATTTCAATGCTAAGTTGGATAAAAATTCGTGTAGAAGTGATTCATCTCAAATTTTGAAGGACGACAAAGACATTATTATAAAAGCTAACCAGCTTATATACATCTTATTATATCCCAGGTTAGATAGTGAAAGTTAATCTCTAAAGATTTGTAAGCTCTAATTGTTAAGATAAGCTGTTTCTATATAAAGTTATATAAACTTATTTATTTTTATATACTGGAAAGTCTACTAAATGTTTATGTGTTACTTTAAAAGACAATTGAATATGAATTAATAATAATTTGAAATAGGACTATTATACTTACTTTCATTTTCATATTATATTGATCTGTTGGATTTGTAGAATGTTCACATAATTGTGTACATAATTGTTCAGCTTTTTCTAAAATTGGTTTTATTTCTTCAATTTTTTTATTTATCTCATTCAAATCATTCGTTTTCTCATAAGGTTCTTTCTCTGAACTGCTAAAATTATATTTAGTGTAATATATCATTAATTGTAGTTAAATAATAATCAATCATGAACGAGTTTAAAACTTAGATTAGTTTCGCTCTGGTTATTTATTCTCTGAAGAAGTGGATTACACTAAGTCACGAAACATCAGAAAATTAAATTTTTCTATTCATTGGAATATTACAAATATATTAATTTATTTATAAACTTCCTGTCCTTAAAATATACCACGAACAACATTAAATAAGCTTTTTTTATCACTACACTTATAGATTTCAGTTGAAGTGTCTAGTAATTACATTAACAAAAGGATAACATTTCGAACCTAGTACAAAGTATACTTGTCTCGCAATATAAAACAGCAGCGTAGTATCTCAAACTGGATAAAGTTAGACGTGTATGTAATTGAATTCAGCCTCGGTGGTCTAAGGATTAAACATTTCCGGGAGAGCAGAAGTTCTGGGCTCGATCACTTGTGGTGGGGTCACGAATACTAATTTTAGAAGAGTCCTGTTTTAGGACAATACATCTGGTCAGTAGTTTCTAGTTTTCCATGGTGATCTAGTTAAGATCAGTTCATAGTGTGAACTATGAAAATTTTACATTATTAACAAGCCCCTCCCCCAATCCCAAGTATTTCTCTATTTTGTAAATAAATTGTTTGTAACTTCATACCATTTATTCTAATAACAATCGGAAAGGAATAAGACAATATTTTTGCTTACCGTTCCATTTTTGTTTTAATTGTTTTTAACTGTGAATCTAATTGTTGCACTAATTCTTCATAATTATTTTTAGGTTCAATTTTAGTCATTGTTTCACTTTCCCATTTTGATAATTCATTTACTAATTGATTGAAATCATTTCGAACACGTTCATTTGTAGAATTGAAGTCTGATTGATTTAATAAAGATTGAGGAAGCAAATTTTTGAAATTTTGTACTAAATGATTAAATTTATTTAATTCTGGAACAACACTGTCCAGTTCTTGACGAAGTGTAGAAATCTAATGAAAAGAAAGAAAATAGATGAATATATAATCGAATGTGGTGTTAATTGTAATATGAAATTGTCAGTTAAATAGGACAGTTTTTATAAATAAACAATATCCCACTAATTATAAGCTTAACACCATGCTTAACTTCAATTCTTTATTGATTTAATGAACCAAATGTTACAGATTACGTCATCAAAAATAGTTCGGTCATGTAACCGATCAAATTAGAGTGTCACATGGCGAGAAGTGGCCAGAAGTGAAATTACAAATATATATATGGTTGTGTAACTGTTCAAATTCAAAGAATTGCTAATAAATATCTAAAATTTCTAATTTCCACCGTGATCGCAGTAAAGTAAATTCCCTGTTGAAGAGTTCCAACTACTCACTGCCTCATAGGATATCAGTTATATTTTCACCAATGTGAAATGTATACAAAATGATCAAAAGTATAATAACAATGTCAAACGATGAATCCGAACCCAAATATCCCGGTACAGTATAGATGATGCGATTGATTTGTCTTTTGCCCTGTTAACCCGTACTGGTAGATACTGCCGTATACGATAAAGAAGTGGCCTCGACAAACGACCTACTTAACTACCTCCACAATAGTAGGTTAACTGGTAGACAAATATTGAATTAGTCAGTCAATCAGTATAATTTAGCAAGGAACAATATAGATTGATCAGGTCATCTATTCTGAAACATGTTATAAATATAAAACATTCAGCTTCGGATTAATCGCTTGATATCATTTATAACAAATATACACAAGTAATACAACTGACTTGATTCAAATGACTTTCACTTCCCATGGTATTATCCGCAAAGCATTTGTCATGTACACTATGTATCTGATTCGCTTTTTGTTGTAGTTTTCGTGTGAGATCAATATCAAGTTTATGGAATTCGTTTAAATCACGTTGTAACTTGTTTAAATCTTGCTGTGATTTATCATTTAATACAACCGCTTCATTCCACTGTTGTTCAAGAGAATGCATTGAATTTCTTAATTCTACAGCACCTGGCATATGATCCCGATTGTGCAAAACTTGTGTAAAGCTTTGACGAACAATTTCAAGTTTTGATATTTGTTCATTGAACTGAGCACGATATCTAGATTTTAAATAAACCAAGCAGGCTTAAATAATAGTTAGGAAGAACACATCAATTTATGTAGTTCAGTACGTCGTTTATAGAGTAGGAATTTGGTGCTTCTTTACACAAATGAAATAGCTGAGGTATTCCAATTTTTGTTTGAGGTTAAATAGAAAATTTAGAAATAATTCCAGTGTAGTTAGTAAAATGTCCCTGTTTAATTATTCATAGGAATATAGATATTTAAGGGAGAAGAAACTATTAACATATAAGGTGAACAAAAGTAATATAATTATCTCTTAGTTATATTGTATTGGTAGTAGTTATCTCTCACCGAATATCTACTACGAAAATTACTCACGATATCTAATTATCAGATCCGACATGCTTTTAAAATAGCCTGATGAAAGTCTGAATATGTACTTATTAATTCCACCTGAGGCAAATTGTGTGAAATACGATACTAAGTGACATGGGGAAACAGAGAACATTCACGCGTATTAACAGCATTCATTAGTTAAATTATCATGAAGAAACATCAGGTGGTAGTTTCACTTTCGAAGGTTGAGTTTATTTTCCGTGTAGCTAGAGCACGGGGGAAAGAGAATAGTTTGTTAACAAATAAGTACAAACAGAAACAAAGGATGTCCACGTGGCTTTCATACGCAAATAGAGACTTCTCAATGGAGCCATGAAAGCCAATAGCGAAAGGTACAATTTTTAACAGTAACCAATACCCTTTTAGTAAGAGATGACCACAGTAAGCCAGAAACATACTAGATAACGGCTTGGTGTTTACGACGAAGAAGTCTAGTTTCTACTTATACAGAACGAAGACCTAAACAGTGTGAAGCAGGTGTATGCTCTTGATGAGTCGTCAGAAGGATTACATATGTCCTAGATTCCACTTCTCTAACGATGAAGAGAATTATAAAGCTTGAGAAACAAGTCTGTATATTTTTTAATGAGCATGTACCAAAGAGTTGTTTCATGACACCACTAAATAGTTTAAAATTCCAAGCTAATTTTTATTGATTAACTCTTATTATATCATTTACAGTTCACAAGTTACATTCGTTGTAATTTTTCAGTTCGAGTTAAGTCTGATAATGATCTAAATGAAAACAATATTTTTAACTTATATATACAGTGTCAAAAAATGTCCTGGTTGTATATTTATTGAAGTTTATGTTTAATAATTCGTCATATTTTTCTGTTTTACTAACATAAGCATCTGAATTTTGAGTTTAAGAAATAAAAGTACATATGATTAGTTATTTGGTTTTTGGGCGTTTTTAATTGGTGGCTATAGATTATATGATGAATACAATACAGTTTTGAATAGAATCCGGATTAATATTGTACACTACAAATAAAACAAAAATCTCTACCAGAGTGAACATCAACTCTGAAATGCAGGTACATCCATCTGACGAGTCCCAATTAGGACGAAACGCGCGTCCTGGATTCCAAGGCTAACCACTATCCATCTTTACTTAAAATGCTTGTAAATTAAGGCAATATCGATGCAATACGCACAGTAAGCACACATGCTAATAAGAGACTGATCAATTGCAGACCTAAATATTAATGAGGAGATTCAAGTAAAACAATACCGAGTGAATTGTAAATAATTAAGTTGAAGAAAACTATGAATAATAAACCGTTTTATTATTGATAATATTAACTTACTTTTTTAATTCATTAACAGCTTGGTCTACAGATTGTACAGTAGAAATATTTCTATTAACATTATTCACTGTTTTTACATAATCACCAAGCCAATTTATTAATTCTAAACGTTTCTCTTCAAAATTATTTAAATTTGTTATCAAAGATTTAAATTCATTTCGGCGTTCATTTAAACAATTACCTAATTGATCATAACGTTCGTGTAATTCATCTAATTCACGATTGACTTCATTAATTTCTTTAATATATATAAATTTCGACAACGAAAAATAAACAAACAAACATCAAAAATAAAAGTTTGTAACGTTTGAAGCATATATATATATATATATATATATATATATATATATATATATATATGTACGAGTGTAAATCATATTTCAGTAGTTAAGATCATGAGTCAATTGAAGCTAGACCACCATGGAAAACGTGGAAGCATTGAACGGCCTATTGTGGGGCTCCTCAGCAGTACACATCCACGATCCGGCCTCGTGAGATTTGAACCCACAATAGGACGAAACCGCCATCCAGTGCTTCCAAGTTTGTCATGGTGGTCTAGCTTCAATTGACTCATGATCTCAATTATTGAAATTACTAAAATATCCACAAAAACCCCTTCTGATACTAATTAATTATTCCCTTAGTCAAGTTTTTTATAAAATTCTTTTGATTTTTCCTTGCTATGATGAATTAATTATTGTAAAACAAATTTTGACGAATATGAATTTATTACCTCATTTTCTCTATCTATTTAAAGAAAATTTATGCGAATTCGATGAGAGTATGTGGAACTATCAATATATAAGTATTATTTCATACTTAAATGTATTCATTGTTTATGAGTATAAAAAAATGATTATCTAACATGCATTTTTATCGTAGAAGTAGGAGATCCTAGATCAAATTTTTTGTATCTCCATTCGTTGAGAGACAAGTAGTTTTATTAAAATAGACATGAAATGAAATAAATACATCGATCGTTCCTTCAGCTGACTATTATACCTTCCACTATATATCAGCTACCTGATCATAAGTCATTTGGTTAACTTTTAGGAAACCGATTTATAATTGGAAACTTCTCATATCCTATAAATTGTATGTTTATTTTCAGCGTATTGATAAAGAATGGAACTGTTCACATACTTAGTGACTTTTTTTCAAGCCATATTAATACATGTTCAAAAGAATTTCGGGATGAAGTTACCGAATTACATACTCCTTTATCTGTTGCCAAGAAACCGATGAGAAAGACATTGGGTCATTAAACATAATGAAGACGTTTCAACTAAAGCAAAAGAACTCTTTATCATTCGTTCATGAATATTGATTCAGAAGGGGATACAGAATTAGAAATCTTACGAAACCGACTGTCAAATGCTTAGAAAATGGTTTTCTTATTCATCTGAGCTACGAATTGTGCTTTACAGCCGACACTTGATACAAAAATGTATTAAGAATAAAATGCTGCTTTGGATCATCTCGACGTAAATATACTAATTTACTTGCTCTTGTGGAGCTTGTCACATTTGTTGTATAATGCGTAATCTTTCCAAAACCATATCCAAGCAACGTTCACCATAGTTATCGAAAGGTGAATGCAAATCAGTCAAGAGCTTGATTGTTGAACATCTAATCAATTCTGGTCATCTATCCATATCAGATTCTTCATTAAACATTGTTCGCAAAGTAAGACAAAGAGGTTCGAAGGAACGCCGAATAAAAATTTTTCACATGCCTGATCTTTATGTTCAGAAGTTATATACCCAGTCGCATAGTTTATCATGGTCGTAAAAACCCACCATATTTTGTCAGTTATTTTTTGACAAGTGTTTACCTTTTCTTCTTTATCTTTCTATATTTTTTAAGTGAACAATTATATTTCAAACCTCTTATTAATCTTATTTGGAGCTGTGTTTTTTTTCATATTTTTGACTTCCTTATTATCGTCAAGTGAATAATTTTCCATATCTCGTTTTTGTATGCTATTTCACTATTATTATCAGTAAGGATTATGAAGATTGTTAAATTTCATTAAAATCATGAACCGATATAATTTAGACAACCATTAAAAACCTGGAAGCACTGAATGACTGTTTTGTCCTGGTAAAGGACTTCTCGGCAGTGTGCATCTAAGATCCCGTATGTGAGAATCGAACCCAGGACCTTCGGTCTCGCACGTCAATGCTTAACCTATAGACCACCGAACCGGCATCCAATGGTTGCGCAAAATCATAAGTCGACCGTCCAGTGCTTGCAGGTTTTCCATGTTGGTCTAGCTTAGATAGATTTATGAGTTCAACTATTTTAATTCTATCTAATATTTAATTATCTAGATAAACTCTTGACCTAAATGTTCAAGATTATTTACAGCTATTCAACTAATTAATTAAGGAATATACGCCATCATTTTTATTATGTAATCACTTATTCGACATTTGATCAGCAATAATCTTTTCAAGAATAGACTAAAGACAAATTGGATACTATTTCACTATACATTCATAGCTGAAAAAACTTTAAATATAGGTTTAATGCTAATTAATATATCTTTTATCATACTTAAAAGTAATAATACAGAGACAAATATATAAATCAAATATTTATAAACAAAATAATTCATCATTAACATATCGGTCAATAAATTTTTACTAATCAAAATAAGGTATGATTATCTATTACCAACAATCATTACACATGTTTTAAAATAAAACGATTTACTTAAACAAAGAAATTTGGTTACTAGAAGGATGCAATTATTTATGAATATGATAGATGTTTATCGATGACCATGATAATGATATCGACAACAATAATAACAACAACAACAAAATGATTAGATATGAGATATTATATATCGAAATCATGAGAATGTTTTATACAAAAGAATTAAATATAACTAACTAATATTTAAACAAATTTACAATGATATATATCTTTAAGAGAATCTTAAATAAATAACTAGACTACAGTGAGAAGTTAAAAATTTAATTGTGTAAATCATATAGAATAATGATCATATTTATCATTAGAATCAAAGCTGAGATGTACATGAATAGGCAAATACATTAGGGATATAATATTTGACAATAATTAAAAGGCATAACACTTGAATTGATAAAATGTTATATACACATATACAAAATAATTATATGCATTAGAAACCATGCACTTCAAGCATTAAGGCACCATTATTATAGGTGATATCTTATTGACAATAAATTACTAATCGTTAGAGTTTTTTCAGATTAAAAAACCCTGAATTTAATTTTCGTAGTGATTGGTTATTGTTTACAATGCATACGATTAATTTTGAGTGAACTGGTGTTCACTGTAAGATGTGAACTAGTATCATGTTAATCAATTAGCATTCAGCGACACCAGAAGGATAATAACCTATAATCTCTGAAAACGTATCTACTTTTATAAAGTAAGGTTGGTTAGTATTTGGCGCTAGAGATTAAACTAGTTAATGATTTAAAACAAACTACTGACTATAAGTAAATCTAATTACTCAGACGACAAAAGTGTAATATCATACGCTTTAAAAGAGTAAAATCAGATACGTAAAGATATCTCTATTGACTAATGTGTACATCAGAGAGCCTTATATGACCTGAATATGATTTTAATCAATAAGCTAACATCACTGATAAATCAAAGAGAAGTGAACAAATGTTTCAGATTAGCTTGAGATTTTTCAACGGTATGTAGTGATAACTCAATTAGAAAACATGGAACGTAGGATTCCACTTCAAAGGTCTGAAAGTTATGGTATTCATCACGATATTGAAGGTTCTATGTTCACTTAGGTATATGGTCGTTGTTGCACACTATTGATCAACTAGGAACTAGGTTGAAACAGTTATTCGACGTACTATGGTTCTCGACATAAAACGTTTCTAGATATTTTAAAAATTGGACATCTTTAAAGTCAAATAAAAAAACTAACGCTTTAAGTAAATTGTTGCAAAAAAAACGATCAGTGAATAAAAATGAAACTGAAAGATCAATTATGAATTAGAATGTAAACAGAAACAAAGCGACAAACATGCACAAAATGTTTAGTTATTATTTTTTTACATGCAAATAACACACTCGTTTGTTTATATTTGTTTATAAATATATATTAATGCATAATGCTTGGAAAGCTTAGCTTACCATGTAGATTACACATAGGATCGGCACTGGAGATGCCACTTGATCCACTGCTAGCCATTGGACTTAATACATTGATTAATTTATTGTCTTTTGATTGTTTATAGGCAGCAGAAGTGGATACACGTGATACTGCTGTTGAGTTATAGTACATACACACATATATACGTTGGGATAAAGTGAATGTTTAAAAAATTGAAATTTTCAGAGAATTTATGGGTCATATAAATTGTATAGATGAACTAGACAGATAGCTATGGATAACTATAGAAGGAAGTACGAAACAGTATGGCTTATGTAATACTGATGAAATTTGCCGTTAACTGAAGCCTAGTAATGTATTGAATCCGAGTAGTTTATACACAGTGTTGTTTTCATTACGATTCAATTCGCATTATCATAGCGTGTATATACACAATTTAACATTGACCGGACTAAACAATATTGATAGATCATGAAATCCTTTATTTATTTATTCTGACTAATTGAAGTAGCAGTAAGTCATCCTAATTCTTTGGTTAGATAGTAACTTATTCATTTAAATTCTCAGATAGAAACAAACTTTACGTCAAAAATATACATTAGGATATGATTTTCGATATTTGATTTACAATTAGTTATTGAGATGGGATATGATTAACATGAAATACAAATTTACACATAGTCATTTTGATAAACTATTATCGTTTTAACTGGACGCCTGAAGGATTTAAGATATAAATGATTTAATAGACCGTCACCCTTAAAACGCTTAACATTCCAATATTAATTATACAATGAAATTCATACTAGCTAGTATAACTCTAAAATAATATTTTAAAAAGTACTAGTGTACTTAAAGATTCTTTGTAATAATAATAATAATAACAGTGTTTTAAAATGTTTATCAAATTTCGTATTTTTCTTTACATCAACTGTGAAGGTGACTAAATTCCTTCGTTTCTCTAAAGTTACTGAAGATGCTATCACGTTATGTGGTGATGAACACACCGAACAAGCTAAAGTTCTATCACAGTTAAGGATAGTGAACTTATTGACTAAACAAAAGTGTAATTAGGCAACTGTTCTGAATTTGACTTAAATAGCTTTCATCATTGTGTTGTTAAATAAACATCAATTGGCGAGATTGTGATAGTACAATACAGAGTTTAGCCAATAAGGAAGTTTTGTATACCAAATAAGCAACGAAGATTTACTGGAAAACATTTTGTAGATTATGATAGTGTGGTAAGCTTTAAATTACATCCATTGTATGATAACCTAATCTAAAAATTAGCCCCTAGTAGCTTGGTGATTGAAGTGACTTAGCTCATGCAGTTCACTTGCTGATAGTTCACTGTTTAGGTCAATAAAGTATGCCCTTAAAAAATTCGAAAACACCTACTGTTTGATTCCCCATATAAAACTAAATTTGCTTACCAGATCTCATTATTTTTCTCAAAAAGTTAAAGCTGAACCTCCTCACACACAAATGAGCCTAATTAACTTTATGAGAGTGCTGAGTAGCACTTATATCATGACAATTTACATTTAATAAATGTTCCCATCTTTTTATGAGTCATTGAAAATCTAATTGAACTTTTAATTTATAATTCTATGTGTGACTTGCTTTACCAACATCTTAATATAACTCCCCCCTAATAAATTATACAGTAGTTAAGACATTTAATCATTTGAATTGTTACGTGATGAATGTGAAGAACTATTACTATAGATGTACTGCTCGTTTGCCTCAATTGTTCCGTTTAACATTTGACAAACCCTTATTGATTTAAATTTTGAACCTTCTCTAAGATACTCAGTAAATCAAGAAACATCAAAGTATTTTTTATAACTACTCATATGATGTAAATATCATATGAAAATGAGCTAAAATTGCATTCGTATAAAACTATTTAATTAACATTTTCAAAGTACCTGAAGAAGTAGAAATATGAACATCATTTGATGAAGTTGTTCCATGTCCGAAATTCTTATCAATTCCACTTGATGTATGTAATAAAGTATCATAAGCAGAGCCTAATTGATCCACTTCATCTAAATGTTGTTTGATTGTCTCTCGGAGTAAATATAATTCATTTAATTTGTCCATTTGTTGTTTTACCGAATTCAAATTTAGAGTGATAGGTGATGATAAAGTAGTTAAACGTCCATCGGCAGTTAACAACATTTCTTGTACTTGATTACGTGCTTGTGCATAGGAATTATTAAATGACTCTCTTGCTTTTAAATCATCTTCACGTGTATTTATTAAATGAAGTAATTGTGACCAACGATTATTCAAATTATTCATATTTTCTTTCATCAATTTACCATTATCATCACTTTCAGGGAGTTTAGTTAATAAAGCATTAATGGATTGTTGTATATTATCTAAACGTAGTTGACGATTTGGTATATGCATCTAATCGTGTTCAATATTAGTAAAGAAAGGAAAATTTGGAAAAAAATATGTATTAGTTAGTATTCGTCGATTCAGTTTTATTATGCAGTTCTAGAAATAACAGTTAATAATCGAAACGTCTTAAAAACTGATCCTCTATCTGGAGATAATTCCATAGACTTGAAGTGTATGAATGAAATAGTCTTATTACATAAATATGCTGACAAAAAGCACTTTTCTGAATATTTTAAGTGATAATGAATCTTAACTTTCGAAGCTTAAGTAACGGTTCGGATCGATATGTAGTCTGACAACTAACAATGAAGTTGGTAATCAGGCTGACAACTTAACTTACTTTCGGATCCTATCAGGTTTGATAAATTTGTTACTTTACAAAATCTGGTTATAGAGGTAAAATGTTTGGTTAGATTTTATTAGACAATAATAATTTTGGTCAAAGTAATATGTCCGAATAATTTTTATAATATAAAGTAGTGTGAATTACCTTAATCTATGTATCACTATATATCATATGAGCAAAAAACTGGAGAAAGTAAATCTATCAACATAAAACTTTGAAAAAACAGAGCAGAATCAAATGAAATTAGTAAATTACTTTAATTGACTGAAGTTTTTGCCTTAAATAGTTTTCTGGTAGATGAGCAGTTGTTTGACAATTTAATTGATTTCCAAATTGATCAAGCCATATGTTAAATTCATTAGTATCATTATCATACTGCGTCAACTGATTTCGTAATGTATCCAACTGTGAAATTCGTGAAATAACATCGTCCTTCAAAGTTTCAAGTCTGACGAAAAAAATTAATGATAGTAATAGTATGTAGGATAAGGGAAAATTGTATAAATTATTATTCTACTGAATGGATACAAATAATTCTGATATTTGAAAATTTATCAAAAAAATAATAATAGCAGAAGATTGCTAGTCACTGAATAACTATGAAAAACTTATTAACATAATGTAAATTATTTAAAATTCAAGATATAAAAAATATATACTGAAGTTCAGTATTATGTTCATTTGATTACGGATGTCTTAGAAATATTACTTGCATTTGCCGGGATCACCGGGTAAGTAATAGTGAGGTTAGACACAGGGTACTAGGGAACGATGGTAAATCAGTTGATGAGGTTATGAATCTTCATCGACTGAGATGGTTGGGCCACGTGCTACGTATGCCTGAACACCGATTACCACGGCGCGCAATGCTAACCGGTGTTAGGGATGATTGGAAGAAAGTTAGGGGCGGCCAAACCAAAACGTGGCATCAGTCCTTGAAGTCACAAACTTCTGGTCTGAGCCATGTTGGTAGATGCAGACTACCTGGTTGGGGTCCGCGTGACTATGGTAACCAATGGTTGGAGACTTTGGGTGCCATGGCTCAGGATCGATCACAATGGCGTAGGTGTATACACTTTCTGTCTTCCTTTAAACTAAGAGATTAAAATCGCATCATATCTTTCTTTCTACGAACTAATTCTTTCTTCCTGTACTTTATCCTTAAATGCAATGTTTCTGTTATATATTACCACCATTGACTTAATCACTTCTATGAATCCGGTGTTCATCTTGTTGTGCTAATGAGGTATGTCAACTCGGACCGATGCATAAATGTGACTGGTCGTACGTTGTAGCTGACTGATTTATCCACTAACAAATTTACTAAGACCAAAAACCATTAGAACTGACAAGTTGAGAGTACAAATAAAACGGTATTCGTAGAAGTTAAGTAAGTGTTATAACACTAACATTTATTTACTCAAAGTTTTTTATTATTTATTGAGGTGAACACATAAATATGTGTACAAAGGAGCACCGAATACATATGGGCCACACAAACCACTTGATTTGTGTGTTGGCTGTGATACTGCCAGGATGACCAGACAAAAAAGCTGGTTTTCTTAGAGGACCATACAAGGAGCCTCCGACCTAAACGTCTGATTCACAAGGCAGTGGAGCAACGTCAGAAGATGCAGTCCTATGGTAGCCAGTGACCAACAATTGGTTCATACACCATTTATTCCTTCAGGATACTGGAGTCCATGTGAACCATTAGTTTGGAATGAGGGTTTCCCAACTCTCCTAGGTGGATTCTCCATACCCACCAACCCGGTTAAAGCGCTGGACATTCGCACTTCGTCCTCTGAATTTCGTAAACAACAACCCCGCCACGAAAAAGTAGTGAGTATGACTTCCCTGACAATGGCAGTATACGCGTGGCAACGTGGGGACATTTCCGGAGTGGGAGCGGACTCACCCCACCCTCGGCCGTACCAGGGCATTTGGGGGCTAAACCTGAAGGCACTGGACGGCCGTTTACTACTATTGTGGGACTCCTCAGAAGAGGGCATCCACTATCTCGCCTGCGGGATTCGAACGCAGGTTGTTCATTGTCGCGCGCGAACATTTAACCTTTAAACCAATGAGGTGAAAGCCCTCTAGTTATGCAAAACATTATAGCTAGTTGTCATCTGGATGGATTTGAAATTAATTTATGGTGTACTTAGTATGCAAGGAGATTGGTGAATAGAGTTACTTGGTGAAATGGGTACTTACCCTTTATGTTATTTTAAATAAAGTATACTATTATATTCTACTCATCCGTTATACTATATTTCCTTGTTATGATTATAATTCCTTATCTTTAGCGATAATTTTAATGTAATACTAGGTTTTATATTGATTCATTTACTAAGGTACTAATAAAAATCTACTTTATATTACAATCTAAAATTTCAATTATATAGATAAACGGTTTGGTGTAAATAATAATTAGTTTAATAATGAAACATCCATCATTAACGATAATCAATCCTATGGAAATTCGATGAGATCAATTGTATTCTGAGTTCTAAGTAATTAAATAAAAAATTATTGTTTATCATCATGAGACTTAGGGTTCTCGGTGTAAAATTATACCTTAAAACGATAAAATCTCGATGGAATGACTTGGATTTTTTAAATTTTAGTTAACCTAGTAATCAGACATTGAAGTACCCAATTGACAGTATTATAGAATAAAAAATATTTAAGTAATTAATTGAAGGATAAAATCAAATTGAATCATCATACCGATTATCTAAAATATCAGTTTGTTTCAATTCCGATTGTGTTAATCGTAATTTATTAGGATCTGTTATTTTAACTTGTTCCATTGTTTGATTTAAACGATTTCTTATTATTTGTGAAGTTAATTGTATTGAATTTATTTGTGCTAAAGTTTCATGTAATTTAATTATATCTAAAGGAAATTCAATTGATTGTTTTTTAATATTATCAATTTTATTATTAGTATAATCATTAGATAATTGATCACCAATTTGATTTGTTTGATTTAAAAATTCATTTAAACATTCTTGTATAGTCTGATTGGTTAATAGATATTTCATAAATTGTTTTTGTAATTTTTCACATTGATCAATTAATTGTTTATGATAATTTAAAGCATTTTCTAATGATTGATTCATTGCATTCATTGAATTATTTGTAATAAGATTAGCTTGTGTAAATTTCTCTTCAATTAAATGTAATTCAATAGATTTTAGATTCTGTAAAAAGAAATGACAGAAATAAAAGAAGTAAAATGGCTGAAAAATTCCCATTATATTAAAAACACAATTGTATGAACGAAGAATTGATTATCAACTAGTTCTCCCTAATTCATATTATTCTACATATTAAGTAATTTCCTATCTTTATTCCATTATTTTCTCTCTCACCTCATGTTGACCATGTTTATTCTGATCATTATTTATCTCACAATTTCATTTCACTTATAGACTGATTCAAGTTAACACTTCATATTAGTCAGCCCCAACATTAACGATCTGAATTGATTTTATATAACAAACAGCAATCCTTGATTCACATATTACAATTTCCAAATGATGTACTCTACCTTAAATCTGGCCAATTCTATGGATTATTAATTTTGATGGGAAACTATTGAAAAGAAATAAAATGGATAAATTAAGTGGGAGTATTTTTTGTTATTCCTTTTTTTAGGAGGGAATAAACAAGGAATAAGTTAAAATCAAACGATAAAATTAATGTTATTTACTCAATTTCGGTTTAATTAATAATTAGAGATTGTTTATTAATTCTTTATTTTACACACAAGTTTGACTTTCAAACTATCATGTAGGCAAAAAAATCAAATACCTGAGAGAATAGATTTGTTGAGACTGTGCACCTTCAAGTTAATTTCTTGCATAGAATGGTTTTGAGGAAGAGAATTGTTAAGATACTGTTTCAGGGCAGTTTGAAATTCTTCATAATTGAGTAACTAGGATGCCACTACTGAGAATGAGAAGTTTAAGCTTTACGGGATAGTTATAAATCATTGAGTAAGAACTTTACTGGTTTAAATTTCCAGTCTTCTACTAGCTCTTGTTTTTTCACTTATATAGCTGGTTTTATTACGTACAAAGAAGATAAATATATCAGCATCGAACTCGGATGACTACAACGGATAACACTTTCTGGTGACGAACTTTTAATTCTACACGCGAAATAAATTCAAACACATCAATATACCCAACATAGCTTAAATCTGTGTTGAAGCAGTAGCAAAACGAATTTCAAGCGTTTTAATTTAAATTAATTTAAATTTATGATACAAAATTGTGGAATACAAACCGATTCAGCATCGGTTTCCAAGTTAACAGGGTCAGTTGATCCTTGACTAATTCTATAATTGAATCTCATTTCGATTTCTCTGTAAACGTTTTATTTAAGATATGAAGATATTTTCTTCACAAAATAAAAAAACATTTATTCGGTCAAATTGTATTTTTAATATTTAAATAGGAATAATTAAATTCACTTGGTGCTGTTTTACTTGTATTTTCCCATCAATTGCAGTCCTAAATAACAATAAGAAGGTACAAGTAAAACAACACCAAGTGAATGTAAACTTCACCCCATTGCATAAGCAGGTGGCTATCAGGACTCAGTGGCTAAGTGGATAACGCGATGGCGTTTGAAGCAAACGGCACTTGGTTGAAGTTTCGGAGTGAACATCAACTGTGGGATGCAGGTGCATCCATCTGACGAGTCCCAAATAGGACGAAACGCGCGTCTTGGATTCCACTGCTACCCACTATCCATTTTTGCTTAAAGAGCTTGTGACTTAGGAAACAATTAATTGGTATCAGAAGGGAGTTTTGTGGAGATTTTAGTAATTTCAATAGTTGAGATCATAAGTCGATTGAAGCTGGACCGCCATGGAAAACCTGGAAGCACTGGACGGCCGTTTCGTCCTAGTATGAGGCTCCTCAGCAGCGCGCACCCACGACCCCGCCTCGTGGGATTCGAACCCAGGACCTGCCGGTCTCGCGCGCTAGCACTTCACCTCTAGACCACTGAGCCGGCATCCAGTGGTGTTAATGTTTAACTTCAACTAATCTATAAAATTAGGCGACACATCCACTATTGTCTTCTGTGAGTTACTATCTCACAACAGACCCGGTTGAACTCCATTGGTCACTGCTTCTCACTAGAACTTCAGGATATACATCTTGAAGCCAGTCACTAGTGATTGACTGAAATAATAAGATTAAAAAATGAAGTTAAATAAATTTATTATCATATAAATGACTGACTCATAAATCTTACTTTTAGATCATATTCGGTTTTATTAAGATCACCTTGTAATGTATATAATTTAGTTAATTGTTCTTGACTAATTTTTTTAATTTTATTCATTGTTAAAGTATTTAATTCATCAGATCGAAGAAGACTTTTTTGTATTATATTCAATTGTAATTTAGTTTTATCTAATTGATGAATTGATTCAGATAAATGTTTCTCATATTGTTTATATAGAATATTAATTTCTGTAAGATATGTTGATTGAATTTCTAAACGACCAATTAAATGTAATAGACGATTATTTGCTTCTTTTACTGTATATTCTATTCTATCTTCTAATTCTATATTATTTCTTTGAATTTTATCTTCATATTGTTTACAATTTAAACCAGTGAAATGATTTAATTTGATATTATATGTTTTCTATCATTAAAAGAAAATAACAGAGAGAACAATAATGAAAAGTTGAAGAGTTAAGAAAAGATGGAGTTTTTACTGTAGAATTGATGAATAAATTACATTGTATCTCAATAGTTGAAATCATGAGTCACTTGTGGCTGAACCACCGTGGAAAACCTGGAAGAACTGGACGGTCGTTTCGTCCAAGTATGGGACTCCTCAGCAGTACGCATCCACGATCCCACCCCCCGCGAGATTCGAACTCAAGACCTATCAGTATCTATTTCATACTTACGGATTACATGATTAATAACTAGAAACACAGACATTATATTAAAATAATATGACTTGAAGTTGAATTGCATGATGTAGATAAATGTATACTTTATCTTTTTGTAAACTTTGTACTCTATTATCATTTCATATGACTTATTTATTTTTTTAAAATCCTACTTTTTATTATGAATTTAAATAGTGGATTAACTTTAATTAGACAATCAATGAAGAATTAGCAAGTATTGGATATTTGTTTCATTCGAGTATACGATTTGTCAGCAATACTCATCCATAACCTCAATAGATATTGAATCTAGAATCTTTGGGTTTCGTAGTTAAAACTTACACTTCTAATCACTGAGTTGATATCCAATAAATTAAATGATTAACTTCAATCAAATCTTATTAGGTTGTTTTAACCTAGAAATGGTATTATTAATTTCATATTTTTAGCTTTTTATCTTGTTAATCTCCTCATGTTGTTGTTATATAAGCTATATCAACCTGGACTGATGTATATTTTAATCGGATCCTACTAATTTATTATTTCCCTTACTAAATTACCTAATTTCTTGTGATTAGAGAAATGATAAATGGGAAGATATGTTTTAAATATATCAAGTGCTTTAACCATTCAACCGCCTACCCATTCACAACTAAAGTAGAATTTTTAAATAATTTTATTTATTAATTAGCATTGTACTTACCTTACTATCAGCGTAACGATTAACAGATGCGATGAATTTTTGTTTTACACTTGGCAATGTACTAATAACATTATTATGCGATGAATTTGATTCACTTAAAGCTGCTTTTATTCGTAAAATGCATGACTCTATTTCATCTGGATGATTAATTGTATTTAGTTTATTCGACGGTTGATTTTCTCCAGTTGTAGTTGTAGCAGTAGTAGTATTTACGGATGGTGTATTAACAAGTAAAACAGAATCTAGGTTTTCTAATAAATTACGAAGACTCTGTAATTTATAAGTAAGATGTTCTAATGAATCTAAACTATGAAGTAAAATTCGAACTCGACCCTCAGCTTCAGTTTGTAACTTGAAATGAGAAGAAACAAGGAAAATATATACATTAAACTTGGATAATATTTTATTGCACTGATTATTCATAGAATAGTAACTAATGTCATAGTTATTTAGACCGTTGTGTTGGTTGAATTTTATAGATAAAATTGAAATCCGGTCCCTAGTCCATGTGACTCAATGTCACATGCGATATATATGTTTTGAGTAAGGTTGTTGGATTCAATAAGTAGAAAAGCTTGGTCTAGCTTGTAATTATCATCAAAGCGTGTCTACAACCTCGAAGGAACTGGTAATATCGATGAGATTCAAACCCGCGTTTATGAATAATAGACTTCAAGAGTGTTACTGATAATGGGCAAACATGGTTTTCCTACAACTGACCTTGTTCTCAGAATATCATTCAAAATTTACTGAAATAATAAACTCAACTTACATCTTCTAAACGTGTTCGTAATTCTTGACATTTTACTTCTAATAGCTTCCAAATAGATTCTGGTTGATTAGTATGACGTAAAGTTTCAATAGCTTGTTCAGCTTGAAATAATACAGATCTACTTGAAGATTGACGAGTACGAATTTTATCTAAAATTTCCTGTAATAATAAACATGCGTATATAAAGTTATGCTTTGTAGTAAATCAGTCAATAAATAAGCGAGACTGTTGATATAAGGTAATAAAAAACTAAGGATATAAACCCAACTAAAAATACGAAAACGGTTCTGCACCTAAGGAATCAGCTTATATTATGAGTGAGATTATAATTGATTGTGAACAATTTCCTAACATTCTTGAGCATATCTTGTCACTTGATTTTTAAAATTTACAAAGCCAGTGGAATTAAATTGTACGATAATTAAATATAAGAGCAGATTAGAAATCAGTTTTATTAATTACTTCTGATAATCCTCTTTATTTGCCATTCCTTAGTGGTTTTTCAACTGATATCAGCCCCCAAATGCCCTGGTACGGCCGAGGGTGGGGTGAGTCCGCTCCCACTCCGGAAATGTCCCCACGTTGCCACGCGTATACTGCCATTGTCAGGGAAGTCATACTCACTACTTTTTCGTGGCGGGGTTGTTGTTTACGAAATTCAGAGGACGAAGTGCGAATGTCCAGCGCTTTAACCGGGTTGGTGGGTATGGAGAATCCACCTAGGAGAGTTGGGAAACCCTCATTCCAAACTAATGGTTCACATGGACTCCAGTATCCTGAAGGAATAAATGGTGTATGAACCAATTGTTGGTCACTGGCTACCATAGGACTGCATCTTCTGACGTTGCTCCACTGCCTTGTGAATCAGACGTTTAGGTCGGAGGCTCCTTGTATGGTCCTCTAAGAAAACCAGCTTTTTTGTCTGGTCATCCTGGCAGTATCACAGCCAACACACAAATCAAGTGGTTTGTGTGGCCCATATGTATTCGGTGCTCCTTTGTACACATATTTATGTGTTCAAATAAACATAAATAAATCAGCCATTAAAAAGTACTATTTTCTAAGTAAGCTGTTAATCAAAAAACCAAATAACCTAATAGTTTATTTTGATTTTTGAAAACATATGAGCAATTGTACGCATAACAGAAAATGATAGTTATATAAAAATTTATACAAACTTACTTGGTGATCATCCAGGAGGTGGCGGTTTAAATTATCGTCTAAAGTCAAATTCCCCATTTGTAAAAGTTTTAGTTCTAAACCAGTTATCCATGAAGTTTCTTTATCCAAAGCAGTGGAAAGTTGAGATATAAGCTTTCTTGTAGTTTCTGATTCTGCAGACTATAGATATTTAGTTTTGATTGAGAATTATTTATATGTTGTAACCGAACGAATTTTTATATGTTCCGTATAACAAAACAATGGAGAAGATAGTTTTGTTTTAATGATGACAAATTCAAAACTGATAAATATTTAGTATGATAATATAATTTCGATGCTACTTATAATGATACTAGTAGTAAATACGAAAGAGGGTTTATATATTGTAACAGGAAATAACAATTATTTATGATGAAATATAAGCTTTGGATAGCCAAATAAAGACGGGCGACCATCTAATAAGACAGAAAGTTGTATCTTGGATTCTTTCACGAATGGTTATATAGTCGATATATGCATTAAAAGATGTTACCCAATCAACATTAACAACTACTAACTCATGACAGAAAATTTTTTATATCATCACCAATCGACCGTGAACAAGATTTTTGATTTGTTTGTTTCTGAAGAGAAAGAGACTTAATATAACAAATTCACAGTATTCTGAAAATACTGTCGTTCTTGTTTTGTTTATATTTGTAAAGTAAGCAAGGTTTCGTCATTAGATATTTAAGCACTTAAACAAATTATAATCTTTGCAATGTAAGTTCAGAAATACAATACCAAGGTGAGAAACCAGTGTTATTCACTTTCAAACTTTCCAACCAATTATTAACTAGATGGAACGGCTGGTACATTTTATTCACATTAGGATGATTATTTATGTGAAAGTCATCACCAATTTCTCAGTGCTACTTGATTTATATAGATCATTATTTTTCTAAAACTGTTGTCTGTAAAAGTGGTAGTGAAGTCTACAAAAATACATGTAATTCATGAGAAAGGGTAGTAAGTAATATATGTGCTTCCGGGAACCCATCAGTACCAATAACTGTCATATAGAGTTCTAAAAAGCGGTAGGTAAAGCTAGTCGGACAATAACAATCTCATCACTGAGATTAAAACGTGGATCACAGGGAATTTATGCTGAGATTTTAATATTTTTTACTGAAAATCCCCCATTGTGTTTAGTTACGTAATAATGAGTAAAATTATTATTACTATTATTATTATCGGTATCGCCAGTTTTATTTTTTTCCAAAAACACTCAGTTGTGTTAACTATTACCCAAGATACTATTGTAAAAGTTGTAAAATTAGGTTCTTTTTGATATTATCAATATGCTTATACTATTCAGTCAATATAGAATAGTATAAATATTTTGTACTTTGAATTCATAAACTTTAAGAATACTAGCAATCATCCTTTTCGGCACAAATGAAACAATCACTTTTCGATTTTGTTTAAATGTCTCTCGTTTTGGGTGTCAAAATATGATGGGTTATATAAGTGTCTAGCTAAACAAACACACTGCAGTAGTAAATATATTTTGTTTATGACGGATTTGATCATTTATACAGCAAAAATCTAATAATAATAATAATAATAATAATAATAATAATAATAAGCGTATCGATTAAGAATCTCATAAATATTGTTCATAAATGACACCATTTAATAACACTCTTATGATACATAACTAGTCAGTTGGTCGGTAATTTTTTCATGTAAAATCTGTTCTGATTTGAGGTATTGGTTTCAGCTAGTGAACTAGGATTCGTTCACCAACTTTCATTATTCGAGCCATGTCACAAAAGATACAAGGAATTGCAAATAGTTTTTCAGATTAGTGAAACAGTATAACCACCAAAAGCAACAAACGATGTACACACATTATGAATAACATGAATTCGTCAGTCCTCACGAATGAACATACGATGAGGTACTAATACAAAAAATTAGTATTGGATAGTACTCCAAGAATAATTAGGATCAGAATTGCATAAGAGCGCTAAATATTAAAATGACTGTAAAAGCGAAATTCAGAATGATAAACTTCAAAGAAGAGGAATATCAATCATGGAAACAAGTATCTTAGTGCCACCAGGAAATGAGTAATTGATTTTAAGACTACATAAGTCAGTTCAAATCTATATGATACATCAGTATTGTTAGCTTCCATGAGGAAAGTTTAACTCACACCATCATATACACCAGTCAGTAAATAATTAAAGGTGTACCATGTAACGTATATGAAGAAAATAGAGCATTTGTCACTTAATGGATGTTAGATATTAATTAATACAAAGTGGTTGTAAGTCATTTATACTGCGGTAATCTAATACTGATTAACAGATTTTTAAACTCTCTATAAACTATCGAATAAAACTCTAAACATAAGACAATTGAATAATTCGAAATGGACCAAAATCTTTCTTCACTTTAAACAAGCGTAAAATAAAACTTTACCAGTGTTTTCTAAATCACTTATATATAAAAAAGACATTTAGGTACAAAGAAAAAACAGTTGTTGTTACAAACAACAGTTAACCAAAGAAGTAATTTAAAAACGGTGGATTGGATAACCGTTTTAATTCATATCTTACGACAGCAACAATGATATTTATTGCAGACTTGAATACAAAAGCTTGATTAAGAGAATGAAGATTATTATGAAATCAATACATGTAACGTAAATAAAAATGTAATATGAAATAATCATAATTCCGTTCAGTTGCGATAAAAATCGCATATCAAACACAAAACATTCTTATAAATGCATAAGTAATAGGAAGTGAAAAGGTTAAAATAAAGCCAGACAAAAGTGAAGATTTAAAAGTATGAAAGGATTCAACAAAATAGCATGTCAAACCCTGCGAAACAGATATGAAGAAAAAATATTTAGAGCAAGAACAACAAGTGTAAAACTTTGACAAAATTAAAAAAAAAGCTACAACGGAAACGATCAGAGAAGAAAATAATAGAATATGCAAAAAGGTAAAACAATAGCAAATATCAGGTTACAATAGGAAAAAAAACCGTCTATTAAAAGATAAAACGCACAAACAGATCAAAAAACGATAAAGCAAAAACATCAAACAAATTGAATAACATAAACTTACAGAATCAGAAAAATCATCCCGTATACGATGAGACACCAAAGTACCAGAGGTGAGCGGATCAACAGATAAATTATTATCACGATCACAAATTCTCACAAGTGTATTCATCAAGTCAGATGGACTAGTCGCTGACTCCAGTTGATCGCTCTTCAAGTCAGACACACTTGCACCAACCTCATCTACACACAATGAATCACCCGTACCACCGACTGATCCCAACTCAGACAACCTTCCCACACCAACATCTACAACTGGCTCCGAAGCACTCGTCGACTGACACACCACACCTCCTGGTCTCGAGGACGTCGACTCCATCGCCAGAGCAATCAAACCTACAGGCGCCAACAAACCTGTCAACATCATTCTACCAAGACTCTCGAGACGTCCGGAACTAGGATCACGAACCAACGACCGCTCACCCGATATAACACCACTGTTCACAGCCTGTGACAACGTCAACACCTCGCCACTAGACGGATCACGAACTAGTCCAGACTTTGTGTCAACAAGACCCGCTTCAATAGCCTCACGTAACTCAAGTCCACGCTGGTCAGGCAGAACAGACACTTCTCCATACCTAACACCATCTGACGACAGCATGTCCGAATCCAAACCACTGTCCACACCTCGTCTCTCTGTCATGTCGGACAACAACTCGGATACACTCGTCGAACCCACACCCATCACAACACCATCTCTGCTCGACGACAAAACACCCTCACTCGTCTGCATCGCTCGCCTCTTCACATCAACGCTGTCCACATCCACACCAGATACACCGTACTCAGAAATCGTCTCTGATGACACAACACCCTCAGATTCATCACCGCCTCTGTGCACTGGTGTCGCGTCACGACCGAAACTCATCTCACCACGTTCACCCACTCTCACATCGGTCATCATCAAGTCGGATGGACGAGTCGCTGACTCCAGTTGATCGCTCTTCAAGTCAGACACACTTGCACCAACCTCATCTACACACAATGAATCACCCGTACCACCGACTGATCCCAACTCAGACAACCTTCCCACACCAACATCTACAACTGGCTCCGAAGCACTCGTCGACTGACACACCACACCTCCTGGTCTCGAGGACGTCGACTCCATCGCCAGAGCAATCAAACCTACAGGCGCCAACAAACCTGTCAACATCATTCTACCAAGACTCTCGAGACGTCCGGAACTAGGATCACGAACCAACGACCGCTCACCCGATATAACACCACTGTTCACAGCCTGTGACAACGTCAACACCTCGCCACTAGACGGATCACGAACTAGTCCAGACTTTGTGTCAACAAGACCCGCTTCAATAGCCTCACGTAACTCAAGTCCACGCTGGTCAGGCAGAACAGACACTTCTCCATACCTAACACCATCTGACGACAGCATGTCCGAATCCAAACCACTGTCCACACCTCGTCTCTCTGTCATGTCGGACAACAACTCGGATACACTCGTCGAACCCACACCCATCACAACACCATCTCTGCTCGACGACAAAACACCCTCACTCGTCTGCATCGCTCGCCTCTTCACATCAACGCTGTCCACATCCACACCAGATACACCGTACTCAGAAATCGTCTCTGATGACACAACACCCTCAGATTCATCACCGCCTCTGTGCACTGGTGTCGCGTCACGACCGAAACTCATCTCACCACGTTCACCCACTCTCACATCGGTCATCATCAAGTCGGATGGACGAGTCGCTGACTCCAGTTGATCGCTCTTCAAGTCAGACACACTTGCACCAACCTCATCTACACACAATGAATCACCCGTACCACCGACTGATCCCAACTCAGACAACCTTCCCACACCAACATCTACAACTGGCTCCGAAGCACTCGTCGACTGACACACCACACCTCCTGGTCTCGAGGACGTCGACTCCATCGCCAGAGCAATCAAACCTACAGGCGCCAACAAACCTGTCAACATCATTCTACCAAGACTCTCGAGACGTCCGGAACTAGGATCACGAACCAACGACCGCTCACCCGATATAACACCACTGTTCACAGCCTGTGACAACGTCAACACCTCGCCACTAGACGGATCACGAACTAGTCCAGACTTTGTGTCAACAAGACCCGCTTCAATAGCCTCACGTAACTCAAGTCCACGCTGGTCAGGCAGAACAGACACTTCTCCATACCTAACACCATCTGACGACAGCATGTCCGAATCCAAACCACTGTCCACACCTCGTCTCTCTGTCATGTCGGACAACAACTCGGATACACTCGTCGAACCCACACCCATCACAACACCATCTCTGCTCGACGACAAAACACCCTCACTCGTCTGCATCGCTCGCCTCTTCACATCAACGCTGTCCACATCCACACCAGATACACCGTACTCAGAAATCGTCTCTGATGACACAACACCCTCAGATTCATCACCGCCTCTGTGCACTGGTGTCGCGTCACGACCGAAACTCATCTCACCACGTTCACCCACTCTCACATCGGTCATCATCAAGTCGGATGGACGAGTCGCTGACTCCAGTTGATCGCTCTTCAAGTCAGACACACTTGCACCAACCTCATCTACACACAATGAATCACCCGTACCACCGACTGATCCCAACTCAGACAACCTTCCCACACCAACATCTACAACTGGCTCCGAAGCACTCGTCGACTGACACACCACACCTCCTGGTCTCGAGGACGTCGACTCCATCGCCAGAGCAATCAAACCTACAGGCGCCAACAAACCTGTCAACATCATTCTACCAAGACTCTCGAGACGTCCGGAACTAGGATCACGAACCAACGACCGCTCACCCGATATAACACCACTGTTCACAGCCTGTGACAACGTCAACACCTCGCCACTAGACGGATCACGAACTAGTCCAGACTTTGTGTCAACAAGACCCGCTTCAATAGCCTCACGTAACTCAAGTCCACGCTGGTCAGGCAGAACAGACACTTCTCCATACCTAACACCATCTGACGACAGCATGTCCGAATCCAAACCACTGTCCACACCTCGTCTCTCTGTCATGTCGGACAACAACTCGGATACACTCGTCGAACCCACACCCATCACAACACCATCTCTGCTCGACGACAAAACACCCTCACTCGTCTGCATCGCTCGCCTCTTCACATCAACGCTGTCCACATCCACACCAGATACACCGTACTCAGAAATCGTCTCTGATGACACAACACCCTCAGATTCATCACCGCCTCTGTGCACTGGTGTCGCGTCACGACCGAAACTCATCTCACCACGTTCACCCACTCTCACATCGGTCATCATCAAGTCGGATGGACGAGTCGCTGACTCCAGTTGATCGCTCTTCAAGTCAGACACACTTGCACCAACCTCATCTACACACAATGAATCACCCGTACCACCGACTGATCCCAACTCAGACAACCTTCCCACACCAACATCTACAACTGGCTCCGAAGCACTCGTCGACTGACACACCACACCTCCTGGTCTCGAGGACGTCGACTCCATCGCCAGAGCAATCAAACCTACAGGCGCCAACAAACCTGTCAACATCATTCTACCAAGACTCTCGAGACGTCCGGAACTAGGATCACGAACCAACGACCGCTCACCCGATATAACACCACTGTTCACAGCCTGTGACAACGTCAACACCTCGCCACTAGACGGATCACGAACTAGTCCAGACTTTGTGTCAACAAGACCCGCTTCAATAGCCTCACGTAACTCAAGTCCACGCTGGTCAGGCAGAACAGACACTTCTCCATACCTAACACCATCTGACGACAGCATGTCCGAATCCAAACCACTGTCCACACCTCGTCTCTCTGTCATGTCGGACAACAACTCGGATACACTCGTCGAACCCACACCCATCACAACACCATCTCTGCTCGACGACAAAACACCCTCACTCGTCTGCATCGCTCGCCTCTTCACATCAACGTCGTCCACATTCAAACCATGTATAGTCGTCCAATCCCCTTTTTTCTGGACTCTATATTTTTTGTGCGAGTCATATGTTTTTGTCTGTTTCTCATTTTTTTCGTTTTTTCCCTTGTTTTCTTCGTAGTGTTTATGTGGTTCGTGCTTTGTATATTTTTCCTGTTGTTTTGTTGAGAATGTTCCATCATTTGTTTTACCTTTTTCTGTAATTGCACTGGTTTTGTTCTGTGTATTTTCATTCGATTTGTCATTGCTTCCGTTATGTATATTCATAGTTTGTTTGTTGTCTGATAGTTTGATCTGTTTACTTGTTTCGTACATCCCAATTTTTTCATTTTCATTTTGCCATATTATATTTTTGTGTAGCACATTTTTTCGAATGATCTCTTTATCGCTTTCGCTTAATCGTTTTTCAATTCTGACGTTCATTCTTCTGTGAACACCTGTTGAACATAGTCCTGTTCTAATTAGTAGTTTCATGAGATTTGATCTCCAGTGGTCATGTAAAGACTCTGTTGTTTCTGTTTGAAATATTAATTTTGCTGTATCAAGTATAGTTGCTAAACTATAATAAACAGGTATTTCTTGATCGCCGTACATGGGATGTTCTTTCAAATTATCTTCATTATAGTGCTGAACACATACAAGCAATTGACTAGGATCAATTAATGCTTTTTCTACAGCTTCTAATAAATTAACTGTACTAGTTCTTCCACATTGTGTTCTTAGTAAACCGTGTTCAGTATCTATCCATCCTCTTTGAATAGCAGTTTCAAGAAGAATATACCGTGGTGTATATTTTGCCGATAAATCTGAAGTAATTTTTGGTGTAGGATCAGGAAATTGATATCTTACTAATGATAAACTAATAGCTGGTATTGTAGTACTGTCAACTAGACGAACAGGTTGGAGAGGATGAACTAGTGATTTCAGCGGTAATCCTAAAGAATTCCTAAAATGTGTATTCTTAACATATATAATGTTTAATTATATTTTAGTGAGGATTCCAGCAATTATATAAATGCATGCATACAAGCGGTAAAACAGGCGAGCAAATAAGCAGACAAGCGAATTGGTAGGCAGGCAGTGAAAGAAACGACACAGACGCGGGATATAAATTTAAAATAGTCAACAAGCAAAGAAGCATAAAAATAAAAAAATAAAAACAAAAAAAACAGGAACGTAGTGATGCAACAGGGGATCGATTATGTAATGCACAATGACATAGTATCAAATAGTTAACAATCATTACCATGGATAAATGATTTCGATATTTTCAATGAGTAGTATAATGATGATGATGGTGATAATGAGATGATCATGATAGAAATTCATCATCATTGTAATTTTTATTTCAATAATGATAACGATAATGATAGTAATTTAAATAAACAGTCACAACGACAATAATAACACAACGCAAAAAACGGAGGAAAAAAAAGAGGAAAAGAAAAACGTTTACTATTAGTTAACAGCTTTAAACAAATATTATGAGTTAATACATAAAAAATATACATATTAATTAACTAAGCAATTAATAAATATCATATATGAAAATGTGAATGAAAATTAGGCAAGCGTCTAATTTTACATTCAAATAATTCAATTTTTTTACAACTTGTTACTCAGATTATCAAGGGACCCATTGTGTAGCAGAAAAGATGGTACATTCGTAACTCTGATTTACTGTTCATATAAATTATCAAGTAGTATTAGAAACTTGGCAATTTCTTTTCCAAATTATTGTGTACGTAATGATATTTAGTCGATTACTCGGTTCTTTTTAGCCTGATAATTTGTTTTCTACAAATGCATCTTTCTCTAGGTTCTGAAACATAAGCCTACTTATTAATGACAGACACTATTCTCGAATTGCAATTGCTGTCTCATTTTGTTAGTCAGGGGTTGGAATTCCGAATAACTGTCTGACAAAGCTTTTTATTTAAAGTCAAACTGTCGTTTAAGTGGATATAATGAATCGTCATCTAATTTGAAAATGTAACGATATATATGCTAGAAATTATTATTATCATCATTTTTATTTAGTTTCTTTATAAACGAATTGATGATAGTCACTCTGTTTAACTCCAACATTTCAAAGATTAATCTATTTCTCAGAAATCACGTTATGGAAGTAGAATGTATAAATGACATAGCCCATTCGATGGAAGCATATGAAAAGATTAAGGGATCTATGATAATTTTACAGAACTGGTCAATATACATATCTTTGTAATTAGCTAAGTGCCCAGTTCGGAAAAGAAAAAATTATGCACATATATCATAAAATATTTAACAAAAAATAACACTTCTAATGTCACATAAAAATGAAAATAATAATCATTGCTAAAGCTGACAAGGTAAGTAATAATAATAGTTATTATGACCATCGATAAAGTCAGAGACAAGTATAATGTTAAAAGAATTCAAATAGTTTAATAAAAAATTTTTTCTGGTTTAGATAATAGTTTAAATCTTGCACGACTTCATGTTTGCTTATGAACCGTCAAAGATTCATAAGCTCAACAATAGGACTAATGTTATTAAGGACTATTCTCACATATCAATTGTTATATGCATACTTATACATTGTTATATTGAACATTTTTTAACAGCTCAAACAGATTTAAGTGACTAAGTATTTTTTAAAAAAAAAAGAAAATGGAATAAATATTAGCTATTGAACGAAATAGTGGTAAGATCTGACATTGTATTAATGACATATTAGCATTTCCATTAATTTGTTGGGGTGATCTAGAAAACTCGCAAAATACAAGAAAGGTTTAGAAAGCACTAAGAAGCATTTTATCCAATCACCGTTCACTTGAAGTCTAGCCAGAAACATCAATAAAGTGAAAAGTCACATGTAGAGTTTTTGATTGGTTCATTACTATATTGATACTATGTTTAGTAGCATTCCAGAATTTTCGGGAAACCCAAGGACATCTAAAATACTGAAAAAAAACCCTACATTTTCTGTACTAAAACGAACCTTTGGAGTAAAGTGCTTCTCACATATTTTGCGCCTTTTCTCTCGTGTTTAGGTCGCTGTGTAGTTTAAGCTTGGGGGTTACGACAATAGCTTAGGAACCAAATATAGCGTTCCATTAGCAAGACAACATAATGATAACCGTTTCAAAGTTCAATAAATATTTGAAGTTGATAAGCAGTAGATTTTGACAAAATTGTAAACTGTTCAAAACCACACTTCAATCTAACCTTCTTCATATTTGAAATAAATAAAATATAAATATTTGAGTAGAGAATTGGAAGAATTACTAATGTTTTGATTGAAATCATGAACTAATTGGTGTTAGACAACCGTTGAAAACCTGGAAGCACTGGACGGTCGTTTCGTCCTATTGTGGGACGACTCAGAAACTACTCAACGATCCCACACGCGGGATTCGAACACAGGCCTTCGGTCTTGCGCGCGAACACTTAACCTACTGGACCACTGAGCCGGCACCCAACGGTGTGTCTAACATTAACGAATCCACGAAATTGTGCGACCATCTTCCATTGTACTGAGGTAGATACTTGTCTCTACCCGACACGGATTAGCTCCACTAGTCACTGCTTCTTACTAGAATTCCGAGAATTCCCTCACGAAGCTAATCAATAGTGAGCACATGTTAATTATCAGTATAGGGTCCTACAATAGGACGAAACGGTCGTGCAGTGCTTCCAGGTTTCCAACGGTGGTCTAACATCAATCGGTTCATGATCTCAATCAAAACTTAATAATCTCCACAACCCTATACTGATAATTACTAATGTCCTTGTATGGAAAAATTTTTAACATTGAAATATCCATTATTCCTAACTAATTTGTCTAAGATCGTATTTTCACCTTCTGATTGTGTTTCTTATTATAAGATTCTGTTCTATTTTTAATAATTTTCTCAATGTGACTTACTTTCTTATACTCGTTTATTATGAATTATCTTTCGAAAATGAACATATCTCAATGGGTAATAGTGACATTAATTCCTAATATATGCTTGTTGTTAAACTAGGTTTTATCCTGAACTTATCTATCAAAACAAAGACTGAAAGACTTATTAATAATGAAAACATAATAAAATATATCCAGTTTTTCCAGCTTAATTACTTCTTAGAATGAGAAAAAAATATTTAAAAGAGCGCTAAGGTATTAGTATAACTCAAAGGTCGTCTGTAAATTGTAACCTCAACGATTACACTCATTTACACATGTTTATAATCATTTTGAACAATCAAACATAAGATAAGATGATAAACTTATCAGGAAACGATTAAATACATTTAGTGTATTCAAAAGAATAACTGAAACTCGATGATTGAATTGAATTTATAAACGGAATAGTATTTCTAGGTTAATGGGTTGATCGGTATAATATTATTAAACCATTGACGAATAAAGCTAATACTGCAGTAAACAGAACACGGGTGGGGATAATCGAATATATTTGACGACTAATTACAGAACTTGTTAATAAAATCTAACATCCATATAGTAAATGTTCAATTGCAAAATGTCCATCAATTGTCTCAAAATGACTCAGACTTGATTGTTCTTGCATTTTCATACAAATTGCATTCTGTTTTCATTCTTTATTGCTCGATCTTCTTGTCTCTCTGCTGCCAGACATTCCGTTCACGACTAACATCATATACTACTTATGTCTACATAAGTAGCACACACCACAGTACTTGTTTAAATCTTATTGTAACTGGGAATTTTTGTTTTGATACATTAATCATCTTTGTAACATAAATGTTAGTCAGTTAAATGAATCTATCTTAGAAATTTAAATTAATAATGATAATAATCTACGTATAAATATACATTCTTATAAACTGTTAAAATTTAGTATAAAAGTGTAATTCTCAATAGTTTCAGTGATTTCCAATGACATACTATTTGATATCAGACCATAATAAAAACTAATTAGGATTTATTATGTATTTTCTTAATGGCTAATGGAGTATTTAGTAACGAAACACCAAACAGAAATATATTCACTGAATTAATCTCTACTACTTATATTAAAATATTGTTCTCATAAAAGTAAAAAGTAAATTCTCTGTTAAAACTATGTAAAAATGTTTACAAGAACTATATTAATAATTTAAAATGAGAATCATAGTACATGGTGAAATTGATTTGTACTACTTATATAAACATATGTATTTCAGTGATGGCTGACAAACTGCTGTTGTCCCTGTGTTGAGTAGTTTTTGAATATTTATATAAATTGAAGTAAAACAAGAAATAAGTTGTCAATAAACGTACCTTAGTATTTTTATTCACCTCTTGTTTACGATCACTATAGTGTTGTTCATTAGGATGTGAATATGTCGAAACGTCAGATTTTTCACTTTTCATATTGTGATTACTTTCAGCTGAGGTAATCTGATGGTCTGATTTCAGTTGATATCTAATAGAAGAATCTGTCAGTATCCGATGATTAGGTCGATAACTTGGTGGTGTTTTACATTGTATTTGACGTTGTACATTTAATGTCGTCTGTGGTGAAATATGCACAGATTTTTGATCAGTTGAACAGATTTCTTTATTTATATTATTTTGAAGTTGTTTACCACGAAGTATAGTATGTACAGATCTTGTAAAAATGGTAGTTTCTTCAACTGTACGTACATGGACGTGATCAAATGAACTGCCGATTAAATCAAATGGTGGTGGATTACCAACGGGCAATGCTTGTATCCAGCCTTGATACAAAGCTTCTTCGATTGAATATAAATTTCCGCTTACTGGATGAGTATATGAACAATGAATAGGATCAATAATACCAGTCCCAATTGCATCAGATACTGAAACTAAATTATTCAAATAAGGATCAAACACTCTTTCTAAACGATATATATCATGACGATAATGAAATACTTCCAACCAATATAAAGAATTAGATGTTCGCTGATCATTTTCCAAATGTTGTTCAGCTTGAGTAAAAACAATACCGAAAACAAAACCTTTTGTTAATGCTTCTGGAATAGGGTAGAATTGTCCACTGATTGGATCACAAATAGTTTTTCTATGCACGTCAACACGACCTTCACGAACCATCGTATCGGTGATAGAGGCTTCAACACGTACATCATCATGTAGATAATAGAAAGCATAAAGTACACAGTTGCGTTCTTTTAATTTAGGTATATCACAACTTTTTATTTTAGGTTTTTTACGAATAGTATATTCATCTCCATCATTTACTGTAGATTTTGAGCGTAAATTACAATGAGATGATTTACCACGTAGTCGTCCAACACCATGACAATCTAAGAATTTAATGAATCTTGATTCAGTACGACCACTGTTAGCAATAAAATCGTTTCCATTACTTAATAAATGGCCAGATGGTATGACAGGAGGTAATGTGTTATTGCGTAATTCAGCAGTATAACTGGAATCTTTCTCACTTCGTCTTTTAATAGCTAATAAGGAATCCATACTATGAGTATATCCTTTATTTGGTAAACCATTGAGATTTCCGAGAAAAGTCTATAAAATTATTTTGTTTTTAAAATAAAAGAATTATTTGAAGTCGGGTTATTTAAAAGAATTACTGGTTAGAATTAGTATAATAATAAGTGTAATCAAACAAGTTAACGTAAATTTTCGTGATCATTAATGTTAATTTTTGTCAACTATTTTCAAGTTCATGCAGTAGATGAAGAATGGTATGAACATAATTTAATACGCAAACTTAGGTTTGCATAACTTATGGCTATCATTTATCGGTTTGACTTAAATACGTATTGGGACAGACCACAGACAATATTATGAATGATGATGAACGAACCACAAAACATAAATCCTCCTTTAAATTTCGTGTATTATACTTAGGTTAACCCAATTGTGCAACAGTGTTAATAAGAGCCAAATACAAATTGAGTTGAAAAATTTATTTCAGACATTCATTTCTTCAGATTATTTATTATTTATTTATTTGAACACATAAATATTGGTACAAGGGGGAACCAAATATATATGCGCCACACAAAACAATGATAATTTGAAGAGAAGAAGAAAAGAGAAAAAAAAGTAATGAACGTGGAGAATTATAAAATAAAAAGAGAGAGAGAACAATGATGGGGAAAACGAAAAGGTACAATCTGAAGAAATCTTTCAGTTAAGGAAGATACAACCACTTTTTATGAAGAAAGTAAAAGAACGTTACAGCAGGATCGCCACTGGCTTCTATTCTGAGCCATATCTGATAACGTCTCTAACCACTGTGTTACACCATCTCTCGGACCCCAGCCAGGGAGTCGTGAAGGACCAACAGAAGCTAGCCCTTTGCAGCTGTCTTTCATACCACGACACCATGTCATATACTGACCAGCTTTCCGCTTTTTCCAACCAGTCCCAGAGTCGGCAAATAATGCACGACGTGGAATTCTCTGGGACGACATTCGTAGAACATGTCCAAGCCACCGAAGTCGGTGTTTCAAGATGGTGACACCAATTGCATTATCGTCTCTGTGACCGAACACACGATGCCGAACCTCTGCATTACTAACATGGTGTTGCCACTGAATGTCAGCAATCCTTCGGAGACAACGATGATCGAACACAGAGAGCCGTCTAACATCCTCAATTCGGAGAGGCCAGGTTTCACAAGCATAGAGCAGAACTGCTCTCACCGACGTGTTGTAGATCCGACCTTTTACAGCCAGACTAACATCACGAAGGCGCCAAAGATGGCCCAGATTGGCATAAGCCGCTCTGGCTTTCACTATGCGTGCATTGATCTCATCACTCACGCCACCACCAGCACTTATGCAGCTACCTAGATACACGAACTTCTCGACTACTTCAATCTGCTCACCATCCAGAGTGAGTACAGGATTAGAATCCTGCCAGTCTTGTAGAAGAACTTTGCACTTCGAAGGTGCAAAGCACATGCCCTCACTCTGCCTGAGGTGTTTGTGTATAGGGCTTTTAGGATGTTAATAAACTTCTCAGGCACACCCCTCTTCAATAGACAATCCCAGAGAACAGTTCTGTCCAACGAATCGAAGAGAGCCCTGACATCAAGAAACACTACGATTGTTGGCCTTTGATAAGTATGGCGGTGTTCTAACACTTGGCGGAGTGTGAAGATATGATCAATACATCCTCGACCAGAACGAAACCCAGCCTGCTCCTCGCGAGTCAATCCTTCTCGGGTTCTGAACAACCTACGAAGTATGACGGAAGCCAATAGCTTGGACGCAATCGGAAGTAGACTTATCCCCCGATAGTTGTTACAGGAACAACGTGAACCCTTTTTAAAGATAGGGACAACTATCGACTCATTCCATGACGTTGGTACACTCTCTAGTTCCCAGATCTTTGTAAACAACGTCGTCAGTCCCTTAGTCAGAAAGTCACCACCATCTTTAAAAAGAGCCGAAGGTAAGTCTTCCGGGCCCGGTGATTTGTAACGTTTCAAGAGTTGGAGTTCCTTGCGGACTTCCGCCTCATTTGGTGGATCAGTCGTCACCGGCCATGGAGGGCAGGACAGTCTGACCGATGTCGCCGGAGCAGCAGGCCAGTTGAACTGCCCTTCAAAGAATTCTGCCCATCGTCCAACACGTCGATGGATGTTAGTGATTGGCGTTCCGTCATCCTCGCAGATTGTTTCGCTCACACCAGACTTCTTGCTGCCAGTGTCTCGGATGAGTTGGAAGAGCTTCCGGTAACTACCAGATGCAGCTGCTGCTTCCAGCTCATTAGCACGCTCCGACCACCAGGCTTCTCGGTCCTTACGCAAGCTTTGCCTGATTTCATTACGTAACATCCTTCGTCTGTGGTCAAACTCACGGTCACCCGGAGTAGACCGACGGGCTTCAATCAGTTGTAAGGGACCAGAAGAAACCCAGTGCTTGTAAGCGGGACGTTTCGCAAACCCACAACAGACTGTACCCGCCATTTTCATGGCGTCATGCAATTGCAACCAATGCTCATCTATACTTTTCGGTAGAATGGTAGCTAGCCTAGAAGCTAGCTCGCTTCGGTACATACTAGCAACAGAAGTTGCAGCCAGCTTGCTAACATCAATCCTGTGGTGGCGGTCACTTCGTTGTCCACTGAAAAGTAAGGTAAGATTGACGCAGACCAGAGCATGGTCAGATTCCAGATAGGTACTCCAAAAGGAGCGGCATTCTTGTACACGACCGCGCCAGCGGTAGCTGATCGCGATGTGATCAATCTGAGTCCAGGCTTGAGATGCAGAAGGGGGACGCCAGGTGGCACATCGGCGATGCCTGTGCCGAAAGTTAGTGCTAGCCAGAAACAGGTTGTGGTCTGCGCATAGTTGCAGTAGACGTTCCCCGTTATCTGTCCTGCGACCAACAAGTCCCCATCGGCCACCTAAACGACTCTCTTCTGTGCCTAGACGCCCGACCTGAGCATTCAAGTCTCCAGCTAGTACTACAATATCTGTCGAACGCACTTTCTGGAGAAGAACAGTTAGCTGATGGTAGAACTCGTCCTTGATTGCATCCGGGCTGCAATCTGTCGGGGCATAGGCGGAGATGACGAAAACACATCGTTTCTCACGCCGATTTCTCACTTTGATGGAACTTTCTAATCTAACGGCACATAACCGACTGTTAATGGGGATCCAGTCGACTAGTGCTGCCTCAGCTCTAGCGCTTAGTGCGACACCAACGCCAGAAAGACCAGACGAAGATGCCACAGGGTCCCCGGATAAACGCACATAAAACAAGCTTTTTGAAGCGACAGATGGAGAGCGAACTTGTAGTACTTCACCAGAGTCTTGAATACGGGTCTCGGATAGACAACACACATCAATATTAAGACTTTCCAAAGACATAGCCAGCCCTATCTGTTGTCCGACCTGCATAAGTGTGCGAACGTTGAAGGCAGCCAGTTTGAATGGTGCACGTGGTTTCAGAAAAACTGCTTCAGTACTCATATTCGGTAGTAACATACAATTTTCAACCAGGCAGTGACTCGAGAACGTTTAGATAAAGCTGAATTTTCACCATAGGCGAGCTGCTGTCTGAGTCGAAACGGATACAAAAGGTAGAAATAGGAGATAGTGAATAAATGACGTAGTAAATAATAATAATAATAATAATAATAATAATAATAATAATAATAATAATAATAATAATAATAATACCAGTCATTTCAATGTTAGTCGGAGAGAAACGAATATTTTCTATAAGCAGATAGTTCATCATGGTTTTAGTGTGTGGGCTGAGATACTGCCCGGGTGCCCAAACCGAAGCAGGTGGTTTTCTTAGGGGGCCACACCCCGAGCCTTTGACCTAAAGGTCTAGTCCACAAGGCAGTGGAGCATCGTGAGGAGATGCAGTCCCATGGAGGCCGGTGACCAAAAGTTGGTTCATACGCCATTTGTTCCTTCAGGATACTGGAGCCCATGTGCACCATAGAATTGGGATCCGGTTATAGCGCCGGACGTTCGCTTTTCGTCCTCTCATTTTCGTAAACAACACCCCCGCCACGAGAAGGCAGTGAGTAGGACTTCCCTGGCAGAGGCTGTATACGCGTGGCCGTGTGAGAGTATTTCGAGAGGGAGGGCGAACCCTCCCCGCTCTTGGCCATACCAGGGCAGATAGACTGTAAGTCTACTCAGTTTTATCAAACGTAACTCAACACTGATAGTCAGACAGATAAAAGCAAGCAACAGAGTGATAAACAAACAAGCACAGGCACTCAAATAAAAGCACTCAGGTTTTTAAGTGAATATTCGAGAAGGGCAGATATATGTGTACATAGAAGCTGCTATAATGTGAACTAAATATCTGAGAGTTAAGTGCCTACTTTGCTGAAGCTACAGGTTGAAAGCGAGTGAAAGGTGGTCGGAGGCTAAATGATCTGTTTTTAAGGTGGCCCACTCATTGTTCTAAAAGGTTAGTCCGGACTGTCGGCCGAGCTTTATATTTTACAGTTTTATGTACTGATCTATTAATGTAGTCTTCTTGATGAGTTTAAACAATTATCAACTGTTACCTATCACTACTACTCTCCTCATCTCTTTGATTTTCAGTGCTTAATACTGTTCAAAATCATTGTGTGAACTATTTACCATTTTATAAATTATTTACATTGTGCCACTGTTGCACTAAATTTGTGGTCTTTCTGTGTCCATAAAATGTGATGGCAGCAAAAACATGATCAGATTCGAATTATATATGACAGAAGAAGTGGGAAGTCGCTACTATTATTTTCCAACAATGACTGACAGTATAACTGTTTTAACTGCTGAGTTAGTCACTGTGATTGCCAAGTCATGCATCATAAGAGCATAGTTGAAGCAGACAGTGATCATTATACTTTCGCTTTGTAAAAAATCCAAGATATCTTTCCACTCGGCCCAGTCAATATATCTGAGTTCAGTAGAGCTACTACGTTTGAGAGTTTGATATTCTTTAGGACATCAGAAGGCTTAGCTAAAACTCATCTTTAGCAATAGCAAACAGTAATCAGTGAGAACAGAGGTATAAATTACATGGTTTGTAGCTTTTTTCAATCAACTAATCAAAATCAAGCTTCTGTTGATTTTTATATGAAGTTAAAAGTATATGTGAGTTAATTTCTGGATGAAATGCTGTTAGTTACGCGAAACAATGTACGAAATTAATTGTAGGTACGTTTAATTGTTTCGAATAGATAGAGTTCTGTTCACGATTCACTTATTCCGTTGTAAAAAAGAAATAGAAGTGAACACTCGTGTAAAGAACTTCTATTCTCTAAGAATCAAATAGGTTAAGAGTGTCAGCAAAATCTTATTCATAATGAGAATGGATAAAACAGCCAAAATGTTTATTACAACTTACTTCAGCAGCCGGAGGTTTCAATAATCCTTGTTTAATAGCATCATGAATATTTATAGAATTCGACCGATTAGAATTACTAGTGTTGTCTGATTGATGAAAAGTATTTGAGGCTGGATCAATTAATCCTTTCTCAAGAGCTTCTTCAAAAGTTGGTATTTCTGTTGGTAATTTTTTATCAGCTATTAAACATCGATTTATAGCATCAGTCAATGGAATCCATTTATTTTTATACAATAAAACACCTTTATGATCATTTATTAAACCAACTGAAATAGCTTTATCCAATGAATAAAATTTTTCTGTGTTAAATTCTTTCACTATCGAATGTTCGACATTAACTAAACCCAATGTAATAGCTGCATTTAAAGACATTGGATCTGTGTATCCTGGGACTTTGATAACACATTTCGATCCGGACTGTTTAACTAGTTGACCATTATTAAATAATTGAACTAAAGTATATGATAACTTATCTGTAGAATCTACCATAAGACTATCGTGAGAGGCTTCATAATTATTGCCGTAAATTGATATATAACCTAATTGTTGTGCTGATTCAATTGGAATACTTGGTTGTACACCATGGTATGTGAAAGATTCCAGATTGATAAGACCTTTCTTAGCAGCTTCGTTTGGATCAATCCGAGTGCCGGTAAGAGGATCGAGAACATTTAAAATCTTATATAAACGAGTCTCTTTGACAGAAACCATTTCGACTGATTCATTTACTTCTGAATGAAGTGAGTTGGGTACAGATGACGTGTTACCCTAAGAGTGGAAAAAAATATATGGGGAAAAAGGATGAAAGCATGTGACAGTGACAGGACCCAAAAGTCCAACTAGATAATCTGAGATGCCCTTGACTTAAAAATTATTTTTTTTCTCCATGAATGATAATTAAAGTTATAACAAGACTATGGTTGAATAAAGAACCTCTAATGATTCCTACGAATATAAAAAATAATGAAGATAGTTGTCTTCATGAATTTTTAAACCTCATTCAGAATTTCAGTTACTTATATTTTATGGACTATATAGAGTGAGGAACTACTGAAAACATCATAGGTTTGTCAATGAAATGATATTATAATTATTGGTAGTAGGCACAGAGCATAGAATAGACTAGAGCATTGCTTATACCAAAAAGCTATAGTAGCACCAGGATTTATTTTCATGAAATGTCAGTTGATGTTAAGGCACATAATTTTAATGCTGTTACATAGGATTATAGATATAACAATAACTGGAAATTTCAAATTAATGATAGCTACAAAATAGTCGTGAACCATGAGCTTTTTGTTGAACGAGACTCTGCACTCTGTGATAATAACGTCCAAATAATATGAAATAAATTAAGAGTATTTGCTAACACATAATGGCTCCAGGGGATTGATGTCACGGAGATAAATGGATAAGCATGTGTACAATACGTGGTTGGAGTGCAAACTAGAATAAACGATTTCGAATTTAGACGAAGCTACAAATGAAGGGATCAAACTGTGTATACTATAATACAGCGTTTGTAAGTCAAACTGTAATGCACATATTGTTGGATTGTAAAATCAACTCTTAAATACCTTTGTTTCTTTGGTGTCATGTTGAAGTCATTTGTTACAATGAATAGGTTTATACCTCCAAATGTAGGAAGCTTTTATGAGGACTTTTGATAAAGCTTATTTAATTCCGTTGTTCACTAACGCGAGTTAGGTCGATAATTAAATGTGAGGATTGGCTACATGTACAAGTCAATAACAATCGGTCATAAGATCTAATTGGAGTCAGATCACGTGCCACTAAAAGATCTTTACGAAAGAGACTTCTCCGATCCGTTTCGCTTAGCTCTCTCCTCTTCGCTTCCTTCACTCTGTCTCTGATTGTCTGTTCAGATGAACGATTGTACGAAATATACGTATTCAAGATTCATTCTCGTATTCGACTTATTTACTTCCGTTATTCACTAACGCGATTTCAGTCGATAATTATATAGGAAGTTTGGTGGAATATATATTCCAATTGCACTCAGCATACGGTCGAACTGGAGCGAGATACAGGGCCACAAAAGTATCATACATAATGAATTCATGGTGCAGATCACCGAAACCTACTTCATCCAACCACTATCAATTTTGTTTAAAAAGATTTGGCTCTGCTTACGAATCGTTAGTTTATATGTCGAAAAATGGGTAACCACGTAGTTAAGTGAGCAGAAGCCTACTGTAACGGTTATCAAAAAATAATCGCCAGAATACATATACCAGCAAATCACCGAAAAACGATTTGTGGAAATTTAAATCAAAGGGAAGTATGTTCGCTAGTTGGGAAAACAAAACCTATTATTGTGTAAATTGAAGATATTTAACTTTAAAACGTAAAGAAGAATGTTGGTTTGAATAAACTATAGGCGAGAGGCTTCTGTGCTACTACTCAATAATATTTTCTTGCGGTTAACATAAAGTGAATACATAAAACTAAGCATAAACAGATAAATCAGATTAAGGAAAGGACCGAGTACATTCTATTTAATACTCAATACTAGTAAGCTAAAATTTCGGTGTTATTATTATCACTGTTAACTGAGATTATATCGCACTTAATCAGTTGGCAATCAATGTCCGTAGGTATGGTATGTGCTTTGCACCTTCGAAGTGCAAAGTTCTTCTACAAGACTGGCAGGATTCTAATCCTGTACTCACTCTGGATGGTGAGCAGATTGAAGTAGTCGAGAAGTTCGTGTATCTAGGTAGCTGCATAAGTGCTGGTGGTGGCGTGAGTGATGAGATCAATGCACGCATAGTGAAAGCCAGAGCGGCTTATGCCAATCTGGGCCATCTTTGGCGCCTTCGTGATGTTAGTCTGGCTGTAAAAGGTCGGATCTACAACACGTCGGTGAGAGCAGTTCTGCTCTATGCTTGTGAAACCTGGCCTCTCCGAATTGAGGATGTTAGACGGCTCTCTGTGTTCGATCATCGTTGTCTCCGAAGGATTGCTGACATTCAGTGGCAACACCATGTTAGTAATGCAGAGGTTCGGCATCGTGTGTTCGGTCACAGAGACGATAATGCAATTGGTGTCACCATCTTGAAACACCGACTTCGGTGGCTTGGACATGTTCTACGAATGTCGTCCCAGAGAATTCCACGTCGTGCATTATTTGCCGACTCTGGGACTGGTTGGAAAAAGCGGAAAGCTGGTCAGTATATGACATGGTGTCGTGGTATGAAAGACAGCTGCAAAGGGCTAGCTTCTGTTGGTCCTTCACGACTCCCTGGCTGGGGTCCGAGAGATGGTGTAACACAGTGGTTAGAGACGTTATCAGATATGGCTCAGAATAGAAGCCAGTGGCGATCCTGCTGTAACGTTCTTTTACTTTCTTCATAAAAAGTGGTTGCTCCTTCCTTAGCTGAAAGATTTCTTCTGATTGTACCTTTTCGTTTCCCCCATTATTACTATCACACTACCTTACACTAATCTTGTCGTTATTGTTCTCTTGCTTTTTTTTATTCACTACGCTCTTTGCCTTTTTTTTCCTTCTCTTTAAATTCTGATTGTTTTGTGTGGCGCATATATATTTGGTTCCCCCTTGTACCAATATTTATGTGTTCAAATAAATAAATAAATAACTTTGAGTTTGCCTCATAATGAATTTACCAGATAAATGGACAGAACATTGCAAACAGATGCAATAGCTTGTAATAAGGAACAATATTGTGTTCATGGACGTATTCTCTGATAAATGATAACTGTTCATAATTGACGTATGACGAGGTCAGCTACTAATATAGATACTTAAGCACAGGCTTCATTAATTATAAACAATTCCTGAGATACATGGTTAAATTACTGTTACAATTACAGTTGACTTTCTTGACGATAAGATGTTTAATGACAATCAATAACTATTAATATTCATAACGGATTGTAGTAATAACTAGTTAAGCACGACGGGTTTATGAAAGTGACTTGACATTACTCGATATTGATACACTGGGTCACATGTTCGAATCCAACTTGCATAGGTCGATCTAAACAGGGAGGTAGATATCATATGAAAAATGTAACTTGAAGCCCAGTTTACGAGCTAATACTTAGTTAACGATTCGGGCGGCTTAAAAACTGTAACTATATTTTACATATTATACTCATAAATATGATGCTGACACTATTAAATGAATGAACTACAAATCATATTTCATTCAATTACTTATGTTTAAGTGAATTTTAATCATCCTAATTTTTGGATTAAGCATTCTATAAACAATTATAATTTTCAATGATTAAGATCATGAGTCAGTTGAAGCTAGACCACCATAGTAACTCACTAAAGACAATGGTGGATGTGTCGCTCAATTTCGTGGATTAGTTGAAGTTAGACATTAACACCGTCGGATGCCAGCTCAGTGGTCTAGTGGTTAAGTGGTCGCGCGCGAAACCAGTAGGTCCTGAGTTCGAATCTCGCAGGGGGCGAGGTCGTGGATGCGCACTGCTGAGGAGTACCATAATAGGACGAAACGGCCGTCCGGTGCTTCCAGGTTTTCCATGGTGGTCTAGCTTCAACTGACTCATGATCATAATCATTGAAATTACTACAATCTCCACAAAACCCCTTCTGATAATTATCATTTTGTTAGAAAATACGATAGTAATTTTGTCTTTTGACATTTATCCATTGAAAGGGTGGCTGTGTCGATAATCGATATTTTATTAATAAACATCACTCGGCAACACTTTACGCCGATCCTCATGATTAATCGAATATCTACACACAAACATGAAGTTTTCACCTTTTATTTAAGAAAAGGTCATTATGACATACAGACTATGTTCACTTATGAGAAAACGTTTTTCCTAAAGACTCTTTACTATAGGTAAACAACAACTGATAATCATGTGGAACGGTGACTTAGTGGTTCAAGGATTTACACTCAAACTAATAGATCACAGATTCAAATTAAAACCAACCTACGCCTATTTGAGCATCTCGACAATAATGTAACATTAGCTCTCACAAAAAAAACCCTACAGATCAAAATCGATTACATAAACATGCATTAGAATAATGAGTTACATGATCATTCATGTCCACAAAATTAATACTATTGTCAAACTGAAGCAGAAAGATAAATAAGAACTGTCGTCTAAATTTGAACAAATAGTTTCACAATATTTGGGCGCCGAGTTATGTTAAGTAGGAGTGACAAATAAAATTTAAGTAAGAACAAAGCTTGATGAATTGATGTGTTCTATTAGGATATGTCAGTCATACGAATAGGTTATTTAGTGAACAACAAAAAGTAGATACTACAATGTTACTACAAATGATACGAACATTCATTCTGTTTCTTCGACGAGTTAAATGTTGAGAAACGTGTAAACACATAATTCTTTTGACTCATTGAGCCTTAGAGCTTATCCAATGTTCTATTTCAACTGCCTTAAAGGGTCAACACTGTCCTCCGCTTATTTAGAATAAATGAACCATCGTTATTGACTCAATGACCGCAGAAGATAAATTATTTTAAATACTTTTTCACTATTACTGACTAATAATAAGGAGTTGAAAGACAATACTTAGAAATCAAATGGTTATAGCCACAAATAGGGCTGTTACTACGTTCTCTTGAGATGAATTTCATGAAAGAATTTATCATAGTATCCACATTATAAATGTAGCGAATCCCCACTGCGAATGCACACTTCGTCATAATTGATCTATGTAATCAAATCATACAGATTTGGTCTTTTTTCAATCCATTTAATCGTCAAAACCCGAAAATCGGTTAATTTTTTCGTGATTGGAAATACATACAAAGTATATAGTTTCAACTCATTCTTCAAAACACCATTATTTCTTGCTATTAATGGGCTTAATTGAACAGGATTAAGTGAAGCAGTTTGAACTATGGGAAAAAGAAGATTCATAATAAATCTCTATTCAATTATATTTTACAAAATACTGTGATTGGTCATTTTTGAAAATAAATTGATGAGAGAATTGTTGAAAGTAAATGACATCACTACGAATATGAAAGTAATTAATAAAGTGTAAAGAAAACGACTAACAGATCAGTATTCCTTATGTTTGCCTATTTCATTATAAGTTTTGCGTTAAAGTTTAAAAAATCATTTAAATCCCATTAATTTTTTCGAAGTAACAGTTCATTAGTAATATATATATATATATATATATATATATATATATATATATATATATACAAAAATTCCCTAGTACTTCAGAATTTAATGCTGGGAGAAGGGTCATGTTGATGACCCTCATCATAGTGTCTAGTAGCTCGTTTTTTATAGTACGTTTTTGCATACGAATCAAATTAAACATGGTAAATAATTTACACTGCGGAAAAATAAATTGAAGCTTTATACTTCTATGATAGTTTATTAATGAATGGCACTCTATCAATAAATTAGGTTTTTACTGCAAAATGTAGGGAAATTATATCTATTTTTATAGATTTCTAAACAAATTTATTTCAGATGGATAACTCAAGATGAAAAAAAGTGACATATGTGTTGATAAAGAAACACAAAAAATTATAACTTACCATAAGAGATTTTTCTTTCACTAAGATATGTCCTCTTTCTATTGCTTCACTAATTGGATAGATTTGATTATGAACAGGATCTCGAAATGTACCAGTTTCCATGTCCAATAGATGACGGCGAATCGCTTCTGATTGTGTGATCTTACGTCTACTAATTGGATCTATAACATCTAATATATCATCAGATCGACAACTATGTGTAAACCATGAATCATTCAGTGTTTTATTTATTAAATTATCACTATGTAAACCTGGACCAAGCCATCCTAAACGTGTTATAAAGCGTTGATTAATTAAATAAGCCAAAGAAGGACGATTGATAGATAAGCCTAACAGTAATTGAGCCCCAACTGGTGATATATCAATATTTTTCATTGTCTTCATATTTGGCGATAATATTATAGAAGATCCACTAATAGGATCTGTTATTTGTCCATATGTTATAGTTGAACCAATTTGAAAATCTTCACATGGTTTTAACCAACCAGAGTTAAGTGCTTCCAAACCAGTTAGCTCACGACCATCTTCATTGAATAATCCACATCCTTGAGTTAATAACTGTATAGAGTGTAAGTCACACAATCCTGAATGCTTAGCCGATTTTCTTAAAGAGATACGTTGTTGCGAAGAACTTGTACCGTGTTGATGTGGGTCTGTGCTAGAAAGAACAATCTTCTCTTTCGACGAATCAATTAGTCCTGTAAGAATAGCTTGTAATATAGGATGTTGACGATACACCTGATTTGATTCCTTAGTACCTAATAATAAACCTACAGGCGGTGGATACGATTTAGTATATATAAGTCGAATATAATTATTGTTAACTGCATCCCACAAATTCATAGGTTTATTTTCCAAAATTATAAATCCTGACGGCGTGATTAGGTTTGTATTCAGAGCTTCGACTAAAGTCAATACTTGATTAGGTTGGGATTGCATAAGAATTATGGCTGGTTGATTTCCAACTATCATTCCACGTTTAATTGCTTCTGGAAACAATACATATTGACCAGTATGTGCATCAAGAATGCCCACATTGTTTCTAGGATGTTTTTCGCTTATGTTCGGAGCAGTGAACGATAATAGACCAGATAAAACAATTTCAGCTAGACAAGGAGCTTTAGTTAATAAGCCAGCAGCTTGAGCCACTTCCACACCAACCTTCATTCGACTGGAAGATGAACTTAATCCGAGCCAATAACCAGATACATCATCAACAAGACCTATTTGAACAGCTTCAGACAGACTGACACGTCGATAAGAGGTAGCATGGTAACCACCCACCTGGTTTTCAATAGGGACAATGACTTCTGGGACAGTATTGTCCAAAAGTCCATTTTTAATTGCATCTCTGATTGTTAACTCATTTTCAGTGAACACTAATGAATTATTCGATGCCTTACTTTTGCTATTACCTTTTCCAAACTTTAGTAAACTGACACGTAAACGTCGTGTATTTGGATTGTACGCACCAGCAGCTAACCAATCAGATAGACAAGGTTTCCAAGATATATCTGCTTGACCAATGTTTAGGGCTTCATACCATGTCAAGTGACAATCTCGAAATTCTACACACATGCCACTTGATAGAATAGAAGCTAAATGATGAAAATCTGCCTCATTTATGAATCCATCTGAGTATAAATCAATAATCTTTTTGCCATATGGCATGACTACACCAGTCTTTGGGTCGATATGACGATCGATAGGGTTACGCGAAGGACCAGTCAGAAAATCTGTTACAGATGCACTATAATCACCAATTTTTATATTTCTATTTAAAGCCTGAATAGTATAGGCAGTTAACCAGCCACGATCAATAGCTTCAGACCAGGAAATGGCAAGTGAACTTCGATTTTGATGACAGTTATGCCCAACTAAATCAATTAATCCACATCGTAGTGCATCTCCTAGGCAAATAGTTTCCCCAAGTCCATATGTTTCATTTTCACCAGCTAAGTTAGTCACAAACCATGCGCCAGTAGTTGGAAAAATTTTTGGTCCATATAATTCACGTGCTTTGGATATTGTAGTCAATGTAGCTGCTTCCCAACCAGTTGGGAGTAAACACACCGGTTGACTTCGCACATCATTAAGATAAACACTATATTTGAGTCCTTTTTCCCCGATTAGTTGACTAAAATACGATAAATCTGAATGGTTTTTATCTTTTGAATTATTTGCGACTTTTAATGGTAATGTGTGGCCTTTTCCATTTTCTTGATACTCTGATCGTGATACTAAGGGAGAAAAAGACGGTTGAGTTTCCTTTAAACAATTGTTTAATTCATTTGGCCATTTGCCTATGTATAGTTCACGATAAGGCTTTACAAAAATTGGACCAGATAAATTCATAGAGATAGGTTCTTCGGATCGCAGAATCTGATGTAAAAAATAATGATAAAGGGAATTACGAGAAAACAAAAGTATATACATCATTTATTAATAATAGATTTGAGTTTTCCCAAGTATCGATTTGTCTTCTCTACGCTCAAAAACTCGCATATAAGTAGTCAGACATACAACGAAAGGGTCATATGTGAGTTATTTCAGTTGGATGGGAATAAAAAGTCTGGTGTATTAAGGTAAGAGATATCTAAAAGTATCTTACAAAATATGACTAATTGAATATTTTTGGAGAATCTAACTCACTAATGAGAGTTTGTGCATTTGGCTGTCATCCGCACTACTTGTAAATGAAGGCTAGTGATACTACTCAGATGTTCAAACTGAAGTATATGGAGCGAAACTTGAACATAAACGTCTTAACAGTTAGTTGTCTCATTCTCTATGGTGATATGAAGTTTATTTATTCAACTCATATAAACACCAAAAACAGTATGCGTCACATAAAAATACTTGTATGCAAGCTAGAATACTATCCGCTAGTCCAAACAGAACCAGGTATTTTTCTTCAGGGCCCACATCCAAAGACTATGATCTAAAAGTCTAATCTTTAGGGCAGGGCAGAAACATCGGGAGCTGTTGCTTTACGGCAGAAAGTGACCATAAACAGGTCTATACTCCGTTTGTTCCCTCGGGATTCTAGAGCCCACGTGTACCACTGATTCGAAGTTAGAGTTTACCAAATTCCCTAGGTGAACGTATCCACTGATACAGTTTGCGTAATGAACGACCACTTTTCGTCCTTTCAGGTTTGCGATATGAAATATGGCAATGTGAGTTGATACATATTCACACGAGGTTCTGTATAATGTCATTAATGACAGGCCTATGAAATCATAAACAGTATTTGATAAACATACTTTTACAAAAGGGTAAAACTGAGTGGATAGCCAAGAAATATCGTTATTTTATTTAGAATATTTCAATAAGAACACTGAAATAAGCGAATATCAGTCATCTGACAACTAAAATCAAACAGTAACAAAATATGTACTCATGATTCTGATCAAATCATTATTATCATTATTCAAACAGAAAAATTACCCGATTTAAACAATTCACTATATCATATATACGACGAGAATGTGTATTAAATTGTTCATTCAACTGATCAGCTGTTTGTAATACTCTACCCATATCAAATAAACCATATCCTGGTGACCATTGATAATCTCGTGACCCACCAGCTTTCTGAAACACACTCTCAACTAATTCACGATAATTTTGAGTATGTTGCGCATAATTCTATAAAACAGACATTTATAAAAAAGAGGAAATTAATGGAAAGAACCTTTTTTAGTCAAAATAGTGATGAATTTTAAAGTGACACTTTGTTAGTTAAGGATAATATTGATGATTAGTAGAAGGATTCGAAGAGACATTGAATTCATATTGATGATTGAAAACTGATCAGTTGGTCGATCACACACAACGTACAACATAATACATATGTGTATTCGTTTAGGTTACCACACGAAATCAGAACAGAGGAACGGCAGAGTAGCATAAGTAATAACAGTATTAGGTGTATTAGGGTGAGTGAACATGTACCCAAATGGCTGCAGAAACAAATACAATCAAGTGACCCAATAAGAGCAGAAGATAAACATCCATCATCCTCTATTGCTAAACATATAATTGAAACAGGCCATAAGATTGATCTAAACTCGGCTTTTGTGGTATTGTATTAAAGTGTAAAAGGGCGTATACTAAGGTCTATCGAAGCCTTAGTTTCGTTTTAGTACAGAAAATGTAGGGTTTTTTTCAGTATTTTAGATGTCCTTGGGTTGCCCGAAGATTCTGGAATGCTACTAAACATAGTAGCGGTATAACAATCAACCAATCAGAACCTCTACATGTGACGTTTCACATCCTTGATGTTTCTGGCTAAACTGCAAGTGAACGCTGATTGGATGAAATGCTTCTTAAGATTTCCTGATCCCTGCGTGTCTTTTGCGAGAACTTTTCTGGATCATCCCAAGTTGAGAAGGACAAATTCAAAAGAGCACTACTGAAAGGGGAAGCAGAGGGGACAAGTCAGCCTAACCCTATTGTCCCAGATGGAAAATCCCCTGCTGAAGCGATGTTAGGGAGAAGCATCCGAACTACATTCGACGTCATGTTACAACCTAAACAAATGGATAGACGCAAACAAAATCAGAATATCCGTAGTTTTAATATCGGTGATAAAGTGCTCGCCGAACCATACATCAGGAAAAATCGCTGGGGGAAGCAGGACCAATCAGTACTCAAGGCTGCTCGCTCGTATTTTATACGTCACTGTTTCGATCGATAATTCGCTGCAACTCTCCAATCCGCGCGCCTCACAAGATATAACAATTGGCGACGGGGTAGAAAAAATTCTGAACTCTCAATCTTCAACGTCAGCCTGTAATTAGACGAGAACCAATCTAATTATTTCGAGCAATCAGTATTCAGTTTTGTCATCGGCGTCCTTGAAAGACATTGGTTGTTAATTAATCATACAGCATTTCTCTTTACTGTGCTGATCCAGAAAATGGCTATCTCTCCCGATCAATTCCAGTTACTATTTGAGCGACAACAGCAGCGGTTCAAAAATAGCCAGTTGGATGTTTTAGACAATTTACGCACACGACTGCTAAATCATCCATGTATTGGAGATGTAACAGAAGTTGATAAATTAATTTCTAATTTGCATACCGAGCTGGCAAATTGACTGCAGAACATACGAATGTGTCGATGAAAGTCTCTATGAATCCTTGATAAGCAGTAATGTAAGCGAAGCAGTCATTCACGATGCGCCCAGTGATCCAGAAACGTCCATTTCAGAGACATGCCCTGTCGTGGGTTCAAATCCCGTTGCCCCTGAAGCACCATGTACAAACACTGACTTATCCAGCTCACAGAAAGTCGACGTCTTATTAAATGCTCATGAAATTACTGCAGTACCCGCTCACGAAAAGACAGAAAATGAGTCAAGCATCATAGTGACTACATTTGCATCAAAAAGAGCTCATCATTGCAGAACAAAAGTTCCTGATCAATCTACTTACCGTGGTTCTCTAGTTGTTCTACCAGGTATGAGTTATCTTAATGACTCCTATGCTTTTGATCAAATTTCTTACAAAAATGAGAAAAATTTTTCGGATGCATCAAACGATAATCAAGAACCTGGTGCAGTTTTGTTGGACGCTGATTATCATAGTGATCCATTATCTATTAAGATTCGAACTCCGATGACTTCGAACTAAATGGCGTTTATCCTCACTATCTGGTCAGTTTTACTGGATCCCCTGTTCAAAATGTTTTAAATACAGTCAAATTAATTGTAATTTGGGTATATGAGGACCCAACATTATTTCGTGGGGGGAGGATGGACCCGGGAAACTTATATTTCGGATATCAGGTTCGGATCTTGAAAAAAAGGGAGGTGTTGGGGTATTCAGAAAATACCCCAGAAATTATCTAATGCTATTCCTGGATGAGAAATGGTGTCAGTTCCCCATCGGTCAATATTCTTCCAACGTGTCATTTTCCCGTTGTTCAATATTTTATTTGTGTCATTTCCTGGAGGTCAAATCTTGTACAAATGTTACTTTCTATTTTATGGTACGATGTAGTCTGTTTGTTTGGTATATAAACAGAGTATGTTTGAAATATAATGATTCATATCACCGAGGCTGAGGTTTGTGTTCTGGACTCAACTGGCTAGGCTAGACATGGAAGCAGGACCAATCAGTACTCAAGGCTGCTCGCTCGTATTTTATGCGTCACTGTTTCAATCGATAATTCGCTGCTACTCTCTAATAGGCGGATCACAAGATATATATATATATATATATATATATATATATATATATATATATATATATGAGCATTTTCTTGATAATTGGTCATAATTATGGAAAAACAGTTCAAAATTACTTACAGTTAATGAAGATATTAAATGAGCTACTTCTTTATTCAATTGTTCCATAACATCTGAATTAACTTGTAAATCTGTTAGTAAATCATCAGATTGTTTGAGAATTTCTTTTAACAAACTAGTGTTTTGTACAGTAATCATATTTGTATTGGATGATTTTAATCCTAAAGACTGAGCCATTTCACCAAATAATCGCATACGAGAAGAGAATTCACTTGACCATACAATAAGTTGACTGGATAACTTTTGATAGTTTGAGAAACAGACCAGTGATTCACCAAATGATTTAAGTCTATTAATACGGAAAAAAGATTCAAAAAACCACGAAATTTTGTTTGTTTTGTAAAGATTCGATAGACAGACATCTTTGAACAACCTGGGTTTGATGTGTCTAACAAAAAATTTTGTACTTATGATAGATTATCTGATAATAATCGAGTTTTCTGTCTTCCATCCCAACGTCAACTGCTAAATCATTAAATAAAGCTATATCGATTACAAACATCTTCACCGTAGAATTTGTAGTTAGACAGATGGACAATATCATTTCAATAACAAAAACAACTATTACAAAAATAAACGAAGCGAGATTGTCAGTCTCAAGTCTAAGGACGCTTACTTTGCCTAGTGCAAAAGGTGAATGCCGGCCCTTAGTGAAGAATCATTACGGTTCTGTTTATTGGTAATATTGGTGTGCTTAAATTACGATGTAGGTTGTTAGATTACTGATATAATCTTAGAATTTTTTGAACTACAATTTGGACACTTACTCCAGTGATTATGAATGCCTTATAATAATAATAATATTGATAGTAATTTATACCGACCGATCCAACAAACAGAATATACATAAATAGGGGATTTTGATAACTAAGCAATCAAAAGGATTGTCAATTTACTAAAACTTTTGTAGTTTACATAACAAACTGATTCTAGTTAGGCAATCATTGAAAACCAGGAGACGATTTCAATAGCTGGTTTTCAATGTGAAAACAATGAAATTCAACAATCTCTAGAACTCCCACCCCCAATATACTAATAATTAATAATAAGTAGTGAATAAATTTTGTTAAAAATAACAAAGAAAATTATTGTTCTTATTGTGATTTATTTCTCAAGTGATAGGAAATTTAATTGTGGCACAAAAATTCACACATCCTTTTCTTCAATAACTGTGAAATATCTTGTTAAATAAGAAACAATGAAGTTGAAATTTCGTTACGAATGTTTTTATTATATTTTTACAAGTTTATCAATGCTTAGATAATAGTGGTTTGATTTCTTTTTTTCCATACCTTATACCTGTTACCCCTCGTGGAGAAGCACAGACTAACCACCAGAATTTTCTATCCAACTATGTCCTGGGCAATTCTTTCCAATTGTTTTAAATCGCCATTCATTCTTTTGATGCCTGTCTTTAATTCCCGATGCAATGTGTTCATTTGTCTTTTTCTTTTCATTTTCCCTTCAGGATTGTATAGTAGAGCTTGGCTCGTGTTGCAGTCTGATGATTTCTGTGATATAAGCACTAACCACCTCCAGTGTCACTTGAGTAAACAATTGGTTATAAATACCTGTACATTTTTAATGCTGCTTGTAGTGGTTCTTCAAGATTTAGCTCTATACAGTAGAACTGTCTTAACATCCGTATCGAAGATCCTCAATTTGATATTGGTTGATAGTTGTTTTGAGTTCCATATGTTCTTCAACTGTACAAATGCTGTCCTTACTTTGCCAATCTTTGTCTTTAGGTCTGCACCGGATCCTTCTCGTTCTCCGATGATGCTGTCCAGGTAAGTGAAAGTTTCCAAATCTTCCAGAGCTTCTCCCCCCAACTGTGATTGGATTGGTGCTCTCTGAGTTGCTTTGGGGATCTTGCTTTTCCCTTGTGTATGTTGAGGTCTACTGTTGCAGAGGCTGCTACTACACTGTCTGGCTTAGTTTGGATCTGTTGTTGTATATGGGATGATCTCAATGATGTTTAAGACTTCAATTGATCAGTCTCTTTTGGTATATGTGCATCTTGTGAGGATCGCATCGATAATCTCACTAATTCATAAGGATTATAAGCAGATTCCACTGTTATCTATGACACATCTCTACTTCGAAATATAAATTTTTTTGGAGAGGCGAATATTTATTTCACACATATTGACTACATAATTTATTAAGTATGCTTTCCTCTTAAATGTGATCCTAGTAACATTCATCAGTCAGTTCATAAACAATGGAGGATCTCGTGCACATATACATCAATCTGAATTACCATATGAAATAGGCTCAGTAAGATTAACTGAACAAGATGAACACAAAATGAATTCGAATAGTTTTAATAATAATGATAATAAGAAGGATCAAAGATAGCAAATATGTTTTGAAGGTAGGAATAAAATAAGACAATAAAAAGTATGAAATAATATTGAAATTCAAGATATAGGATAAGATAGATAATTAATATATATACATGTCTACAACCAATTTTCAGTAATATCACCCCAGGTCTAAAGACACTGATCACTATTAACTTCATAAACTCCAACTTTCCAGTTTGTACTTTATCATATTGCGAATTTCAATAGCCAATGATCTCATGGTTTAATATCATGTTCAGGGCTAACCACTATGTCTTTGTTTTTTTTTACTTTCTCCCATACCAATCAGTATGAGGTCTAGAGATAAACAGTATTTAAGGCATCTCTAACATATTTATAAGCCTTATTAAGTTTAGGAATATTTGTTAACCAAGACTGAATTCTACCACTTTTCTAACAAAAAAGTATTCTTAATTTTAAAAAGTGTTATGATTAAAATATTTCTGTCATCTATTAACTTCAAGTTTAATCTACATATTTAGAATTATACCAACGTAGTTGGTATAAATGAAGCTTTGGTGTACGGTCAATATATTTCTGCTTTATATTGATAAACTGCAGTTTCCTCCACTAACAAAAGAGGAAATGTTGCTTCAGTAATACAAATCGAAATATGAATATTAAGATGTTGTCTGTAATTTAATTTACATGCCAAAAAATTTTATGAATCTAACACTTGACCAAGCCGACAATACAGAGAGTGAAAGTAAAAGTTGCGTAGGCAGCTAGCTGCATAGTCAATCATAACATTTACAATTGCATGCGTACTTTTAGTTGACTAGACTGATCCAGATTAAAAAAATATGGGGGCGATCATCTTGGTTAGATGGAGTTAATTCATTTACCGTAGATGTAGTGTGATCAGTCTGAATTTGTTCGATATATCAATCATGAAAAATTTTCTAAACACAAAAAATAACAATCACACAAGCCTACAACTACATGTATGATAAACTAATTTTTATAAAAAATGTTTATACTAACAGACGGATGTCAGTGAAACGTACAGAAGGAAATAAAATTTCAGAAATTATTCAACCAATCAAAACATAATAAGCTCACTAAGTGAATAATAAGCTCTAGATTTTATTCAAATAATTAAGTGATTTTATGTAAAGTTTATCAATCAAACATACTGATCATTCGACAGACAGAAGATATATGCACACAAATGAAGTTGATACCTCCTGACCTTCTGACGAAACGGCCATCCAGTGCTTCCAGGTTTTTAATGGTGGTCTAACATCAATCGGTTCATGATCTCAATCAAAAACTTGGCAATCTCCACAACACCTAAGTTGATAATTACAATGTACTCACTAGTGACTGGCTTAGTGAGAAAATTCTCGGAGTTCTGGTGAGAAGTCGTGACCAGTGGAGCTAATCTGTGTCGGGTAGAAACAGGTGTCTACCTTAGTACAATGGAGGATAGTCGCGCAACTCCGTGGATTGGTTGAAGTTAGACATTAACACCATTGGACGCCGGCTCAGTGGTCCAGTAGGTTGTGTTCACGCGCGAGACTGAAGGCCCTGGGTTTGAATCCCGCGGGCGGGATCGTGAATGCGCACTGCTGAGTCCCACAATAGGACGAAACGGCCGTCCAGTGCTTCTAGGTTTTCAATGGTCGTCTAACATCAATCGGTTCATGCTCTCAATCAAAAACTTGACAATCTCCACAACACCTATGTTGATAATCTTCGATTACTTAATTCCCGAAAAAAACCAAATGGTGTTAATGGGGGTACGAGAAAAGTAGTCATAGTCTACGGCATTTCGATTAGTGTACAGATAAGGATAGAATAACAATTACATGTGTGTAAGTATGTCCTTAATTTATCGAATGCTCTCACCGGCCCGAGTAACATTATAGCGACCGTGGTTGTTTTCACTGACCCAAGAGACAAATTTTTAAACGTATACCAGTGAATATTTAAAAAAGGGTAGTGATTAGTTTAAATGTTATCGAGATATAGGCTCAATGTGTCTAGGCAGAATTTTTTCCGTCAGAATGTATGGCGATATAGTATACTGAGAAACAAGTTATCTGTCTTAAACTGGATTCTAAATTAAATCTAAACTAGTGATGGCGTGAATGCTAAAGCTTATTGTTATTAAAATGGTAATCACTTCACAAATTATTGGCTTTTTATTCATCTGCAAATGATGAAAGCCGATCAAACCACTCATAAATATATCAATATTATTGGGAGAAAGTTTTAAGGAGTCCAGAGAGGGAAGGCGTGAATGGGTATGAATAATAAACTTAAACCATAGTCAAGCAACAGCCTACTGTGGGAGAGGACAAACCAGCTTTTAGCTGAAGAAGAAATTAAGAAAAGACGATGGGAGTGGATAGGAAATCCATTACGGAAATCACCAAACTGCATCACGAGGCAAGACGTAACTTGGGATCCTGAAGGGAAACGGAAAGGACGAAGGCCGAAGAACATACTGCGCCCAGAATTAGAAGCAGACATGAAAAGGATGAATAGCAACTGGAAAGGATTGCCGAGGACAAGATTGGATAGAGAGTGCTGGTGGGTGGCTTATGCTCTCCCACGAGGGGTAACAGGCGTAAGTAAGTAAACATGATTACCGAATGAAATGTTGAAACTATCTAAATTCAAATTTCTGAGGTTATTACGAATATAATTTACTACCTCATGTCATAGATGTCATACTAGATATCATGAAATGAATGATTTTAATACCCAGAAAACACTTGAAAATTGCACAAATATTCACTCACTCTTGTTCAACTTCTTTAGTTGCTTCAGCTAGACGATGTTCAGAACAAGCAAGATTTGATTCTAAATAATGATTATCAGTACAAGGTGATAAATGCATCTTTAACAGGTTTGAATTCTCACATAGGTTAGTAGTGTCATACTGGAGCGTTTCGTTAAATGCCTCATTGGAAACCATAAATCTAGTTAATTGTTGACTAAGTAAATCTAGATCAGATCGAATTTGAGGAAGACGCTCAGCTACCGACTAAAATAATAATAATAACAATAAAGTTAGATAAATGTTTTCCTAAGCAAATCATTTAACAGTCAACATACTTATTATCCATAAATACAGTTATTTCTTGAATTTCAGCTTCGTAGTGTGATCAATAAAAGGGAAATAAGTATATACGCAGTTTGAGTAATTTCCCGAACTAGTTACAACAAGCACATATAAAACAAGCATGACTGTCTACAATTACAATAAACCATTGCAACCCGTGAAGAAATTTAATATATGGCATTTTTCCTATGTCAGGCTACATGACCAAATGATTATTTTATAAGGGAAACATGTTCACTGGTAGAGTGCCTGAGTTGATGTACTTGATGAACTTAAATAAAATCGGACTATATTAACTGTCTTCACGTAAACAATTATAAAGTAAAATATTAAAAATTTCCATCGCGCAAAACGACACATCAGCAAACAGTATTGTTTTCAATCAGATATATTACACAATTCATCATAAGAAATAAAAAGTACAAATTGATTGTTCGGTTTCAATGCATACGTAGTGAAGAAGAGATCGCCCATTGGATTTTTTTTTCTGAACAACACAGTGAAAGGGGTATTACAAGATCTTTTTAGATACACACTGTATCTTGTACCATATGTCAAAGACAAGATCGAAACTTGAACGCAAATCACTTTGAATGCTTCGATTCTGTCGAGGACGTAACTACTATAGGAACAAGTGTGATAGTACGCAACTGGGTATGAAACTTTCATTAATTCAGCAGACTACGAGAGATGCTTGAAAACCGATTGGCTGATTTATCTAGTAGTACGGCCATCATAGTTTAATTGGTCTCATATTTTCATGTGTAGGAATAACTATTACTGTATATTAGAGTAAAGATTGATGACGATCTAATTGAAATCAATATTATTCTCTAAAATATGTTGTTCCAGTTATTTATTAATCGAAACATTTTGTGATAAGCATTTGTAAAACAACTACACAAAATACCAGTAAAATTATATAATGAAACGCACCTTTAAATCTCGATGAGCTCTTTCCACCACTGTAACACGAAGACCATCTGGATCAGTTGAACTATTCAAATCATCAAGTTGTAATAGACCATGTACACGAACTGCACAACCTAGTAGACACAATTCACAATCCGTTAGTATTTGATCTGTTTGTTCTAAACGAGCGATCCATGCGTCAGCATCAGCCAATCGGCAAGAAAATTCATGACCAGTTAGTGCTAGTTCACTAGCTGCTCTATGTAGAGCATAAAGACTTGTACTCAACAGTGTATCTTGTTCATTCAACGATCGTGATTGTAACTGATTATTAATATGTTCTTCTAATTCTGTACATTGAGCACGAACACGAGCTAAAGCATGAGACCATTCCTATGATAGAGTTTTTTTTGTTATTAGAAAAAAAAGAGTGAGAAGATATTTTAAAACTAGTTAAATAATAATAACTTTTTAATTGATGAAACATAATTTGTGTGAAGTGTTTATGGAGATTGTTGTATGTCATAGGTTGTGTCACAGACTGAAATCAATCAAACAATCAATGAAAATCGATAGGAATGGACAACTGTTTCCTAATATGGGACCCGTCATAAATGTGGTCAATGATCCTAGCAAGAATGCAAGTCACATCCATCAAGTCTCTTAGCAATAGCTTGGTATTTAGACCATTAGTGAGAATCCAATACTTCACATTTCGAGATATTACCCAACCATCTACTAATGCTTTTGTAAATAAATTTCTTACCTACAACATAGTTAAAGTTCACTGATTGTCCATCTAAGTCTAGTCCTTGATGTAAATTGGGCAAACATAATTAAAAATGGATAAAGTTAAAAACATAGTGACCAATGTCAGTGGATAGAATATAGGAGTTGATAGCTTACAACAAGTGATGAAATACGATTACTATTAATATTTTCACTATCGTTCATGTATGATTTGTACTTACATAAAAGAAATAACGTAATTTTATTCATGCGATAAATAAAAATGAATAAGACAAGTTAATTTTCACATACACAAACAGCATCAAATTTCTTAGAACACGTTAGTCATCAATAATAAGTAGTATAAAGTTTAACCTCCAAATTTCTTAAAGAAAGTTTATATGGCAAGAGTTAAAAAATCGGAAGTCCAAGGTCTATTATACTACATGAATATTGGGACAAAAACAGTTAAATATTTGAAAGATAAGAAGGATTTTCCACATGGTAATGAAAAAGAAAATCTATCCAACCTGAGTTAAATCTTACATTTAAATTATTTACTATACAACAATCTTGTGTAATCCTTTAACTTCAGACGAAGTTCATATATCAAATAAATTCAATATAGCCTGAGAGATCACACGCCTTTAACCACTCAATATGAAATACATCTCAAGATATTGCGATCAATTTATTCAAACTAACATTTTCTCTAAGCACCACCTGATAGAAGGGATGTGTCAATGGTTAAGGAGTTCGACTTTCGAGCAATAACTTGCAGGTTCGAACCCCATCCCATCTACTTTAGTCTGGATAGCAGGGTGGTATCATTACCCTACACAGTTATGGCGTACCTAGGGACTCAGTATACGATTATGTAACTGGGAAATTAACTAACAAAAATTACCTAGTCATTTAAATATTCCTTACATTTAAAGATAATATATGAATGATCAACTTCATTTTCTTTCCAGCTGCTTATATATTTGGAAATTTTTGTGAGATTCCACGTGTATATAAAACATAAGCTCAATAAATTATCTGCAATTTACTAATTAAGTCGTGAAGTAATGAAGATATGAGTAAATCATTGGACTTGCAACCAGTTGGTTGAAAAGAAAAATCATGTAAATTAATCTGAAATCGGTCACTGAGTGCTATCAAGCCGAGTGCATGAAAACTACAGCCGTAATGAATTATGTAAACACACAGATAATTGGATAGGAATTCATTAAAGTGAATAGTTTGTTTAATTATTCAAATATAATACAGAAGAACTTCATTTATGTACACAGATGTTTGAAAATCGAGATAAAGAGAGTTATTTTTTCTTAACAACAGATTGAGGAATGTTATTGTGTTGACCGAGAAAGCGCAGGTCTTGGATTCAATACAGAGTGGGTTCGTCGATGAGTACTTCTGAAGAAGTTTCATTTTAGGAGAAAATACCTATTCAATGCATCCTGGTTTTCTAACCTAGGTTTCCTCATCATCTCAATAACTTGAGTTTTATTTATTCACACATAATTAATTAATTAAATAAACAACAGTGTTTTATAGTACACATAACAACACAATGAGAAGAAAAAAACCTACAAGAGAAAAGTACATAAAAACAAAATTCTTTCATTTTGCTTTCCACACAAATACTCTCATGATGAGAAATATTTAATTTAAAACTATACGTTTTCTTATTATCTTTTATCAAATTTCAAGTATATCAATTATTTAACAAATTAGGTAAGAATACAAATATATTTATAACAAGATACAGGTTAGTTATTTTGTAGAAAAATCTAATATGTAATAGGTTTAACACAATTTTGAATCTAAATTATTTTAGTTCAATTATTTAGTACATTTCCCTTTTTCACCAAGTACATGTTTGTGTAGTCGGCTTTGAACCACGATTTTTTTTTGAAATGACTAGTGATATGACACAGATGACCTAAGTACTACATAGACAGAAGTTTGAACTACTAAACTACTGATTGAAAGCCGAACGCTTTAACTGTTGTATTATTGTTTATTGTGTTCAAGTATAGGCTGGAAATATACAGTCAAATGTCTTAGAAGCGTTGGACATAGACAATGGGACCACTAAGTAACTATAATTACAATTTTAACAGTTAATAAGGCTATTATTCTTCATCGACATTTGTTATTCAGTATTCATTCACCAAAACGCTAATTATAAACCTTCAAGTTAAAGAAATAATTAAAGCTAATGAAAGTGGTATAAAAAAACTGACCTTGTGATCCTTAATACGAACTTCCATATCTATTGATCTACCTGGTAAGGGTATTGAATTCGACTCCCTAAGACGTACTGTCAACGTACTCAACACTGTTCTCAGTTCATCCATAAGTGAATTAATTTCTGATGATTTAGTCAATAAACCTTCATCACCAATACCAGTCTTGTCATCATTAGTTTGAACACCATTCATCTGTTTAATGCAACTATTTTGAAAATCTAGAAAATTTTGCTTAAATTTCTCCACTTCTGTCGCTGGTGCATTACCTAGCTGCAATTCTAAACAATAACGTTCGGCATCACGATAGATTACCTGAATAAAAAAAACGTCAACATATGAAAAGGATAAACAGGTTCACTTACAATGTATTTTTGAAGAGAATTCAGTAATTCCCACTACAGTTTTTCATTAGATAATGAGATCAATTTAAAAGAAACGCCGAAAAATTCCTATCACATTAAAACACAATTATATGTACACGGAAATGAAAGCATCATTGGAAAAAAAAACGATTGGAAATGGCCGATTAATATGAACAGTTGTGTATGTAGTTAATTGGAATTCTTAACTAAAAAACATCAGATAACAGGATCTTCGGATTTTGTGGAGAAAAAGCAACTGATGGAATTTCACATAACAGCATGAGACAATGAGTGAATGAAAATGTACAATTAGTAATTAAGTTTATCAATACTAAATAATCCAGATTTATACTGACCCAATAGAAGTCATGTCAACAGAGTTAATGACTTGAATTTCTAGCGATTCCGATTGTCCTGTCATTGATATTTTGAAGCGCTGCACAAATAAGTGAGTATTTGGACTTAGTAACTAAGTGGACAATAGGGTGAGGTTTGAAGGAAATAGCAATGGGTTCGAGTCCCAGAGAGAATCGTGACTATAAGATGCAGGTACATCTAACTGATAAGTCCCAAATACAACGAGACAGATGTCTTAGATTTCAATTATGTCCATATTCCATCTATTTTGTATAAAATGGTTTATGACTGATTTAAACATTTGTCGTATTAAGTATCATTCAGAATAAGATTTCATTAAATTCCACAAATACTTTATAGAAAATCAGATACAAAGTTAATTAGATGATTATGCTGTAAAATCATTTTCATTCTGATAAATATTTAGTCTTATCAAGAAATCTGCCCATTTTTCTTTTTTAAGTTAAGAATTAAGGATTGTCATCAGTTTTTCTGTTCTATATGAAGTGTATTTTTGACTCAGCACTTGATAGTCTACACAGAAAGCGCGAATTGAAAGCTTTATGAACTGATATCATTTACATAACGAATTCAAACACTAAGGAATATTAGATATATATTTTATTTTGGGATGAAACTCGATAGTAGATTGCACTTATCAAGTCTTGCGATGAGAGCAATAGCTCTCAACCAATGAATCAAATGGTCTGCACTTTTCAGTTTCATCAATCGATAAGATAGATCAATCATCAACCTATTTCAAATAAAGATGTTTACCTAGTTCATAGCTTAGTTAATCCACTGGTTACAAGCTTTTAATTAAAACCTGAGAAAAACCATCTCAAATTAAATCATAACGTAAGTACCAGATTATTGTAGAATTATTTCATAATTAGTATTTATAATAACATAATAACATAACAACATAATACAATAATGAATGAAAATTAAAACGTGAACATCACAGCTGGATGGATATAAGTGTAAATGTGTATGTGAATTATTTTTTTTCTTTAAAAAAAGTTCAAATTCTTTTAGTTAAGACTTTATATTATATGAAAGATAAAGGGTTAGATAGCAAAAAAAAAACTTTGGGTTAAACATAATCATGTGATTTTACCAATAATGGTAAGTAATGCAGAAGCGGTACATACAGAATGTGAGATATAGGAAACAGGGGAACTATTAAATAATAATAATATGTGGTTCATGTGAAGAAATAGTGTTTTTAGTTTTAAAATAATGAAATATATGAGTATCATTATATTAATTGATAATAGAAGGCAATGACAGAATATAGGTTATTGACATAACTGAGTGAAGTAATACGATGATAACGAACGAATTACATAGAATAACACGTGAATAATCAATAACAACCGTTTTTAACTTAATACTTTATATATAACTGAGACATATGAATATAAAGAAAACAATAGCTGATCTGTGGTTGTGAAGACATGTAGTTTAGTTAAATGATAAGTATTTACTTGAAGGTTTAACGGATCTTAAATTATAGCGCAAAAAAAATCGCTGTATCCTTCACACTGATAAGTTCAACAATAAACACACTTTTAATAGGATTGTTTATATCACATATCCTAACAATATGACTGGAAATTTCAATGAAAGAAACTTCAACATTATTGACCAACAGACTAAAATACTGTTGCATAAATGAGCCATTTTGTTTTAATATGATACTTGTGTTAACTGAGTACACCTATAGTCGAATAAGTGATGGTACTTTCAATGTGACTTGAAAATGAAACTTATTAATCTTATTTTCTAAACCACTCTATTGAGTTAGAAGCAAAGATGGATAGTGGCTAGCAGTAGGATCCAGGACGCGCGTTCCGTCCTATACGGGATTCGTCAGCTGGATGTACCTGCATCCAAGTTGTCATTCACTCCGGGATTAGAATTAAGGCAATATGCACATATACTAATAAGAGACAGATCAATTGCAGTCCAAAACACCAATGGAAAGATTCAAGTAAACAATACCAAGTGAATTTAATCTATTGAGTGTTTAGAATTTTACAATTAATGCATTTAGTCATTAATTAGTGTTATATTTTGTTTTATTGCTAATTAGATATTACGCCTAACACAAAATGACATTTCAAAGATGATAACTTTATATGAATAAGAGAGATAACAAAACGAAGGATTTCATGGTTCGAGAGAAAACATCTTATTGCCTGTATGCATAATTCCAACTTATTAAGTTAGAATTATGCATACAGTACAAAGTAGCCAATAAAAGTAGATGTTCATTACGAAGCGTCCGCATACTGTAAGGAATACAATGATACTGAAGTGTGAAAGGACACCAACAGAGATCCATTAATTTAAAGTCAGAGTTATAATCAATTCTTAAAAATGAACCAGCTTGACATTCATTAGTTCAAAACACCTAATTTACATATTTCTTTCCTTCGACCCGTAAATTACCGTAATTTTAATAAACCTAATTTAATTATAAGAAAAATTCTCATTTCATTTACAAAATGTACCGTTTTTTTTAATTGAATAGAATTTTTCGAAGGCAATTTTTACTAACCAACGAATTGATGATAACGAGGGGAGCAAAATATAATATGTCTTCCTTTTGAGATTTTACAATACCTTGAACGGAATTAAACTCATGACCTTCAGGTGAGCATGTTGACACACACGTTCTTATTTCTCTACAGTAGTTCAAACGATTAATAGTAAAAAGTAATTTCGTGCAATTTTAACACTAGACAACTGATTACATCAAAAAATAATTTTCTTGAAGGAAGTCGTTTATACATGTTATACATAAGTGTACAGTATGCACTTTTGATAGTGAAAATAACAAACTGATCTTAGTTGTACAAGCAGAGAAAAATAGGAAGCACTGGATAGCTGTTTAGTATTAGTACAGGACACCTCAGCAGTACATATTCAAAACCTTACCTACGATCGAACTCAGAACACTCAATTCTAAAGGCGAGAGCTTAAACTTTAGACGACTGAGTTGTCATCGAGTGGTTCATATGTCTAATTACGAACGATCCGCAGAAATCTTCTACTATCTACCAATGTGATGGGTGCCTGACATGCGGAATGGTTAAACTCCACTAGTTATGAATTCTCATTGGAACCCCGGGAACTCTATCGAAATCAGTCACTTATTGAGGGCAGAATTATTGTTACCATGTGGAGATAATTTTAATTTCGGAAAAAAAGTAATGGTTAACGTGAATTATTTCTGTAGTTTAATAATTATCGGTTACTCTCAGGTATAATGTACACACTGATGTAAACACATATAGATGAACTAATTTACTACAAAGCAAACTTTAAGTAATGAAGCAAATTGAAGTGAGAAAGAAATGACAGTGAATTGAAAAAATGAATTTAACTGGTAAATTATTTTTCTTATCAATAAAATGATAAGTACTTACTTTCGTAAAAACAATGGCAATTAAAAAACACACATAAACACTTATCAATGTCACAACAAACCCACCCACTAATCAATAGCATCTCAGTAATCAAGAATGATAAGAAAGCAATTCGCTTACCCTTTTTTCACTTTGCTTAGTGATATAATAACGAAGACAAAATGGTGGTTGTGACAGGTAACAAAAAATCAGTCCGATCAAGCTATACTTAGTTATGTATAATGGTGTGAATAATTGTAGGAGGCACAAATCACTCCAACCAGTGTTAGGTGGCCAGAGTGAATCGGAAGAAAGCTCTGGGTCTAGGTATCGTAATGGTTGATACTCGTCAGGAAAGAGTACTTGCAATTTCCGGTGAACTGATACTTCCTACAAAATTTGAATTCTAATCATTTAGTATCACATGGAGACTGTAGTGTCTGCAATTCAACTACTATAACCACCAAGCTACCAACACATTAATAAAAATCAGAGAAATAATGAATGAAAAGGTGAAATTTAAAATTTCAGTAAATAATTGTTTCAACTCCAAAAAGTTGTTATTCAAAACTTTAATGAAATAATTCACATAAAATAGCTTATCTTACTTTTCGTATATCCATTTGTTGTGGAGTATTATTCTGAAGAGGTGCACCATCAATAAATTTAGACATTGTTACAGTTAATAAATGTCCATGTATTCGTAAATTCAATTCAGACCAACATGTTTTAAAATGTTGTAAAGTTGTAATAATACGTTTAGCTCGATCCATTGCTTCACTACTAGGCCAACAAGGTAAAAAGCATGTCAAAGGAACAGTTAGTGTAGATCCATTAGCTGTACGAACCTATTAAAGAAAAATATAAACAGAGATGAAAAAATATATATAATCATAAAGGGGGAAAAATAGAATTTATTTCTATATTAATACTGTTTGAAAGAAACAGACTATCTTTCGTCGGTTTAGAAAGTTGTATAAGTCGAAATGAATGAGAACAAAAACAGAACGATAAAAAGCAATAAAAATATTTAATTTGTATCTACAATAACGTATTATTGTAGTAGAGATGATTAACTACAGTAAACAGACTTTTCGTATTCAATTACTCTTTTACGATTTAATGATGTATAACTCTTTAAGTTCCAAAACTATCATGATAAAAGCAACTGTGAATTGACTGAAGCTATGGAAGTTGAATTTTCTTTTAACACGTGATTAATTTCAATATACAGACAGTAAAACAGTTTACTGCGACGGCACTAAGAAGAATTATGGTATTTTCGATTGAAATGAGCATGGTAAGAGTAACGAACACATGTTTCTTATCTTTACAATGTGAAACAATACAAAAAAATCGAGAATTTGTATCAATTGTAATTTTAAGTGTGAAGGATGAATTAGTGAACCTATAAACTTATATATATATATATATATATATATATATATATATATATATATATATATATATGTAATATAACAGACAAGCGATTGCTTGGATCACGAAGTGACATAAAATTAAGCAGTATGGACAAAGACACCCACTAAAGTAACAGATTAAATAGTCCCCATTTGGTGATATAGGTGATATGAAGCTGAAAATGTATATGATCACTAATGCTGAATCAGAATATGTATGTAGTAATCTTGTAGGAAAAAAAGAGTAATCAGATGAGATTATGTAATTAATTAACTTACCTGAAGCTTATGATTTTCTGGATTTTCCAATATTATGAAAAAATCACCTTTATCAAAATAACCTGTATTGTTGCCAACTGGCCAAAATATTGGCTCTATAATACTACTACTACTTGCGTTTGCAATCGATAAATGACTTGTATTGGCGGAAGTAACGATCGATACATCACCGGAATAGGATTGATTATCGGAGAAATAATCTTTGGGTTGGAATGAGCATAGAACACGTATACGTCGACCAATCAAAGTTGTTGAACTGTCTTGTGCATCCACGTGACTTGGTATTGGTGGGATAATTTCTTGACTTATGTCTACTAATTGAAATATAAATGACTCTTGACCAATTACTCGAGTATGAAGTTCCTGTGGAATAGTGTTGAAAGAGAGAGAGAGAGAAGAGAAACATCTGAGATAAATGGATCAAGAGTGATAAAAAAATCATTCGTTCATTATTTTTGGGGAGAAATGAGCGTTTCATAGAAAATTTAATTCGAATAATTCACCAATGAATAATACTATATAGGTGCGGTGAAAAACAACTAACCACATTTAAAAAATTGAGACGATCTAAACACAGAGAATTTAATTCGTTGTTTCAAATCAAGATGCAACATTGATATGAGCGCCTAAACTTATTTTTCGGATAAATCATTAAACAAACAGATAATATCAGATGAGTTTTGTGGATTTTATAGTAATTTCAATGGTTAAGATCATGAGTCAGTTGAAGCTAGACCACCATAGAAAACCTGGAAGCACTGGACGGCCGTTTCCTCCTATTGTAACACTCCTCAGCAGATAATACTTAAAATCAATATTACATCAGTTTTTACTTTTGAAGCCAATTTATATCGGCAAACTAATTAACTTCTCTATTGGATTATTCAATTATTATCCTTATTTGGTATCTAAATGCAAACTATAGAAGCTACAAAGAATAATTTAGATTGATAATGATAATTAAAAAAAATATGAAATGGTAATGACCTGAAGATCTCGCTGGAACAATAGATCATATTCATTTTATTCATATTGCTCTTTCTCTTTCTCCTTAATTAGTCTAATAGTAGTAAATTTTAATATAATAACTATTTACAATTTCATATCATTTTTATTATTTTTTATGTATGCAAATGAAACTGGTTGACTGATTGAAATTATTTTTTTAGAATAAGTAAATGTATATTGATATATTCACTATCGAAATCATGTTATAATTGAAGACAAGTAGTTATTAAAATTTTCTGTAGTATAATAAATACAGTTTTAAGTGATTCTCACTTCTGAATTCAATAATAAAAAATGAATATGATTAGTCAATGTACTCAATAGTACCTAATAAGAAAATGTACTTCAAAATAGAATCCATATCAGGAGAATATATGAGTTTGAGTCATCAATTAAAACAGTGACTGATAGAGTTCAGACTTGTAGGAGGTAATACAACTGACAAAAATGGAATCGGCTAGTCGTTGCGATATATTACGAACTCATTGAGACTGGTAGTTTTGACATTGAAAGTCAGTTCAGTACTTCTAGACATTAAGCATTACTATATGACCTAAATGTTCTGAGTTCGACCCCACATAGGGTCGTGAATGAGCACCATATAGGAGTCTCATATAGGATGAAACAGCAACCAAGTATTTTCTGGTTTTTAATAATTGTTTAACTAAGAGAAACATTTAATGAAAACTATTATATTCAAATTCAGTCGACTAGACCTAACCACAATCCCGGTTATCTTTAGTCATACAAAATTAATCCGAATAACCAATCACCAAGATGTATACATTTGTAGATCCAAGAACAATAGTAATAACTGATATCGTTTTAAAAAATTTCGTATTACTTCTATCATATCTTATTTGCAAAATTTCATTTAAACATTTATGGCTACAAAAAAAAAGAAAATGTAATTTAGGTTATGTACACAACATATTCTGATCAAATTCATTGCAAAAAGTATGCTAAACTTCATTTATATCTTTTTATTTTTTAAAATCCTTTGGATTGTAAGTAAATGATGACAGAATTTAGTAAAACAAAAAAATCGATTCACATTATTTTACTACTCAACATATTGTTCTACCTTTTTTTTAAAGTTACCATGGTATATTGACGTTATTTTATTTTGTTTGTTGAACTGTAGCTAATTTACACTATACAATTAAAATAATCAATATTATTGTTTAAGTTGACATATATTATGATTGGTCTACTGTAAACTAGACAATAAAAGGGATTGTGTACACTCAATTACAAAAGTACTATAAAGAAAAAATCATGAAAATGAATGATGATCGGTTAATTTTATTGAATTAGATAGTTGGTTTTCAATGTGTCAATCAACATTAATCTCATTAATTATATCACTTTAGAAGACAGAATAATCTTGAAGCCTGTATGCTTATTTTAGATGATGAGAAAATATCAACTTTGTAGCTATGAGAATGTGACTAAATTGTATAAAGCATTAATCTTTCAACGATTTGGGTATTAGTTTGAAAAAAATATGTTTAACCTATTGTAGGTTCGACAGTTGGATGATAGTTTTAGAAATCATTTAAGAACTTTTTTAAAGAAAATAAAACAACTAAAAAGAGGAAGCAATGGATTCTTCAATTGATCAGTTCTAAGGGAAAACGGGACGATAAGTCATATATATATATATATATATATATATATATATACAAGCATATTTGACCTTAAACTTTTGCTTCACCAAATGACCTGTTTTTTAAGTATTTTCAAGTTACGTAAATCGTTAAGGGTCCGTTAAAAATGTGTTAAAACTTCATTGAGTGATTTTCATTGAATTTTTATTAACCATTCTATATAACAGTGTTAGGATACGTGTTTACAATGAGGATGCATTGTTAGGCCAACATAACGTGCTCTTTCCAAATGTACATCCGAACACAGTTCACCATGATTATTGAATGGTGAATGCAAATCAGTCAATAGCTTGATTGGTAAACATTTAGTCAATTCTGATCATCGATCACCACAATAATCCTTAGTATAAAAAGTTAGTATAGAAATAGAACAAGCAAACTTCAATCACTTCATGTAAGAAATGAGTTAAAATCCAATCATTAGTAATAGTGACTATGATAAAGACCGTTACGTAAACAGTAATTATTCGCTTCTACTCACTTGTAATTGTTTGAGAAGAGTTTCACCTTGTTCAGTTGTTGTTGCATTTAACGTTGATTCATAAAGGGAACGTAATTCTTCTAATGATGTAGTTAGTAATAATTCACATTGTTCAACATCATTGAAAAAACTTTGAAATCGTGAACTCTGTTCAATATGGGCTTCAAAACAATAGGTTAATTGTAATAACCAAGCCCAATGACGTTCCAAAGCATTTAGATAAGTCTAAAAATGAAATATTTTAACGAAAAAAATCGTAAAAGTAATGGTATAATAATTATGAGTGACATTTAAGTAGGCTACTCATTTCATCTAACAATAAAAAAGTTTTTATAGTCAGCGTTATTGTATCGTAAATGTAATATCATACATAATAATGAAAAAAATTGAAAGAAAATCGTAACATTTCTTTTCATAACAAAACAAATAAGTAGTAGAGTTGTAAGAAGTCTAAAAATTAATCGATAGCAAAAAAATGGATATACAGAAAATATGGATTTTGGTTAATAACGGAACCCAGAATGCGTATTTTGTCCTACTCACAATTCGTATGTTCAATGCATCTTCACCTATGTACTGGCATACACAATGAGACTTGAACCTAGCACCTATCATTTCAAATGTTGATGTGTCACGCAATAAGCTATTGAGTCCGAATGCCCACTAGCTTGTTGAGTGGGTACGAAGTTATTTGTATAGATTTCCAATTTCTCATTAATGACACATGACAAAAGAGATTGCTCAAAGTTGGTTCTTAATATTAACAACGAGGAATTAAAAAGCTTTACCAACAGAGAATATAGCTTGAGAAGAACGATTGAAATTGAAGAATTTGGATGGAATAACTAAAAACTGAAGATCTATAAAGGGGTAAAGAACGACAAATCCTGAGTCATGTTGGCTACAATTTCAACAATGAGCGTTTGGTTGACTTATGGATCACAATCAGGAAGATTACAAACCCCCCACATGGTTTGATTCATGCTTGAATTGCCTCAATCCAGAAGAAAAGTAAGTACATGAATAAGTCTATTTAACAAACCATAACGAGGATACCGAATACTTATTTTTTATTTATTTATTTTATTTATTTGAACACATAAATATTGGTACAGGGGGGCACCAGGGAAGTCCTACTCACTGCCTTCTCGTGGCGGGGGTGTTGTTTACGAAAATGAGAGGACGAAAAGCGAACGTCCGGCGCTATAACCGGATCCCAATTCTATGGTGCACATGGGCTCCAGTATCCTGAAGGAACAAATGGCGTATGAACCAACTTTTGGTCACCGGCCTCCATGGGACTGCATCTCCTCACGATGCTCCACTGCCTTGTGGACTAGACCTTTAGGTCAAAGGCTCGGGGTGTGGCCCCCTAAGAAAACCACCTGCTTCGGTTTGGGCACCCGGGCAGTATCTCAGCCCACACACCAAAACATGATGAAATATTCGCTTACGGAAAATATTCGTTCTTCTCTGACTAACATTGAAATAACTGATACTATTATTATTATTATTATTATTGTTATTATTATTATTATTATTATTATTTACTACGTCATTTACTCACTATCTCCTATTTCTACCTTTTGTATCCGTTTCGACTCAGACAGCAGCTCGCCTATGGTAAAAATTCAGCTTTATCTAAACGTTCCCGAGTCACTGCCTGGTTCAAAATTGTATGTTACCATCGAATAAGAGTACTGAAGCAGTCTTTCTGAAACCACGCGCACCATTCAAACTGGCTGCCTTCAACGTTCGCACACTTATGCAGGTCGGACAACAGATAGGGCTGGCAATGTCTTTGGAAAGTCTTAATATTGATGTGTGTTGTCTATCCGAGACCCGTATTCAAGACTCTGGTGAAGTACTACAAGTTCGCTCTCCATCTGTCGCTCCAAAAAGCTTGTTTTATGTGCGTTTATCCGGGGACCCTGTGGCATCTTCGTCTGGTCTTTCTGGCGTTGGTGTCGCACTAAGCGCTAGAGCTGAGGCAGCACTAGTCGACTGGATCCCCATTAACAGTCGGTTATGTGCCGTTAGATTAGAAAGTTCCATCAAAGTGAGAAATCGGCGTGAGAAACGATGTGTTTTCGTCATCTCCGCCTATGCCCCGACAGATTGCAGCCCGGATGCAATCAAGGATGAGTTCTACCACCAGTTATCTGTTCTTCTCCAGAAAGTGCGTTCGACAGATATTGTAGTACTAGCTGGAGACTTGAATGCTCAGGTCGGGCGTCTAGGCACAGAAGAGAGTCGTTTAGGTGGCCGATGGGGACTCGTTGGTCGCAGGACAGATAACGGGGAACGTCTACTGCAACTATGCACAGACCACAACCTGTTTCTGGCTAGCACTAACTTTCGGCACAGGCATCGCCGATGTGCCACCTGGCGTCCCCCTTCTGCATCTCAAGCCTGGACTCAGATTGATCACATCGCGATCAGCTACCGCTGGCGCGGTCGTGTACAAGAATGCCGCTCCTTTTGGAGTACCTATCTGGAATCTGACCATGCTCTGGTCTGCGTCAATCTTACCTTACTTTTCAGTGGACAACGAAGTGACCGCCACCACAGGATTGATGTTAGCAAGCTGGCTGCAACTTCTGTTGCTAGTAAGTACCGAACCGAGCTAGCTTCTAGGCTAGCCACTATTCCACCGAAAAGTATAGATGAGCATTGGTTGCAATTGCATGACACCATGAAAATGGCGGGTCAAGTCAGCTGTGGGATTGCGAAACGTCCCTCTTACAAGCACTGGGTTTCTTCTGGTTCCTTACAACTGATTGAAGCCCGTCGGTCTACTCCGGGTGACCGTGAGTTTGACCACAGACGAAGGTTGTTACGTAATGAAATCGGGCAAAGCTTGCGTAAGGACCGAGAAACCTGGTGGTCGGAGCGTGCCAGTGAGTTGGAAGCAGCAGCTGCATCTGGTAATTACCGGAAGCTCTTCCAACTCATCCGAGCCACCGGCAGCAAGAAGTCTGGTGTGAGCGAAACAATCTGCGAGGATGACGGAACGCCAATCACTAACATCCATCGACGTGTTGGACGATGGGCAGAATTCTTTGAAGGGCAGTTCAACTGGCCTGCTGCTCCGGCGACATCGGTCAGACTGTCCTGCCCTCCATGGCCGGTGACGACTGATCCACCAAATGAGGCGGAAGTCCGCAAGGAACTCCAACTCTTGAAACGTTACAAATCACCAGGCCCAGACGACTTACCTCCGGCTCTTTTTAAAGATGGTGGTGACTTTCTGACTAAAGGACTGACGACGTTGTTTACAAAGATCTGGGAACTAGAGAGTGTACCAACGTCATGGAATGAGTCGATAGTTGTCCCTATCTTTAAAAAGGGTTCACGTTGTTCCTGTAACAACTATCGGGGGATAAGTCTACTTCCGATTGCGTCCAAGCTATTGGCTTCCGTCATACTTCGTATGTTGTTCAGAACCCGAGAAGGATTGACTCGCGAGGAGCAGGCTGGGTTTCGTTCTGGTCGAGGATGTATTGATCATATCTTCACACTCCGCCAAGTGTTAGAACACCGCCATACTTATCAAAGGCCAACAATCGTAGTGTTTCTTGATGTCAGGGCTCTCTTCGATTCGTTGGACAGAACTGTTCTCTGGGATTGTCTATTGAAGAGGGGTGTGCCTGAGAAGTTTATTAACATCCTAAAAGCCTTATATACAAACACCTCAGGTAGAGTGAGGGCATACAACCACCTTTCTCCACTATTCCATTCAAGCAGTGGAGTTAGGCAGGGTTGCCCAATCTCACCATTCCTCTTCAACTTTGCCATCGATGACATTCTGGAAACAGCTCTGACGGATGTAAGTAATGGTGGTGTGGATCTGTTGCCTGGAGAAAGACTTCTCGACCTTGAGTATGCGGATGATATTGTCTTACTGTGCGAGAATGCCCAAGCCATGCAATCCGCACTTAATCAGTTGGCAATCAGTGTCCGTAGGTATGGTATGTGCTTTGCACCTTCGAAGTGCAAAGTTCTTCTACAAGACTGGCAGGATTCTAATCCTGTACTCACTCTGGATGGTGAGCAGATAGAAGTAGTCGAGAAGTTCGTGTATCTAGGTAGCTGCATAAGTGCTGGTGGTGGCGTGAGTGATGAGATCAATGCACGCATAGTGAAAGCCAGAGCGGCTTATGCCAATCTGGGCCATCTTTGGCGCCTTCGTGATGTTAGTCTGGCTGTAAAAGGTCGGATCTACAACGCGACGGTGAGAGCAGTTTTGCTCTATGTTTGTGAAACCTGGCCTCTCCGAGTTGAGGATGTTAGACGACTCTCTGTGTTCGATCATCGTTGTCTCCGAAGGATTGCTGGCATCCAGTGGCAACACCATGTCAGTAATGCAGAGGTTCGGCATCGAGTGTTCGGTCACAGAGACGATAATGAAATTGGTGTCACCATCTTGAAACACCGACTTCGGTGGCTTGGACATGTTCTACGAATGTCGTCCCAGAGAATTCCTCGTCGTGCATTATTTGCCGACTCTGGGACTGGTTGGAAAAAGCGGAGAGGTGGTCAGTATATGACATGGTGTCGTGGTATGAAAGAAAGCTGCAAAGGGCTAGCTTCTGTTGGTCCTTCACGACTCCCTGGTTGGGGTCCGAGAGATGGTGTAACGCAGTGGCTAGAGACGTTATCAGATATGTCTCAGAATAGAAGCCAGTGGCGATCCTGCTGTAACCTTCTTTTACTTTCTTCATAAAAAGGTGGTCGTATTCTTCCTTAACTGAAAGATCTGTTCTGATTGTACCTTTCCGTTTCCCCCACCATTGTTCTCTCTCTCTCTCTTCTTTTTTTTATAATTCCCCACGTTCATTACTTTTTTTTTTCTTCTCTTTTCTCCTTCTCTTCTAATTATCACTGTTTTGTGTGGCGCATATATATATATATATACCGAATACAATATCGAAACAAGATATTGATAATAAATCTTCTAAATTAAAAGAAATATTACTATTGAAAAAATAAGCTGCATAAAACACAAGAAATCACTGAATAGTTGTTTTGATCTTCAAACTAAGACTCTGTGAAATAGTACAATAATAATAATAATAATAATAATAATAATAATAATAATAATAATATGTAGTGTACAACCACTGAATAAGCAACTCTTCAGTTAACTGGTTACTCAAACTGAGATAAGTATTTCTAAATGTGGATCCATAACTAAATAATTGAAAGTCAAGTGGTTTGTTCATTAAAACCCACCGCACCAGTCTGTATTATCAATAATCCATTGATATTTTGGCAACAACTAAAAATTACCTCAAATGTAATATATACAAACAGACTAACGATAGATCCAGCACTTACCTGTACAAGATCAGTTACATCAAAATTTTCCAACTGGATAGATGAGCCTAGTACACTGAGTTCACTGTAGACAATTTCTTTTTCATGTATCTCATGCATAAGTTTCTAGAATAAGAAAGAAATATGTATGTAAAATACTTATTATAGCTAATATATTTGTTCAATAAAAATATCTCTATACAATTATATGCAGTAGACAAAATCAGCCAGAAATACTTATGAAAATGCGTCAGATTAATTTCTAAAATACTTAAGAAACTGTAGAAAAATAATTTAAAAAATTTGTTTGCATGTTCATGCAGTTATCTTTGAGGGAGAGATTGAAGTGCTAGATTTTTTTCCTCGAAAAGAAACAATAACATAAAAATGTATTAAGAAAACCAATTTTGTAGAAACTGATGAACTGGGATATAAACATTGATATAGTCAGCCATAAAAATCTATCCTTCAAAGGAAGCGTATGACTAATGTCTCAAGCGAAATTATCTTTTGTTGATTGGCGAGTGATTGAGGACGAGGATATTGGGCTACACTAAATATGATTGTAACTTTATATTGTTTTATCTTCAATTATTTACAGCTTTGTAGTATGTGTTAATAAACTCTCGTTCTAGTCTTAATTTGGTAATTGACAGTTAGTTGAATAATTGAGTCAAGTGCATTATGATTTAATGAGCCTAGTATCCAGGGTAATGAGCTAATGATCAGTGCATAGTCAAGAAAAAACTTATTTTTTCCCTTATAAAAATAACACGCACGGCTAACTTAGATTATATGAAAATATCTTGTGAATAGGCTTTTTCAAAAGATTTGTAACTATTTCATCAGCAATATCTATCAAAACCTCAAGATTCATCAACAGTATGTTTTTTGAAGTCATAAACATGATCTTTGCAAACTGTTACATATTTTAATTAATACGATATAATTGGAATCTGATTTCTACAAAAGATGATCTTATGATAAACAGCTGTTTCATTAGGCAATCTAGTGAACACATTTTACGATAGTGTCAATATGTGTAAGTGAAAAGAGTTTTCCTCGTTCAATGAACTCAAATATAGAAGTTTTACAGTTGTTCAGGATTCTTAGTTGCTTTATTTATATAATTATCAATCAAAAATGTAATTGTGTATTACACTTTGATACCAATAATCAGGAAGAAAACGATTAAGTTATTGATGACAGATACAATAAAGACAATAACGAGGAAACTATATAAATGCATTGAACGTTCTTTGACTCCTCTAAGCAAGATAAACTTGCACTGTTTACAGTAATTGGAATTTTATCATTGAAATGCATTTTTAAGGAAGCGATCATAAATATGATAAGGTACAAGATTCCTCGAAGATATGGGTATAATATTGCGAAGAGTAACTATACTAAACTATAGATAGAGTTGTAAGTAGGAATGATACAATCAAAACGAACGCTCATTTAAAAAATTACACCAAACATTGCTTTGAATATCAAAAGCTTCAAACTACAAAGTATTATAATCAGATCGGTATAAAAAAATTGATGATTCTCATAATAACCTAGACTCAGATTTTTTTGCTTAAATATGGATTCATCAGGAAGTTAGTCCAATTAATTGTTCGTCATGTTACTATTTAGCAAATATAATGTAACTTGTGAAATATATTGGTAATGGCTCTACATATATCTGATATGTGTAGTTTACGAGTATCAATTTTATAAGTATTAAATAATTCAACTATTTCAACCTATTCAAACATTCTGATGGTAATTGAAACTCAACAAAAAAAGTGAAAGGGAACAGCTTGTTCAATATGTTATTCACTTAGAGTTTTATTTAACAATTTTATATCTAATCCTAAGCACTTTATATTGAGAATTTATTATTTCAATACAATGATTCCAATTATAACCAATGCGATTTAAAACAAAAAAAACAACAACGTACATTCCTTAAATTTTAATTCTACGAAACAGTCAATAATCCATATTGTCCTGCTTATAAATAAGTATTTTCGTGGGACTATGTATAAAACGCAAATAGAGATCGATAGGATCGATATTTTTAATCGAAGAGAGAGACAGAGAGTGAAGATTAAACACTGACAACAAAAGAATGTAATAATAATAATAACACCAATAAAGGGGTAAATGAGGAAGAATAGAAAAAGATATGAAAAACAATGACCTATCTATTAGAAATGTGAATGTATTATACACAAAGAATGATTTAATAGATTTTCTAATAATAAAAATAACGGTAATAAGTAGAAGTGCTTATAAAAGCAGTTTAAATGTGTATTTTTATTCTTTTTTTTGCTTTTTAAAACATCTATACACATAAGTACGTATATACATGGTTAGATGAACCTATGGTGGTATAGATAAATGAAAGTGTTGAAAAAGCATAAAATAAGTAGACAATAACAAGTACCGGTAACTAATATGTTTAGTTCGGTACTTTTAACATGATCATAAAAAGCAAGTGAATTGACAATAAGCCATAAAAAGTGTTATCGGCTTTTAACTTGAAAATATTTAACATTCACAACATGCTTATATTTAGATTTGACGAATTAAGATTTCGTTTCTTTATATTCAATTTTTCGTGAAGTAAATCATATCATATCATTAAAAGACAGTTTACAATTATGACATGCCGGTGTAGCAATAATTACACACTGTACAGAGTATAAAATTACACAATTTTTTTCACCTTTAGTTAATGATCATTAAAGTGATAAATAACTTTTAGGTGTATAGACCACGATAAAGAATCGAACGGAACAATTTAATACCTAGTAAAATATACACAATTATATTGAGAAGAAACAAACACAGACTCAACGCATTGATTGAATGACAAGACATAAAACATACATAACAAAAAGAAAACAAAAATAAAATTCAGAAAGTGATTCAGATCACAAGGTTGTATGTAACAGGGATCGATCGATCGGTTCAACAATCAATTATTTCACTCTTTAAACGAACATGCTTGTACACACAGTCAAAAAAACGTGTAAGAAGCATGAAAGCAATTGACATAAATTTATATTTCTTTTTCATTCACGACAAATCATTTTGAATTTGTAATTCAATAAATAAATACACGTTCATGCATTTGGTTTTGAGTTATACTTTTTTAAACTGTTAAAAAGGTTATCTAATATTAAATGGCAATTAAAAACTGAAGTTGGTAGGACAGATCCTGAGCATACTATTAATCCATTGGTTTTGAAAAATGGATAATGTAATTAGTCTAGTGCTATTAGGTGTGTAAGTGCTTTTCACTTCCCGGTTGTCCATACCACAGAAGGGTACTTCTTCTTGAGCTTTCTGAAAATTGGCAGTGCGATCGCGGAGTTCAGGGAACGAATACTCGAAACCGGTCACGCACTACCTTTATTTAAATAGTTCCTGGTGTGTTTTAAACGGATTAGTGGTGTTTCCAAGATCCCATAGTACTGATGCTTAATATTACCAGAACTACATCTATCTAGCTTACAATTGACTTTATTTTCAAACATCAATGAATAAGGAACTTGATTAAATGGTATCACAGAGAGTAAACATTTATGTATTCAGTTCACAATTGATAGAATAATTCTGACAAATTACACCGATTTTTAAATGTCGTATTTCAGTTTTAAATTGAGCCTATCAACTGAACAGAATATGATTACTAGTCTGCATGATCACAATTATATACATATGTAAACATATGAAAATTTAATATTAAGCAAAAAAATCAATCAATTATACAAACAACCCACTTGGAAATCAATTCGAATACGACCTAGTTCGTTATGATAAATTTCAGTCCAATCTCGAGTCACCTCACATGATTCATGTTCCCTTAACCAAATTAATTCATTATGGGCACGTTCAACAAATTCCAATAACGACTTCGACATATTTCGACGTTTTAATGAAGCTTCCTAATAAATATAGTAAATAAATTGTGATATTTAAAATAGAAATGAGTAAAATGTAGGACAAGAAGAAAATAGAGAGGAAATTATCCAATTACAATGGATTCAACTGAATAAGTTTATGAGACAACAAAATGTCTTACTATGATACAGACATTGGAATTTAAAATTTAGCTAGTTAATTAAATAACTAAGGTCATTTTTATTTTTAAAAATAATATATAAAAAGTGATGAAATCGTTGAGATATTTTGATAGTTTGAACACAGTTAGGTTCAATAAATTTGACTCTTATAAGGTATCTTAGTAAAGATATAACAGTACTATAATAGTTATTCAATTAGATGTTATCGATTGTTCTCATTAGTTTTATGAGTGAAAACTCATGAGTATTGTGTATGATTTTGATCAAGTCCAACCGATACAGTACAGTATTTATTAAAGAGTAAGGACTACAGATATAGTCACCTATAACTCAGTAGCCAAGTGCAGAACTTTTTTACTGAATTTTATTAAAGATTTGATTAGATATAGTATGACTGAATTCATATATTGAAAATATTCGTTGGAAAATAAAATAAAACATACCAGTATTACAGTTTATCTAATACTTATCTGAAGTGTCTAAGGTATGGGTTACGCACTCCTAATCACCGTTTATGTTAATGTACAATACTGGTCGGCATCGAATTGGGTTGGAAGAAGGCCATTAACGGGTAAATTAAAACGTAACAATAATATATGAAGTCATTGACTATTAGGCTGTGCTGCGTGCAGATGTGCAGGCCGATTAATAGGAATACTAACAGTGGCAGACCTTAAGTGATACAGTTACACAAGTGCAGATGTATATATCCTTAATCTTACCCTTAAATCCTGGGTTTAATTAATCTTTAATGATATTTATAGCCTTCTTTCACCCACCCCCAACCTAGTTAAGTCTTAATATAAATGATATCACTAGTATTTCGGTTAATTTTTTATACATCATGTCAATTTACGTTTCCCGTATTGATGTAGTGAAGTAATTTGGACCGATATAAAGTTGTATCTGTTCTAACGTTGCTTTGACTGTCTGACTAATTCCACTCTAAATATTTATTAAATCTATCTGTATATGTAAACATATAATGATGAGTTATTATGAATAAAGATAATTCACTGATTTACTGTTATAACAAAAAAAATCATAATAGATAAAATAGAAAATGTTTCTACCAATTACCATTAGTTGTTGATAATTTTGTTCAAGTATTTGAAGTGATTCATTAAGAACTTGTTTTTCTTCTTTTGATCGTGTCGGAAGCTATTTAGGAAGAGAACAGAAATTATGTGACAAATGTAATTGATAATCGATCGGAAATGTAACACATCAAGAGTCTTAAAAAGATTAAATAGGAATTAGGTTTATCCGAAAGAATTCTAGAAAATACATTTGTTTTCTCAAGTCCGAACCAGTTAAAACATACAGGTACAAATGTTAATAACGATAATACTGTGAAAATATTGAAACTGAAGTAAGTGTACAATAGTGACGTAGAGGTTAAAGCACTTGACTTGCAATTTGTGAGTCAGGTCTGATTGAACCCTGACACAGATATACGTAAGTTTGAAAAACATAGTGGTGTCGTTAGCCCTAATACGAACAGTGTTCAGCATAGAGCCAACAACATAAACCCCTATTGGATAAGTGAGTTACATTACTAGAGAGAATAAGAAGATAAGCTAATAGATAATTTTGAGAACAATTACCCACAGTGATTTTTAGTCAAATTACAATTATTAATTATGAAATATTGAATCGGAAACAAATCAAACAGACTTTTCAGATGACGATACATTGGATTAACATGAAAAGTGGTGTGAAATATGTACCGGTTCAAGTTACTGTGCTCCATATAAACAAGCAAAAAATGGAATTTATATACGTGATTGCAAAAATATTACATAAAAATGGACAATAAAATGAGCCAGAGAATAGATGTGTCTGTATACAAGCATGATCGACTTTAATCTATATAATGAAATTAGATCGTGAGCTATGGGTTGTTCTCCTAGAATAAAATCTGAACAATTTTTCGACACGACTGAGACTGGTAAATTCATCGATTATCTCTATTCCTCAATCAGGCCATCCTTAATATCCCTCCAACTTCTAGCTATTATAGAATATTGATCTTAGTAGTTTCTCAACACCAACTAAATAATTTATCGTTTAACTTGTGTGAATCTACATATTATTTACTCAGATATCCTGTTTAGAGTAAAGGCTATCTGGAACGAAGTGGTTGGGATGATCATGTCCTTTTAAGTAGAAGGTTGTCTGTGTGTGATATGTAAACGGTTTAATTTTAGAATAATAAGTCGAAAAGTTAAGAAGAAAAACAGAAAAAATTAAAATAAAATAAATAACAACCTTTTGTTGATTAGCTTTGCATCGATCGATTTCGTTCTTAAAGTTCAACACTTCTCGATGAAATTGTTCATGACGCCTAGTAGCTTCTTCTACGGCTGAAAAAATGAGTACAGTAATATTAATAAGGAATGAAACTTATTAACCAGATACAGGTTGTTTTTACTTGACTTTCAGACACATATTTATATGTGGGGGGCATGCGAAACTACTAGCCGGATGCTTGAACTGAAGTAGGGGTTCGAACCCGTAGCATCGAGGATCAATGTTTATGTGAATAAATCGTTAACCATTGTTCCAAAGAAATATGGCATTAGTATCAACAAGACTGATGATAACAGTGGTTTAAAGTTTGATAAATAATTACTTACGACTTACTTTGCACGAGTAAGGAAACTAATTGTGTTTAATACCATTCTCTAATTCATTAAAATAATTCCATTTGTGTATGTTGGTGTATTATTACAGAAACAAGTGTTAAGGCTCTAGTGTTCCTTGTAAATGTGATAGAGGTATCGACGCCGTGAGCCATAGTTATTATCAACCAATGATAATGCACTCAAGTCTCGTGACTCACTACTACGTCTTCTATTTGTACAAACATAATAATGACCAACCTACAAACACACAAATATACATTCAGACCCTTGTATATTTTCTTTGGCACAGTTAATACGTATTGATTTAAGGGGTTTAATCTAAAATGTTAACCTCCTTATTGAAACCAGCTAGTGTCACACGTCACTAAATAGCTTTAGATATAATCTGATAAACAGATATCAATAGAAATTATAAATTAATACAGTCAGACAGCATTTAAACTCATGTGCAGAAGGAAAAGTTTTAGGCTGTTACACAGAAAAAAATTAGATGGTATAAAATTGAACTAAAGAGTTATGACAACCATCAGGAAGATAGTATTAAGCACCCAAACTTATGAGTACTGAGAGGGTTAAGCTGACAAGTTCACATAAGCTTGTATCTCGTATAAATTATTTCTCCACAATTCGTTGTGTTGACCAGTTTACATATGCGTGTGTGTAAATATGAATGCATTGGAAGGAGTAAACAAGCTGTGCAGTTGAGGTTGCTGAGACGCATAACAAAAACGCCTAAAACAGTTCGGATCCTAAGGTAGAAAATCATGTTTCCTTAATACCCCAGCGTACGACTGAAACGGGTAACCGTATAAGTTTAGCTTGAGATTTATCAGTAATGTGCATCAACGACTCTGCAAAGACTGGGATCCTGAGAACGCGTTGCGCAAGATACTACGGATTAATAGTATAAGTGGATCGTGGGACTGTGTAAGGAATTTAATATAGTGCGATATATGTTGCACAGTCTAACCCAACAGACAAGATGAGCTAAACTCAGGTAACGAACACACAATGTCAAGATAGTGATTTAACACAATCAGGACGTATAGATGTATAAAAACTAGCAAGTTCTAGTATCGTTATTTAGTTTCCTGTCTTACAACTATTGATAGAATAAATCAATAACAATAAACTGAATCACAATACAGACTACATCACAAATATTCCCAGGTAATTTTGATATTATGCAATAATGAGAAATGATGTTCAAGCCATAATCATGTGTAAAACTATAAATTCTAATTGTTTCTAACCATCAACATAACAGAGAAGTGACGTGAAAATAAGCCTTACATTTTCGATTTGCTCCATAGGAAGCAGTTTGTACGGTGTGAGCATGTTCCATAATCCATTGTAAGCATTGTTCGATTGGACTAATTAATTTACCTTGAATAAGGTGAGCATTTTCCAAAATGGTACCATTTTTAAGAGATGTGAATGTAGAGTGATTCGACATAGTCATAGATGTTGAACAAACAGAACTAGAGACGACACTAGGTGGTGATAATACCGTTGAAGAAGATGTAAATTCTCGATATAAACGTTGAAGATCTAAGAATTTCTGGTGTAATGTACAAACACTAGAAAAGAATAAGAAATTTCAAAATAGTTGTGAAATTCAATGAAGTTAAACGGAAGAATAAGAAATCATGTAATGAAAAGCTAAAGTGATTAAAAATTACTTCGAATACGGAACTCCGAATACAAACCTGTCAATTTGATTTTAGCACAGACTATTCCATTAAAGTGTAATGCAACTACCCACCGATGACAGGAGAATAGGTGATATCTCTTGAATCATATAGAAAATATAACAGGACCATCCTTTTGACAGTTTGTAGCTGATATCAAACTATGATATAGACTAATTTCCAAATGGAACAAAAACTTTACAAAAACCTATTTATAACTAAAAGTGATTTTGAAAAGTTACATTTAGAAAAATCTCAAAGGAATTCAAGAATCAACGATCAATCAGGGATTATTGGATGTCTATTCAATTTCATCTAGAGAATTCGAAACACCATTTTCTTTTTGATTTAGAGTTTTCAAATATTATACCACTGTCATGTTGTAAACTTAGACTTTATTTAATAAAGTAAATAATTGTTTTATGAGAAATTAACAAATATGTTTGTTTGAATCAGGATCTTCGTATCAATAAGAGTTATAAAACTCCAGATAGTAGTGAAATTAGGCTAAATCAGGTCACACGACATGAACATGATACCATTCAGTTATCAAGCCAGTGTGTACATTTTTAGCTAACTCTATTTATGATGTTTTTTCAAAACATTTTATTCATTAGTTACCGAATCAATTGATTGTGCTGATTACAGTTTCTTACTAGAAATTTGTTTACTGAAATTAATCAGTGATCATACATTTCTTTATTTCTATAGTAAATTTATTGACATTTTTAAATTTTCATAGTTTAAGTTATTCATTTCTCTTAATTGCATATCTATTTAAAGCTAAGAAGCACTGGATAGCTGATTCATCTTGATGTGAGAGTCTTCCGCGATGAACATCGCATATTGAATCGAACCTAGAACTATTAGTCTCGCACGAGAGCGCCAAAACTTTAGGCCACTGAGTCAGCATCCAATGATGCAAATGTCTAACGTCAATCAATTTGCGATATCGCGCGACCATTTTCCATCCTATGTGATGGATAAATGTCTCACGTAGTAGTCTAAAGTTTAGGCGCTCGCGCGCTAGACTAATGGTTCTAGGTTCCATAAAAGGAATAAATAGCTGCCCAATGCTTCCTGATTTCCAATGATTGTCTAACTGAAAGGAATGAATCATATAATTATTTATTTCAAGACGATAGATGAGGATATTCTCTCGTCTCAGAGAGCAAAACACCTTCAACATGTATTTATTTATTTCTATACTTCTATGCAATTATGAAATATAGTATTGGAGTTATTATCAACAACAATGTAATGAGTTAAAAAGAATAAATTTAATAATCCTTACTGTTTTCATTTAAAATTATCCATCCTAAATTATGTATATTATGCATAGGTGTATGAACACAAGAATATGGTAAGGATAGTGTATAGATAGGCAAACTTAAAACGTATGTATGTAATAGAGTATATACTAATTTACTGGTAATATAATGTGACGATGATACTGATAACAGTGGTAACAAACACAGTATGATCAGCAATATATGGGTGTTTGTGGCGCGAAAACAAGAAATTTAAATTTCTAAAATAGAATTACAAAAATAAGGCATTTACTAAGTGAGTTCTGGGGATCTAACATCCCCAACATTATACGTAAAAATAAGTGGATCAGGGTTCGAAGTAGCAACTCATTAGCTGAAATTCAAGTAGTTTGACTATTAAACTACCGTGATTAAAAGATTAAGATAAAAAATATTAGATATTTTAAGATTCGATGTTCGTACGAGTCTGTTGTGTAGAGTTGACATTTTGACATAATTTATGACCAATATACGATATAAAACGATAACATGGCAATCGACAATCCATTTATTCAATATCATAAATGAGTTACATAAACAAAAACCTATACTGTTTACTGAATTACCAACTAATCATTAACCAACACTAGTTAGAATAGTACAAATAATTTTGAACACTAAACTCAATTATCATAACTTACTTCCTATAAATTTTTTCTGTTTGCATATATCGTCCAGTGCGTAAATGTTGTACTTGATTGAATAATCCATTGATTTTGGCTTCAATTTGAGTTAGTTGATCACACCAACGTCTTATTTCATTATTGGTATCGAATACATGCTGACGAGGTAGTTCAAATTTTAACTAATTTCAACATATAGATGAAATTAACAAATTAAAGAGTAAATGAAACTTTGTTTATTGTTGATATATAGAACACACTAGGTTTTCTAATAAAAAAAATTTGATTAGAGAAATAAATGAAGTGCCAAGTGTTATAATGTTGATATTATTGTGACCTTCATATTGGTGTTTGATAAATTCACTCTTTAACTGATAAATAATCCATTGTCGTAGTATTTTGATAAAATAAATTGCATAAAAATAATACCATTTTATTCAGATATATATATATATATATATATATATATATATATATATATATATATATATATAATGTCATTTAACCAGTATTTCTGTAATTTAAAAATCTATTTGGTTAAAAGTTTAGAGATAATTTTCGTGAGTGAAATTATAATTTTATTTGATCAACAGCTAAGGAGATGATAGCAATGTTAACGATTTACTTTAAAATATACGATTCAAACTCTACAATATCATATTGAAACTCGAGATAGAAGCATAAATACTAGGGACTTGTTGATTGCTTGTTTAAATTAATTTCAGGCTGCAATGAGAAATCACTAGTTCGTACTTAGTGAATTATGGTGGTGAGACAGTAACTTAGTAGTTATATAATTCGGCTTTCAGGAAAACAGGTTACAGGTTCGATCTGCACTCCGTCTGTTTGCATTTGCGAAGCCAGATAGTATGACCAGCCTTCAAACAAACAGTCTGCATCAATACCAAGCATATAAATCACTACTTGGTTAATGAGTAATGTTCTAGTATACATTATCGATTAGATAATGTAATTGAAAGGCAATTATAATAATGAATTATATCAAAATCGAAATGAAATTGTCATTAACATTATAGTAGTTTATAATATTTGATAATTATACGGTAAAAATTGTTGTCCATAATTGTTTTTACATGAAGTTAAAATGAATCAACTTTTAATGAACAATGATAATTTTGTATAATAAAATAAAGGAAATTTGGATCTGATTTAATTACGACAATTTCATGCATCTATGATTATAGAATACTGTAAATTTTTGAATGCGTACAAAGGGATGGATGAGTGGGATAGATAACTAGGTAGGTAGGTAAGGTGGAGAGATGGAAATAATAATTTTTCGCTATTTCCTTGTTTTAGAAACTGTTCACTTTAGTTCAAAAAAGTACGAAACAATTTGATTTCAGTATAGAACAAAATTAACAATTCTATCTACTGTAAATTTGCGCTTATTTATTCATAGTATACGGGACCGATAGACGAAATGTGTCGGCATGAAAAGTAATATGAACAATGTGAATATATATATACAAAGAGATAGAGAAAGGGTATATCTGACCTCACAATACTGTACTGGAAAGCCCAATCGCATACATTTATGCGTACCTCATAAGGAGTAACATTCCCAAATAAAAGGAACTTTTTAAAAGCCATAGTGAAATTGTACTCATACAAAACGAACTGAATATTTAGTATAAAAGAATCGCAGTACTTGTATTACATGAAACAATGTTAAGTTCGTTTAAGCTTTAATGTTACTCAAATTATATCGGTAAATACGAAATGTACCCATTAGTCTGTCTCGATATCGCGTGCAGTGTTGTTAAATGACTTGAGATAGTTGATAGGAAACTCTAAAACCAGGTTTCGTGCCAGTTGACACTCGTTAGTTAGACGTACATACAATCTCGAGAGGGCTGATGCTCCATGTGAGAGTCGAACCTAAGCCACTAAGTATTACAGTCTGAGATGTTACCATTGAGCTATTTGGGTTGCGAATGGCCTACAGTGGGACTGAGGTACTTTGATTGATTACTGGATAGCAAACGATTTCATATTATGAAAATTGCAACAACGTTGCGATAATTAAAATATAGTATGTTCAGAAACAAATACCTAAAAAATAGTATATTATTATTGCCACTTCCAATTCAACAACTTTTTAATATTAGGAATGTTCAGTAAAATATTTTTAGGGTTTTCTTTAAAACATAGTCGATAAAAATAATTAACATCACTAAAGTTTGCATAAGCTTCGTTGAAAAAAGCTAATTTCCCATGATAATAAATAGACAAAACATATGACAAAAACAACAGCTATTACTTACAAAGCAAGGCAATGAATAGAATGTCAATGAATTATGTCAACTCCTGTTTATATAAACAATTTGTACACAGAAATAAAAAGAGAACAGTATTAAACGGATATATATATATATATATTACAAACCTCAACAACTCGCCGTTCTAAAGCAGTCAATTGTGCTTGGACTTGAATACAATCACGTAAAGCTCGATTGCCAGCCCATTGTAAACGATCTAAACGATGAGTTTCATTTCTTGCAGCCAATTCACGTTCTTGTAAAGCAATATCATATTCATCCCATAGTCGGTGAATTTGTTCAATTCGAAGGAATAAATCAATTGGTAGTAAACCACGTTCAATAGATGGCTTTTTGAAATGTAAAAAACAAAAACACTTAAATTAATTATAGACAAGTTAATCGTGATGAGTAGAATCAATTCTTAAAAGAAGTTCTAACATAGCAAAATGAATTTAGTGTTCCATGAGCAGTTCAGTTTGGAGACTTCTCTAAATGCCCCAGTACGAACAAGATTGGGGAAAGTTTACTTTTCCTCTCGAAATGCTCTCATACGGCTATACAATTATCATCTCTGTAAAGAAATTTTTACTCAGTAAATTTACACGAGAGTCGAAACTAGGCGAGAATGAAAAGTGAACGTTCGGTGCCTAAACTAGATTGGCGAACAAGGAGGGTTGTTCACCTGGTTCCAAACCAATGGTTTACATAGGTTCCAGGATTCTAACAGAAAAAGTCATGCATGAACCCGTTTTTGGTCATTGGCGACCATGGGGTAGAAGCTCTTGATGTTACTCTACTACTTTTTGAATTAGAATTCGAGTTGAAAGGCTTAGAAAATAGTACTCTAAGAAAACTAATTTTCTCGGTTTACCTGTTCGGGCAGTATCTTACCCCACACAAATTTTATTTAGTGTTAGAACAAAGTAAATAAAACAAATTTGAAGAAGTTTGTACTCGTTAAGTGTTGTGTTATTACTTGTAACCAGGTAACTATGAAACAATTTTCATTCATCTAGAACATTGAATCTAAAAACAACATACTACTACTGTGATGTATGTTACTTGTGTTGACAGATATAAGTAGTATGTAACACAATCAGGAGTGGGATGCCTGGCAGAAGAAGATTGAATTAAAGAGAACAGGAATGTAAACAGAGAAGAATTTCAATAACAACAGAATTAAAGGAATCATAAAGCATATAAAGGATAGCTGAAGGGAGATGCGCAAATGAAGTATTTAATGTATACTTTTCATATATTACGAAGGCACTCTGTAATTTTGTATCAAACAATAAGGCGGTCTTCCTCCACTAAGTTCGTCTTTCAATACACTATTAATATTGCTACAAATACTACTACCAATAATAATAATAATAATACTTATAACAATAGTTATTACTGTTACCATTAAAATGATTAGTACTATTATTACGATAACTGTAAAGCATATCAAATTGAACTGGTTTAGTTTTGTTTAAGGTTATAGAATGTACTGAAACACTAGTTTGTTAATACACTAAGTAAACAAATTTTCCAAACTGTAAATATCTAGGATATATATGATTTCATATATCATTAGAATAAACGATAAGATTGTCATAATTATTACAAGTATACATATAATAACAATAATAATAATAATAATAATAATAATAATAATAATAATAATAATAATAGTAATAATGATAATAATAAAATTAAATTATGCATTTTGTCGAGTAGTAATGATAATGAACATTATCATGACTTGAAAAATTAATCCACATAAATTTTGTTTTATAAAACAAATTGACAAGTATAGTTAAATATAAAGAAGTTAAGAAAAAATTAAATTTAGCAAAGTGAATAAAAAGAAAATAAAACCATACAAAAGTATTGGACGAACGGATGGATTATAGTTGCACAAAGTAAATAGCCATTTACAAATATTGACATTTTAAAGATGTAAGCATCATGCTTAATGTTTACAATTAAATGAAGTCAAAATTCAATATATAGTTTGTAGAATATATATTAAAATTATACAGTATTATATAATGATTTTCAAATCGTTTTAAAATATTTCTCCAACGTCAATCTGTCCTTACATTGTGATTTTATACACATTGTTTTCTTTATCATCTTGAGGAGAGCAAGAAGTGTGGTTTAAGCAGAATAACAAGAATTGATTTTATTTGGTTTGGTTCACATCAGTTGCTTACAATCCGTAATATTTAGAACTCATAATTACAAAATGGGTTCAAATTACTTGCATAAAAGAGCTACAAAAGAGTGGTTGTACAATGAAAAATGGTAAGAATAAGTAAGAACAAGATGAGTAAAGGTCTTCAAGATAAAATAATTGATCTAGAAGACAGTCAAAATAGAAAACGTAGTGATGTCATCAATTGGGACAAGTAGTTGAACAGGATTTTATGATGTAATGAAAAAAGGTTCGTGTTGCCGAGGCAAAGAAAAACTGATAATCAATTCCTTTAAGATACATGAATCATGTTTCTGACGTTTGACATTAAAATCTTCAGCAAATTTCGGAATACTCGAACTTGGATATTTCATTAATCATCTTGAAAGAATTCAAGGTATAAACCTGATGTCCTATGTCAAAGAGATATTGAGTGATTATGCTATTTAAAGTGTTTCTTCCCCTCGTTTAAAAAAATTTGGGAAACATTAAAAAAACTAAGATATGTCGTCTTTTCTGTTAGGCAAATGTAGTTACTTTAATAGGTAAATTTAAATTCATAGACACAGTTATTGGTAAGATGGAAAATGTACTTATTGACCTTTGAATTATCGAACATGATGTTTTGTACAGGAATAATAGCTTGATTGCAAGATAAGTTCTGGCTAATGCAGTGCTAAGCCTCCTGATGATATATGCTTGCACTATTCAGAGTCTTTCTTCCCCTTGTTCTAAGACTTTTTGGAACATCTCCTTGATACAGGACATCAGGTAGATACCTTGCAATCCTTTAGGGTGATTAGTAAGCAGTCGAACCCCGGTCTTCTGAAGTTTGCTGAAGCCGTTGCCATCAGACGTCAAAAACCTGACCTATGTGTTCAAAAGGAGACGGTTGTTAATCTTTCCTTGCCTTGGTGACAAATATTCTTTCGCTGCACCTTAAAAAATTTTAAAACTTTCTTGCACTTATTACAACATTGATTTTTATTTTTCAACTATCTTCCAAATTAATAATCTTTCAACTGAGCCCTACTCACTATATTCCTATCAATGGTTATTCATTATGTAATCAATTGTTTCTACCCCTTTTGAACTGTTGTCACAATTAATGCTGTAGAATATTCTTTCACATAAGGTATATATTTACAATATTCTATCATTTCGTTAATAGCTTATTTAAACATTTTTTAAATAACACACAAAAATATTGCGGTCATTGTAGAAAATGGACTTCCCATTGCTACACCATCAATTTGACGGTATGATATGCTGTTTAACTTAAATTGAACGTCTTCTGTGCACGTAAATAGCATGTAAAACGAATATTTGGTCGAATATATATTTTTAAAAGTCGAAACATAAGAGTATACAAAAAAGGACAGAAAAAAATTGTTAACGAGTTCAGACAAAACAACAAGTTGAGGTATTATTACTTAATAAAACGTTTTGGCACAAACTATGATAATACAGTGTTTGTATTATATATAAATAAAAATTGAGGGTGGATAATGATCACTATTGCACTTCGGAGTATTGTGATGAGAACATACGTAAAAAAGTGACTATATTTCTTTAAAACTAGTAAATATTGATAGTGAAATATAGCAAACTGATTGAAGTTAGACAGCTGGATCTCAACTAAGCGATTTAAAGATACTGAGCGTTTTACAATTAGATCTGAAGTTCCTGATCTTAATCTCTAGTATCATCTTGGACAAACATTAGTAAGAAATTTTAAAATGTTGAGAAACCTCTGTCCAATGGTTGGAAATTCTAAATTCAATTAACTCGCAATATTCTTATTGTATACCGATTCAGTGGTGCTCACTTTGAAATCTGAAGTGCGTGCGCTTGATTCTTAATCAGGTTGTCAATGTGCGCTGTTGAGGAGCTACGTGTTGGGACAAAAACAACTTTCCAGTACTTTCTGGTTCTGAATGATCATCAAATGTAGAGTAATTCGTGCAGTAAATCATAAAAAATGAAGTTATTATCGGTAAAAAAAATCCTTAATATAAAATGAAAGAACTATGATGAACTATTTCAATACACATGAACAATAAATTCTCAACTTTACCTTTAATTCTTCATACATACGAACTAATTGTTGACGTTCTCTTTCTCTTCTTGGTCGTTCATCACGTCTATGTCTTCGTATTTCATCCATAACACGTTCTTGCATTGATTTTAAATCTGATGGAAAATGACGATTAGCCATACGATCAGTAGTTGATCGTAACCACTGTATTAGATCACTACCTAAAATACGATAATCTGACCAAAGTGATTTTAATTCATCTGAAAGTTGATTAGAAGCACTAAGAAGTTGAAAAGTTGAATCGATTGGTCTACTAGTATAATTTTGATCATGATGATATAAAGAAGGCATAGCTGGTACAATTGGTACTGGATATAATGAATGTTTTGATGAATTACATACTAGTTTATCATAAATTGAGGCTACATAAGTGATAATCGATCGTTCATCAGTTGTTTTGGCAATATCTAAAACAAAAGCAAAATCAAGAACAAGTCCGTAAAGCATTATAAGCAAAGATGGATAGTGGGTAGCAGTGGAATCCAGGACGCGCGTTTCGTCCTATTTGAGACTCGTCAGCTGGATGTACCTGCATCTCAGAGCTGATGTTCACTCCGGGACTCGAACCCAGTACCGTCCGCTTCAAACGCCATCGCGTTATCTACTTAGCTACTGAGTCCTGATAGCCAATAAGAGACTGAACAATTTCAGTCCTAAACAGCAATGGGAAGATTCAAATAAAACAATATCAAGTGAAGTTCGTAAAGGTTAAATAATATTCACGTGGCTTTAATAGTTAGTGGAAATTCATCAATTTGTTGATTTGATACATAATCAATCAGTATGAAGTCTTATAAATATTCTGAAAACGAAAGGAAAACATTTTAATTCATATTGAAAAAGAAACTTAATAGGACTGGACGGCATGAATCGTTTATTTCTTTTTAAGAAAGTCATAATTCTTAACAATACTTTGAAGTGTAACAAACAGATCCTGAAGTAGACTAATTCTAGTGATGTACAGCAATGAATACACACCGGAACATTGTGAATTTGTTTAGGAAATTATCTACATTTTCTATTGACTTAAGAGAAAAAACAACTCCGCCTGGAGTCCCTTTCGGGGGGGAACCGCCGATCCGAAACCCAGATAAAGGAGGAGGAAGACAGCAATCAATACCAGCCGAACAAGAGCAGAAAAAGCCAAGGCACAGGCTGAATACACAGAAGTAAACAAGCAAGTGAAGAGGAGCATCAGAACTGACAAACGTAAATATGTTGAAGATTTAGCAATGACGGCGGAAAAGACTGCGAGAGAAGGAAACATGAGACAACTGTATGACACAACAAAGAAACTCTCCGGAAATCATCGTAAACCAGAACGACCAGTGAAAAACAAGGAAGGCAAGATAATCACCAACATTGAAGAACAACGAAACAGGTGGGTAGAACACTTCCAAGAACTCTTGAATCGATCAGCCCCACTAAACCCACCCAACATCGAAGCAGCACTCACGGACCTCTCAATCGATGCTGGCCCACCAACATTTGAAGAGATCAGCATGGCTATCAGACAAATCAAGTGTGGCAAAGCAGCAGGACCAGACAACATTCCAGCAGAGGCACTGAAAGCAGACATGGCGGCAACTGCAAGGATACTCCACATTCTCTTCAGAAAGATCTGGGATGAGGAACAGGTACCAAAAGACTGGAAAGAAGGACTTCTAGTCAAAATACCAAAGAAAGGCGATCTCAGCAACTGTGACAACTACAGGGGAATCACTGTTCTTTCAATACCAGGAAAAGTCTTCAACAGGGTATTGTTAAACAGGATGAAGGACTCCGTAGACGCCCAACTTCGAGACCAACAGGCAGGATTCCGTAAGGATAGATCGTGCACAGACCAAATCGCAACTCTACGATCATTGTGGAACAATCAATTGTATGGAATTCATCACTCTTCATCAACTTCATTGACTACGAAAAAGCATTTGATAGCGTGGACAGAACAACCCTATGGAAGCTTCTTCGACACTACGGCGTGCCTCAGAAAATAGTCAATATCATACGAATTCCTATGATGGATTAAACTGCAAAATCGTTCATGGAGGACAGTTGGCAAAATCCTTCGAAGTAAAGACGGGTGTCAGGCAAGGTTGCTTATCCTCACCCTTTCTCTTTCTCCTGGTGATCGACTGGATCATGAAGATGTCGACATCTGAAAGTAAGCACGGGATACAGTGGACATCTAGGATGCAGTTGGATGATCTAGACTTCGCAGATGATCTGGCTCTTCTATCGCACACACAACAACAAATGCAGGAGAAGACAACCAGTGTAGCAGCAGCCTCAGCAGCAATAGGTCTCAATATACACAAAGAGAAAAGCAAGATTCTCCGATACAACACAGCATGCAACAATCCAATCACAATTGACGGAGAAGATTTGGAAGATGTACAAACCTTTACATATTTGGGCAGCATCATCGATGAACGCGGTGGATCTGATGCAGATGTGAAGGCGTGGATCGGCAAAACAAGAGCAGCATATTTACAACTGAACAACATCTGGAACTCAAAACAATTGGCAACCAACACCAAAGTCAGAATTTTCAATACAAATGTCAAGACAGTTCTGCTGTATGGGGCCGAAACCTGGAAAACCACGAAAGCCATCATCCAAAAGATACAGGTGTTTATTAACAGTTTATTCAAAATACTTCAGATCCGCTGGCCGGACACTATAAGCAACAACCTATTGTGGGAGAGAACAAATCAGATCCCAGTGGAGGAAGAAATCAGGAAGAAGCGCTGGAAGTGGATAGGACACACATTGAGGAAAGCACCGAACTGCGTCACAAGACAAGCCCTCACATGGAATCCCCAAGGTCGAAGGAAGAGAGGAAGACCAAAGAATACATTACGCCGGGAAATGGAGATAGACATGAGGAGAATGAACAAGAATTGGATGGAACTAGAAAAAAAGGCCCAGGACAAAGTGGGTTGGAGAATGCTGGTCGGCGGCCTGTGCTATATATATATAGGCTGCATCTTTCTAATACTTTATCGGATCATTGGTCAAAATGTCTCAGAGCCAAAACTAAATACTTATGGTTATACAATCATTTTAGTAACGTACATCTATTTATTTTAAGTAATCCATTCATATGTGAGATTGATACTGATCAATAAAAGAATAAAATATCCTTTAAGATAATGAAATAAAAAGTCCTACCATCTGAATCAAATAAACGAGTAACTTCAAGTTCACGTTCAGCTAAGTCAAATGTTAAATCAAGATTTTCACGGGTAGATTGACGATCAACTTGACGAAAATCAATTAAATCCGGTCTAAATAAAAACAAACAGAAAGATGTTAAATTATAACAATGATAGAAAACGCCATCCAGGTAAATTAAAGATTTAAATAAAGTGAAAACAAGAATAGTAACCATGCAAAAATGCATACTTTCAAATAATATTACAGGCAGAAGAAAATTAAATTGATTAAGAATATTGATTAATAAACAGATCGTAGGTGTTAGAATAAAGAAACACTTGATTCTTGAATAGAATCACAGTTGATATGACATAAATATAAAACTTTTCAATAAGTCAATAAAATTCTATAAAATGGAAAAAATTGTCTTTTTTGTAATAAAGAGGTAATTTTACGAAAAATGAAAACCTATGTAAGTAATAAACGTCAACTTAGTACTTTGACTACCTACAGGATTTTGTATTCCCGTATTATCCGTTTCAAATTGCAATTTCTTTGTCATACATTGTAAATAAACATTCTATGTAACACATTAGTATATGAGCATTATGATGCGGTTCTCACCCTCTAAATGGGATACTTGGTAAAGATGGCAAATCGATTGATGATGTACTAAATCTTTATCAACTATGGTGGTTGAGACACGTGTTACGAATGTCCATCCGTCGCCTACCTCAACGGATGATGTTATCTGGTGCAGGGGCAGGCTGGAAGAAAGCTAGGGGCGGCCAAACCAAAAGATGAAACCAGTCCGTGAAATTATTGACAACTGGATTGAGCCATGTTAATATGTGTAAACAAGGTGTTTAGCGTCCGCACGCTTATCCTAGCCAATAGTAAGAGGCTTATAATGACATGGCTCAAAATCATTTGTAACGGCGCAGACAAATCCATTCTTTGCCTCCCTCCAAATCCTGAGTTTCTAAGTTCCTCATAACTTGTTTTGTTTTTATGCTAATTTATATTCGTTTTGAGTCATATCCTCGATTCTTAATCTTTCATATTATCATTGACAATATTACTACCTCTACTATTCTGGGATTTGGTCTGACAACTTCATCTTTGTGCTGATGGGATATGAAAAATTGAACCGATGAACATATGTACAGGTTCTAGGTTATGACTGACTGACGCGCATTTTGTTACGGTATTGTGACGGATGACGCGATAGTTCGGTTATAAGTTATCATAGAAAGATCTATATCTATACACGTAATAGTTTTCATGAACTATACGATAAATTGTCGTCACAAATTATTACTAATACTATGATAATCAGTCACTAAGTAACTAGTTAGTGGTAACTTTCAGTTAGTCAGTGAAGAAGCAACATAGAACTTTGCACAACAGAGCATCGATTAAATGTGGTACATTATATCAACAAAACGTAAATAATACCACAGTAGTAGAAGTATCAAAGACATTAAAATGGGTAGGTGTAGACGATATGATACTAGAACGAATGAATTTGTGGAATAAGAAACTTTAAATGTACCTCTGAAACTAGAAATATAAGGGAAGACAAAGAGTGGATACAGTCGCGTCATTGAGATTGATTCTGAGCCATGTTATCTAACGTCTCCAACTATTAGTCATGATAATATTAAAGACTCCAATCAGGCAGTCTACATCTACGAACATGACACAGACCAACTCTCAACGACTTTATAGACTTATCCCACGTTTCAGTTTAGTCACCACCAGCTTTCTTCAGACTTATTCTTAAGCTAGTTAACATCTTTGATCAAGGTAGGACGGTTGAGGTTACTCAGTATATGTTCCAAAAACTTCAGGTGATGAAGATTTACAATCTGATTAACCATTGGTATATTATTTGGTCATTAATTTGAACAGTTGCTTATTGGTTAAAATTGGAATTCATTTACTAAGTTCAGTCACAGAAGATGTATTGTACTTAATACTGAACTAAGGCGTTATGTTAGGCAGCATTCATGGTCAAGATATGTAAGTGATCTTGAAGAGGCCTAAAAGTCTAATCCATATTATTTAGAATAAAAAATTACAGAAGTTAAAGTGAGCTAATCGAGAAGTGTCTAATCATCTGTAGGACATAATTCGTCACCTTAAACGCAAAGTTAATTCAGAGCGACATTATACTGAGTGACTAGCATCGAGTAGACTCCCAGTAAATGTATAAAGTAAATTGTTAGTAAACAATTTTGAAGAATAACTCATTTAGAAACAAGAATTGATTAAGATTATTATATCAAGAAAAGTGTGTATTCAAAAGACAGCATAAAAGTGATTTGAACTAACGAAGTCGCTAAATCTATCTAGCATCAGAAATAAACATTAAAGAAGGTTAAATACTTATCAAAGAGTGGTCAGAAAGATTAAAAAAACATAGACATGTTTCATGACACTTACATTGCGATTAAAGAAACAACATGATTGTTAATTGACTTCAGAATCTCTTTTAAAAATAGTACAGTGATCTATCTAGGAGTTATGTACTAACACAATATTTTAAAATACTAACTTGTAAAAGGAATTTTAAAAAAGCCTATTATAAGCTATTGAAGTGATTGATAATTTCCGACATACTTTTTCCAAAAATAGGATATTTATAGCCTTGAAATGAACACAAATTATAAGGAACATAAAAGTCTTAAACAAGAAATTCTATGACAAAAAATATCATTAGTTATTTTCGTGTTTTGATAGTGTAGGATACTTTTTAGAAAATAGCGCGTTCTAATTTAGTTACATGTTTACAATGATCGATCTGAAAACCACTGAATGCTTCAAGTCTTCTGTTGATCAAAAGATAAAATATATTAAATTGGATGTAAGAGTACAAATACATATAATTCTAGACAAATACACTTACCTATAACGATGAATTAAAGCAAGGAATGCACGACCATCTTTCCATGATTCAGTAAAATCTTTTATATATACACCTGGATAATTTGCTGTGACTGCTCGACACCAACTAAGTAATGTTTGTTTAGCCGCATTATCCATGGATAAATTAACACGAAGATCCGATTGTAATTTTGACTGATTTTCAATCAATTCAGCCAACTAAATATATATTTTAGTGAATGGCAAAAAAAAAAATAGAATGAAAGCCAAAATGATATGAAAAATGTACGCAATTAATGTTATGATGAAACAAATAGAAGGGTTGCGCAAGATCATAGATCGATTGAAGTTAGGCATTAACACCGTTAGATGCCAGCTAAGTGGTCTAGAGGTTAAGAGTCCGTGTGTGAGACCGAAGGTCCTTGGTTCGAGTCCTACGTGTGAGATCATGGACTTGTACTGCTGACGAGTCCCATGTTGGGACGAAATATCCATCTAGTGCTTTCAGGTTTCCGATGGTGGTCTAACTCCGAACGACTCGTGAATTCAACTGATAAAAATACTACAATCTCCACAAATCCCCTTACTGAAAGTAGATAAAAGTAGGATATTAAATGGTTGTAACTTCCTTGTATTCAAGTGGAGATTTTTCAGTACGGTTATGCACATTTTTGGTACGTCTTTCGAAGACATACACTGCCATAAGACATGCAAATTGATAGTTAAATGAAACCTTTAGCTCTAAAATTACGATGTCAGTCAATATCCCTATAATTCAAAAAGTATATAAACTTTAGATTTGAAACCAATCCACTTTCATGATGCCAGGTCCTACCATTGAAGTCAAGATCTTGGAAACATTCAGTCAGCTACAACGTACGACCAGGCACATATATGCATCCGTCAAACTGTCATACCTCATTAGCACAACAAGATGAACACCGAATTCAAAGAAGTGGTTAGTTCGACGGTAGTAATGTATGGAAGGAAGATCGCATATAAGGAAATAGTACAGGAAGAAAGAATTAGTTCGTAGAAAGATATAAAGCAATTTTAATCTCATAGTTTAAGGGGAGACAGAAAGTGTATACACCTACGCGATTGTGATCGATTCTGAGCTATGTCACCCAAAGTGTCAAACTAAAAATATTTCTGTTGTTTCATAAAAAGGAGGTGATGATGTTGAAATTCCGGGATGTAAGATAAATTTCACTCAATTTCACAGATAAATCGTGATCACTATTCAAAGAGAAATTTGGAGTAGAACAGTCTGAGATTATTGTCTTCCGTGGTTTCTAGTTAATTAAAGGTTAATAGTCGGAAGTCCAGTGTTGATATCCTGTTCACATTGTTGCCGAATAGTGAATAACCGCAGTGTATCAGGATGTCAGTTGAACTATTCCACAATGTTCTATCCATCGTTACAGTCACAGGCATGTATATGTATACAGTTGCATATCTAATTTTGAGGATGAATCAACTACATCCACTTAACAACAAGAATGATAAATATGTGATTTTAGTTCTTAAAAAAAGGAAGATCATCTAACTCTTTGAATATTTGAATTTCTGATTATCTTATTCTCTTATTTGAGAAGAGAATATAAATAGGAATTAAGAAAGAACAAACCAGTGAAAAAAAGTACACTACTGCTATAAAGTGATTGGTTTCAAGTATACTCTCTACATTTTTATCTTTCTTTGTAGAGAAAAAAAGCATTTATCTATATCGATTCTATCAATAAATCAACTAACAGAATACAGAAAGAATGAGAGGGGAAGACACAAAAAACGTACATCTTTTTAGCTAACATGAAAATCAATGAAATTAACTTTTTAGAGGAAAAATCTAGTCAATATATTTTTTTTGGTTTTGTATGCTAATAATAATAATAACGACAGTGGTAGAAGAAATAAATACATACAAAGATAATTGCTTAACAGTTTATAATGAAGTAATTAGTATTAGAACAAATAATATATTGATAGTTACATCGGTATATACATAAGCTTAAGCATTCAAATGTTCATTTGAAGGCTTAAATCAACTATATATATATATATATATATATATATATATATATATATATATATATATATATATATATTTCCTAGAACAAGATATACAATTCAAATGAATTGCTCACACTTAAACCGTTAGCTAGGGTTCAGTTAACACGTTATCCTTTCTTTTTTCATCAAGGTAAACTCATGGATTAATCAGAATAGCACTGGACTCAACTCCTAGATCAGCAAGCCGTAGAAACACATAAAAATAACCGAAGTGTAGAACAATTAAATGACTTAGGTTATGGGAGTGTTTTCCAAAAATTCAACTAAATTCTTATGAAGTTACCTTGCTTGATATATTTTATATTCATATATGAATGTCAAAAAACGACATTTATCACTATTTATTGCTGTATGGTAGAATGTCATTAGTTCTAAATTAACTAAAGTATATGACTAGCATTATACAACTAACTAGAATATTTTAAGCGTTTTTTGTTTTGTGATTTTTCTAGACTAATTAAAATGATAGTGTAACTGTCGACCCTAATTATACAAAGAGAGTGACTGATCAACTGAAATTCGAAAAGTACAAGCAATATTGCGCAATAACCAGTGGAATAATTTATTTATATAACAGTTTTAGTTATCAGTATGGAGAGTTGTAGAGTGTAGTAGTAGTACTAGTTATGTTGGTTTTCCCAAAAAAATTCAGAAACAAAAAAAAAAAAAAACAACTCTGATACATGTATAACATAGACGTTTCAACATATAATGAATGATAAACAATTAGCACATATCTAAGAAAACACAGAAATGCTAATGTAAATGTATTTACTAATTTAGAAGGTAAAAAAAGCCTGTAACAATAGGTAAATTAATCCTACCAAGTAAATCACCAACTGTTTTAACTCATGAAATCATAATCCAGAAGGAAACATGTAGAGAGAGTAATAAAACCGATATAAATGAAATATGTCCAAGATAATCCATATGAGATTAAAAAATAGTACACGTACAGGAATTACATTTACGTGCATACGCACATACATACACTAGCTACAAACCGACCATATGATATAATCAGCTTTTTGTGTGTACATTTCTGTGAGGTGAAACATTATTTCACCCTAACAACGAACATAATCGACATTTCCTCACATATCATTTACAGTAGATCGTTCACGAAATCAAGAGTAGTGAATTACAATTATGATCATATTTATGCATACACACAGACATACGTATAAAACACCAATAATAATGGTAATTTTCAAATATTAAAACCATTATGAATATTGTCAACTATAATAATAATAATAATAATAATAATAATAATAATAATAATAATAATAATAATAATAATATCTTATACCATATTGTCTTTCCGTCAGTTTGATCGTCGCATCCATATGTATGCGCAGCTGACAGCTGAACTATGTTCTTTCCACCTAGACCACCCCCTCTCTTAATCCTAGTCACATTGCCATAGGTTTAATATTCTGTCTTTATCGAAACATTAACCTATCTTTCTGCCATAAAATCATGCTATACATAAAAAAGCCAACGCCCATGCTTATACTTATTTAATAAGTAAAAATTATAAATAAATATTCAAGTTATATCGGCATTTAATAGGATTATAGTAATTATATCCACAAAAAGAGGTTGAATTAAACTTTATCTTATTGACCACAACAAGATCAAGTTATTTCATAAGATGTAATGTACTAATGAATACAGTGATAACAATTTAAGCACTAAAACAAATTTAGAAATGATGCAAATTATACTAAATCGATAAAAGGTGATCATAGTTACCAGTGAACAACTAATGATTGTTAAATTTCTAAGAATGTGTATGTGAGTAGAATGACCCGAACGACATTATAAGACTTTCAAAAATGTAATAATAAATTATCAGAATAATGCATCACTAAGAATTATGAATAGCTCTACTTATTTGACTATAATATGATCAAGTTTCGGGCTACACAATTCAGAACAACAACGCAACCATTGGTACAAAATATCTTACAACTGAGTTTATGGTATATACACTCTACCTAGGGCTCAACAATCTAGAAGATAAAAGATAACTAGTTTTATTGCCACTTCAACAAACGGTGATACATGTGGAAAATTCATGGACATTTATAAAATTTTCATCATCATTTGGAAAATCAATCATTGAAGTTGTAAGTCAATGGGTTCAGTCTCGAAACATGTTGGCTGAGATCACTAACATCAATCCAAGCTTCAGGGTATGTTGAACAAGTTGTGTGAAGAAGTATGAAAGAAACGTTATTCCTTCATGTATTCTGTTATGATGTTTTCCTACTACTATTAACACTGAGTTGGAAACTGCGGCTACTCAATAAACTAACAATTGATAGCCTATGAAAGGTTACACCCATCTTCCTTCATTCACTAATTAGAACACCAAGTAACTTGTATTATTCAGGCTTTAAAGCTCACGTGTCTCTATTACATATAGTACCATAATCTAGTGATTTACTGTCGAGCCCTTTTCTATTTTTATCTTAAAGCAAACTTATCAATTAAAAATGAGAAAATGACAAAACCTAGATTTTGGATTAACATTTTGGGAGCTAGATGTAAATTTACATTTTATGTTCAAGTTTTAGCTATAAGGGAATGAATGCGATTGGTTAAAATTTCAAATATCGAAAGGAAAAGGTTAGTTTTTTTAAGTTTGAGTTTGCCAGCACCGGTTGAAAACTAAAACGTTGAGTCAGCTTAGTAGTAGAGAGGTATGTTACGAAAAGAGTGAAAGAGGAGTAGAAAGATGAATGAATGCAGAACAATAATCAATGAAACAAGCGAGATTAAACAAGTCATACGTTAGTTTCTAAATAAACTAACAATGACTATAAATTATAAAAAAGAAACTAAAAAGATACTTGTAATCACAATAAAATTCTATTCTTCGATTCTAAAGTACACTGAATCTAATTTATTTGTACTGGGAACCCTGAGAGTTTACCGAGAGTATCCAGAAGTCAGGAAAAGCCTGAAAGCATATCGTTTGACCAACATCGAACAGAAACATTTAAGAAACTAAGGATAACGTATCGCAATTTAATTAGATAATTACCTATGTTGTTAATAAATTTACGGTTTCTGGAAGCATTTCGAAGGTCAAGGAAACACATAGAACCTATGAACAGGGTCGTTTTCTATACATAAAATAACCTTGAAGTGAAGCTACTAGTCCTACTTCACACCTCTGCTCTCCTATTCGGGGCTCAAGTCCATGAGTGTTCGGGGAATCCATGAGCATAGTATACACCGTTCACATAACGGATATATCAATTTGTATCAAACACTTGTGCTAGAGTTACGGTTATATTTCAGTCATATAGAACCTAAGTCCTGACAAGCATATGTATCGACTAAAAGTTCGAAATTTAACATCAACATTGAAAAACAGAGAACTAATAAAACGAAAGCAGAGGGAATGTGTAGCAAAAGTCATTTACAATGGAAAGTTAAAAACTAGAAAAAATACATATAATTACTGGAACTAGTATAAATAAATCCTAATCACGATTGTAGATGATAGCTTATTACACAGGTCCAAAACAAGAAATTTACATTTAAACTCTAAAACTTACTAGAAAAGCAACAATAAAACTAAATTCTCGAATAAAAAGTTAGTCGATTGAATAAAAAAACGATTTCTCCAAATAAAAAAACTACTCTCAAGTAGTTTAACTCTATATGGAGGAAACACCATACGCACCTGTCTACATATGTCTGATGAAAAACACTGTTTATGTCTAATTAATTTAAAACAGAAAATACTAAACAACTCATTTATTTTAGGTAGACTTTTCTCTTTAAGATTGTCATAAACAAAACGACTACAGTATGCACGAAACTTGATAGAAATTGAAATAGGTGAATGGTTAGAAGAATATAGACAGTGAGATAACATTCATAAAATTATAAGATGACGTAATAAGAAGTGTTCAGATAATTGAACCGTGAAACGTATATTTGAGAGAAAATAAAATGGTAGGAGCGGGGTGAAGAACAATAATAAACGAAGAGAAAGTTTGGAAAAATAAAAAATAAATTCATTTATTAAGGCCAAGGGAAAGATAAGGGTGTTACAAATTCAAATGTTTGTTACTGTTACATCTGATAAAAGTAAATAATTAATTTTTGAATTGTATTACGTCGTAATAAAACTTCGATTTCCATCGACAATAAAAAAAATCTGTTACAATAGTATTTCAGTTGTAATTTATCCTGTTTTATACAGATACAGAGAAAGAACGTGTGTGTGGTAAATAGATAATATTAACGAAGCAATAAAATATATATACTAGATTTATGGTTTTGCTCCGTTTCTAAGACTTGATATTAAGAGCGGATGTATTAAATATCAAGTAGATTATTATCGAACCGGCTATGATTCTGTCTCCATTTCTTTCACTTGTCTGGTAAACATGAAACCCACTCATTTGCCATTAGGCATACAGTTTCAATTCCTGCAATAAGTATATTTCTATGTTTTTTTTTCTGTCTGAAATATTCACTTGTTTTGGCTTTTAAAACCGTATCAAGTATATTTTTCCAGTTCAGAGTCAACACGCTCATACACATCAATCTGAATATATATATATATATATATATATATATATATATATATATATATATATATATATATATATATAGCAAAGATGTGGTGACAAGAGTAGAGTCTTTTATACGAACTGTTTCCACCACAAACAAATATTAGGGTTTTAAACAAAATATTACAAGAAACTTTAACAAGTAAGCATATTTAACACTTATTTGAAAAAACTGAATTTCGGCGGTGGAAAAAGATTACATTCAGTCACCAAGGTTTTCCCAAAACAATTCTATCTTGTTCCTAATGTTTCTCCTATACTAACATTAGGAGTATGCGTATAGACATTGCGACATATTATACTTTAAACTGGAATATTATCTGAATTTTCGCCACGAATAAATTGCTGTTAGAAAACCTTTGAAGATTAAGAAGTACTAGACAGCTGTTTCGTCTCGCACGAGAACACTTAACCATTAGACCACTGAGCCGGCATCCAACGGTGTTAAAATCTAACTTCAACCAATCCACAACATCGCGCCACCGTCCACCATTTTACGATAGTTGAAGCACAAAAATTTAAACCAATACATTATGAAATTCTCGTAATTGTTAGTGAGACAAAAAAGCGATAAATATACGATTGAGAATTTATTAGGCTCTAACTGAACGTTACATGGTTGGTTCTAATAATTAAGAATTCGCTGTGAGACCTAAATGTCTTGAGTTAGATCTCCGGAGACATGATGGGTGTCTACTGCTAAGACGTTCCGTACCAGGGCCAAAAGCTTGTACAATACACTCTGGTTTCAGATGACAACCCAATTCAAACCAATTCATAAGGAATACAACCTGTAAAGTAAACTAATTTCCACGAAACCCATTTAACATACACAAAATGAACAAAAACTGAACAGTTTATTACAAAAACGAATAGATGTTGAGAGTAAACTTACTTGAAAATGTAAAATTATAATCCAAATAAGGCCTAGTGTTAACTTGGGATTACCATCGACGATTTCATCTGCACGAATATTCACTATGCGAATCTATAATTTTTAAAAACGATTAGATGGGAGAAAATAATAATAAACGAAATGAATACAAAAATGTGTTAATTCCAAAATAATGATGAAATAGCAAAGGAAGCTTATAATATAAAATTGGTAACATTTGTCTAGAAAATTAAGCACAAAACATATTCTTTGAAATTAGACTATATGCGAAGGTTACATTTTCTTGAATATAGGTGTCTTCAAGGCACCGTTCAAGTTTTTCTGCACAACCGTTGATCGCACTAACCAAAGGACTAAATAAAAATCAAGTATTTATTAAGACTTCCCACTTTATATATATATATATATATATATATATATATATATATATATATAAAGAAAAGCTAAGGATAAAAAAGGACAACATATGCGGTAAAACCGAAATAAAATAAATAAATGGGAAAAAATAAACGATAAAAAAGTAGTAGTCTGTAAACAATAAGGTTTACAAAATTTGAAAGATAATACGTAAATTTTGTTCTTAATACTATTTCATTGATCTAATCTTTTTCTTTTATATGTGCAATTCTGTTATATCCCGGCGAAAATTATGAATGGTAACTTTCGAGAATTATTTATGGACAAATATTATTATTAATAATTTATAACTACTAAGTAGCTAGATTATGTAATTCTATACTCCTTATATTATAAGCTTTACTTTGACCTATAGACTATTACTATACGATTTACCGTTCGTGGTTTATGTCCAGTCTATTAATTAGTCTCCCACATTCACAGTCACTTTTGACTAGATCTATGGATTACGAAGTTCAATCAAAATGCATTTCGATCTGATCATATCGATAAAACTAATTAATAGGAAAAAAAGAAATATCTTATGTGCACCTTTCTGATGATTACTAAACTAGTGCGGAACCAACTTTCTAATTTACAATTGGCTCTCTTGTGCTGAAGATTAATGAATAATGTCAAGACAGTAATAACAAGACAAATGTATCTCGTTTTTCTTCCTCGCATAAATAACTTTCATTATACTTATATATCACTTCTCTATAAACTATATTTCATACATTTAGTATTTCACTATCGTTGGTATTATTTATATTGACTTTTGTATTCCTCATTTTGTTAATTTGACAATGAGAGAACAGATCAAAAATAAAGGAGGGAATTTACGGGCAAATTCAAAATACAACAAAAAATTACCCCACGATATCGAAGAAAATCTAATACACGTTGAATATTTTGTATCCAATGGACACGACTTTCAATGTATTCAAGTCCCTATGAAATAAAAATAGTTAATAAACTAATCAGTAAAAAACAACTGTGTAGTTGGAGAAATATTTATATAAACCAGAAAGTCCATTTATTATTGAAATATTTCCGTTATCGTTTCTTTTTTGCTCTTCTTGTTGTAAAAACTATCACTTAAGAAAAGATAAGCAACGTTGTAATTAAAAAAGGTTACATACTACTTAATGTGCTATAAGACGGTTTAAAAATGAGTATACTAAAGAAAACTTCATGGGTTATAACATAAAACCAGTTACATTTGAATGGTCGTTAATCCAGTTTCATTTTTATTTAATGTAATACAATATTCTCATACAAGCTTAGGAATTAAGCAAATCTGGAGTTATATCATGTCCAATAATAATAATAATTAATAATTAATAATAATAATAATAAAATTAATAATAATAATAATAGTAATAATAATAATAATCTAATATGAGTAGGGTTTTTGTGCTTTCATATTGTTATTAATAATGAGAATTGTAATTTATCAAATGTATTAAAACTCGTGACTAAAGGAGTTATGATTGAAATAACCGGCTCGGGGTGGATATCCTACAACTGAAACTGATTAATTTTGGTCGTAAATATCAACAACGTGAAATTATATACCATTTTAATGCATTCATATTTGTTGAAAAAGTTTAGGGTTATTTAAATTCAGTAGCTTAGTGTATAACACGTTGGTTGAAGCGAATTTCAGTGTGAACATCAACACTACGATACAAGTACATCCAACTCATATGTCTTGTTAATAGGACCAAAAGTGCATCTTGAATTTCGCTGTAAGCCATACACCAAATATATTTAAACTTGTAAGTGTTTAGACCTAAATAAATGTCTCTATAAAAAGACAGCCCCCGAATGCCCTGGTACGGCCGAGGGTGGAGAGAGTTAGCTCTCCCTCTTGAAATGCTCTCATATGGCTACGCGTATACAGCCACTGCCAAGGAAGTCTTACTCACTACCTTCTCGCGGCATTACTGTTGTTTACGGAATTGAGAATAAAAAGCGAATGTCCAGAGCTTTAATCGGGTTGGTGGATATGGAGAATCCACCTAGGGGAGTTGGAAAACCCTCATTCCAAACTAATGGTGCACATGGGCTCCAGGATCCTGAAGGAATAAATGGTGTATGAACCAATTATTGGTCACTGGTTACCATGGGACCGCGTCTTCTGACGTCACTCCACTGCCTTTTGGATCAGACCTTTAGGTCAAAGGCTACGGGTGTGTCCCATAAGGAAACCACCTGCTTCGGTCTGGGCACCCGGCAGTATCACAGCCCACACACAAACCAAGTGGCTTGTGTGGCGCATATGTATTCGGTGCCCTTTTGTACCAATATTTATGTGTTCAAATAAATAGTCACTATGTTAGTTAAATAATCAGTATCTAAAATTTGCTGATCTATATATTTAATAGTATAAATTCTTTTCAAATGTAGAGAGAAACCATGGTTAGTTAAAACTTATGTATGTTATTATTTTAGTGATGCACGAATTATCACATGGTTTTAATCATATGCCATATGTTAGACACCAGAACAGTATTGATTGCAGAAGAATAGTCATAGCGAGTACTTGTAGAATTTAAAACCATATTTGTCAAGTATACAAAACTAAGTATCATGGCCAGAAACGTTACATTTGAGTCACCTTTTGACTGACTCGTATAGACTGGATTTTGAACAATAGATCGCTTTTGTATAACTTAAATTCTTTAGAGCGTCTAAAACAAGAATCTTACTAACGAGATAGACGTTTTTTACCGAATCGCAATTTAAACGAACTGGGTAAATATTCGCAGTTGAACAGTGCAACTCAGAACAAAGTATGTAGACCAATGACTTAATTGTTGACCTAAACTTTAAATTAGAGTACGAACAATAAACTGGAAAAAACTGTAATCCTTGGTGAAACAAAAAAACTATAGTGGGAGTTAGTAATCTATGTAGTAATTAAATTAAAGAGCACTTGATTTATCACATTCAACTTACCAATACTTCATTTGTTAAACACTCCAATAAACGTACTAATAAGTATCCATTACGTAAGTCCAAAAATAAATCTTGAACCCAACAATTACGCTGATAGGGAAAGAAAGAAAAGGAGAAAAGAGTAGAGAAATGCAATAGATGGATGTAGTCTTTTTTCTATGAATCATTTTTAACTGAAGAACTAAAATCAATCTAGAAGCAGACAAACAAATAGCCATAGAGAAAACAAATAAACGAAGAGCGATCAAGCACTGTGAAATAGCCAAAAATTTGTGGCAAATATCTCACGAAACTTACGCATCAGATAGAGTGAGGGAATCGTTTTATCTAAGTGAAATGTATCACACAAACACGAAACAAGTCAATCCAATCATTATAATAATTGAATGACTGAAACACTAAACAATTTATTGTGAAAAAAACCTGGGTCATAAAATAATTGATAAAAATACTGATAAGTTAAGCTTGCTACATTACAGTTTCCTCAGGGGTAGATGATGGGTCTTGTAGGAAATAATGTTAAATTAAGAAAAAGTTATACGGGAAATAGAAGTGGACAAACTATTCAAAATGAAAGTCAGTGCAAATGCTAACACGAATAAAGTCATTTGTACATGCTCATATGTACAGAAGGAGAGTTTTAAGTGGTCCCGTTCAGTAATAATAATGTTCTTGTTTATATTTCAGCAGGGGGTGTAGTGCAGTAAGTCAATACTTTTTAGACTAATTCGCTAATCAGATAATGAAGCAGTTTTAATGTATACAAAAACCTGTGAATTCTGCGATAGACTTATCATTCTTTTTATACAAATAACCTTGAATTCTGTTTTTTTCTCATATTTGACAAATTACAAGTAATTTTCCATTTCAATCTATTATGAAATCAAGGAGCACTGGATAGCTATTTCATTTTAATTTGGGACTTCGATAGTAAAACAATCATTTTATATTTACTATGTGTAAGTATAGTTAAGAAATTTGTAATGCGAATATTCCTTTCACTTAGATGTTTTCAAAAGACACATTAGATCAACTCGTGTAGAATAAACTCATCTTTGAGACTCAACAGTACTATGCATAGTAAGCTGGGGAGTCACAACTACTTTATTAGAACTGAAGATACCCTGACATCTTCTACACATAATTAAATAATTAACTAATGTAACTTAGTGATTAAATATAAGATGCTCGGTGGACATCATTGCTTATTCAATTACATAATTCAATGTAATTGAATTAGAGTGAGGTGGGGGAGCCGAATCGTCAATCTCATTGTTGCAACTTGAATTCATTAACAACAAAGCCAACATTCAACGACAAACTGAAATGGACTCTTGGCCTGAAGAAATGAAGAGCTGAATATTTTAAGTACTGAAGTCATTAATGGACTATGATAACAATTAAAACGAATGATTGGAAACCCATAGAGTGATGAACACATGATATATATATATATATATATATATATATATATATATAAACTGCACAAAATTGTGAAACAAAAGATTAAAAATTAAAAGATTTTAACTACTAACGGTTAAAGAACTAAGACAGACACACAAAAAAAAAAAACATTAACTGAGTAACACAATTACTCATTTGTTGTTTCGTTCACTGTTCAAGCGACGAGCCATTACATTAATAAAATAGATTAAACTGAAATAAAATACGATTATATTACACGCGGATAATAATAATAATAATAATAATAATAATAATAATAATAATAATAATAATAAACGACAACGAAATGACAACTGCTGTTATTATATAAAAAATTGCATCATTTTGTATTTCTTTACTGAAAAAAAAACATAAAGAATCGCTTGCAGAAAAGCTAGTAAACAGTCTTTCTTCTTTTTTTAACACATAGGTATTGGTACAAGGAGGTACCAAATAAATATGCGCCACACAGATCTCATTTGATATGTGTGAGGGCTGTGATACTGCCCGGGTGCCCGAACCGGAGTAAACAGTAACGGTGTAGAAACGTCAAGTACAGAAAAGTATTTCTTTAAGTAAAACTTAACAAGTGACAAGATGAAGGGGGCATCAAATGACCCTGAAAATCATTACCAATCACGTAAAAAAACATCAATGTTCAATAGAAAATAATATGAAAAAAAGCTAAACAAGCACAGATTATCATCTTTCGTTGCTAACTATTTCAGTTTCGACTAAACATATGTGTAAATCATAAACAATAAGATACTGTCTTAACAAATTACATCGCAAACTAACTTATTTTAAATTTAATTTACCTCGTTTACACCTAGCTTTCATTTAAATTCTAGGCATAAAGAATGTTGATACTAATCGGTTTGCCAAACTGAATTAGGTGGGGTGGAGTTGGAACCTTTAACGTCATAACTAGAGAGACACCGTTCTCGTTCAGTTAGACAACCAGTCAAAGTCAAGAAGCGTTGAAAAGATGATATCATATTTGAAGCGACGACTATTGCATTCGAGTTTTAGTGTGAATATCTCAACAGTGCTATCCAAAGAAAGCCAACTGTACAACTATCAAAACGGAATTAAACAGACATTCTAGATCCTACACTCAGTCACAATACAAAAAGAATAACTTCAACGAATCTAAATTGTCGTTACATATAGCATATGTGCTTACGGTTAGAATTCAGAAAAAAAGCAACCACATCCATGAATGTAATTTCCAGCATTAACTGACATTTAAATTATTTATAATATGTATATAAATTTAATGATATTCAATCCAAGTTTATATGTGAAGATAAAAAAGAAAGTATTATTCATCTGTTGTCATTAATTCCTTGAACTTTAAATCATAATAAAAATTTTCACATGAATAAATCAAGAAATATTATGAATATTTTATGACCGTTTAGAAAGCTGACTAATAGTGTAGTATATACAAGCATGACTTAAAACTAGTTTATTTTCTAATATCATAATTGTGACAAACAATCGTGAAAAAAAGTAGTACATACAAGTATTAACAATAAATCATTGTAAATAATTTCATGAAATAAATATACAACAAGAAATCACTTTAGTCCGATAGGTTCAGTCATTTGGTATCTACATGAATAAGGAAGATGCGCTAATTAATGTTAGACTTTTCTCAGTGTCGCTAAAAATCAATAGGTAATGTTAAATATTTACCGAATACAAGTTCATATTTGGTGGCATATTTTGTGTGAAAGCTAATAATACTACTGGATTACTATAACTGTATAGTAGAGAAGGATGGTTAGAACCCAAAACCTATGGATTAATAACTGAGTGTTTGGATCACTAAGTTATCACTTCAACTTAGTCGGTGGTTTTTTTCAAACAGTCCACCCCAAGTTGGCTTATCCGAAGTGACAGAAAGTATGAATCGAAACACAAAATACATATTTTAAAATAAAGAAGTAAACTGAGACGAGAACATAAGTGTTAACGTAAAAATTACAAAATGAATTTCTAGCATACACAACGTTATCTGGTAAGGAGAATTTCGCCATCTAATATAAATATCCATCAGTGTTGTTAATAGCAGATAAACTAGTCTTATTGTTTAACCTTTCAGAATAGGATATCATGATTTAAAAATCGATGCACACACACACACACACACGAACATACACATGCTCACGAAAAGAAAAACGATACAATTTCGGAATTTCAAATTTCATTTTTCATATCTCATACAAAAAAACGTTAATATCGTCTGGAAAAAAACATGTGCACATCTAATTTTTGATAGAAAAAAGAAAAAAATTTTCTAAAAAAAAGAATATTCTTAGTGTGACTACACCTGATTTATGAAATTTCGACTGTGATACCGAAATTTTCACAGCGAATGTAAAACAAACATTAACAGGGTTTATTTTTAATTCATATTTTTAAAGCGGGAATTGTAGTGATTGATATAAACCTGTATAACAAAATAGAGTGAAAAACTGTTTTCTTTAGAAATTATTGAACATGAAGTCAAATGATTCAATAGATTATTCACAAGAAAGAATAATCAATCGATGCTTAGAGAAATAATTACAGCATGTCTCTATTCAAATTAGATAATCTAGATATAGACACAATGTGTAATAACACGTTAAGCTTTATATTAACAACTAGTGTAGTGATCAATACTGAAAGAGATGAGATGATTAACGCTTTCTATTATAAATGGTTTACTTATATGCTGTTAAATGCTTCAGAGGGGAAATGTTTACCAAAGAGAATATTCGAAAATATTCAATATCTGATACTACTTTGTATAAAAAGTAATATATTCAACTTCGTATTTAGAATTTTATGAAATTGATGTACGTAATATACAGAAATGCAAATCGAAAACAGTATCCAGGTTAATAGCAATAAGAGACTGGAATGAAGTAAGTTGCATGATTCGGGTCTGTTAGTATTCATAAACATAATCATACGGAGTAATAGAGCTTGAACTAAAAGTTATGATCTTTTTTGTAGGAATAATGCAGGTTGTTTTAACTCCAATAATAGTACGGATCTAACACAACTATCGAATAAGAATGTTAGAGTTAATTAATTGATTGAAACAAGGGAATGATGAGCAGTTGATTATTTTGTTTCAAACTTTTCAGTTGTGATCATCCATACAACACCATATGGAACCGAAACTAAGATCTTCAGACTATGCAGGGAGAAAGACACCTTCAGAGAGTTCATGTTGTCAACTTCAGGCGATTTGTGATATTAACCAATCAAGTATGATCTAAGCAGCTAGTTATCGTATCATCGAAATCCAATAATATATTTTTTTATCATTTATCTTAGTTATTTTACACCTGAATAAATTCTACAAAGTAATGCCGTCAACAATATCCTATTACATAAACAGATGTTGAATAATTCTTAATTCAAATGTCAATAAACTCTAATGACTAATTTTACATTGACCGTAATCAATGTTAATTTGCTCTGTATTAGAATATCGTGGAAATTTATACTCCATGGACGATTCTCAAACAGACATCAATCAATGCAAACAGTCAGTCAGTCAGCTATAACGTAGGACCAGGATATAGTACAGGGAGAAAGATTTAGGACGTAGAAAGAAAGATATGCACATGGGCTCCAGTATCTTGAAGGAACAAATGGCGTATGAACCAATCGTTGGTCACCGGCTACCATGGGACTGCATCTCCTTACGATGCTCCACTGCCTTGTGGACCAGACATTCAGGTCAAAGGCTCGGGGTGTGGCCCCCTAAGACAACCAACTGCTTCGGTCTGGGCACCCGGGTAGTATCACAGCCCACACACAAATGAAATTTTGTGTGGCGAATATATATTTGGTGCCCTACGCCATTGTGATCGATTCTGAGCCATGTCACCAAGAGTCTCCAACCATTGGTTACGACAGTCACGCGGACCACTACCAATTAGTCAGCATCTACCAACATGGCTCAGACCAGAAGTTAGTGACTTCAAGCACTGATGCCACGTTTTGGTTTGGCCGCCCCTAACTTTCTTCCAATCATCCCTAACACCGGTTAGCATTGCGCGCCGTGGTAATCGGTGTTCAGGCATACGCAGCACGTGGCCCAACCATCTCAGTCGATGAAGATTCATGACCTCATCAACTGATTTACCATCATTCCCTAATACCCTGCGTCTAACCTCACTATTACTTACCCGGCGATCCCAGCAGGTGAGAGCAATATTTCTACGGCATCTGTGATTAAATACTAGTAGCTTATGAATATCTTCAACTCTTAATGGCCACATTTCGCAGCCGTAAAGTAAAACAGAACGAACTGCCGAACATTTGGATGTGATATCACCAAACTAATAAAATTACAGCTAATGCTTTGACTCGATTAAAACAAAACGAGAAAAAAATAACACAAATGAACAATCCTGCCTTTATAATTTTTTTTATTTATTCAATTTAAATTAAGAATTCAGAAGAACCTATACATATATGTAAATATATATAAAAATGTGTTTTACCTACACATATTTGATGAGATTTCATGTCTGTCTATTAACGGTATCAATCTGGCTAAAACAATCGACTATTTCGTCTGATGTACACTTTAAAAGGATATGAAAATTTGCCGGCGTGTGTCTATATATGTATATACACAATTATATAGTTTGTATGCAAATTCGCTTATATGTATGCATAATTATTTATGCACGTTTTTTGGTTGGCTGAACAATAGTCATAACAGAAACTACACTGAGAACATGTAAGCTGTAGAAACAAAATTATCTAACTAAAATGATATTTAGTCTTCGGTTTAATCTAAAAGCATTCAGAAAAAGATCAATTATCAGAAAACCCAATAAATAAGTTGGTATCTGATTTACCGTAATATCAAGTAAAACTAGGTTATCTTTGTGCTGTATCAGGGACAGATTCATTTTAGTCCATTTTGCGCTTATGAATATCGTACAAACAAAAAGCAATATGAAGATAACTTCTTACATCTAAAATATTTCATTCTAACACGACCTATTTTTATCGAGGTTCCTTAGATTTATGAACGAAGAGGGTGACCAAAAGAATTATCAAGTGACTGAAGGAGTGGGGCTCTAAGTAAATTTTCCTGAAGAATATTAACAGGAAAATTAAAAATAAAATAAAAACTGAAGGTACAATGCGAGATTTCAATCTTTCATGTTCAACTCATTTGGATGGAGTGTGTAAGCGATTGATGAGGTCTATCTATCGGATCTTGAGTGGAGTGCTTAAGGAACCGGTTATTAAAAAGGCTTTGTTTACCAACCTAACTGATGCAAAAAGAGTCGTAAATAACAGTCTAAGACGATTGAAATTATTCGAGGGCTTTTACACCTGCCACTAAGTTGTTGTTAAAAGAAAGACCCAGTGTTGTTAGTGAACATGAAGACTTGGGTAGATGTTAAAGACAAAAACAACTTTGCTGGTATACTCCTTTTCACTATGTTGAAGCAAAGGATATTTACCAACCCTAGAGATGCGTAGCAAATGAGATAAAGTACATCACAAGCTACAACTCTTTGGCGAAAATCGACTTTGTAAAATAGGGTCGATTGGGGACTGTCACCGATACTATAATTAGCAATGGTGGATACGCAAAAGAAGCTGCAACCAAAACCTTGTTCAACAGTGTATAAAGTGATACAAGAACGCCATGCTCTTTAGAGGTGGTCAACGAAAGATATGTTGTGAGGAGACACCCATCATGTCAATATCCATAGCTGATGTAAGAGTTAGTATAACTACTTCCAGTGGTTAGTAACTGATGAATGCCGTTTGATTAATGTAGAAACAATGTGTCATAGCGGCTTGAAATCTTGCAGTAAACAGTTGAAAATAGAGATTAGAGACGGTCGTTTTTGAAAATCGTATGATCCATCACCTAACTGGACGAAATCTATATTGATTGCGTTCCTAATCAAATCACATCTTTACATACTTTCTGCTGATATTTTCACTTTACTACTTTTCTCTTTCTAATAATTTACAACAGTTTACAAATTTACATTATGTCATGGCCTATCATATCACACATCTTTTATGCCATAAACGTCATACTACGTATAAAATAAATTAGATAGCTTGAAGGATACCGCAATTCTTTTTTTCACTTATGTATAAGAATACTATTGTAAGTAGTTGAAAAAATAATAATTTAGTCTTCAACTCCATTGAATGTACTCATTAAAATGTACAAACCAATTTCATCTAGTTCATCAACTGAATAAAACAAATATACGGATAACAGTAAAACAAGTTAAAAATTTGAAATTATTTGTTATCACATATTGGTTTAAAAATTTATCTAAATTCTTCCAATTAATTAGTAGTTCATAAATAAACATATATAAATTATCCATATCTTCTATTTATTATTCATTTATTTATTTTAACACATAGGTATTGGTACAAGGAGGCACCAAGTACATATGCGCCACACGAATCTCAATTGATTTGTGTGAGGGCTGTGATACTGCCAGGGTGCCCAAACCGAAGCAGGTGGTTTTCTTAGGGGGCCACACCCCGAGTCTTTGACCTGAACGTCTGATCCACAAGGCAGTGGAGCATCGTAAGGAGATGCAGTCCCATGGTAGCCGGTGACCAACGATTGGTTCATACGCCATTTGTTCCTTCAGGATACTGGAGCCCATGTGCACCATTGGTTTGGGGTCCGGTTAAAGCGCCGGACATTCGCTTTTCGTCCTCTCATTTTCGTAAACAACACCCCCGCCACGTGAAGGCAGTGAGTAGGACTTCCCTGGTAGAGGCTATAACCATATCTTCGATAAGTCAAAAATAATCTGAAGTCATATATTTAGAGAAGTAGCAAGGAGAAAATGATCATGACCATATACTTAACAGTTCAATTTAACGTCGCAATATAATGGTGTTTATTAGTGTATAATTAATAATAAACAGACACAAACATTGTTGTGAACATGAATGAAAGAACCATGAGCTACCATGAAAACTTCAAATGAACACATTCACTATTATATGTAGAGCAGAAACTCTAGCCGGTTACACGAAGCAAAGTCGAATGAAGTTGTAACTATATAGAACTTCCAGATGTGGATAATTCATTTCACTTTTGTTTCAGAAATCTTAAGTCTTATTGTAAGTATTAAACTGGTCAATTCGATTGACTAGTTACAATATAAGCATATTACTGACAGAGGAACGAATGATGTTTATGTAACATTTTATCTGTGTAATAGTAGTATTTAACTGAAGTGCTAGAAAAAAATTTTGATTGTTATTAGGGTGATTGTAATAACGATAACTGACAAATTAAGCATTCGTTTTGAATGTATGAGTTTTTAAAAAACTATGTGGTATGAATTATGATGATCAAATGATTCATTCTGAGTTTTGATCGATAACAAAGGTATGTGTTCATATGCTATATATATATATATATATATATATATATATATATATATATATATATATATATATATATATATATATATATATATATATATATATATATATATATATAAAACACATAGTTATGTTGTAAAGTGTTAGTTAGAAGTGGTAGACAGAAAACGCTGGATCTATGTCTCATGCTAGTTAGCACTCGTCAGCAAGATGTATCTGTAACCTTGAGGGAACCGACGCTCACCCAGCCGTATAGTCAGACTTTATCACCAGGCTATCGAGGTCGCCATTGACCTTGCGAAGAACTGAGATATCTGTACATAGTGCACGCGATTTTGAGTCATTTAGGCTAGTGCCCATATTGCATTTCGAGCGACGGAATTCCGTCAACACTTAGAAGTACTTGATATACATGACATTGGTCACAACTCAGAGATCAATCAATTGAAAATGAGTTTATTCACAGGATAGATAAATCATGCTCACGCCTAGACAAATTGTCAAACAGCCATATTATTAGCAATTGTTTGTACAATCAACTGTTGATATTTAGAACAGAATTCTGATCAGTGTTTGATAGCACACGTGACAACACGTATACTCAAAACGAATGACCAAAATTCACTATTGAATATCAGCAACCTGAGAATAGAAATAATAGCATTGCTTATACAAAACGTTGGATGCAGTTTCACAGTAATTCGACTTTTTTCGTCTTTTCTTACATGATTATGAACGATCTTGAAGGCACTAGGTGTTTATGTTATAGAAGCATTACATTATACACCGTGTTTTTTAATTTTGTAATGAAGCTTTTCCGGTTTGTATTTAAATGGTCCGATAACCTGAATCAACTTTACGCTACTCTTAATTGAAAATTATCACTACGAAATCGGACGTTAGTACTACTATGAAGGTCATTATACTACCGTGATTTGCCACAATGACTTATTTCATTAAAACAGTAAATATTCCTCGTCATTTGAGATGTTTTCCAATGCTTAATAACACATTGGTTGTGGAAAGTAATTTCCTACAGATTTAATTACAAACTACTCTAAAATGTCGGGCACAGTCTTAACTTAGCCAAAATCAGGACAAGTAAGCTAGGACTCTGTGCTCAACAGTCGACGAAATTACTTCCTACACAGATAGCTACTCATACAATATAGTCAGTGTCTGCATTTTCATTTTTCAGTTGATTTTTTACAGAGAGTACCGCTACTTCATTACTACAACAAACGAACCTAATTCAAGTGAGCAAAAAATACGAATACACAGATGAAAATGACTATAATGCACACCTGATAAAAGAATATGTGAATATCAGTTAAGACCGTTTATTCCCATTACTGAAACACCGTCTGTTTAAAACATCAATAAGACTCTTGAAAGTGAGAAAAGTGAAAAGACCCTACCATATATCAGTAGCAAGATTGTAGTTAAAGATAACTGCAAAGAACAACCAATAATGATAATTACCTTAACCAAATGTTGATTGACCCAATTGGTGAAGGCTTTCTTTTGTATTGCATCACGTTCATCTAACATAAAAATTTTGAAAACAGAAGGTAAGGACCCATATATTTCCATAATCGCATACACATTTGTTTGTATAGAAAACAGTAAATGCAGACAACAGTGGAAAAATAGGAAAACAAAACTAATTACATTCATACGTTATAGAGGTGGATTTTATTATTTTCTGAACAGAATTTTCGATTATTAAAACGGAAGAAAACGTAAAGAAGTAAACTACGGTCGAGTGATGTCTGTTCACGAGACCAGAATATAAAAGCATCCCACTAAATGATTTGAAATCGAAAACAAGATCATTAACCAGAGGAATAGATATTCAATGTAATAAAGTGCAAGTTCACATACAAAATAGTAGCACGAAACGGACATGATAAAATTTCATAGTCAGCTGCAACGTAGGACCAGGCACGTATATGCATCGGTCCAAGTTGCCATACCGCATTAGCACAACAAGATGAACACCGGATTCATAGAAGTAGTTAATTCAGTGGTGGTAATATATAGAAGAAAGAGTGTGTATAAGGAGATATTACAGGAAGATAGAATTAGTTCCTAGAAAGAAAGATTTGAAGTGATTTGAATCTCTTAGTTTAAAGGAAGATAGAGAGGGTATACACCGACGCCATTGTGATCGATTCTGAGCCATGTCACCAAGAGTCTCCAACCATTGGTTACGACAGTCACGCGGACCACTACCAATTAGTCAGCATCTACCAACATGGCTCAGACCAGAAGTTAGTGACTTCAAGCACTGATGCCACGTTTTGGTTTGGCCGCCCCTAACTTTCTTCCAATCATCCCTAACACCGGTTAGCATTGCGCGCCGTGGTAATCGGTGTTCAGGCATACGCAGCACGTGGCCCAACCATCTCAGTCGATGAAGATTCATGACCTCATCAACTGATTTACCATCATTCCCTAATACCCTGCGTCTAACCTCACTATTACTTACCCGGCGATCCCAGCAGGTGAGAGCAATATTTCTACGGCATCTGTGATTAAATACTAGTAGCTTATGAATATCTTCTACTCTTAAAGGCCATGTTTCGCAGCCGTATAGTAGAACGGAACGAACTGCCGCGCAGTATACTCGTCCCTTAATTGATAGACGGATATTTCGCCTTCGCCATAGATGACGTAAGTTGGCAAAGGCCAAACGAGCTTTTCGAATTCGTGCTGAGATTTCGTCTGACACCAACCCATTAGTGCTGATCAGACTTCCAAGATAAGTGAAGTTGTCAACGCGTTCGACTACTTCACCCCCTATCCTTAGTTCAGGTGTTGACGCAGACCAGTCCTGAAGCAACAACTTGCATTTAGAGGGAGAGAAGCGCATCCCAAACATTCTAGCATTGTTGCTCAGTGCTACCAAAAGACTCTGCATTTCATCAGCGTCTTCACCAAACAGGACTTTGTCATCTGCGTATTCTAAGTCAATAAGTGGACCTCCTGGTAGGAGATCGATACCCGAAAATTCAGTCGATGAGAGCGTTATTTCCATCAGTTGATCTATGATGAAGTTAAACAAAAATGGAGAAAGTGGACAGCCTTGGCGGACGTCACTTGAGGTTGCGAAAGCAGATGACAGTTCGCCATAAGCTCTGACTCGACTAGTAGTGTTCGAGTAAAGAGCCTTCACAAGGTTTATGTACTTCTGAGGTACGCCTTCCAATGACAGACACTGCCACAAAACCTCTCGATCTACAGAGTCAAATGCTGCTTTTAAATCAAGGAAGACCATTATTGTCGGACGCCGATAAGTATGCCTGTGTTCTAGAACCTGACGAATGGTGAATATGTGGTCGATGCAGCCACGACCATGTCTGAAGCCAGCCTGATTTTCACGTGTTTGCAGCTCGCGAGTCTTAGTTAGGCGTCCGAAAATTATCGAAGCTAGTATTTTAAATATTATATTAGTTAAACTAATCCCTCTGTGATTGTCACAGGATGATTTTGACCCTTTCTTAAATATTGGGACGATAAGTGATTGTGACCAGTTAGATGGGATGACGTCTAACTCCCAGATTTTAGCTAAAATATTAGTCAACCTAATCGCTAAAACTAGACCACCATCCTTAAAGACCTCTGGGGCCAATCCGTCTGGACCAGCTGCCCTTCCTCGTTCCAGATTAGCTATAGCCTTTTGAACTTCAGCTAGAGTTGGGGGACCTACTTCAATGTTCCATTCACACTGTCTGGGAATAGAGGGTAGTTGTAGAGTAGCTGAAGGCCAACTGAATCGCTCCTTAAAATGTTCAGCCCATCGTTCTAAGCGTCTGGACTGGGAGCAGATGAGTGTCGTCTTTTTCCGAAATAGTCTGACTTACACTTGATTTATTAATTTTAGTTTCTTTTATTAGTCTGTAGAGTTGTCTTGTGTTCCCTATAGCCGCCGCCTTTTCCATCTCTTTTGCTTTCGTTGCTCACCACTGCTCACGATCATTCCTTAGACTTTTGGTTAACCTAGATCTAATTTGCTTTCGCTCTTCATCGTGTTCAGAGCCTGATAGGATGAGTTTGCGAGAATCCATCAGTGTAATAGACCTTGAAGAAATCTATTTGTTCTTAGTAACCCTTTGATTTAAGTCACTAATAGATGTCAGTGCTGTTTGCACAGCTGCTTGTATGTCTTTCCAATCAACATCGGGGTCAGCCTCGTTTTCAGAACTACCTAAGTGTGACCTCAGTTGTTCCTGGAACCTACTTTTGGTTTTCTCGTTACTCAATTCGGTTCTAATGAGTCTTTTTTGTGTGGCTTTTTTGCGTCCAGTGAGGCGCAAGCAGATGCGTGCTCGTATTAGGGCATGGTCGGAGTCCCTGCCAGGGAAGTCCTACTCACTGCCTTCACGTGGCGGGGGTGTTGTTTACGAAAATGAGAGGACGAAAAGCGAATGTCCGGCGCTTTAACCGGACCCCAAACCAATGGTGCACATGGGCTCCAGTATCCTGAAGGAACAAATGGCGTATGAACCAATCGTTGGTCACCGGCTACCATGGGACTGCATCTCCTTACGATGCTCCACTGCCTTGTGGATCAGACGTTCAGGTCAAAGACTCGGGGTGTGGCCCCCTAAGAAAACCACCTGCTTCGGTTTGGGCACCCTGGCAGTATCACAGCCCTCACACAAATCAATTGAGATTCGTGTGGCGCATATGTACTTGGTGCCTCCTTGTACCAATACCTATGTGTTAAAATAAATCAATAAAATAAATGGTCGGAGTCCAAGCAGGTACTCCAGAATGAGCGACAATCTTCTATCGACCCTCTCCAACGATGACTGATGGCAATATGGTCTATTTGAGTCCATCGTTGGTTTGGTGCCGGGGGTCGCCATGTTAGTCGATGTCTCTCCTTATGCTTAAAATTTGTGTTTGCTAAAAATAAACGATTGTCTGAGCAAAGTTGCAGCAGACGATCACCATTATCTGTTCTCTGTGCCAGAATACTAAAATACCCACCTAAATGTCTTTCTGTTTCGTTTAAGTTACCTACCTGGGCATTAAAGTCGCCTGCTACGAGTACTATGTCTGAACGTTTAGTTTTCTGAAGAAGTTCAGAGAGTTTTCTGTAAAATTCATCTTTCACTTCATCCTTACTGCAGTCAGTGGGAGCGTAGGCAGAAACGACGAAAAGGCAACGACGTGTGTCCCTATCCTTCCGGGTTTTCACGGAGCCATTTAGCCGAACAGCGCATAGACGACTGTTAACGGGGATCCGCTCTAATAGCGCTTGTTCCGCCCTCATGCTTAGTGCTATGCCTACACCTGCAAGTCCACGAGAACTAGCCATCGGGTCACCAGATACACGGAGGGTGTATCTCGTCGGCATTCCGTTTTGCCGAGGTGAGGTCAAGTGAATGACCACACTAGGATCCTGTATGCGTGTTTCGGAGACACAGCATACATCAATCGTACGAGATTCTAAGGTTTTAGCCAAGGAAGCCTGCTGACCGATTTCGCATAGTGTGCGTACATTGAAGGCTCCAATGTGTAGTTTGGAGCGAGGTTTCACTAGACCTGGGACAGTGTTTTGCGCACTAGAATCGTTGGCTGTGGTGACACTTGAGGAGGAAGCCGAAAGAGGGAGTTTAGATTTGAAAGTCGATGTAAGAAGAATAATAGGAATTGAAGAGGTAGGTTGATTATGAATACAGTGGTCTTGAGTGCTGTTAGAGGTATGAGGGCGGTTATCACTTCCCGGTTGCCCACACCGTGGAAGGGTTCTGTTGGAGGTACCTGAAGAGGAAATTGGATTAGAGTTGGTCATAGTGACCTGAGAGCGTGACCGCAGTGCAGTGCCCAAGGGACAGCTGCTTGAGGTCGGTCACACACGACCTTTTTATAAGTAGTTTTTGTGCTAGCTCCGTACTTGTTGAGACCTTACCGCCGGAGACGGATATCCATGGAATAAGGCGAGGTGTGCATTTTTAGGGTCGACCTTTTCTAAACCCTCCCCTCCTTTTGGGAAGGCAGCATCGCTGTTATGCTGGTTGTCTGAAGGAAACACCTTACTGCTGTCACACCTCTGTACAGTCAGCAGTACGACTTCGCCTTCGGATCTTGGTTTTGTTGTTTTTAGTCTTACCGCTCTTTAACCGACCTGTCTGGCATGGTAGGACCTTGAGGAACGGTTGTTCCAGTCATTATAGCTCAGCTGCTTCATCACGATAGGCAAGCCCGACCACCACGTCAAGGTAGCAACAACGGTTAGGAAAATTTCATAGGTGACTGGAGGAAGTCAGTTTGTACGTCTCCCACCCTCCAGTCAATTTGGACCTAATTGTTAGCCCTAATTCTTAGAAATTATATTAGTGTAAGTTCAACACACTACGTCCTACGTCAAGTTCAGTGACACCAACTTTTTACAAAGAGTACAATATGCGAAATAAAGCTACCGATAGTGATTAGATAGTAAGTATATGAATGGTCGAACCATAAAGTTGAGCTTTTACAAAAAAAATAACGATCTACCGTAACAAGTAGTAATAATCTTGATTTAGACCTTTAACACGATACTTTATTAAACTACAATAGTTTCTAAAAATATGCAGCGAAAATTGCGTACATATGAAAACTTTTAAAAAACACTCCTCATGTACCCTATTCCATACAAACACAGATTACATTTTACCACGAGATTCCACTTAGCGAGGATTGATTGTACACTGTTTCAACAACATAATGTATTTACTACAATAACTCCACGTCGCTGATGTTAAAAGCTCTCTGAAGATCAGTATATATGAATATTGTCAAGAGAAATTATATTTGTACTTCCAAAATCAGATGAAATTAAGGGACTCTGGAAAGCAACGACTCGATGAAGACATGAATATATATATATATATATATATATATATATATATATATATATATATATATATATATATATATATAAAGACGACACGATGTTGCCGAATTCTTTCTCTAGAAATATAATGGTTTCAATGAATAAATCGGATAATATCAAATGAGCAGATTAAGAGATGAAGAACTAAAGATGTATCACGATAAAACCAGAAATAACACTCATTTTACGTGACCGATTCGGCCATAAATACATGTCTTTCATTGTCGTAAATTTATGAGTTGTAGTATTCTCTTAGTGGTAGATTTGTTATTTGCCGATTTTAAAAGATAAAGGAGGTAATCACACTGGGAAATTTGGATGAATTGTAATACGATTAGTTTTTATTTGCTTCTAAATTTAGCGAACAAGTAGCTACATTACATGAAGCCTTTAATCCGAAACAAAAGTCCTCCAAGAAGGCAAGGAGCGTGTTCCAAGATTGCAGTTAATTTGATTGGCAAGTAGTCGAAATTGATCAGAGCTAACGAATTGTATTAAAGCTTGACGTCGGTAAAAGCATCACAACCCGTACAAGCTTCTTAAAGGAGCATGTGGTCCAAAAATGTGAGGCCTTTAGCTCTTTAAAACACTTGAATCGCAAACGTTTACAAGTATATTAGGTCATATAGTGATTCATTTGTTTGCAAATGAAGCTACTGATACTGGAAATTTGACATAGTTAATAATCCGACAAATATCGGATTTTACACAGCATAAAAAAGTCAATGATAAGATAATTTAATCGGAAAGCTGGCGTTACCTGCGATTTTTATTACTGCGCGGTCTGCCGGGTCTAATCTTAGTACGCTAAGAGAAAGGTGAATTTTATCGAAGTTAACACTGTTTCGGGAATTGTCGTTTAGTAAACTGAGAGTTGGCAGTGATACTGGAGTCAGGTTGTTTGTTCCATTTAAATGAATAAGCGGTTGAGAAAAGCAACGCAGATTATCAATCTTGTCTGACATTATTATAAATGCTCATGAGTCTGTGAGAACACAAGTAGCGCACCTCGTGTATCTGGCGCAGTTGTGAACAAATAATTTTGAAATATCCAAACAATCTGAAAGCTCAAATGGTTCAAATGATTGTGATCGGGATGTAATAGGCTTCTTTTAAGATGCCTTTTGCATGTAGTAACAATGGATCGTCAATGTCTCCAAGTACAGGTCAGTGGAATCATAAGTAAACAGAAGTGTCGGTAAATTAATAACAAACGTTAAACTTCAAACTGCGCTTTGAAGAACTAACTAACTACTTTTTCCTTGATATATGTTTATGTGTTGTAGCAAAGGTAAGGTTCTTTGTGTGTTCCCTTTGAAACTGAAGGGCGAAAGCATTAGTTTTCAATACACATTTAAATCGACATATTGATTTTAAGTCTGCACATCCATTCAGTGAAACATTTTTCCTCAACCTGAATCACTTTTGAAGAACAACCAGGACCACTACTTCAGAAGACAAACTAGAAAAGTATATATAATAAACGTCGTACATTTTAATGATTTTCCTAGAAATATTATTCGAAACATATTAAGACGAAACTGTCCGCCTGTGAAAAACCAATCCTAGTGAAATATCTTGGATTGGCACTGTTGTTCTACTCTATCGACAAGGCACGACGGAAGAATTACAACGGATATTGAAAACGTACAAAATTAAGGCTTCCTATAACACAACTAGCACTATAAGAAACGCTTTAGTTAGAATTAAATATACTATCCCATTTACTCCTATACAAATTTGTGTCGACAGATTAGGTTATGTCGATTGAGACGCGTCCCATATTCGAGATTCTTCCCATGAGACCTCAACTCGTACCAAGGAACACTGATGTCACACAGAAAGGCCTCTTATTAATCTTGTAGAATTGGAAATTTTACGGATTAAATCAGTAATAGCAGGATATGCTAATTTCATTAATCACACTGATATCAAAATAGTTCAAAAAGACTCTACCAAACATAAAGAGATGAGAGCAGATGAAGCGTTCCACATTAATTTTGAATCCTTCTACCTTGAATGGGAAAGAAGGCCTGGATATTTATCCAACTTGTACCATTTATCCAAACAACCAACCACACATGTTCCTATTTATTTCCTACACACATGCACACCCAATTTCATCTCCGCCACTTGATTTTACAAATATATATATTTTTTATACCCACATTTTGATGCATAAATTGATACAGTAACAGGTCACACAAATTCACCTTGGCAAAGAATAACTTGGCACTGACATTGTCATATTTAAATCTATCATGATTTTGATTGTTCCAAAGACATTCTTCATTATTTCCTTTGTACGATCTAGACTTGGGTTAATTTGATTCGGTTATTCATTTACTCTGAAAAAGTGGCTTGTATCAAATCACGAAATGCTAGAAATACAATTTTTTTTACCCACTGGGATACAACAAAAATATATTTCTTACTGGAACTAATTGTTGAGAACACTTAAATTAATGATTATCACTACCTACAGAACTCAGATCGAAATCGAAACTTCTTAAAAAACTGTCAACGTACCGTCAGTATCTATCTACTTAAGGCTTCCATAGATTGCTGACCTTAATCATGAAAAGTTTGCACGAACCTTTGTTCGAACCCGTTATTTTTGTTTTAAATTGATGTCCTGTTCGGCGCAATTTATTATTGAAATAGATGAGACTTCTGTAAAATTGAGCGAGTTTATAAGAGACGTGATAATTTGTAACTGTGGTCCGGTAAATTTTTCTAAAAGTAGTTTTGAATAGTCAAAGATTCAAACTACCAAATATTCTGTGAAGAAACCCTAAGACAAGGTATATTTTGTTGGGTGCATAATGTCGATGAGTTACGATACGTAAAAAAACACACAGCGAACCCCAGGTTCTTTTCTGTGTATACGTACACCTACATTAGATCTTAGGTAGTTGCACCATTAAAATCTACAATTTTGGGATAAGGTTGTACCGCGCCAAGCCCACGTAAGTTATTCTGGACAGATAAATCTATTCATCCTTCTCAAGCTACATTTTCACCCTGCCACTTATTCACATATTAAACGTGACTGCTTTTCATATGATCGTGTGTGTCAATTGCTCACCCTATTCATAACGTGTCTGTAATTTATCTTTTTCTGAATATAAATATTGAGTCACTCTTAATTAAAACAGGTTGGCTCGCTCGCCTTCTCTGTTGCACGTCACTTTGTTTTGTTTCTCTTCCTTCACTTCATTTTTTAATTGTCTGTCTTGATCAATCAATGTATAAGAAGGAGTGTATACGTACTCAAAATTCAATCTCGCATTTCGCTTATTTTATTCCGTTGTTTGTCAACCCGAATTAAGCTGAAAGTTGTATATTTAGATAAAAATCAGCATACGATTTAACTTGAGTCAGATATAGGGTCACTAGAAAGTCTATTATTATAGAAGCAAGGATAAATGTCTCTATGCCGAACTGGAACATAATCCTACATGTTAACTTGGTTAAGACTCAAACTCCAACATCGTTATGTTAAGCAAGGATACAAATCTAGGTCCCAGGTTTTCACCTCTGTGTAAGGTGTTTCCAGGAAGCATATTTCGGTGATGTGGAGCAAATGTGCAGTTTTAGTAAATGTATGGGTGAGACCACAGTTTATGGATGACTTTTGATCGACAATAAAGTAACCTTAAGTGTCTACCTACCTACTAGGGTTAAATGAGGGCTATAAAAAAGTTGTAGGAAAAAGCATTATGATTTGCAGTTGATGGTTAGCGTTAGGAATTAGATTTAGCATTTTCATCACGAACTGACATCAGCTATAATGCCAAGACTCTATTTAGCCAAATGGGTGAATGAACTTCGCGCCAAAATCTGTGAGCTGTTATCGTAAATTTTATCGTTTAGTTCACAAACTATAGTGTCGCCGGTTTTTAAATCTATTATTTTCGCATTTACCAAGTTGGCCAAACATCAAAGCAACAAAAAGACACTGTAATTCAAACTTACTTGTGAGTGTTGTTAGATGTTTAACTAGGTTATTACGACTGACCACTGAACACCAAATATGATTTATCATGAGAATGGACAGTGATGCATATCAGTCGATTACTCAATGCAAACTGGTGTGGCCTTGAGGTAAGTTGTTGTCGTACCATTCATTCTTCTGTCAACGTATTCTAGGAATGCTGCTCAATAATAACAAACTTATGTACTTTGAAAATAGAAATTGGGTGTTTATAATCGTCCTTTTTATTAAGATTATCTACTCAATTAATATTCATTTGTGAGGCATAAATTATGAGTTTCGCTAAATGAGATGTTTGAATTTTATTGGCATCTACATTCACTTGAAGGTCGTTAGGAAGTCGCATCACAATCAGCTGCAATGCTTACTAGAAGTTGAAACACCTGTAGAATTATGGTCCACTATGATATTAGCACTGCTCTAATAATAGACCTAATCCCAAAGTGGTAGATTTGTTATGATGTTACTGCCTAGTCTATGAGATCTTACGTGAAAGTCACATCATCATCTACACCAACTCACTGCGTCGTAACAATTACCAATACATCATATGGAACAATCTTGGGCTAGAGATGGAACAATATATTTAATATGAATAAAAGACGTAACGTAACATTTAGAAGGGACCACGCCTGCATGGCCGAGCTATGCCATACGATCAACCCCAACTTATTCAAATCATTGTTCCCACCTTCTCCATTGTTGAGTATTTCTCCGCCTAAAATGTTGAATGTCTATTGCCCATATTGTCTCATATTAGAGCACAGTGCCATTACACACCGTTACCAATATACAAATATCCTGCTCGATCATACTGCTGCGATTATAATGAGGTTGCAGATACATATTTGTCAAAAATAATATTTTAATTATACATGTTGACTAATAATTGGGGATTAAAATAGTCACAAATTGAGATGTAATACAAGACGAAATCATTACCGCTGGTTATTTTTAAAATACAGGTAACATCATTCATCAGAACTACATGCAATTTAAGGAAATATGAGGTTAAATGAATGAACTTTAAAACAAATAAGTAATATATTTGTAACATCCCAATGAGGAGAAAAGTTAGATTTTCTGACGTTTCATGACTCAGTGTAGGCCACTTCTTCAGAGGATAAATAGTCAAATCAAAATTAGTGCAACAGAACAACAAGAAAATTATGTGATGCAGAGATATACATTCTAATGCTTGTTGCTACGTCTATGAAGTGCCTTGACATCCATAGTTATTCTTGGTAGATAATGTCATCGTATTTACTGACATTAATTTATTTTTTGAACCTATTAAGATCTTTAACGAGACAAGTATAACGACAGCCTTCCAACAGAGACTTACTCAAAAAAATGCAATAGAAACGAAAAATAATATACGCCGAATAACTTCAAGTGACTTATTAGCTTTTCAGACGTAAATAGACTACTCAATTATGTAAACACTGAAAACTCATGCAAGTTGATATACGATTACCCAGCACCGAGCACTTCATGTGCAAAATACCCTTCTTGAACGAAGCCTCTCATGGTTGTGAGGGTAGATTTGACATGAGCCATCCCATACGTTTGATTGCCTTCATCTAGTCCTAATCAATTTACGTAGGAACATTGTAGGAATTCTTAGTTGACATAATTACTAGATTATTATCGAACATCAGATTGTCGGCCAACAAAACTACTTGATGTCCGTTTGTCGTTGTGATAATGTGAAGTTCGTAGGAGTTTCAAATTTCATTGTTTAGAACAACCCAATAAGCAACTATCAGTAATTCACTAGTCATATCCAGAGTAAAAGTAAGCTGCCATATTTGAAGCATCCACATTCTTATCAAAAATGAAATGGTGTAGTTACCTATCCACAACTACTGAACCAGAACTAGTGATCGAATAATGACATAACAATATGTTTATGCAACAACTTCAGCAAGTTCATTCACTGGTACAACAGTATCGGCAAATTGTCGGTAACAACTGTGCAGATAAAAATAAAAACATCCATCGTGCGTTTTTTGTCAAATATTCTCATTAACTCTTTGCTCTAACCATAAACTGTAAACCTCAGAAAGTACGAACTGCAAAGCCAGAGTATGGTGATGTTGGCTCCAAAAGATGGTCTATTTCGACATTAGTACATTTATCTCTGCTACTATAATAAAAGATTTAATCGTAAAATCGTAGATTTGTCATGATGTGACAGCTTAATTTATAAGATCTTACACGGACATTAGCTTTTCGTCCTCTCATTTTCGTAAATAACACCCCCGCCACGAGAAGGCAATGAGTAGGACTTCCCTGGCAGAGGCTGTATAGGCGTGGCCGTGTGAGAGTATTTCGAGAGGAGGGCGAACCCGATCCGACTCTCGGCCATACCAGGGCATTTAATGGAGTGTCTGCGAAGTTTATTAACATCCTAAAAGCCCTATACACACACACCTCAGGCAGAGTGAGGGCATACAACCACCTTATCAAAGACCAACAATCGTAGCGTTTCTTGGCATCACGGCTGCCTTCGATTAGTTGGACAGGACTGCTATCTGGGATTATCTATTGAAGAAGGATGTGTCTGAAAAGTTTATTAACATCCTAAAAGCCCTATACACAAACACCTCAGGCAGAGTGAGGGCATACAACCACCTTTCTCCACTATTCCATTCAAGCAGTGGAGTTAGGCAGGGTTGCCCAATCTCACCATTCCTCTTCAACTTTGCCATCGATGACATTCTGGAAACAGCTCTGACTTATGTAAGTAATGGTGGTGTGGAGCTATTGCCTGGAGAAATACTTCTCGACCTTGAATATGCGGATGATATTGTCTTACTGTGCGAGAATGCCCAAGCTATGCAATCCGCACTTAATCAGTTGGCAATCAATGTCCGTAGGTATGGTATGTGCTTTGCACCTTCGAAGTGCAAAGTACTTCTACAAGACTGGCAGGGTTCTAATCCTGTACTCACTCTGGATGGTGAGCAGATAGAAGTAGTCGAGAAGTTCGTGTATCTAGGTAGCTGCATAAGTGCTGGTGGTGGTGTGAGTGATGAGATCAATGCTCGTATAGTGAAAGCCAGAGCGGCTTATGCCAATCTGGGCCACTTTTGGCGCCTTCGTGATGTTAGTCTGGCTGTAAAAGGTCGGATCTACAACGCGACGGTGAGAGCAGTTCTGCTCTATGTTTGTGAAACCTGGCCTCTCCGAATTGAGGATGTTAGACGGCTCTCTGTGTTCGATCATCGTTGTCTCCGAAGGATTGCTGACATCCAGTGGCAACACCATGTTAGTAATGCAGAGGTTCGGCATCGAGTGTTCGGTCACAGAGACGATAATGCAATTGGTGTCACCATCTTGAAACACCGACTTCGGTGGCTTGGACATGTTCTACGAATGTCGTCTCAGAGAATTCCTCGTCGTGCACTATTTTCCAACTCTGGGACTGGTTGGGAAAAGCGGAGAGGTGGTCAGTATATGAGATGGTGTCGTGGTATGAAAGACAGCTGCAAAGGGCTGGCGATTTCAACCTACCCACCATTAACTGGACGACACACTCTGGCCCATTGTGCTTTGAAGGCATACCTAGGTCCTTAGACATACACGGTTGGCAACAACATGTACACCTGCCCACACGAAATCACAATATTCTTGACTTGATATTCTGTCATAATGTCACATCAACATCAATGGTGGTTGGCGAAAAGTTTCACAACAGCGAACATAAAATAGTCCTCTGCACCCTTCCGATTCTCGCCATGTGCAACAAACTAAGGACAATAAATACACGTTTCCAATATAGAGACTGTGCAAACGCTGACTGGGAAAACTTTCAATTTCTAATAAAGCACTCTGACTGGAGCAGTTTCTTTACCAGTGATAACCTCTTAGAAACATTAGAAATATTCAATACCACCATCAAATCTGCACTAGACAATACTATACCCTTTAAAATTGCTTTTAAGACAATTACTCCCTACATAAACCAAAAGACTAGGTCTAAACTGCGTAAACTGAAGAGGACGTACTATGTATCAGAAGACCTCAGTGCCCTGCACCAGATATATTCTGTACTTGACGGAGTACAAAGTCAACACAACAAGCATAAAAAGGCAGAGGAACATACTGCGCTCACTGCTGCATCTAAAACCCATGCCTTATGCCGTCTCCTCGCAAAATGCTTAAGAATGAACGAAGATCACAACATTCACTCCCTACTACACGATGGAGTGACGTATAATGACCAAACCATCATATGTGAACTATTGAGTGAATGGTTTTCCCACAATGGGAATACATCTCATGCCACATATATCAACACAAAGTGCACCTGAAAAAATTATCTTAGTACCATAAACTTCGACATAGGGAGTATACATACTGCCATTAAAACCCTTAAGCCAAATGTGAGTTCTGGTGCCGATGGCATCCCCTCAATCCTTTATAAAATGTCAGGTTTGGACATACAGACGCCATTACTCAAAATATACACATTATCCGTAGAGACAGGTACATATCCGGAAACCTGGAAGGTAACGTATGTTCTTCCAAAACACGAATCCGGACCGAGAAACCTGGTCGAAAACTACAGACCTATAAATATCACTCCAGTTATATCACGCATAATGGAAAAAGTGATAAAAAATCAACTATCTGATCACCTACTTAAGGAAAATCTAATAGACCCGTCACAACACGGCTTCATTAGAACAAGGTCGTGCAGTACATGTCTGATAGACTTATTTAACGAGGTTACTCGCATACGTGATCAAAAGAAACTGGTGGTTATACTATATTTCGATATTAAGAAAGCTTTCGATAAAGTACCTCATAATCTTCTAATCAACAGACTTAAGTCAGTTGGAATTATAAATCCCCTTTTGCAATGGATCAAGTCTTTTCTTATGAACAGATACCAAATAAGCAAGATTGACTCTACAACATCTACACCTCGACCAATGTCCAGTGGTGTTGTGCAGGGTAGTGTCTTGGGTCCATTGCTCTTTATAATATACATCGACAGTATATGCAAATGCTTTAGTACAGGTAAGACCTACCTCTATGCCGATGACTTAAAAGTCATCTTTAAAACCGACACTTGGGATGTACGTAGTACTATGCAAACAATCCAACATGAACTCAACATAGTAGACGACTGGTGCAAACGCTGGAGGTTAGAGCTCAACACAGAGAAATGCGGCTGGTTATGTATAGGAGACACGTCTCTCAAAAATAAAACCAACAATTAACAACAACACACTGTCCAGACTGGCATCAGTAACTGACCTTGGGGTACACTACTCACACCGTCTTAATTTCTCTGAACACATCTCAGCCAAAGCATCTAAAATGCGGAAATTGCTTGGCTTCATTCTCCGTAATTTCTATCAAAATGAATCCAAAATCCTTCTTTATAAAGTTTGTGTAAGACCTGTCGCTAAATACTGCTCGTTCTTCTTTTCCAACCTACGCCTATCTGATATGCTAAAGGTGGAAGGAATACAACGAGACTTCACCCGTAAAATACTTAGGGCTTAATCAGTCGTTGACTACAGTTCCCGATGCCAAATCCTAAGAATAGCACCCCTTTGGAAGAGAAGGCTTAGGTCCAATTTGATTCTCTACTTCAAACTACTCAAAAACCTTACTTATTCAACATGTAATATAGTTCTTGCCCGAAATTCACATGAATACGTACTTCGAAACAAAGTATCTACGGTCAAAGTTGAGAAATACAGATCAAAAACTCGGGAAAACTTCTTCCTCAACAAGTATGCAATAATTTGGAACAGTCTTCCCTCCGAAATACTCATGGCAGATGAATTACATACGTTTGTAAGAATGCTTGATCAACCCTCATTTGCACTGAACTCAAGGCCATCGTTTATAACAAGCGCTCTACGAGACTACTTTATAACAACTATAAACTTAATAAGTTAGGAAGCATGCTATGCTCCAACAAATGTTATAATTTGTAGATCATGCCTGTAAAAATGGCGTGTACCTGCTCATGCAGAAATATATTATTATTATTATTATGCTGTTGTCCCCTATCGATTCCCTGGTTGGGGTCCGAGAGACGGTGCAACACAGTGGCTAGAGACGTTATCAGATATGGCTCAAAATAGAAGCCAGTGCCGATCCTGCCGTAACCTTTTTTTAATTTCTTCTTAAACAAGGGTTGCACCTTCCTTAACTGAACGATTTCTTCTGATTGTACCCTTCCGTTTCCCCCATTACTGTTCTCTCTCTCCCTCTTTTTTTATAACTCCCCACGTTCATTACATTTTTTCTCTCCTTCTCTTCAAATCAACTCCGCCTGGAGCCCCTCCATGGACTACTACCGACCCGAAGCCCAGATAAAGGAGGAGGGTTAAGCATGGCGTTAGCGACCCCATCCCATAGAAAACTAACTCGCTAAAAAACGCTAACCAGAAAAAATTATTCAAACCATTTAAACTCTGTCCTGGGAGTCAGAAGGTCTTCGTTTAGAAGAATTATGACGCCTCATGATGAAAGCCGAGTTCCTTCCGAAGTCACGAGGCCGATGCACCTTCTGACAACCAGAGCAACCATTTACTTAGGTACATGGAATGCTCGCACAATGTGGGAGACTGGGAGAGTTTTCCAAATTGCTGCAGAAATAAGGAGATACAACCTAGAGGTGCTTGGGATCAGTGAAACACATTGGACGCAAGTTGGACAACAACGACTAGCTTCAGGGGAGCTGCTGTTATACCCCGGACATGAAGAAGAAAATGCCCCAACTACACAAGGAGTAGCACTGATGCTGTCCAAACAAGCACAAAATACACTTATAGGATGGGAATCTCATGGACCAAGGATCATCAAAGCCTCCTTCAAAACAAAGAAAAAGGGCATTACAATGAACGTCATCCAATGCTACGCGCCGACCAACGACTACAATGAAGACGCTAAAGATCAATTCTACGATAGGCTGCAGTCAATCGTCGAGAAGTGCCCAACAAAGGACCCGACCATTCTGATGGGAGATTCAAATGCCAAGGTTGGAATTGACAACACCGGATCTGAAGAGATCATGGGACGACACGGACTGGGAGAAAGGAACAAAAATGGTGAGAGATTTGCAAACCCAAATGCCTTCAATAAACTGGTCATAGGCGGGACTATATTCCCACATAAACGCATACACAAAACCACATGGACTTCACCGGATCACAGCACACAGAACCAAATCGACCATATCTGCATCAACAAAACGTTCAGGAGGACGATGGAGGACGTGAGAACCAAAAGAGGAGCTGATATAGCATTAGATCATCACTTGCTGGTTGCCAAGATGGAATTGAAACTCAAGAAGCACTGGACAACGAGGCGGACAATATCCCAAAAGTTTAATACGGCTCTCCTTCGGGATGATGACAAAGTCAACAAATTCAAGATAGCCCTCAGCAATAAGTTCCAAGCCTTTCATGATCTACTCAATGGAGAAGGAACTACTATGGAGAGCAACTGGAAAGAGATAAAAGAAGCAATCACTTCAACATGTCATGAGGTTCTGGGCCAAAAGAAGCACCACCGCAAGGATCGGATCACTGTTGATACACTGGATAAGATTCAAGAAAGGAGGAACAAGAAGACAGCAATCAATACCAGCCGAACAAGAGCAGAAAAAGCCAAGGCACAGGCTGAATACACAGAAGTAAACAAGCAAGTGAAGAGGAGCATCAGAACTGACAAACGTAAATATGTTGAAGATTTAGCAATGACGGCGGAAAAGACTGCGAGAGAAGGAAACATGAGACAACTGTATGACACAACAAAGAAACTCTCCGGAAATCATCGTAAACCAGAACGACCAGTGAAAAACAAGGAAGGCAAGATAATCACCAACATTGAAGAACAACGAAACAGGTGGGTAGAACACTTCCAAGAACTCTTGAATCGATCAGCCCCACTAAACCCACCCAACATCGAAGCAGCACTCACGGACCTCTCAATCGATGCTGGCCCACCAACATTTGAAGAGATCAGCATGGCTATCAGACAAATCAAGTGTGGCAAAGCAGCAGGACCAGACAACATTCCAGCAGAGGCACTGAAAGCAGACATGGCGGCAACTGCAAGGATACTCCACATTCTCTTCAGAAAGATCTGGGATGAGGAACAGGTACCAAAAGACTGGAAAGAAGGACTTCTAGTCAAAATACCAAAGAAAGGCGATCTCAGCAACTGTGACAACTACAGGGGAATCACTGTTCTTTCAATACCAGGAAAAGTCTTCAACAGGGTATTGTTAAACAGGATGAAGGACTCCGTAGATGCCCAACTTCGAGACCAACAGGCAGGATTCCGTAAGGATAGATCGTGCACAGACCAAATCGCAACTCTACGGATCATTGTGAAACAATCAATTGTATGGAATTCATCACTCTATATGAACTTCATCGACTACGAAAAAGCATTTGATAGCGTGGACAGAACAACCCTATGGAAGCTTCTTCGACACTACGGCGTGCCTCAGAAGATAGTCAATATCATACATAATTCCTATGATGGATTAAACTGCGAAATCGTTCATGGAGGACAGTTGGCAAAATCGTTCGAAGTAAAGACCGGTGTCAGGCAAGGTTGCTTACTCTCACCCTTTCTCTTTCCCCTGGTGATCGACTGGATCATGAAGATGTCGACATCTGAAAGTAAGCACGGGATACAGTGGACATCTAGGATGCAGTTGGATGATCTAGACTTCGCAGATGATCTGGCTCTTCTATCGCACACACAACAACAAATGCAGGAGAAGACAACCAGTGTAGCAGCAGCCTCAGCAGCAATAGGTCTCAATATACACAAAGAGAAAAGCAAGATTCTCCGATACAACACAGCATGCACCAATCCAATCACACTTGACGGAGAAGATTTGGAAGATGTACAAACCTTTACATATTTGGGCAGCATCATCGATGAACGCGGTGGATCTGATGCAGATGTGAAGGCGTGGATCGGCAAAACAAGAGCAGCATATTTACAACTGAAGAATATCTGGAACTCAAAACAATTGGCAACCAACACCAAAGTCAGAATTTTCAATACAAATGTCAAGACAGTTCTACTGTATGGGGCGGAAACTTGGAAAACCACGAAAGCCATCATCCAAAAGATACAGGTGTTTATTAACAGTTTATTCAAAATACTTCAGATCCGCTGGCCGGACACTATAAGCAACAACCTATTGTGGGAGAGAACAAATCAGATCCCAGTGGAGGAAGAAATCAGGAAGAAGCGCTGGAAGTGGATAGGACACACATTGAGGAAAGCACCGAACTGCGTCACAAGACAAGCCCTCACATGGAATCCCCAAGGTCGAAGGAAGAGAGGAAGACCAAAGAATACATTACGCCGGGAAATGGAGATAGATATGAGAAAAATGAACAAGAATTGGATGGAACTAGAAAAGAAATCCCAGGACAGAGTGAGTTGGAGAATGCTGGTCAGCGGCCTATGCTCCATTGGGAGTAACAGGCGTAAGCAAGTAAGTAACGTTGATGTTAATATCTGGGGCACGAGATGTATTCCTATTGTGGAAAAACCATCACATATGACGGTTTGGTTATAATACGTCAAACCATCGTGTAGTTTGGAGTGAATATTATATCCTGCGTTCTTCCTTATGCGTTTTTCAAGGAGACGACATAAGTTTTGGGCTTTAAATACAGTAATGAACACAATATGTTCCCCTGCCTGTTTATGATTGTTGCGCTGACTTTGTAATCCTTTAAGTACAGAATATATTTGGTGCATGGCACGGAAGTCTTTTGATGTAGTACATGCCTTCTAGCATTTTCAGCTTGGACTTAGTCTTTAGGCTGATAAAGGGAGTAATTATTTTAAAAGCAATTTAGTGGGGATGGTAATGTCCAGTGCAGATTTGGCAGTAGTGTAGAAATATGGTCTGCTATGATATTAGCACTGCTCTACTAATAGACCTAATCCCAAAGTGGTAGATTTGTTATGATGTAACTGCCTAATCTATGAGATCTTACGTGAAAGTCACATCATCATCTGCACCAACTCACTGCGTCGTAACAATTACCAATACATCATATGGAACAATCTTAGACTAGAGATGGAACAATATATTTAATATGAATAAAAGACATAACGTAACATTTAGAAGGGACCACGCCTGCATGGCCGAGCTATGCCATACGATCAACCCCAACTTATTCAAATCATTGTTCCCACCTTCTCCATTGTTGAGTATTTCTCCGCCTAAAATGTTGAATGTCTATTGCCCATATTGTCTCGTGATAGGGCCCAATGCCACTACACTACTCTCCCACCAGAATCAACGTGAAGTTGGTTCGATACCAATTTGAGTGGGATTATCGCGCGCCGGAGGTTACTAAGAATAATAAGAACCTTCCGGGTATTGATAAGCTGGAAGATAAATTAAAAAGGTGGCAGCATCTGGTCGGGAAATACATGCAATAATTTTAAGATATCTGATTGCATGCTAAACACGCCTAAAATGAAAATTTGGGGTGATTATTTGGGCTATGAAAAATGGTATTGTAATAATAATGATAATAATAATAAAACTTGAGATGAGTGTTAATAGCCTTCGATAATAACTTATAGATAGTAAGTACTTTGTGTCTTGAAATATTAAAAGCAATCAATATTGTAGATATTTTAATATTGGTATTAGTTTTAGTTCAAATTATGAAGTCGAATAACGCTTATGTCAGAAAGTTGTCTGTGTTGATTTCCAATTGCATCTGCATTAGTAGGCTAACTGAAAGAACAAAAGTATAACCGTGGAGAATTCCAACTAGTGTTCTGGTTAGTTTGATACGGTTTATTTAGATATGAGGAGATTTTCTCGACCTCATTTTTACTTGACCGTGATAGGATTTAGTGATACTACTAATACATATGAATGGTTATCAAAAAATGTTTTAGTGCGTGAAAAGTGATAATTATGTGAATTTTGGACAGATATATAAGAAAAATTCGTTAAACTTGAGTGTATTCGTAAGAGACATGCTCTAGACTCAATGTTCTGACTTACCATAGACTATTTTTTTATATCTAAACCTAAAGGCTGATGGCGCATACAAGTTATTTGTAAGTATGCAGTTTAGCATGAGGCGGAATACTATTTGATTGAGATATAGTGATTATAAGTTGTTGGTGATGTAGTGCCGCGAGATGACTTTGGCTAAATAAGTCTTTACAAGATGATCAACAGTGAATGATGCTCATGTGATTATCAGGAAGAACATAAGTTGTAACCAAGGGGAGTACACCCCCAACTCATGACTATGATAATAGCTTGAACCTTAGTCAGTGTTGGGGTAACTTCGACATTGATGTTTTCAGTTTGCAGAAGATTTGCTCGACTGCTTATACTGATTATTTGCATGCATGATTGTGTCGCTAAACCTCCAATTAGACTGACAGGGTTTTGAGATATTTATTAAATGAGCAAGTGATAGAGAAACATACTGAAAATCATCTGTAATGGATGAAGATACCGAGAAAACAACACTATTTAATGATAATTACAAGTCGATTTGCTGACCGATTTTGTTTATAGTTTCATCAATTTTATCAATCATATTACTTGATCGTCAAATCATGACAATGCTTTATGACGATATTTTGGTGGACCAGACAATATATTAACCCAAAAGATAATAACAGTTACTAATAACAAATAATAATATTTATATATATGAGTTAAATGTTATAAACACAATAGAAGTAAGGAACGTTACTTAGTTCACCAGAAGAGTACGTGTTCAAAGTTGATCTGGTACCAAATATCCACAATTATAGATGGTTGATAATTCCAGTAAGTTTGATGGATTCCCCAATGATATGATCCAGCGTAGTATATGGTATATTCCAATTACAGTCTGTAAAGGTAGATGGTGTTTGATTTAGACTTCAGTTAACGCAAACACGAGTGAATGTAGAACGAGAGGTACGTGCGTAGTAGTGCATTTGGGAACAACCACATACGTGTCACGCTATGTTAGTATCACAAAGGAAAAAGTGTTCAAGGTCATTTACTAAAACAACAGGTACAATGATCTAATAATAAATGTACATACAGTGAAAAATTGACAAAAAAAATACAAATAATATTAAAAAGTATTTGCAAAATAGGTTTGACAGACCTATCTCCACAATATCCTGAAACCATTATGTTAAACTAATTAAAGTGTTGATTGAGGATAAGTCAGTGGAAAAATAGGTGTTATTGCTTTAGATGATTCGAAATCATCAGAACTTTGTAACTTTAGACCATCCGAGCTGCCTAATTATATTATAAATTTCAATTCAAAAATATCATCTAGTGTTAATTTTATTAATAGGTTTCGGAGTTGTAATTTTAAATGTCTGTTTAGCCATCAACTACCTGATAGTTTAGTTATTATACTAAGGCAGTATAGTAGTACTCAAATTTGTAACTTTATTATCTAAACTATGTTCGTGTTTCTAGGCTACTACTATGATAGACCAATTCATAAACTCAAAAACGTATAGCAATAGTGACTGTGATGGGTTTAAAAGACACCGAGAAATAATTCAACGGCGAAGCCCAAGTACTGTCCGATTATCCCAAGTTGCATCATATGTTCGAATTCTCTCTTGGCGAACTGCAACTTGTGTGGGGGTAGTCGTCTTGTCCTGGCGCGAGCGGGTGGACTTGCAGTGGTGATGGTGTGTTGGACATGATGAGTAGGACTTTCACTTAGGCAATCGGCTCTGGTTATACTTTCGTATCTCAACAGGATATCAGTGAAAATCTTATTCTCAGGTCTTAACATTCGGACTCCGTAAATCTCTTAATTGGAGATGGTTGTGCCGCAGACCTGTAGGTTTGTATTCTTGTCGATTAGTTTCCTTTTTCCCATATCTACGAGTAAGTTGTAAGCTCCGAGGAAGTCGGCTCCGAGAATGGGTTGCTTAACTTCAGCTACTATGAAAACCCACGTGAGACTTCTGCGGAGACCGAGATCTAGGATAAGTGATTGTTCTCCGTAAGTTTTAATGATTGTGTTATTGATCGCGACTAGGGATAATTTGGTGCTTTGAGAGTGCCGTCGTTTAGAGAGTTGCAATGGGATAATGTTGATTTCGGCTCCTGTATCGACCAAAAAATCTGAGCCCGAAATTCGATCCCTGACATGAAATAGACGGCTCGTTATGTGGCCAGAAACAGTCGCCGCCATCACTGTCTGGCCGGGCCGTTTCCCTGATTCGCTGTGTCAGCCGCAGAAAATGTGCACGGTCTTGTGCAACGCCGTGCTTTGGTGCCGTATTTTTGGTGATGCCAACAAACTTCGAATGTTCACTTCGGTGACCGAGACCGTTGTTTAGAAAAAGATCTTCGTTTGGAAGAGGATCTCAATTGTCTAGCTTGAACGGTTGCGATTGTCTTCTGTAGTGACGCTAGCTGGCTTGTAAATTGTGTTAACTGCCTTTGGAAGGAGGCTAGATAATTGATATCTGCTGGTTCAACTGGTTGCAAGGAGTTCACACAGTGACTATCGTGGTAGACTTCCATCATTTTATCTGCCATGTTGGCTAAATTATCAAGGGCGACGGATTTCCCTGAGACACTAAGAATTTGGCTAACACTATGTGGTAATCTTTGAAACCACATTTGTTTTAGAAGAGCTTCGTCCAGTTTGTACGGACCGGCAAGTTGTTTCATATGGCGAAGAAGTTGGGAGGCTCTCTTGTCTCCCAAGTTACAAGATGTTAATAATCGTTGCAATCTTTTTTCGTCTGAGACAGACGTGCGTTGTATTACTGCCGCTTTTATCTTGTCATAAGGTTCTGATTCAGGCACGTGGTCGATTAAGTCCCCAACTTCAGTGGCAATCTCTATGGGTAGTGTTTAGTGCCTTATGGTAACCCTCGCGTTATTAATGGAAGAAACCAGACTCGTAGGGAAATAGGTCTTTATTTTGATCTTCGCGCAGTCACAGTGGAGCGTGGGGTTCTTTTCTCAGACAAACAAAACCTCTCAACAAGCAATATAAGATAGATGGAAATATAACGCCTAAACAAAATAAAGAAGTGAATAAATATCTGAACTATGCTGTTTTGATATATGCTTAGTTGCTTGAGATTAACTCTTGACAACCGACCTAAGCTGTTACAAGTGCACCAACAACATAAGCGTACTTAGTTGCTTGAGAACGTATGTTTCTGGACATGAATAAGGCTTCAATTTGTGCAAACCAGATCCTTGGGTTATTAGACCCGTATGCTGGAAGTCTGAATTCGGAAATAGTATTAACTGAGTTTAGATTGTTCTCAGGTGTGTGTTTGACATTAAACTAGTAGTAGTTACTGGAGGGGAATCAATATCGATAAGTTTAGTGGGAGATGACATTATGAGAAAAACAAACCAGTATATCGTGTGAAATGGTAAACAATATAACAGTTAGGATAAACACGAGGCTCACCAAATAATTGTGGTGGACCAGACAATTTATTATATTTATTTATTTATTTGAACACATAATAATTGGTACAAAGGGGCACCAAATATATATGCGCCACACAAAACAATGATAATTTGAAGAGAACTTTACTTACTTACGCCTGTTACTCCCAATGGAGCATAGGCCGCTGACCAGCATTCTCCAACTCACTCTGTCCTGGGATTTCTTTTCTAGTTCCATCCAATTCTTGTTCATTTTTCTCATATCTATCTCCATTTCCCGGCGTAATGTATTCTTTGGTCTTCCTCTCTTCCTTCGACCTTGGGGATTCCATGTGAGGGCTTGTCTTGTGACGCAGTTCGGTGCTTTCCTCAATGTGTGTCCTATCCACTTCCAGCGCTTCTTCCTGATTTCTTCCTCCACTGGGATCTGATTTGTTCTCTCCCACAATAGGTTGTTGCTTATAGTGTCCGGCCAGCGGATCTGAAGTATTTTGAATAAACTGTTAATAAACACCTGTATCTTTTGGATGATGGCTTTCGTGGTTTTCCAAGTTTCCGCCCCATACAGTAGAACTGTCTTGACATTTGTATTGAAAATTCTGACTTTGGTGTTGGTTGCCAATTGTTTTGAGTTCCAGATATTCTTCAGTTGTAAATATGCTGCTCTTGTTTTGCCGATCCACGCCTTCACATCTGCATCAGATCCACCGCGTTCATCGATGATGCTGCCCAAATATGTAAAGGTTTGTACATCTTCCAAATCTTCTCCGTCAAGTGTGATTGGATTGGTGCATGCTGTGTTGTATCGGAGAATCTTGCTTTTCTCTTTGTGTATATTGAGACCTATTGCTGCTGAGGCTGCTGCTACACTGGTTGTCTTCTCCTGCATTTGTTGTTGTGTGTGCGATAGAAGAGCCAGATCATCTGCGAAGTCTAGATCATCCAACTGCATCCTAGATGTCCACTGTATCCCGTGCTTACTTTCAGATGTCGACATCTTCATGATCCAGTCGATCACCAGGGGAAAGAGAAAGGGTGAGAGTAAGCAACCTTGCCTGACACCGGTCTTTACTTCGAACGATTTTGCCAACTGTCCTCCATGAACGATTTCGCAGTTTAATCCATCATAGGAATTATGTATGATATTGACTATCTTCTGAGGCACGCCGTAGTGTCGAAGAAGCTTCCATAGGGTTGTTCTGTCCACGCTATCAAATGCTTTTTCGTAGTCGATGAAGTTCATATAGAGTGATGAATTCCATACAATTGATTGTTTCACAATGATCCGTAGAGTTGCGATTTGGTCTGTGCACGATCTATCCTTACGGAATCCTGCCTGTTGGTCTCGAAGTTGGGCATCTACGGAGTCCTTCATCCTGTTTAACAATACCCTGTTGAAGACTTTTCCTGGTATTGAAAGAACAGTGATTCCCCTGTAGTTGTCACAGTTGCTGAGATCGCCTTTCTTTGGTATTTTGACTAGAAGTCCTTCTTTCCAGTCTTTTGGTACCTGTTCCTCATCCCAGATCTTTCTGAAGAGAATGTGGAGTATCCTTGCAGTTGCCGCCATGTCTGCTTTCAGTGCCTCTGCTGGAATGTTGTCTGGTCCTGCTGCTTTGCCACACTTGATTTGTCTGATAGCCATGCTGATCTCTTCAAATGTTGGTGGGCCAGCATCGATTGAGAGGTCCGTGAGTGCTGCTTCGATGTTGGGTGGGTTTAGTGGGGCTGATCGATTCAAGAGTTCTTGGAAGTGTTCTACCCACCTGTTTCGTTGTTCTTCAATGTTGGTGATTATCTTGCCTTCCTTGTTTTTCACTGGTCGTTCTGGTTTACGATGATTTCCGGAGAGTTTCTTTGTTGTGTCATACAGTTGTCTCATGTTTCCTTCTCTCGCAGTCTTTTCCGCCGTCATTGCTAAATCTTCAACATATTTACGTTTGTCAGTTCTGATGCTCCTCTTCACTTGCTTGTTTACTTCTGTGTATTCAGCCTGTGCCTTGGCTTTTTCTGCTCTTGTTCGGCTGGTATTGATTGCTGTCTTCTTGTTCCTCCTTTCTTGAATCTTATCCAGTGTATCAACAGTGATCCGATCCTTGCGGTGGTGCTTCTTTTGGCCCAGAACCTCATGACATGTTGAAGTGATTGCTTCTTTTATCTCTTTCCAGTTGCTCTCCATAGTAGTTCCTTCTCCATTGAGTAGATCATGAAAGGCTTGGAACTTATTGCTGAGGGCTATCTTGAATTTGTTGACTTTGTCATCATCCCGAAGGAGAGCCGTATTAAACTTTTGGGATATTGTCCGCCTCGTTGTCCAGTGCTTCTTGAGTTTCAATTCCATCTTGGCAACCAGCAAGTGATGATCTAATGCTATATCAGCTCCTCTTTTGGTTCTCACGTCCTCCATCGTCCTCCTGAACGTTTTGTTGATGCAGATATGGTCGATTTGGTTCTGTGTGCTGTGATCCGGTGAAGTCCATGTGGTTTTGTGTATGCGTTTATGTGGGAATATAGTCCCGCCTATGACCAGTTTATTGAAGGCACATAGATTTGCAAATCTCTCACCATTTTTGTTCCTTTCTCCCAGTCCGTGTCGTCCCATGATCTCTTCAGATCCGGTGTTGTCAATTCCAACCTTGGCATTTGAATCTCCCATCAGAATGGTCGGGTCCTTTGTTGGGCACTTCTCGACGATTGACTGCAGCCTATCGTAGAATTGATCTTTAGCGTCTTCATTGTAGTCGTTGGTCGGCGCGTAGCATTGGATGACGTTCATTGTAATGCCCTTTTTCTTTGTTTTGAAGGAGGCTTTGATGATCCTTGGTCCATGAGATTCCCATCCTATAAGTGTATTTTGTGCTTGTTTGGACAGCATCAGTGCTACTCCTTGTGTAGTTGGGGCATTTTCTTCTTCATGTCCGGGGTATAACAGCAGCTCCCCTGAAGCTAGTCGTTGTTGTCCAACTTGCGTCCAATGTGTTTCACTGATCCCAAGCACCTCTAGGTTGTATCTCCTTATTTCTGCAGCAATTTGGAAAACTCTCCCAGTCTCCCACATTGTGCGAGCATTCCATGTACCTAAGTAAATGGTTGCTCTGGTTGTCAGAAGGTGCATCGGCCTCGTGACTTCGGAAGGAACTCGGCTTTCATCATGAGGCGTCATAATTCTTCTAAACGAAGACCTTCTGACTCCCAGGACAGAGTTTAAATGGTTTGAATAATTTTTTCTGGTTAGCGTTTTTTAGCGAGTTAGTTTTCTATGGGATGGGGTCGCTAACGCCATGCTTAACCCTCCTGCTTTATCCGGGCTTGGGACCGGAAGTAGCCACCGTAAAGGGACTCCAGGCGTAATGAGAGAAAATTGTCTCAGTACCATTAACTTTAATCTTTGGACTATACATACCGCCATCAAATCCCTTAAACCGGATGTGAATTCTAGTGCATCTCATCAATTCTTTATAAAATGTTAGGAACGGACATATGGATTCTATTACTTGAAATATTCACGATAACCTTGGAAATAAACGTTTGGAACATGTTACCCACACGTCAGGTATAAATAGTAATCTGAATTGCAAATGGCCACTTGTTCGCACACATAGACCTGATAGCCTTCTTGGTCCGGCTCCCAATATGTACACTATGTCTTTATCAGATGTTAGATCCAATAGCAATGAGAAGACTTTTTTTGTAGTGCCGCCGGCTTTTCTGCTGACAACGGTAAACATATTTCAAATGATAAAAAAATGGTTGAATCTATTTCCCCTCGCAGCACAACTCACCTTGGCCAATCCTACGAGTATTCATAGAACTATCAATTGTGATTTATACTCTAGCCTGCTTCACCATGATAACTCTGAGTTTCGTATTCTTTCGTTCAATGTTCGCTGTCTGTCCAATAAAATTATTCATCTTAAAACCGTTTTATTCCTTGTAAATCCAACTGTTGTACTTATTACAGAAACTTGGTGCAATTCATCTATATACTATCACTCCTTGAACGTAGATAACTACGTTTTCTTTAGAACCGATATATGTTATGGAATAAGAGGAGGTACAATTATCTACGTTCGTTCAGACTTTCAGGCGTGCAAATTTGAAGATAAATCTCTTGATGCTATAGACGAGTCCATTTGGGTTACTGTAAACTGTGGATCTCAAAATTATCTACTGGTGGGATGCATATACAGACCATCTCATGTGGATACTAAGTTTGGCAGATTACTAACAAACATTTTTTCCATTGCTTCTCACCGACCGCATACTTTTAAAATCATCGGAGGTGATTTTAATCTGCCGAAAATTGCTTGGGGTTCGACTCCGGTACCAGGTCGATATAACAAACTATTTGAAACACTAGAAATTTGTGGATGGGTTCAACAGGTCCGCGAACCGACTAGAAGGAATAATATACTTCATTTATTGTTTACAATCAACATAGACTCTATCTCAGTGCATACCAGTCATGAGTTTTTTATGAGTGATCATAGAGTTGTGTCGAGTATTATTCATTCTCTAAACGCTATACGATTGAACTCTAAAGCTTCAGTGATGTACCAGAGCAGACATTTGATCAACAAACCTGAAAACGGACTGAAACTCTCATTCAATGTTTACAAATAATGTTGACATTGCACTTGCCGATCTATACCACAACCTGATATACTGCCTTGACTGCACTGCTCCAGTTATTGGCCATATGGCTTATAATGCTAATAGGAGCCAGAATACTTTTTAAAGAAAGCTAAGTGTTACGGGAGAACTGAAGACATTTGGCTGATTAAAAACTTTATATTAAATATCATTAATTTCACTGGTTTTTGGATGTATTTGTTTCACTTAACTTCTGAACTTGTTTGTTTATATCATTATTTCGGACATTTTTTGGTTTCTGTTTGTCTTTGGCTTGGTAATTGGAAGTTTTTTGCTTCGGGAACCTATAAAATTGAAGGTTTGTTTTGTAATTATTATAATTATTGTTGTTGTTAGAACGACATTTGGTCGACTATTTGTGAATTGCGAATAAACTTGTTACCTGATTTGGTTTTTGGTTCTGTTGTTAATTTGGGTTCGTAAATTACAAATAGATCGACATACCGTACTTCAATAACGGGAAGGAGCAAAACTTGGACGTAACATAAAGTTCTTCAATTTTGGTTCTGTTGTAATACATTGGATTCGTCTGGACATTTTGGGTCCAATTTTTGGTCATATTGGTCGAATTCGCTTGGATTAATTCTTATTAGTTTTGGTAACCGATTCTTTCGAACAAAGGCATACGATGGAAACGAGAAGCAAAAAACCGAAGGAAAATGACGAAATGGATGGTAAAATTTCTAAAGCTGTCTGTGGTATGTCTGAATTTAATGATGATAAACGTGATGATATTAGTGTTAATAGTATGTCCTCAGCTCAGTTTAGTACTTCTAGATTGAGGTTAGATAAGGCATTACTAAAGAAGAAAATTTTGGAAAAGAGGCTTGAGTTAGAAAGGCAGCTTAAGATGTTAGAGCTTCAAGAGGAGGTTGATATGGCCGAATTGGAATGCAAGGTCATAGAAAACGATAACAGACTGCTAGTAGACAGGTCTGAGATAAATGCTAAGGTGGAAAGGTACTTGGATTGTGACACTGCGTGTAATAGGCATTCCGGGGAGGTATTTAACAACACAAAATGCGATTGGATTAATGAATTAAAGGATACGTTACGTACTACGGTTAATAGTACGGTTTTGCCTAAGATTGATATGATGTTTTTTGATGGACAACCGAGCCAGTACCACCGTTTTATTAGTCAGTTTACAAGTATTATTGAGAGTAAACTGTCTGACAAGTGCCAGTTGTTGTCATATTTGTCATACTATTGTAAAGGAAAGGCCAGAACGGCTATTGAAGCTTGTATTTCTTTGCCCAGTCATTTGGGTTACGATAGAGCTAAACAAATTTTATATGATCTATTTGGTAAAGAACACCTTGTCGCTCGTAATCTTATTACTGAATTACTCAACCACAAATCTGTTGAAGGATCCGCCGATGGTTTAACTGACTTCGCAATTAAGCTACGTAATGTATGCATAACTTTGAAGGAAATGGGGTATATGTCTGATGTGAATTCTACGGCTAATCTGGAAATAATTGTGTCACGTTTACCTTTAGAATTGCAGAATAAATGGGTGGAAGCTGCCGATAGGATCATGATGGCTGGTAGGGAGCCGATCTTTGAAGAATTAGTAATGTTTGTAGAAGAAAGAGCCAGGATTGCTCGATCACGTTTTGGTAGATTGGTACATTGTAACTCAAAGTTCCGTAAAGGTAATTATGAAGGCCACGTTGATAGAAGATCACGCCTCAATGTAGTTAAGCGGGAATCGAGCACTTCACTCAAGACTTTAAGTTGCGAAATTTGCTTTGGTGATCACAAAGAGAAAGATTGTATGAAGTTATCGAAAATGAATGTTACAGAAAGAAGACTGGAAGTTAGAAGACGGGGTCTATGTTACCTGTGTTTAAGGAAGGGTCACATAGCCAAGTCGTGTAACTCGGACATAAAGTGTGACGTTGATAATTGTAAGATTCGGCATAATCCATTATTACATATTGATGCTAATAATAAACATATGGTGAACTTTGCTAAGGATTTCAACTCCTCAAAGGTTTGTTTGGGTATTATTCCGGTTAGACTATACGGCCCCAAAGGATGTTTGGAAACATACGCCCTTCTAGATAGTGGTTCAGATACCTCTATTGTATGTGAAGAGTTAATTAATCGGTTGGGTATCGAAGGTAAGGAGACTTCGATAAGGGTGACGACTGTGAATGGAACTTCTACTTGTGAGTGTTTGGAAGTAAATTTAGAGGTATTTTCGTTAGATGAACGGGGTTCTATAAAGATCAACAAGGCTTATACGACCAAGAAACTTCCGATCGATTATGCAGAACCTTTAACCGAACTCCAGCTGAGAAGGTGGAAACATTTAAGGGACATAACCCTTCCGAGGTTGCAAAGTAATCTGGTAGGAATATTGATTGGGTGTGATGCTCCTGATGCACATTGGGTCCTTGAACAACGCCTGGGTGATAGGAAGCATCCGTTTGGTGTGCGTACTCATCTCGGTTGGATGATTTTAGGTCCTAAAGGAGCATCGAGGTCTCTACATCAAGTTCAGTGGTGTCATTGTTCTACTAATGATATTTTGCGAGATATAGAAAGATTATATAATCATGAGTTTGAGGATGCAGATGTGTTTCGTAATGGATATTCTGTCGAAGATAAAAGAGCTCTGGAAATAGTAAATAATTCCTTTAGACTGGAGGGTGGCCATTTCCAAGTTGGTCTACCGTGGAAGTATGATAAGCCAAGACTACCGAATAATTTGGAACTAGCGGAACGCAGACTAGAGTGTTTAAGGAAGAGGTTTATGAAGGATAATAGTCTTCTGGAGAAATATCAAGCTGTAATGAATAAGCATTTAAGTAAGGGCTACATCATTGAAGCTAGTAAGGAGGGATTTGACCGTGATGCTGTTTGTTGGTATATTCCTCATCATCCTGTTATCAACCCTAAAAAGCCTGGAAAATTGAGAATTGTTTTTGATTGTGCAGCTGTCTATCAAGGTTGCTCTCTAAATGATCAGCTTTTGAGAGGACCAAATACTGTAAATAGTTTAATTGGTATACTTCTACGATTCAGATTAGGTAACGTAGCATTAGCCGCTGACATCGAGGAGATGTTTCTTCAAGTAAAGATCCCGAGACAAGATAGAGGAGCGTTTCGACTATTGTGGTGGGAAGACGGTGATGTAAGACAAAGGGCTAAGGAATACTGTTTAACAGTCCATCCGTTTGGAGCCGTGTCCTCTCCTTTTTGCGCTAATTTCGCTCTTAGGAAAACGGTAGATATATTCGGTAAAGAATTGAATAAAAATGTTCGAGAAGTCGTAGATAAGAGTTTCTATGTCGACGACTATTTAGCCTCAATTGATAATGTGCAGGATGCAATCGAGCTTGCAAAAGCCCTAGGTTTACTCCTCAGAAAAGGTGGATTCAGACTTACCAAGTGGATAAGTAACTGTTTACAGGTTCTCGAATCAATTGATCCAGATGAGAGAGCAGAGGCCGTAAGAGAAATTGACTTTGAGAGACTTCCTACGGAACGCACATTGGGATTATTTTGGAATACTATGGTTGATGCGTTTGAATTTAAAGTTCGCGTACCGAAACGCCCCCTCACTAGGCGAGGTATATTGTCGAGTGTAGCCTCACTTTACGATCCCTTGGGATTGTTAGCACCATTTATAATTCCTATGAAGCAGTTACTTCAGCGCTTAAGTAAGTTGGGACTAGGATGGGACGAAGAGATTCCAAGTGAGGAATGCAAACGCTGGTTAGAGATTCTAAGTGAACTTCAGAGGGTTGAGAACGTTAGTTTTCCACGTTGTGTATTGTTTCCACAATCAGATCGCTCGCTTCTGGAACTTCATATTTTCTGTGACGCCTCGGAAATTGGATATGGTGCAGTGGCATACATCCGATCTTGCATCCTTGACACTGGAATATATTCTCGTCTTATTACGGCTAAGGCAAGAGTAACCCCCTTGAAGGTTCAAACTATACCGCGCTTGGAACTTACGGCAGCAGTGTTAGCAGCGCGTATGGGGTCCCAGCTGCAGTCCGAGTTAGATATTAAGTTTGCAGAAGTTAATTTTTGGACGGATTCCATGATTGTCTTACACTATATTAGAAATGAGAAAAGCCAGTTTAAAACATTCATAGCAAACCGGATTTCGACTATTCACAGTCTTACTAAGGTGGACCAATGGAGATTCGTACCTTCTAAGGAGAACGTAGCAGACTTTGCATCCAGAGGGGTAAGGTTCAACATCGATCATGTCAAGGTATGGGAGGAAGGACCTCACTTTTTGAGGAAGCCTAAGGAGTGTTGGCCTGATGCAAATGTACAAGATCCTGAACCCCATCTCTTGGAATTAAAGAAGGCAATGTCCATGCATGTAATGGTTGGAGAATCCACTGTTGATCTACTTATTAATTATTATTCAGATTGGACTAGATTACTTAAGGCTGTTGCATGGATGATCCGATTTAAGCAATATTTGTTAATAATGTATTCTGGCAGAGGTGATCTATCCCTACAGGTGGGTATGCTCAGAGTTGATGAACTAAATTTAGCTTGTTTAGATTTAATTCGATATGTCCAAAGCATAGTATTTCGGAAAGAGATTGAAATGTTGTCGTCTGATAACATTAGCAAGGTGAAAATAACGAATTCACCCTTACGAATCTTAAATCCAATGATCATAGACGGATTATTGTGTGTCGGTGGTCGACTTCAAATTAGTTCCTGGTCCGAGTCGAGGAAGCATCCCATAATATTACCATCGAAGCACACAATTACAAATTTGATTCTACGGTATTATCATGTTTTGGAGGGACATGTCGGAGCTACACAGGTAATGGCGACGGTCAGAGAAAGATTTTGGGTGCTGAGGGGCGGTGTGGCCATGAGGAGAGTGATAAAGGATTGTGTTTATTGTAAAAGAAGGAATGCTCGTCCCATTCAGCAACTAATGGCGCCATTACCTTCGATCAGGATAGAAGGAGGTGACTATCCGTTCTTATCAGTTGGGGTAGATTATTTTGGACCCCTTATGGTCAAACATGGTAGAAATACTGAGAAGCGGTATGGTTGTGTATTCACTTGTTTAAAATTGAGAGCCGTGCATCTGGAGGTGGCATATAGTTTTACGACCGACTCATTTATCATGGCACTAATGAGATTTGTCAGCAGGAGAGGTTATCCAAAGGAGATCTACAGTGATAATGGATCAAATCTAGTGGGGGCTGAACATGAACTAAGAAAATGTCTTCAGGGTTGGGTGCAGGAACGTATACACTCTGATTTGCTAAAAAAGGGGATTGACTGGCATTTCAATCCTCCGGCTGCTAGTCATTGGGGAGGAGTGTGGGAGCGCATGATTCGCTCTGTACGTAGAGTATTGAGTACTCTTGTAAAGGAACAACCTTTAACAGATGAATGTCTCGAAACTTTCATGACAGAGGCTGAACGTATAATTAACAATCGACCTTTGGTTCCCGTTACAGACGACCCGAAGGATCTTGATGCAATAACACCAGCGAAACTATTACTATTGCGAGAGAATGTTGCAGAATTCGCTAACACTCTATCTAATGACAGGTATTCTAAGAGATGGAAGCAAGCGAACTATTTGGCACAAGTATTTTGGAGACGTTGGTCTAAGGAATATGTATCACTATTGCAGCGTCGTTACAAGTGGACACAACTAGAGAGGAATATACGTGAGGGTGACTTAGTAATGATATGTTATGACTTTTCCGAGAAAAACAAGTGGCCCTTAGGTCTAGTACAAAGAGTGATACCAAGTAAGGATAGACTAGTAAGACAGGTAGAGCTGAGGACGAGAAAGGGTATTCTAGTGAGAGATATACGTAAACTGTGTCTTCTTGAAGCGGTAGATGGTAGGTAGTTAATCGGATCCCTAGGCGTACTGGTGTAAGTCCTAGGGATCACGAGGTTGTCGGTATATTGAATGTTTGTTGTTGATTGCTTGCGATGCACATACTTGGATCGCTGTTACCTATTTTGTCTGTGAAAAGAACCAAGGTTCTTTTGGTCGGGAGTGTTACGGGAGAACTGAAGACATTTGGCTGATTAAAAACTTTATATTAAATATCATTAATTTCACTGGTTTTTGGATGTATTTGTTTCACTTAACTTCTGAACTTGTTTGTTTATATCACTATTTCGGACATTTTTTGGTTTCTGTTTGTCTTTGGCTTGGTAATTGGAAGTTTTTTGCTCCGGGAACCTATAAAATTGAAGGTTTGTTTTGTAATTATTATAATTATTGTTGTTGTTAGAACGACATTTGGTCGACTATTTGTGAATTGCGAATAAACTTGTTACCTGATTTGGTTTTTGGTTCTGTTGTTAATTTGGGTTCGTAAATTACAAATAGATCGACATACCGTACTTCAATAACGGGAAGGAGCAAAACTTGGACGTAACACTAAGGAAATTAAAACGCTGCTACTATAAGCACAATGAAGTGTATGCACTTCAGAATATAATTAAATTAATCGACAGAAATGCTTCATCCAAACGCAAGTATTTTATGAATATGGAAAATGAACCCCTAGGTAGTAAAAGCCCAGAATTATCAATACTTTAACTTTTTGAATCCCGTGTGAAATCAAATTCCTTTGGCACGACTAAATTCTTCATAGTTAACGGAAGCATTGTTGACGACCCTAATAGTATTTGTGAACGATTCAGCAAGCACTTCTCTCAATGCTACAAAACTGAAACTGAAAGCTCTGTCATTAAATTTTTAATGCTGACATCCATACACCTACCAAAAATTGATTTTACACCCTCCAACATCAAGCAGGCCATAGCTGCTTTGAAAAAGTCTTATGATGGTGGACCTGATGGGGTCCCTTCATCATTTGTGAAATATGAGAGTAGAGAATTCCCAGTATTTTGTTTGAAACTTTTCAATATAGTGAAAATTCCCATTTGGACATTTGGTAAATATAGAAGGAACGAATTGGGTGAAGAAATTTCTTTTCAATTAGTTTTTCATCATGGCTCTACACTAATATATATGTATGATTTACAATAATGATATAATACTCATTGAGTGGATATGTTACGTAATAATCACATAATGACATTTAAATTAACATTGAGTAGTTTGGAAGAAAGAGGATTATTAATATTTAAAGTAACTATTAAATCAAGAAGTTGCTACACTGCATAATACATGAAAAAGAGAAGGAACAGAATTTTTAATGGATGGTCAATAGAATAGCAGTTACGTAAGAATCAAGAAATGAATATTGAGAAATTATAAAGTTTAAAAAACAAACGACAAAAACAAAATTAAGAATTAAAGAAGTAAAAAACCTAAATGTGAGGAGTATGGAAAATAGTTCTGTTGAAGGGAATGTTATACCGATGGCCAAGGTAGCGAAAGTGGTTGAACAAATTTCTTTTGAATGCAAAGGTCAGGTTTGTGAACATGGATTGCGATGGCTTCCGAAATGTGCAAAGGACGCACTCGTAAACCATATGGTAAATTTGATGGGATATGGTAGATAACCTTAAAAGCTTTATTCAATTCAACTTGGTGACCTGTGTCAACCAAATGAGCGAGAATAGAACTTTTAATCACTTTTACTTGTCCTTTATTTAACCACGACGGATGATCTGTAATACGGTGACGAACTTGCCGAATTGTACACCCTATGTAACTGGCTCCACAGGAGCAGTTGAGCCGATAGATACACATAGATTTGGCGAATTCAGGAAGTTTGTCTTTACTGGGAGTTCTTATTTTGAGGTAGTTGTAGAAGATAGTATTCAGTTTGGCTGCATTAAATGTTTTTTGTACAGCTCTTCGTAGTTTCTTAGTCACGATCTCTTCAGTAGTATCGTTTATGGATTGTAATTTTATGAATAGTACTTTATTAGGGACCGTGGGTATCTTCGCTTTTGGTTTCATCACCATCATGTGTTCGTCAATGAATTTCAAAGGGTACCCATTCGTACTAAGTATGTTCCGAATTTTAGCCGATTCTTCTTCAATGGTGTCTTCCGAGCAAATCTTTCTGGCACGGTGGGTCAAGATCTTTATCAAGTTCCTTTTGTATCTGGTTGGAACTGCACTGTAGAAATGGGTGTATTGTCCTGTTGCCGACTTCCTGTGTAACCCTCTTTTTAATGTTCCATCTGCTCGTCTAGTTAGTTGGACATTTAAAAACGATATGCTATTGTTCTGTTCATCTTCTGATGTAAAATTAATAGATGGATGAACGTTATTAAATGTATTAAGTAAATTATCTTTATCATGCTCTTTTTCTAACACTATGGAAGTATCGTCTGTGTAACGATAATAAGCTGGTAATTGGCTAATAGTGTTTTTAAGCGATCCATTTTCCGGTTTTGCAAAGAAAATGTCCGCCAGTAGAGGGCCCAATGGTGACCCCATGGCAACTCCATCTAGTTGTCTATAATATTCGTTGTTGAATCTGAATTGTACATTCACTGTGCATTTAAGAATTAACTGTAGAGCCATGATGAAAAACTAATTGAAACTTTTCAACATATATATGGAATATGGGACCTATCCATCTGTATAGAAAACATATCTTATCACCCCTAGATTCAAAACAGGATTACCTAATGATATTGTTAACTATAGGCCAATTAATTTAACATCCCTGCTCTCAAGAACCATGGAAAAAATCATCCACAAACAGCTATTATCGTTTTTAATTCCAGCTAGTCTGATTAGCCCATCCCAACACGGGTTTATGACTAAACGCTCATGTTTCACATCAAACGTGGAAATTTTTGATCAAATTACCCAGAGGAGAGATCTTAGTCAGTCAGTGATAATTCTTTACTTCGATTTTATAAAGGCTTTCGACAGTGTCTCACACAAACTTCTTCTTCTAAAACTCTCTTCATTTGACATACAGAATCCCCTTTTATGTTGGCTCAAATCTTTTTTAGAAGAACGTAGCCAAATCGTTCGCTTTGGATCTTGCTACTCTCAACCTATGAATGTAACCAGTGGGGTTATACGAAGAAGTGTGATTGGTTCATTACTCTTTCTCCTTTTTATCAATGACGTGTGTTCCTTCTTTCAGTATGGTAAACCTTTCCTTTTTGCCAATGACCTAAAAGTAGTTTATTCATTCTCTTCACCCACCAAAGAAAGCTATATTTCAGTGGTAATCCAAGAAGAAATAAACAAGTTATACGAATGAACTGTTTCGTGGAATTTGCCACTTAACGTTGACAAAAGTGGATTTATTCACATTGGCTGCTGCTTTAACTTAAATCTGACCATACACAAACATACACTAAAACTCCTCAACACTGTTCGTGACTTGGGTTTAAGATATAGCAACAGTCTGAACTTTTCTGAGCACATTGCATAGCAAGTATCCAAAGCTAGAAAGCTCACCGGATTCATAATGATAAAGTTCAATAATATCGAATCGAGCTTATTATTATTATACAGAAAATGTATCTTACCCATTCTTGGATATAGTATTTTAGTTTACAGTAATTGCAGGCATAATGACCTGATTAAAATTGAAGTTGTTCAAAGAAGGTTCACCAAAGCTGTCCTGGGGCACTCCGACAACAAAGACTATCATCACAGATGTCAACAACTCAAATAAGAACCTCTTTGGATCAGAAGTATTAAATTAAACCTTTTCTTTATCTATCGGATTATTAAAGGTATTTCCTACTCTTTGGTATCCACCATTTCATACTCTATGATGTTATAGTGTGGTGTCGAGTTGAGCTTGACTATGAACACCGCTACAAGACTACGTGCCAATCTCGTGGTATCGAAAGAATACCAAGATCGTGCCAAAGGAGTACGAATGCGATCAGCAAGGAAAGGTACGTGCGTAGTCACAAACCGCGTAGAAGTAATAGAGTACAATGGAAGACCAATATGACTGTTATTAGCACAGTTAAACAAACGAGCACAATAAAACAATCGCTAGTACAATTGGTTATAATAATAATTGTTTTCATCGAACCAATCGCGTTCTGTTGACAAAAGTAGGTCACTATAGGAGCCGCCCGCTAGAAAGGGTTTACACTTTCGATAGGTAGCGGTTCGATTCGTGGGACTGATCGGCAAAAGTGCGGTTGTAGGACGGAAGAATTGGCGAAACAAGAAGCGATCGTTGATCCTCAAATCGCCAACGAAAGTCTTTTGCGTAGAACGTTACCAGGCGAAGTGTGCTGCATTTGTTGCTCGAATTAGCATACCACACCAGAGTGGTTTGTATCCAGGATCTGAAGATTGCGTTCGTAGGGATGCGGACCAGAAAACGCTGCACACGTGGGACGAAACCACGTTGAGCCAAGAAACCGGAGGCGACCATAACGACCAAACGCGAAACCAAGCGTATGCCAGGTGGATTCGAAACCAGATTATTCACTGAGTGTGTTGACAAGAGCGTGGGTGATCAGGCCAGCTTTCGCCAAGGTTGACTGAAGTCGACGTTACCGAACGGGCGATGGTCGGAGGCGTGGGCTCAGGATACAAAAAATAAAATTGTAGCATGCGTGCAGTATAAGAATAGTCCTGCACCGTATCCAATGTTGACTGTGCGGTTAGTCGCGAAAGCGTACGGGTAATCGTACTCGGCGACCGGAACGTGAGACGGTAGTCTCGTTCGTACTTCGTGAGCCTGCGATCTCATCCGAGGTCAAGGGCGGCGTGGCCTGCCGATCTGGACGTGAGACGGACGTCTCGTCCGTAGATGGTGCGGATGACGCGTGCTGTTGACCGGGACGTGAGAACGAGGTCTCTGATATATCTCGCGTGGGATCCGAGGTAGATGTGAATATCCCGCTAGTAGGTTTGATAGGTCTGGCATTGAGTCTCAAGTTATCGGGTAGGGCACTGTCATCGACGTGTGCTGGTTTGAGACGATCAATGCTGACGATCTCGACGCGGCTGTGTCGATCAACCTTGAAGGTCTTTTCGTGACGAGAGATCACGTGAAAAGGGCCTTCGTAAGGCTGTTGCAAAGGTTTGCGTACCGAATCTACTCGTATGAAAACATGTGAACAGGTAGATAACTCTCGAGGGAGAGCGACCTGTCGATGTTTTATTCGAGTTGACACCGGAGACAGCGTTCGCATAAATGCAGACAGTCGATGGACGTAGTCTGATTTACCTAAATCATTACTGCTCCGTGGTGTGAAGAATTCCCTAGGCAGACGCAATGTCGTGCCGTATACAAGTTCAGCGGCGGAACATTGAATATCTGCCTTCAAACTCGTTCTGATGCCTAAAAGAACGAGCGGTAAGATTTCGTACCAATTGTCGTTTTCGTGTGCTCGAAGAGAACTTTTAAGTTGGCGATGAAACTGTTCGACTAAACCATTCGATGCTGGATGGTAGGCGGTAGTGCGTATGCGTTCCGTACCAAGCAGACGGGTCAGTGAGGAGAATAATGCGGACTGGAATTGTTGTCCTCGGTCAGTCGTGACGGTCGAGGGACAACCGTACAATGCTATTCATCGTTCTACGAAGCGGTGAGCAACTGTCTCCGCCGTAATAGACGTGATGGGAATAGCTTCGGGCCATCTTGTAAAACGGTCAATGCACGTGAGTATGTGATCATACCCATGCGATGGTGGCAAGGGTCCTACAATGTCTATATGAACGTGATCGAAGCAAGCATCAGGCGTAGCGAACGTGCCGATGGGGGCAGCTACGTGCCTGTGCACTTTTAATTGTTGACACTGTAAGCATTGCTTTACCCACATACGAACATCTTTATTCATGGACGGCTAGACGTATCGTGCAGCAATGAGACGTAATGTGGCTGAGATACCTGAATGAGACAATCCATAAAGGGCATTGAGGACGAGACGTCGATAAGCAGAGTGTACGATGGATCGAGGAAGACCGGAAGAAATATCATATAGGATAGTACCTGAGCTAGTAGCTAAGGGTACTTCCTGGCGCTGAAGGGACGAAGATTGTGGTGCTTCTGTACAGACAGGATCGTTTGCTTGCGCGGCGGCCATAGCAGGAAGATCGAGCACCGGTCAGGTAACTTCATTCGCTTGGATACGTGATACAGCATCGGCAACATAGCTCGACTCGCCTTTAATGTGACGGAGATCTGTCGTGAACCGGGAGATATAGTCCAAATGTCTGCACTCTCGTGGTGAGTAGCGGTCAGACTTGGTATGCAGGGCATACGTTAAGGGCTTATGGTCGGTGAATAAGATGAAATTACGACCTTCTACTGCGTGCCGGAAACGTCTGATGGCGCATTGGGCTGCTAGCAGTTCGCGACCAAAAGCGATATATCTCGTCTCCGTGGGAGTAAGGCGTCGTGAGAAAAATTCGAGTGGTTGCCAACTACCGGAGATATTCTGTTGCATAACAGCTCCTATAGCGAAATCTGATGCGTCAATGGCTATACTAAGCGTGGCTGATGGGTCAGGATGAGCGAGAAGTGTAGCTTGAGTGGGAGCCGTTTTGATCTCTGAGAATGCAGTACGTGCGGTATCGTTCAATTCTAATTTGCGTGGATTACCGCGTAGTAAATCGGTTAATGGTCGTAACCGTTCTGCCGCGTGAGGGATGAAACGTCGGTAGAAGTTAACCAAACCGAGGAAAGCCTTCAGTTCCTTGAGTGAGGAAGGCACGTTGTACTCCTTGATTGCTCGAACTTTGTCCTCGCAAGGCAGAATACCCTCTTGTCTGATGATGTGACCCAAAAATATTATTTCTGATTTACCCAATTCACATTTGTCTGGGTTGACTACTATTCCATTATCCGAGAGGCGTTGCAATAATAGTGTAAGGTGTTGATAATGTTCATCTACGTTTGATGATGCGATTAGCAAGTCATCAATATAGACGTGAACAAAATCCAAGTCTCGTACTATGCTATCGATAAACCTTTGGAAAGTTTGAGCAGCATTCCGTAATCCGAATGGCATTCGTAGGAACTCAAACAGACCGAAAGGAGTCGTGATAGCAGTTTTCTCGATATCTTCAAGAGCGACTGGGATCTGGTGGTATGCTCGTACCAGATCGATCTTAGAAAAGATAGTCGTGCCCTTGAGCGATGCCGTGATATCGTGTATGTGGGTTATGGGGTGAGTATCAAAGCGCGTAACTACGTTTAATGCTCGGTAGTCGCCGCATGGTCTCCAACTAACCCCATCTTTTTTGCGCACCATGTGAAGAGGAGAGGCCCAGGGACTGTGAGAAGGACGAATAATACCAGTAGATAGTAAATTGTCAAACTCACGTTTAGCGAAGGCTAATTTGTTCGGTGCCAGTCGGCGTGGTCTTGCCGTGACTGGTGGTCCGCGGGTGACTATGTGATGTACCACACGATTGGTCACCGATGAAATCTCCTCGATTGGTTTAGTTATTCTGGGGAATTTCTCGAATAGAGTGTGGAATTTATCGTCACGCGAATAAAAAGTGCCGAGGATTCGGTACACGTACATCGGAGTCTATTATATTAATACTATTCTTATCGTTATCCGTCATGTCGAGTATATTATATATTAAAAATTAATATGAAAATACACGACAGACGTGGATAGATAAGCGATAGACTCACCGAATTGCCTTCTTTTGGAAGATTTGACCGAGGTTGAGACGTGTTCCCAGATTTGGCTCACCAATCGTAGCGTGGTGTCGAGTTGAGCTTGACTATGAACACCGCTACAAGACTACGTGCCAATCTCGTGGTATCGAAAGAATACCAAGATCGTGCCAAAGGAGTACGAATGCGATCAGCAAGGAAAGGTACGTGCGTAGTCACAAACCGCGTAGAAGTAATAGAGTACAATGGAAGACCAATATGACTGTTATTAGCACAGTTAAACAAACGAGCACAATAAAACAATCGCTAGTACAATTGGTTATAATAATAATTGTTTTCATCGAACCAATCGCGTTCTGTTGACAAAAGTAGGTCACCACAATATCATCCCACAATCTACGCAATAAGGAAAATATTCTAGCGATTCCACGAACCCACACATACTTACGCCATAATTTCTTCGTTATTCGCTACTCGACCATGTAGAAATGACGGCCAGTGAACCTCCGTTGCAGTGAAACTACAACCCGGTTCAGAAGTTTCCTTGATGATGTTCTTTCGGAAAGTGGATTGTGTCACCTAATGAATGTCAATTTGTTTAGTAATGATTTATACAAACAAGGTCCGTCATCCATCTAATTTACTGAAAATCATAATGTAACCTTTAAAACTTTTCACGTCTAATTTATTTTATTTCTATTCATTTTAATATATGAAGTCTGCTTATGTTCGTATTTAAAATTATTACTGTTGTTAATGTCGTTATTGGTCCCTCGACACATAAGATATTCTTTTCATCTCTTCTTATCCTTCCGAACATATATTATTCCTAACTATCCCAAATTTATAACTAAAAACAAATTATCTCACGGTACACTTAAATAAATGAACTTCTCATATTCATCTTATCATCACCACACACATATATATAACAGAAATTTATATCTCATTATGTTTTGCAATTAATCGTGACTTTCATAACATCATTCCTAATTATTATTGCACAAATGTTTATATTAATATCCGGTTTCACTCTATATACTATTGCATAAATCTACATGTATTTATTCGAGTGTACTAAAGGGTTTTTTATTTCATTTTTCTAAATTGTTGATTTACTTTAGAGGTCGATGTTCATTACACAATTACTATTATTATCACTGTTGAACCCCTTCACTAGGTGTTTTTTTCTCTCTTTTTTCCTACTAAATAAATATTATTCTTGAGATTACGAAGTTTGTAATTAGGACAATAACTTGTATTACACTTAAATTAACTTCTCAGACTCGTTTTATCTTCACTATGAATATACGACTCATACATATTGATATTTGGTTATCCTCTTTACTCAATTGTGACTTTCATAGCATCACCCAAACTATGACTGCACACACACCTATTCTAGCGTCATATTTTACTGGAATAACAAGTTTTTTCCTTAATTATTTTCTATTTTATTTTTGTTACTAATTTGACGATACATACATAGTCTTTTATTGTTGTTCTGTGTTCATAAACACGCTTATAAAACTATTTGCATATCTCACGTCTCCTTTATTTCTATTCCCTTATTTTCTCCCTTTCCTTCTTTAAACTCAATTTAACATTCTTCTCAATTACACACAATCTGATTTATTATTATTCTATTATTACTACTCTTTTTTCAAATATGGCAAATATAATGCTAAGATAATTGAAGCTTGTGTATTATTGCATTTTTGAAGAAACGCGAAATGGTTTCTTCACAACACTTATGTATCCATAAGATGTTTGTAAAATAATAATAATATCCTGAAACCTGAAAGGTAACGTATGCTGTCCCCAATCACAAATCGGGATCAAGAAACCTGGTCGAAAACCATAGACCTATAAACACCACTCCAGTTATTATACGTATGATGGAAAAGTGATACAAAATCAACTATCTTATCACCTACTTAAGGAAGATCTAATAGACCCGTTACAACACGGCTTCATTAGAATATGATCCTGCAGTACATGCCTGATAGACTACTTTAACGAGGTTACTCGGAGACGTAACTAAAAGACGCTAGTGGTTATACTATATTTCGATATTAAGAAAGCTTTTGATAATACGCCTTATAACTTCCTGATCAACAAATTTCGGTCACTTGGAATTATAAACCCCATATTGCAGTTGATCAAATATTTTTTCATGAACAGACACTAAATAACCAAAATTAACTGCACAACTTCTACACCTCGACTAATAACCAGAAGTGTTGTTCAGGGTAGTGTCCTGAGCCCATTGACGTTTGCAATATTCGTCAATATATGCAGGTGCTTTAACACAGGTAAAACCTACCTTTACTCTGATGACTTAAAAGTAGTCTATAAAACTAACTTTTGCGATATACATAGAACTATGCAAACAATCCAGCATGAACTGAACAAGGTAGACATCCGGTGCGAGCGCTGGAGGTTGAAGCTCAGCACAGAGAAATGCGGCTGGCCAGGTGTTGGAGACACATCCCTTAAAACAAAGCTAACGCCTAACAAAAACACATTGTAACTGACCTAGGTGTTCATTGCTTACACAGCCTTAACTTCTCTGAACATAACTCAACCAAAGCATGTAAAATGCAAAAATTACTTAGCTTCATTCTTCGCAACTTCTTTCAAAATCAGTCTAAAGTCATCCTTTACATAGTATATGTAAGACATATCGTTGAATACTGTTCGTTCTAATTTTTAACACATGCATATCCGATATACTTAAAGTGGAGTGAATACAATGGGACCGACTCACTCATTAACTACAGTTCACGATTCTATTTGGAAAAGGCTTAGTTTCAATTCGATTCTCTACTTCGAACTCCACGTGTAATATAGTTCTTGCCCAAGACTCAAATGAATACGATCGTCGCGACAAGGTATATGCGGTCAGAGTTGTTAAATACAGATAAAAATCACGGGAAAAATTCTTCCTCATCAAGAATGCATTAATCTGAACTATTAATTGTTTTACATTATCCTTTTAAAGCCAATCGAGGTAGTGTTCTGAGATGCCACTGAGCTCAGTGGTAACGTCTCTGACTGTGAAGCTGGGTGACACGGGATCGAATCCGCCAGGGAGCACCGGTTCCCTCGAAGATTACAGGTACACCTTGCTGACGAGTTCCAAGTGGCACGAAACCCGGGTCCAGGGTTTCCTGTCGACCACCTCCAACCACCATCTAACCTTACAATAGTGCCCAGCGGTGTCGAGTCACCTAGACTGGTGGCCATATTGCAACATGATCGATAGCATTCGATCTGCACTAATACTAAGGACTAGACACGCTTGACATTGGTCAGCCAGTGATCAATCAATTGTGATGCATTTAATTAATTAAGAACACATCGCTCCAAAGGATTCTTCTTTGAAAATGATCTACAGAGTCAGAGGAACTGGATCAAAGGGGTGTCGAATCAATATTTTATTCACTGCCGAGAGATTGGCAATCCACGAACTCAAGCCTGAACTTTGAGTGCAGAACCGGTTCGTCCAACCTCTCATTCTTCCCTGGCCCTAATACCCTCAATGGATATTTTTCTGGAGTTTTGCATGTTTTTCTGCACTTTTATTTGATGATTATTGAATTTTTCTAAATTTGTTATTTTACAATTTTTAACTTTAGTCAGTTATCATTATTACTTTATACAAGTTTTTTTATTACTGTTCAGTTTATTACTATGACCTTTGTTGTTTGTCGCTTTTCTTCATATCTGTCAATTGAACTATTATCTGACCCATAAATTCTGTTCTTCCTTACCCCTTGATTAGTACGTTAACCTCATTTGTTATTTATTCTCGAATCCATTTTTGTGATACAATCCTTTCTATCATTCTATAGACATACATTTTCCATATAGCTATATATACGAATGTACAGCTTAAGTAAATGATTTCATCGAAAAGAAAATTTTCTTCGCTAAATTCTCTTTTTCTTATTAAATGAAACTATGGGTTATTTTAGTTACTTCCATACTTTAAAGTTGTATTAGATACTTTTCCCTCCCTAATTTTTTACTTGTAGCTGACAGGTAATTCAATGGACTTGTCGATGCTGCTGAAGTTGGTCGGTAAGGGACGCTTACTACTACCTTAAAACGTCAAGAGAACCACACAATCGACGGCCTAACACCAGTGGTTTTGCATCTATGGAGCCTGTAACCCATCAACCGGTTGGGATAGCACAAAATAACATTAGCACCAAGAGAATGTGAGTTCCTTCTTGTCTGTTCTCCATCAGCTTTCTATCCTCCTGCACACTATGTTGACATGCCATTAATTTTATTTCATCACACGTTATCTTATCTATAACTCATACATCTCTACGATATAAACAGAAATATTATATAATTACAGACAGAGACTAGGAATTATTAAAGACAGTTCTTCAAAATATCGACTTTGACCGTTAAACGAACTGAAAAATATCACGTTAGACGCCTATTGGCTTTGTCCTGTAAGAAAAATGATGTCGCATACGCTGATAACACGAGCACTAACAGTGACGAATGTGTCAGTGTAGTACCTGCTGTTACGAGACACGTCAAACACCCGACTTTGATTGACGAAAAAGTTAAATCTCCGTTAAAATTAACGAGGGAAGATGTATCACCTGAAACTGACATTGATAACCATGCACCTCTAGTGGAAACTGAAGATCTGAATAAGACCGTCACTGTTCTAAATAGTCCCGGTGTCTTGAGGAATGAAAAATGGACTACAGTACGGAAAAAACGAAGCGAGAAAAAAAAAGCTGTGAACAGTACGCAGGTAGTTAGCAAGTCACTGGTGGACTCCTATTTTGAGCCACAAAATGCACTACCAAAATCCGATAGTAAGAGGGAAACCCACCCAGGCGTGACTGAAAAGAGAATTTAATATAATCGAATATTATTGTCAGCAAATTGCTGGAGTCAAACGACCCTGATCCCAAAATTAGACACGCGCATGATTTAGAGAAGCTGGGATGATATATTCGTAGTATCTTACCAGATAACTCTAAAGGAGTTCAGGTCAAAAAACTGGTTAGAATAGGCAAGAGGACCGAGAGCGATTCTGAAACTCGACCATTCAAACCCCTTAAGGTAATCCTAGGATCAAAGAAGGAACGGGATCTCCTGTTAAGTAAAGCTCGTTGTCACGACCATTCCGATATCCGAGTTAGATCTGATATGTCTCTCGAAGATAGAATAAAAAGAAAGAAAGCACTAGTTGAATTAGAAATCCGTCAACAAAACGGTGAGGAAAATCTCCGGTTAGTGGGTTTTCGGATAGTCAGGTCTTGAAAGTGAACGCTATCAAGGCCTGTGAGTATAGACCGTTCTACCTAGGAGTTTTATATGCCAACGCTCGTAGCCTAAGAAATAAGTTCTACGAACTAGAAGCATTAGTGGACAGATTAAGGCCACTCGTTGTGGCAGTGAGAGAAACTTTGTTAGTCCATGACTTAAACATTACTCCGGAATTATTACCTAAGGAGTGATGGACATAGATGTAGAAAAGGAGGTGGCGTCCTGTTATATATAACCAATAATATAAATATCCGCTCCTCTGCTAGGGACTCCCATGACAGCGGTACTTGTGAAGTCATTAGCTGTAAATTGGCTATCGGATGTAGTACGTTTATGCTCGGTGTCATCTGTCGCAGCCCAATCTGCTTAGCTGATGACTTTATTTTAGAGCACATTCATCTTTGGAGTGCAAATACCAGATGCTTGATAATAGGACACTTCAATGCACCTGACATTAGTTGGACTGAGATGACCACGGAAGGATCTATAAACTCCTTTGATGATGGGTTCCTGATAACAACGATGGAGCATGCATTAATGCAGCATGTATCCAAACCCACACGTTTTGGTGCTAATCAAGGTTCTTTGTTGGACTTGGTAATCACTCATGAGGCTGAGGACATTGTCGACCTAAATGTTCTCCCATCGTTAGTGAACTGCGATCACGCTGTTTTGTCATTCTTGTTTAGAACTAGGGACATATTATACGATCACGTCACACTCCGCCCAAATGTATGGAAAGCTAACATATCAGCCATTCAGGAATGCGCTGCTAAGACAAATTGGTTTGTAGATACTAGCTTATCAGTTGAATAAGCATGGTCTGTATATAAAGGTAAGTTTAGTTTAGTTATGTCCTCGTTCATACCATACCTGGTATCGCGAAGACTGAATAACAGTTCACCATGGATAACTGAACCAGTCAAGAAACTTCTTAGAAGAAGAAAGAAGCACTGGAATATGTTCATCTCTACTGGCCTAGAACAATACCGATCCAGTTATTGTAAGATTAGGAATGCCTGTAAAGCTTTAATAAGTAAGACTAGATGATCATACGAAAAACAATTGGTTAGGGATTCTAGATATAGTCCGAAACGGTTATTCTCGTACATAAGAAGGCAAACTCAGAGAAGTGATGGAATTCCATTACTTTTGATACAAGAAAATCCATTAATCTTGGCAGAAAATGACACCGAAAAAGCTGAAGCTTTATCGGAATATTTCAGTAAAGTGTTTTCTATCACTAATGAGGAACGACCAACGATTCACTGTGATCGTGGCGGCTCGCTGATGGATCCTGTGGTCATTGAGAAAGGTACTGTTTTGAGGCTACTGCAGCATCTCAAACCTGATAAGCCCGGTGGTCCTGATGATATTCATCCTAGGATTATGAAAGCTATATCAGATGTAACTGCTGAACCACTAGCGATACTGTTTGACATTTCTCTGAAGCAGTTCAGACTGCCCAGAGACTGGAAAGACGCTATAATAAGTCCGGTGTATAAGGCTAGGAGTAGGGATTTAGTTAGTAACTATAGACCTGTTAGCCTTATTAGTGCAGTTGTAAAACTGATGAAAAAATTCATTCGAATATCTGTTATAAACTATGTTGAAGGGAATAATCTTTTCCCCAGAGAACAACATGGCTTTCGGAGAGGCCTATCGTGCTTGGCAAATCTTCTCATTGCAAGAGAAGATTGGGCTGCTGCAAAAGATCAAAATATCCCTGTAGATATGATCTTCATAGACCCAAGTGAGACCTTCGATAAGGTCTCCCACTCTGGTCTTAAATCCAAACTGGAATGCATTGAAATCCATTATACAGTCGTAGATTGGATAAGTATCTTTCTCCATGACAGGAGACAAAGGGTAAGAGTTAATGGGGCTCTTTCCTCGGGGGTACCTGTAAAAAGTGGAGTTCCCCAAGGTACAATCCTCGGTCTTCTTCTCTTTTTACTTTATGTAACTGAATTACCAACTGTAGCAGAATCATCCGTTCTACTATTCGCTGATGACATAAAAATTTGAAGACCCACACACTGTATATCGGATAGGATAGTATTACAGAATTATCTTAGCTCATTGGTGGCATGGTTAGACAGGTGGTCACTTGAAGTAAATCCTAATAAGAGTGTGGTGATGCATTTAAATAACAATGATGAATCGTATCACTATACAATATGTGGATACGTACTACCCAAAGTAACAAACTATAAAGATTTGGGAGTCACATTAAGTAGTGATCTCAAAACCACTAGTCACTGTAAGGCTGCTGCTGCGAAAGGCTATAGGGTGTTTTGGTCTATTCGTAGGTCTTCCCAGTATTTAGATGATGAAATGTTTAGATTACTATACCCGATTTATGTGCGACCACATTTAGAATAATAATTATTTTCATCGAACCAATCGCGTTCTGTTAACAAAAGTAGGTCACTACAAGTGTTTTATAGCTATGGTTTACAAATATGTTGTTGATTGAGTCTGACTACGCGGGTTCTTCCCCTACTGCGTTACTTCCCTCCAGCTCATCAGTGATGGAAATATTTAGAAAATATTTAGGTGGTTCGACGGAATCAGACGAGGTTGTTGGAGCTGATATTGTACGTTTTTAAAAGTTTTTTTACACTGGTTAAAGGTGGATAAGCTTGTAGATCGCCACCAGTCTTCAACTAGAATTGATGACAAGAGGGATGCTTTACGGGCCCTGAAAGCGCTTTCTAAGGCAAGCAAACATTTTTAATCTTTATATATCTAGATGTTTAGAAGTACCGATTGGAGGTTGGAACCCAAGCAATGAATATCTTCTCTTCAGTCCTGAAAAATGATTGGTTTGTTACGAGCATTAAATTCCTATAATTCACCCTCTTTAGGGAGGATTCAGATAGTGTATGTTACGCTTTGGAAGGCCTTTATTCTGTGATGAACGATGAAATAAGCGAACAAGGTTTGTTATTCCCACTTTTTAAGTTCCGTAGTTGAATCTCATGAGCTAGTCAATATACCAGCTGACCTGGGTGTACAGTTCACGGAAATGTATATGAAGGACACTGAGAATTACCAGACTTTATTGTCACTGTTGGATGTAAGTTGACCTTATTATCAGTTCACTACATTTTCCTAAGCCATCAGTCTCATATGAACATCGTAAACAAATATTGTATTGTTTTACAGTACTCATCGAAGAGTAATTAGGACAACAATGGGCTTATTTAATTATATAATAATACAACAAGCTTGAAAAGATATATTTTATGGGGGAACCAATCAGACTTAGGATCACACGTCCCGGGTTTCGGTGCGGAATTCGCTCGTTCATTTGGCTAAATAGCGTTTTGGCATTTTGGCCGATGTCAGTTAGTGATCGAAGCCATAAATCTAGTTCTTAGCCCTAATCATTAACTGTGAATCATAATCCTTATTCCTCGAACCGGTTTATAGCCCTCGTTTAGTTCTAGTAAGTAGGTGAGTATTCTCAGGGTCACTTTGATGTTGCTCAAAGGTTATCCATTAATTAGTCTCACCGGTTCAACATACCTCATTTCTAACTTGATCCTGATTTGTCGTCTTTCGAAACTTAGTTGCCTTAGTGACCGTTATGTTTTGTTAAATCTGGCAAGTCGTCGATAATTCAAACTAATACGCAAAATGAACAAGAGCACTTATTCCTTAGCTTCCTTTAGATCTTGAATCAGCATTATTTTGTGTTTATTTCTCTAATTCACCCTTTTCTTTCCAATCATATTCTTTAGTCTCAGTCTTCTACAATTACAGACGCTAATACCACTGTGAATATTGCTGTTGTTATGTCAGTGTTTTGATGTTTGGTAATTTGAGTAGAAGCTTATTTGTTCCAGGTCTTTATTTATGGCATATAGATTGGATGCAACTTAGTGTTTTTGGGATTTCTTCACATGTGTCTTACATTAGAGATCGTACAGTAGTGAGGTTTAAATTCAGCGGTATCAGTATTGAATGAGATTTTAGGACTAATTCTGGACGGTAAAGTGAAGACGGAGTTCCTTTATATGTTTGTTATTGCGGTAATTTTAGCCTTTGATGGACATCTGGTTCTTAAGCATTTTTTAAATATGAATTCTTTAAAACTGTTAAACACAGTTAACTTGGAGAGACTTTCCTATATATAAGTGTGCATTGATCAATCCCCAAAATTGGGATAGTGCTCAGGTCAAGAAGCTGAGTGGGATATGTCAGTCAGTCAGTCAGTAACAACATGGAACTTCGTACGTACGTACATCAGTTCGAGTTGCCATACCACATTAGCACAGATATTCAGTTATCGATTCAAATCCCATTGTGGTAGAGGTACTGAAAGTATAAGTAGAGATAGGGGACATTAAGGTTTGATGATGTTATTAAAGGAGTATAGTCCAGTGGAATAAATTGGGAAAGAAAATAAAGGACATGAAGAATTCAGAAGATTAGAATTTGGGAGAACACAAGGAGTGGATGCAAACGATTTTGAGCCATGTCATTCAAGGTCTCTAACCATCAGTTGCTATCGTCTCGCGGTCCCCAACCAGGTAGTCTACACCTACCAAATGCCCTGGTATGGCCGAGAGCGGGGAGGGTTCGCCCTCCCTCTCGAAATACTCTCACACGGCCACGCGTATACAGCCTCTGCCAGGGAAGTCCTACTCACTGCCTTCTCGTGGCGGGGGTGTTGTTTACGAAAATGAGAGGACGAAAAGCGAATGTCCGGCGCTATAACCGGATCCCAATTCTATGGTGCACATGGGCTCCAGTATCCTGAAGGAACAAATGGCTTATGAACCAACTTTTGGTCACCGGCTACCATGGGACTGCATCTCCTCACGATGCTCCACTGCCTTGTGGACTAGACCTTTAGGTCAAAGGCTCGGGGTGTGGCCCCCTAAGACAACCACCTGCTTCGGTCTGGGCACCCGGGCAGTATCCCAGCCCACTCACTAAAACTATGATGAACAATTTGCTTATGGAAAATATTCCTTTCTATCTGATTAACATTGAAATAACTCGTACTATTATTATTATTATTATTATTATTATTATTATTATTATTATTATTATTATTACTCTACCACGTCATTTATTCACCCTCTCTTATTCCTACTTTATATATGCGTTTCGACCTAGACAGCAGCTCACCTATGGTGAAAATTCAGCTTTATCTAAACGTTCCCGAGTCACTGCCTGGTTCAAAATTGTATGTTACTACCGAACATGAGTACTGAAGCAGTTTTTCTGAAACCGCGTGCACCATTCAAACTGGCTGCCTTCAACGTTCGCACACTTATGCAGGTCGGACAACAGATAGGACTGGCTATGTCTTTGGAAAGTCTTAATATTGATGTGTGTTGTCTATCCGAGACCCGTATTCAAGACTCTGGTGAAGTACTACAAGTTCGCTCTCCATCTGTCACTTCAGAAAGCTTGTTTTATGTGCGTTTATCCGGGGACCCTGTGGCATCTTCGTCTGGTCTTGCTGGCGTTGGTGTCGCACTAAGCGCAAGAGCTGAGGCAGCACTAGTCGACTGGATCCCCATTAACAGTCGGTTATGTGCTGTTAGATTAGATAGTTCCATCAAAGTGAGAAGAAATCGGCGTGAGAAACGATGTCTTTTCGTCATCTCCGCCTATGCCCCGACAGATTGCAGCCCGGATGCAATCAAGGACGAGTTCTACCATCAGCTAACTGTTCTTCTCCAGAAAGTGCGTTCGACAGATATTGTAGTACTAGCTGGAGACTTGAATGCTCAGGTCGGGCGTCTAGGCACAGAAGAGAGTCGTTTAGGTGGCCGATGGGGACTCGTTGGTCGCAGGACAGATAACGGGGAACGTCTACTGCAACTATGCACAGACCACAACCTGTTTCTGGCTAGCACTAACTTTCGGCACAGTCATCGCCGATGTGCCACCTGGCGTCCCCCTTCTGCATCTCAAGCCTGGACTCAGATTGATCACATCGCGATCAGCTACCGCTGGCGCGGTTGTGTACAAGACTGCCGCTCCTTTTGGAGTACCTATCTGGAATCTGACCATGCTCTGGTCTGCGCCAATCTTACCTTACTTTTCAGTGGACAACGAAGTGACCGCCACCAAAGGATTGATGTTAGCAAGCTGGCTGCAACTTCTGTTGCTAGTAAGTACCGAACCGAGCTAGCTTCTAGGCTAGCTACCATTCCACCGAAAAGTATAGATGAGCATTGGTTGCAATTGCATGACGCCATGAAAATGGCGGGTACAGTCTGTTGTGGGTTCGCGAAACGTCCCGCTTACAAGCACTGGGTTTCTTCTGGTTCCTTACAACTGATTGAAGCCCGTCGGTCTACTCCGGGTGACCGTGAGTTTGACCACAGACGAAGGATGTTACGTAATGAAATCGGGCAAAGCTTGCGTAAGGACCGAGAAGCCTGGTGGTCGGAGCGTGCTAACGAGCTGGAAGCAGCAGCTGCATCTGGTAATTACCGGAAGCTCTTCCAACTCATCCGAGCCACTGGCAGCAAGAAGTCTGGTGTGAGCGAAACAATCAGCAAGGATGACGGGATGCCAATCATTAACATCCATCGACGTCTTGGACGATGGGCAGAATTCTTTGAAGGGCAGTTCAACTGACCTGCTGCTCCGGCAACATCGGTCAGACTGTCCTGCCCTCTATGGCCGGTGACGACTGATCCACCAAATGAGGCGGAAGTCCGCAAGGAACTCCAACTCTTGAAACGTTACAAATCACCGGGCCCAGACGACTTACCTCCGGCTCTTTTTAAAGATGGCGGTGACTTTCTGACTAAGGGACTGACGACGTTGTTTACAAAGATCTGGGAACTAGAGTGTGTACCAACGTCATGGAATGAGTCGATAGTTGTCCCTATCTTTAAAAAGGGTTCACGTTGTTCCTGTAACAACTATCGGGGGATAAGTCTACTTCCGATTGCGTCCAAGCTATTGGCTTCCGTCATACTTCGTATGTTGTTCAGAACCCGAGAAGGATTGACTCGCGAGGAGCAGGCTGGGTTTCGTTCTGGTCGAGGATGTATTGATCATATCTTCACCCTCCGCCAAGTGTTAGAACACCGCCATACTTATCAAAGGCCAACAATCGTAGTGTTTCTTGATATCAGGGCTGCCTTCGATTCGTTGGACAGAACTGTTCTCTGGGATTGTCTATTGAAGAAGGGTGTGCCTGAGAAGTTTATTAACATCCTAAAAGCCCTATACACAAACACCTCAGGCAGAGTGAGGGCATACAACCACCTTTCTCCACTATTCCATTCGAGCAGTGGGGTTAGGCAGGGTTGCCCAATCTCACCATTCCTCTTCAACTTTGCCATCGATGACATTCTGGAAACAGCTCTGACGGATGTAAGTAATGGTGGTGTGGATCTGTTGCCTGGAGAGAGACTTCTCGACCTTGAGTATGCGGATGATATTGTCTTACTGTGCGAGAATGCCCAAGCTATGCAATCCGCACTTAATCAGTTGGCAATCAATGTCCGTAGGTATGGTATGTGCTTTGCACCTTCGAAGTGCAAAGTACTTCTACAAGACTGGCAGGATTCTAATCCTGTACTCACTCTGGATGGTGAGCAGATAGAAGTAGTCGAGAAGTTCGTGTATCTAGGTAGCTGCATAAGTGCTGGTGGTGGTGTGAGTGATGAGATCAATGCTCGTATAGTGAAAGCCAGAGCGGCTTATGCCAATCTGGGCCACCTTTGGCGCCTTCGTGATGTTAGTCTGGCTGTAAAAGGTCGGATCTACAACGCGACGGTGAGAGCAGTTTTGCTCTATGCTTGTGAAACCTGGCCTCTCCGAGTTGAGGATGTTAGACGACTCTCTGTGTTTGATCATCGTTGTCTCCGAAGGATTGCTGGCATCCAGTGGCAACACCATGTCAGTAATGCAGAGGTTCGGCATCGAGTGTTCGGTCACAGAGACGATAATGAAATCGGTGTCACCATCTTGAAACACCGACTTCGGTGGCTTGGACATGTTCTACGAATGTCGTCCCAGAGAATTCCACGTCGTGCATTATTTGCCGACTCTGGGACTGGTTGGAAAAAGCAGAGAGGTGGTCAGTATATGATATGGTGTCGTGGTATGAAAGAAAGCTGCAAAGGGCTAGCTTCTGTTGGTCCTTCACGACTCCCTGGTTGGGGTCCGAGAGACGGTGTAACGCAGTGGTTAGAGACGTTATCAGATATGGCTAAGAATAGAAGCCAGTGGCGATCGTGCTGTAACCTCTTACTTTCTTCATAAAAAGTGGTTGTATCTTCCTTAACTGAAAGATCTCTTCTGATTGTACCTTTCCGTTTCCCCCACCATTGTTCTCTCTCTCCCTTTTTTTTTTATAATTCCCCACGTTCATTACTTTTTTTTTTTCTCCTTCTCTTCAAATTATCATTGTTTTGTGTGGCGCATATATATTTGGTGCCCCTCTGTACCAATATTTATGTGTTCAAATAAATAACCAACATGACTCAGTCCACTTGTCAGTGACTTCATGGATTTCTGCCATGTTTTGGTCTGGCCGCCCCTAGCTTTCTTCCAACCTACTCCTACACCACAAAACATAGCACGTCGGGGCAGTCGGTGGTCGGGCATGCGCAGCACATGTCCCAGCCATCTCAGCTGATTAAGTTTCACTACTTCCTCAATTGATTTGCCATCCTTACCTAGTACCCGTTTCCTAACAACTGAGTTGCTTACTCGGTGTTCCCAGGATATACGAGCGATGTTTCGAAGACACCTATGGTCAAATACTAGTAACCTACGAATATCCTCTACTCTTACTGGCCATGTTTCACTGCCATAAAGTAGGACGGAACGAACTGCTGCGCAGTAAACACGTCCTTTGGTTGATAGACGGATATCTCGCCTACGCCACAAATGACGCAAGTTGGCAAAAGCTAGTCGAGCCTTTTGTATCCGTGCTGAGATTTCGTCACACACCAGACCACAAGGGCTGATGAGACTCCCAAGACAAGTGAAGCGGTCGACACGCTCAACTACTTCACTCCCTATCACTAGTTCGGGTAGTAAGTTTATATACATAGTACAATATGACAAATCAGTGTTTAGGGATTCACTACTGCCATAGAACCTCACAATCAACAGAGTCAAATGCCGCCTTAAGGTTGAGAAAGACTACCATTGTGGGGCGTCTGAATGTGTGTCTATGTTCTAGGACCTGACGTAGTGTGAATATCTGGTCTATACAACCACGTCCAGGTCGAAAACCAGCCTGGTTTTCTCTAGTCTGCTCTTCATGAGCTTTGGTTAGACGTCGAAGTATTATTGAAGCTAATATTTTAGACACTATATTAGTCAAACTAATTCCTCTGTGATTGTCACAGGAGGACTTTTGTCCTTTCTTATAGACTGGTACAATCAGTGATTGAGACCAGTCAGATGGGATTACGTCCAGTTCCCAGATTCTACCTAAGACCTCAGTCAATCTCGCTGCGAATACTGGACCGCCATCCTTAAAAATCTCTGGGGTAAACCTGTCAGGGCCTGCTGCTCTCCCACGCTTCAGATTTCCTATAGCTTTTTCAACTTCGTAAAGAGTCGGAGGACTTACATTAACTTGTCATTCAGGTAGATTGGAGATCGTGGGAAACCGAAGTGTGGCTGAAGGCCAGTTGAACTGATCCCTAAAGTGTTCTGCCCATCGGTCAAATCTCTTGGATTGAGAATGAATAATATGTCCATCTTTCTCTGCGATTGTTTCGCTAACAGTTGGGTTCCTAATACCGGTTTCCATAACAAGTCTGAACAGTTGCCTACTGTTACCTATTGCCACTGCCTTTTCCATCTCTCTTGCTTTCGCTACCCACCACTGTTCACGATCTTTGCGTAGGCTTCTAGTCAGCTTACGCTTAAGCTGACTCCGCTCTTCGTTATGTTCAGAGCCAGATGGAATGAGTTTTCGAGCATCTATCAGTGCGGTAGATGCTGCTGAGATCCAGTGTTTCTCCCTAACCTTATGGTTTACCGTACTTGCAGACATCACTGCTGTTTCTACAGCTTTTCGGATGTCATTCCACGCTGCCTCGGGGTGGGCGTCACTTACATGGCTGTCTAACTGTTTTTCTAGATGTTCCTGAAATATACTCTTAGCTTGACTATCATTTAGTAGGACCCTAAGGGGTTTCCTTGCAGCATGTTTCCTACGTCCAGTAAGACGTAGACAAATACGCGCTCGCACTAGAGCATGATTTGAGTCTAAGCATGTGCTCCAGAATGAGCGACAGTCTTCTATCGAGCCCCTCCATCGGTGGCTGATAGCGATGTGATCTATTTGGGTCCAGCGTTGAGACGAATTAGAGGGTCGCCATGTTAAAAGATGTGGGATATGACAAACTGACAATTTTCCCTACATTTAAAAAGCTAAACATCATATGACTTTCAGCTTGGTAACGAGTACATATAAATTAGTTAGTAATTATACACTATACAGACTACCCAAAACATTAAATCAACCCACTAATATGGAGTAACTCACGTCTAATTTTGGTTATATGATGATCCCATTATCATTCTTTATGAAATCCCTGAACATTACCGTATGTTGCAAGGTTACAATTTCCATATTTTTCTGTACAAGATAATCGCCTCAGATTCTTATCATATTCACATTGTAGCTAGCATTGGAATTCAGGACTCCTATGCCGTCCTATTTATTGGATGTACTAGGATCCTTGTTGTCTTTTGAGTGGGAATAAATGCTTTATAAAGATTTGTGGGAATACCAGAAACGCTACCCAATATACTTCTGGTAGATTTAAGGCACCAGTCAGTCAAGTGTAGCGTAAAACCTGGCGTATGTGTACATCGGTTCAAGTCGTTATAACCTATTAACACAGGTAGACCAAATTGCCGGTAAAAGATTGAGCATACAGCTACATTTCTATTTCTGCAAACTCCTAGTGGACTTTGGTTCCCTTTTGTCAGTATATATATTTGGTGCCCTCTTGTACCAATTTTTATGTGTTCAAATAAATAAGTAAATTTGTCAGCAATAAACGTCAATTTTTTAGAAATGAGTTTTAGTTCTACTGGGGTCGTGAAACATTACTCAAAACGATGTTACTGATTCACAGACTGGTGAAGTGTTTATTTAAATAGCTGAGCACAGATAGTGGAAATAGACTTTTTATCTATTAATTCATAATTTCTGATTTCGAGGCGAAAATGCAGAAAACCTGATTAATAATAGCGAGAACTCTCTCAACACATAAAACTTTTGGTCATTATGTGTTTTTTATAGGAAATAATTAGCAGCAACAGTTGGTCTGTAGTCGAAAACACCGTTATTGAGGGTTTTTAAATTAAGCGGAAATTCACAGATATTTTGTTTCCGGTTGTAGAAACCTTTTGTTTTAGCTACTGGATAACAATATTATGGTGAGGTTTTGTCACATTCTAGAGAAACAAACTGTGTACTTCGTATCCAATTACTCGTTTTTTGATGACTGAGAAGAAACCTGGTATCAGAATATGTGTAGATCGACGCAAGGAATAATATAAATATTTTTGAAAGATGAAAATCTAGTTGACCTTCCACACACGAAAAGATTCCTTTTTACTAACAAATACATTTATTTCTATACAAACGTACTCGCATCGATCGTTCGTTAACGAAAGGCCAAAAATAAATAAGTCTTAAAATTAATTAGTTTTTGATACATCATGGTTTTTAAAAAAACATTTCATCAAATAAAGTGCTCTGGTGTTTTATTTTGTAATCGTAAAAGTCAGTCACTTTTTCCAATACTTCTAATTAAATTGTATTGTATGGTTATTTATACTTGTTTTATTATCAGGCACCTGAGAGTTTTATTCGACGGAACGCTATGCGGTTGCTTACAGTGCTTTCTATCAATCGTCTAAAAGATACTCAAAATGCTCTCATTCAATGTCGTACCGGAGTTTCAAAACTTGTGGATATACTTTCAGACACTCATGAAGTTTTACGGAATGATGTGAGTTTTACAGTAAACTTTGATAAAAGATAGTGCCAACCAGTCCATTCCCCTTTGTTAAGTGGATTCTAGTCTTTTTACACGTATCAGTTACTTTTGTTATGCTTGTGATTTTTAGAACTTTAAAATAATTCATTATTTTGGCCTCATACTTTAAGGAGGTGTAATCCTACTAGACTATATTTACTGTTTAATTCGTTAAATTTTTATCATTATTGTTATTTAAAATATTTTTATTCACACTTCGAAGTTTCGTTTTATTACAGGTTATACTTCTTCTAACGCAACTCACCAAAGCAAATGCTAACATCCAGAAAATAGTAGCCTTTGAAAATGCTTTCGATTGGTTGCTGAAAATCATATATTCTGAAGGTCTGTGTGATGGTAGTGTGGTTGTAGAAGATTGTCTTCGTTTATTATTTCAATTGTTAGACGGCAATCCATCTAATCAAGTCTTGTTTGCAGAAGGGAATTTTATTCAGCGTCTTTCACTTTTATTTGACTTGCATTCTATTGAAAGTACACAGTCACACCTTTGGTGTGCACAGAAAGTTGTCAATGCGGAGGTAGCTATGCAGGTAAGTGTTGTTTCGAATGTAACTGTCAAATTCTTCCAGTTGCATTTAGGTTTTTCAATCGTTTAAATTATTGGATTTCATACCGATTTCACTGCTAACATTTCTTCAAAATTTTCAACACATTCGTACTTAAGTGATTGACAATTTTCGACACATCAATATTTATAAAACGACTTATTACTTTTATATTGGAGTACTTTTGTAAATCTAGTGTTTCTTATTGATAAAACTAAGGTCACCTGACTATCTCATTAGATGCACACAATTTATTTGTCCTTTTTAGAGTGTACATATGTCGAACTTTTTTCCGATGGCTTATAAATGGCTCCCGTAAAACTTTTTAAGATAATATTTCCACCTTTTAAAATCATCTTGACAATTCTATTTACAGCACATTTGTTTCACTGGATTAGTGGGTATTCATTAAAATATGTGGTTTAATAGTGCGGGTCCATCAACTTATGTTTGAGAGAGATCATTTTATACTAATATGATTCATTTGCAAACTACAGGTTTATGTACTCATTTTTTAGCCATAACAGATATAAATGAAATTTTAAATTCCTTCCTCATAGTATTCAATGATCATAGTTTGTTACCAGTCATGTACGAAAGACTAAGGTACCAAGATTTAGATTTTATTTCTATATCCAAGATTTGAGAAATATGTTCGAATCAGTGTGTTATTCCGCAACAGGTAACGCATATTTTCAGTTACTTCATTTCTAATATACTTTAGTAATAAAGTATTGTTTGTTTCATTAAACATTTACTTGTTTTTTTGTACGTTATACGTACCAAGTTAGTTTTATGATGATAATCTATTTATATTTGAAATTAAAAAAATAGGTTGTTCAAACCTTGGTAGCGCCTTGCAATAAAGCTCAATTAACGCGAAACTGCCAGAATGTGATTTATGATTGTGGTCTTCTAGAAAAATTATGTAATATTGTGATGATTAGCGGTGTTCCAGCAGATGTCCTAACGAAATCAATCTATGCTTTAGCGGACTCAATACGTGGATGCCCAAGAAATCAAGAATATTTAGCAAATTTAGTTACACCTTCGGAGCCCCCTCAATCTGCTGTGAATGTGCTACTCGTATCCATGCTAAATAAGCATCAATCTGTGGTTGTGCGTGTAGCTGCGCTATACTGCTTTCAATGTTATCTTGCTTTCAATCATCAGGGACAGAATGCAATTGTGATGACATTGCTGCCTAAACGTAATGATGGTATGTTTAGTTAAATGCTAAAATGTTGAATTGTTTTAAAATGAAATCGTCAACTATACAATGAATTATGTTCAAAAGACAAAGGCTATTGACTTCAATTTAGGCTGCATCACTGAATTCAAATATTAATTCAATAATACCGTGGATAAAAATTGATAATATGCATTAATAACTTACTAGAAAGATAGCCACGGTCGATAGCTAGTCAGTCACTGGTATTTCTTAAATCCTGTTAAACAAGTGTGTTGTATGCTGATTAGGCTAATTGTCTCATATTACTCTTTATGTTTATTAACTCCAATTGAGAAAAATCATCTTTAGTACAGTGTTATATCGTATCGTTTAACTTATCGGAATCATTGGATATTTATTAAGTGACTACTGGTTTCTAAAGCACTTCGGATTCTTTCATGCTTGGTTTGAACTAAAGCATCTGGAAGAGTTTTAGTTTTTTTCATGGGAGGTTTTTATTTTGTGTAGTTTTAAGATAAGTTACAATTCTTCTGTCCTACCATATCAGTAAGGCAAAACTATGGTACCAATCCAAGATATTTCTTTCGATTTTATTAATAAAATTTTATCCAATACTCAATTTATTTGAATTCATCAAGTCTAACTTTAGTATTGATATCTATTAATTGATGCTCATTGTCACTTAAAGGTAGTCATTTGGTTTTAATTTCAGTTCCACAGCTTGGTGTTAGCGCTGGTCAGTTGCTTTGTGGAGGATTGTTTTCCAGTGATTCATCAGCTTGGTTTTCTTCAGTAGCTCTCCTTCATTGTATCTATGATAATGTACAGCTTAAGGAAGAACTTTTGCGCGTACATTTATCTCCTAATGAAGGAGCTCTACCTGTTACCCTTTTTCATCAGTGCTTTATATGGCAACAACAGGTTAGTAATTGTTAATTCAGCTTAAAATTTTATCATATAAGGAAATTCTTCAAATTTTTTATTTGATACAGTTAGAAGTTAACAATTTAAATTGATTTTCGAGAACTATCATTCCTATCTATGAAATTATGTGTTTCATGAGATTTAAGGTGTGTGTTCATTAAAAAATCCTTTATAACTTTGAAGTGGAACAAGTATTATAGTGTAGCGAGCTGCTAGGTTGGTTCTAAAACATCAGTCTAGATTAATCCAAACAAATATGTTTTTACTAGTATGGGTTAGTCAAGTCTTTAGTGGAAATGCTTGTCAAAATCAAAATTCAGCTAGAAAATATTCTTATTGATCAATCCTTGTTAGTATATGTGGGAATGGCTCCCGGTTAACTCAAGGAAGTTCTGAAAGAGCCGAAGTCATTTCATCCAATCGTCGTTTAAGAGAACATTACAAAATCTCGACGTGTAGCTTCCCGATTGAACAAATGCTAAAACCCTCTAGTTTTCAATGGTTCTGCGGCTGAAGTAGAGTTGTATCTATTTTACACTTGTTCAATTCACTTTTAGTGTGGTATCTGAAGTTCTTTTTTGTTATTATTTCTTATTATCAAATAATATGGGAACAGACAAGCAAAGAATGAAATGGGCATCTACATTTTCTTCTCCATTTTGCCTAGTTCTACCTTATTATTTATGAAAAGATACTTACAACATATGTGCATGTGCAGGGGTGTATACCTTACGTTATTGAATGCTAGTGGATTCAGATAGAATGACGATAAAAATCCTAACCTGGATAACTGAATATACTATCGTTAGATTATCTAATCAATAATCAATTCTCTGAATAGTTTTTATGTCTTTTTACACTTCTAGTGGTCTTTATTAACTTACTTTCAATCGATATATATATATATATATATATATTAAGTGGAAAAAATCTCAGGTTTGATATCAGCAGTAATAAAAATCTAAAAGGAAAGGGCTAGAAAAAGATAATGCAAACCAAAAAGAAAAAAAATGGCGAGTTAATTTGCTTCACTCCAATGGATTTTTAGCTGTTATTTAAAATCTCGGATCCTAACAAAAAAATTCGTACTTATTCGTATATATCCCACTAGTTGTCATTAACATCCACCTTACTTCCTTTTGTTATTAAGTTCCAGACAAAGTAGTACAGAAGGCCAACTTAAGTAACGGCTGTACAATAGTAAACCTACTTAACCATTTCACTGTTAATTGCTGAACTACATGCTAATGTGATTCTCCGTTTGAATCTAAGTTATAGTCGAAAAACACATTCCAAAATCCTTGCATTATCCTTTATGGTATCCTAAAGATTTTCCATTTTTCGAACATCTTCGACTTAGAGGATCATGTCTTCTGCATATTTTAGGCTATTTATCAGTTCTTCAAGTAGACCAGTCATTGAGAAGTTGGGCAAAGGAACTTTAATGTTACTCAAAGTTGGATAAGATTTTGTGTGATTATCTATGATGAATATTATCAAACGTAACCGCTTCAAACATTAATTCACCACAATCGTTATATATCAGTACAACTTTCCGAGTAGTTAGTCTTCAGTGCTAGTGTGATTTAATTGTTGAACTCGTTTCGACTACAGATGTTACCATAAAACCGTTTGATGTGAAAATTCGAATATTTTCTTTGTGTTGAGAAATTTATATAGGGTATGTGTCAAGGAGTATGGGTCAGAAAATATCTGGTCAACAGCTGATGGAGATTTAAAACCCACTTGGTTTTCTCGAGGTTGTTGTTTTGCCGCTTTGGATAGGTATAGGAAAATATAAGCGTTTGTGGTAACTCAAACTACTAGTTTTGCCAGTTAGGGTTTTAGTTGTGTAACATTTATTATGTCATTAAAAAAGGCTTAATGGCAATGAGCTTCCCAACTTATATAAATTCAACGTACAAATATTTATTGTGTTCGGTTATTCCTATATCTTCATCGTGTAGTTGCTCAAAGTCGTCCTTTGCACTGATGCATCTGGAGGTCGGCTCGTAAAGATGAAACCATTATGGCTGAGGATTATCTTATGGCAGTGTATTTGTTAACGAAGGTAGACTGGGAACTGCGTGATCTTACGAATTGGTGAACGTAGTTGAGGATTTAGAAATTTAAATTACAATTAGGGGAATATATTAACTCTTCCAGGTGCCGTAACCATCTTATTCACTGTTTGTTCAACCGTTCTAGTTCGTTTTAATCCTTTACTTCAACAAATTTTCTAAGTGGAGGAGCTTTAAGTGTCCTGAATTTTATAGTGTTTTGTTACGCAAATCTGATGAATTGGATTCATTTATCACAGGATTGACAATATCAGCATAAATATGGAGGATTGTGTTGACCTTGTTTAGAACGATGAGGTGTGCCTATTCAGGACAGTAAAACATGTGTCTCTTCAAGAGAACAGAGGTATGTATCCAATGACATCAGCGGAAATGTCTTGTCTCTCTCCTATGTGTAGTTTTTCTCAGTTTCTTCTAATTAGACAATTATTTACCGATACGGAGGAAGTTGTCATAACACTCTGGTTTGTTGGTATTTTTACTTATGTCTATCTACGTTGTCATAAAACCGCAATTATTACTCTCTTCTCTGTATTAAGTCTGTCGGCTAAAGTTCCAGTTTCACTCACTGTAGCTGCTTATATATAAGACGGCAAGCGTTCTAGGAAACATGAATTTTTTTTCTAAGATTTGATATTTAGTTTATATGCATTGTCATAAAACCGTAGTCATTATTTTGTTTCACGTAATAAAACTCTATTGTACCAATTTTCGGCTTCATATACTCTAGCTATTTATTAACATAGGGAACTATTTGAGGATTTATAAGTTACAAATAGTATTATCATACGCGATCTTATATTTTAAATATCGCACTAGTGAAAAAGACGTATTTTTTAAGTGGTGTTGATCAAAGAATTCTGCTTTTAACCCCGGTAGCTAACAAACTGGAATTTAGCTGCTTCATTCCAATCGCGTAAGTGCGTAGTGTAATTACTTCTCAACGTATTTTGTTTCTTTTTCTTTATCAAATTAAAACAGTGTAATCATTTTCAAACTCGCATGGGTTTACTGCAATTATTATGTACTTGGTTCACAAACTGTTCTGAAGCAATAAGATATTTTTTAAATCCATCATCCGGTACGGGAGATGATCAGACAGAATCAGTGAATCGTAGCTCGTATTTATGGGCGCTTATTGCAGAAGCGTGTGCAGTGGATAATGACGAAAATGAAGCATTAGTTCACGGTTTGACTACATTACTAGTTTGCATCTGTGTAATGTACAATCCTGGAAATGTAAATGGATTTGAAAGGTAATTATTTGTTGTTATTGTTTAGTCATATGAATATTTTTTTTTAAGTGTTAAGTTTTTTCTATTTTATACGAGGTTTCAATGTCTAACCAAAATAAGGGAACAGTTTTTGAATTTTGATCGGTAAACGTTTTATTTCATGGTTGTGGACACTGTAGGAGGTAGAACTTGGCATGAATATTTTACTAATATCACTGGCACGTTTGTTAGTAAAACTAAAGTATACAGAATAACTTGGTCAATTTGCAATTTTATTGGTTTTTAGGATAATTAATAGAGTTTTAGGGGTATGCATTGAAAGTATCTGTCTTACAGATTTTTTACCTGCATGAAGAAACTGCCGTGTAATTAATATAATGTCTTAGGATTTTACCTGTATTGACTGGAATAGTCGTAAAGTTTAAGCATTTAGTCGCAAAACACTCTAATATAATATTTTTCCCCAGTTGAAGTAGGTTGTAAGAAGCGTTAAGATAATTAGATAGATAGGATCTCTTCATGAGGTTACTGATTTTTGGTTGGAACATCATAAACCCCTGTGGTTGGAGTTCGGATTGTAACCGGGAAGAATATACATTGAAAGATGAAAAAGTGAAAATTCATTCAAGACCAGTATCACTAGCTTGTTTATATTTACTCTTGCCCTTGTCCTAATTTTTGACGAGACTGTTGCTTTTTTGGATTATTCCTGTAAATTGTTTGATACCTTTCTTATTAGTATTTCATGTACAATGTATGGACTGGTATGTTGGTTTTTTAACCGCCTTTGTCAATCAGTTAGACAGTAACTGCATGGATTATCTCGCAATAATCCAAACTGTAACCAGCTACAATTGAAAACTGAATTCATTTAAATGACGTAATAATGCAGTTTATCTTCAGTATTGATGAGCAAATAAATCAAATCCGACTCGTCATCAGATTCTGTACGACGTTTGTAATTACTTAGGATTATGAGTAAAAGCGGTCAACAGCGAAATAATTTGAGGGAAACATATCACTTTGTATTTTTAAATTTAGATTCTATCTATTCAAGCAACTTAAGGAGCCTAACTAAACTTATAATGCTAACATGAAATATATAGATGGTATTTCTAATATCTTCCCAGTGACCGCTTTATTTTCTTTTGGTACTAAGTCAGATAATCTTAACAGTCAAATGAAGCTAATAGAAATAAGAATTAACAATATCCTTTTTATATGTTTCAAACATGCAACATTGACTGAATTTGATTGGTCGTTAACAATATATCAGTTTCATGATCTGAGATATTTTGCTTTTGAAATATCCGCGTTTTTTAAATCAACTTACCTTCATGAACAAAGATTTTCTTGACTAATTTTTAATTTTAACCCATTACTATAAGTAAAGTAATATATGATGATTGCAGCATATTGGGGAAAAAGCTATGCACAGTTGTACCAATTTCATTTAAAATGTTACGCTAATAACTCCACTGATTGTGTTAATAAGTAGTATTTTCTAAAAAAAACAATTATAACTATATCACTTGTCTAAAGTGTTTGTGTTCCTACAACCGTTTAGTAAACGATTTGCTCTCACCTCTAATCTACTATTACCTAAATGTGGACGTAAATTTCAAAGAAAAAACATTTATACTTAACATGTTTTTATTAGTAAATGAATAAAATCTATTTGTACTCTGCATAAGTTTTGATTATTTATTACTGTCTATACTTTTGGTGTTGTTTTAATTAATAGTCGATTTTACTATCATTTTTCAAATGAGTGTATACATACTGTCGTATTTCTCAATATGAAGTTTACATTAATTCCACTTAAATAAATCTGAAATTGATTGAGTTTTTAACTGTTGAATAATTTAGTACCTTATTTTTTCCACTTTATAAACATTTTCAAAGTTAACTTATTTGTCAACATCAAAAGTAAATAAGATTTAAGTTCAGTTTATTAACTGGATCCTGTTAAGTGCTTAAACTTATCTTTTCAAAAACAGGTGTTTTTTTTCTGCAGTTTAATTTTAATTGGTAATTTGTTTATTTGATTACTAAAACTCTCAGTTCGTTTATTTGTATAATAATCAAATGCGCTGTCCGGTCAACCGACTGGAAACCACTGAGTTCACTGTCCAAACCCTGGCCAATTGAGCTGGTTCGGAAATTCGGTCGCTATTGTTAATTTTCACTGTTGAATAGGTCTAGTATATAATTTTGTGTAAGAATTTTTAAATGATTAGTAATTTACTTGTATTCTAATAATACTGACAGTGGTTTATAAACCTCTAACTATCGAGATCTGTTGCACTTCGTATTCACTGTGAATTTCGTTCTAGGAAGTGGTTCAACCATGAAATCAATAGTCGAAGTTCGTAATACGATGAAGTTGTAACTTAATAGTTTACGTAATCCACTTTTTCAAACATTAAGTTTCAATTTTAAAGCCTACTCCATATACGTTTGTTTTGTTAGCTGTGTAGTACCAAAAGTCATTACTCTCAGTAGGTGTAGTCCTGAGTTTAAGACACGAAAACGTTTTGATATGATTAAATGGTGACAAATTTACGCTTTACTGTAAAAGACGTTGATAATTGCAAGAGTATTTGAAGAAAAATATCATGCAGTCGTTCATTTGTTTGTTAATCTTATTGACTTGTTTTGTTTTTCTCTTTAAACTCTAGATCAACATTATATAATGCCCTGGAGAAACGTATCGGAATAGATATGATTTTAGAACGTCTAAGTCAAATATCCAAATCTGAATCATTTATTACAGCTTCAAAAAAACCTCACATATTTGTTCAGTCTACTGATGATTTAATATTTGATTATACATTTACACGTTTATTCAAACGATTAGAATGTAAGTCTTCATATGTTTTTCTTAGTGATTCATTTACTTTTTTTTAATATGATAGTGATTTACACTATTTTCAATTTTGTTTCAATGATTTTATGAAATAGAAGAAATATTTTAATGAATTTAGTCAGTTAGTAAATTATTTAAGCAAAACTGATTAATCAATGTCAGTTTGTTTTAAACTTATGATTGGAGAGGGACTCTATGTTGGGTCCTCAGTCAGTCAGTCAGTAACAACGTAGAACTTTGTATGTACGTACATCAGTTCGAGTTGCCATACCACATCAGCACAGAGATGCAGTTATTGACTCAAATCCCGTAGTGGTAGAGGTAGTAAGAGTATAAGCATTTGTCGGAAAGATTAGGGTTTGAAGATGTTATTCAAGGAGTGTAATACAGTGAAACAAATTTGGAAAGAGAAAAAAGAAAGGAACATGAATTCATAAGATTATAATTTGGGAGAACACAAAGAGTGGATATACCTGCGCCATCCCAAACGATTTTGAGTCCTAATTTTGGGTCCTAAATGTAATGAGTAGTAGAAGAGTTGATCAGTAGTAGCTGACCAATAATAAATACTATTCCTAGTTATGATTTATCAAAGTTTAATTTCAAAATAAAACATTTGGTCGGTTACCGTGTCTTTTGGTGTTTATTTAGTAATAGCTTAGAAAGCAGTAGCCAATTATATGTTTATAACCAAATCTTTATCCCATAATTATTGTTTGAAGATCAGGTGCAATACCGGACTCGTCAAAATAAACTAGGCATAAAATTGATTTTAGGTTTTCGATTTATTGGCATAATAATGAACACTTAGATCATTATGTCGATAGCCTACTTTCTTTTGGTGTATAAAGTGGGTTGGGCTGTGCCGTGATGAAGATTTCATTATTTTTATCGTCTTTTTGCTAACTTTCATAATAGGAAATTATATATTTTTTAATTTTTCTTTTGATTCTTTGCATATGAAACAGTATTGCTAGTAAAATACGTAAAAACATTATCAATATTGTATTATCACTTTCATTGTAATACGTTTTACTGCCAGTTACACTTCACCGGTTAATATGCTTTTCTGATTTTTGATAATAACCTTTGTTTACCATATACAGCTAGACTTAAATTGTGAATGACTTAAGCTAAGAAGCTTTTCTGAACTATATAAAAGCCATTCATTTGATACCTCTTCTACTGATTAATTGATCATTTGTTTATTTAGATGAAGTAATGCATACATTCCAGTTGGACAGTAGTGTTAATGGAGTAAGGAGTTATACTTCATTTAGTAATAATCATCAAAACAGTAAACCTGTTGATCCTACAATTACAACAATAATTAAACAACAATATGATGAGAAGCTGGCAATACAGGAAAATGAGATAACGATGTTGCGTAATCGTATAAGTGTATTAGAATCTGAGCTGAATACTTGTCGTTCTACAATTAATAGTAATACTCCAACTGATACAAAACGGAATAACATGATCAATGAAGATCAACTACAAAGTGAGTCTGGTGTAACGATGTACAGTTTCAAGATGAATTTCCTCTTTATTTTATAAAACGGTTATAACTTGATTTGATCATTCATATTTCATTGGTTCAACTGGCTTTTCTATGCGAGAACTTTTTCATCACTTTTCTCGTTCATTCATGTTCTCAAAAATAAATACGACATAATTCAGGCTACTGTGCTAAAATGGACGTAATCGGCAAACTACGATCATTTTGAGTTATCATTCATAACTCCTCTTATTTGATTTCTTCCTTTCGAACTGTGCTTGTTATAAGCGGAGATATATGGTGGCTAGAAGTAGAATCCAGGACGCGCGTTTCGTTTGGGACTCGTCAACTGTATATACTTGTGCAATTCAATACAAATGAATTGTGCTTCTTATATTTAAGTTTCCATCAGGGCTTAAATTAATTCATTTGTTTTTCTTTCTATCCTGTAAATTTCCTCTTTCTCTAAGCCGATAATCATATATACCAACTTGAACAGATACATAATCATACCAACTGTTACATCGAAGATGACTGACTGAATAAGATAATGTATAAGTTACATGTTATTCAGTGCTAACTATTTATGGATTTTAATGACTTCCTGTTTGTTTCTCACCTTTCTCAGTTAAATAGCTATCTAATATCTTAATTATTATTCTTGTATTTATTTTCCTAGTCAAACTATCTTTATATATATATATATATATATATATATATATATATATATATATATATATATATATATATATATATATATAATTGTTATTTTTACGATATTTCCCGTTTTATTTTCTAGAATTAACCATAACTGACAATGTTACTATTCAAGTAAGTTGTCAGTTTAACTTAAACTAATATTTCTAAAAAGTGGTATAAATAATTATTGTAAAATTATGTTAATAGTAATAATAGTAGTTGTTGTTGTGGTAGTAAAATAATTATTTCTAGTTATTAATTTTAATTCATTGAATAATTGTTTTTTTTGGTGTTGATTTGTTAGGTAGATAAATAAATTGCAATCAATATGGGGAATTGTTTATGACAGACCACTTTCTTAAATGTTTTATGCATTGTTATACATTGTTGTATTACTGTTAATTATTATTATTTTATTATTGAAACGATGTCATTTAAAATGTATGGGTGAATTATTCTTTAGTGTAAAAGTAGAAAGAGTAATCGAAATACCCAATCTGTTTCGTCTTATTACAAATCATCAGTAACTGTTAATTGCCTTCTACTCCAGTCATGAGTACCTGTAGAATATCACACTATCTAACTGACATTTTTTGATAGTGTATCATTCTTTACCCAATAAATCACCTTTGTTATCATTTTTGATAATCGGTATCTTTATAATTCAATAACGAACACATTCAATTAATAATAGTAATATTGTGGAGAACCATACAGTAAATGCTTTATTTGCAAAATGTCCATCAATTATCTCAGACTTTGTTGTTCCTTCATTTCCATACAAATCACTCTCTGTTCTCGTTGTCTTCGATTTTTTCAACCTTCTACCTCCAAGTATTCTACCTACGCTTGGTGATACATGCTACTTATGTAGTGAACAAAAACGCAGGTGGGGACAACCGAGTGTATTTGACAACAAATTACAGAACTACTTATTAAAATCTAACAACCATATAGTGAATCGTTAATTTGCAAAATAACAATCCATCATATCAAACTTGACTGCTCCTGTTGCAAACATCAATCGATTGTCTGTTCTTTCATTGTTCATGAGTTTCCATACAAATTCCATTGTGTTCTCGCTCTTCCTTTCTTGATCTTCCTTCATCTTTTGCTGCCAGACATTACATTTAAAACTCGCGTCATATACTACTTATGTCTACATAAGTAGCACACATCACAAAGTTAGTATTATTCTTTCTTTTTAATTAATCTTTCAAAAACACAATTCCTTTTTTTGTTTTACCATATTGTATTTAAAAAAATCTATTCATCAACCAGTCAGTTATGCTGTTTAACTTGAAACTAATTTGCTGTCAAATAATTTTTGAGCATGTTTGTGTTATCGTTCGTTAATAAATGGTTAGGGTTTTTCATTATTGCTAATGTCGTTATTGATTTTTCCTTTAATGAAAGCATTGTTTCACACAGTGTGTGTATGTTGTATTTTTTATTTTCCCTAACTTCTTCCGCTCAAATCCCATTATTTTCTAGAATTTAGAACAGAGGTGTTGGACGCTTGAAAAAGAACGTGATAATCTACGTGGTGAACATGAAGATTTATTATTACTTCTGAATGATCAAGATGTAAAAATTATGAAATTGTGTAAACTTGTTAGAGAGTTAGGCGGTCTTGTAAGTTGATATTGATAACTTATTGATTTATTTACTGTGTTAAATTTATTATTATTATTATTATTATTATTATTATCGCTTCCTGTAGTGAGGGGTAGGCTAGTGGTTATAAAACTCTGCTTTCAAATATAATGAGCCGATCGGGGTGGGTGCATTCTAGGTTTGCTATACATAACTGGATCTAACCAACTGAGTACTTATACCTGTTCTTGATTATTGAACACAGCCCAGCAAAATGTAATACAAGATGCCTACGTCGTTGCATATAATTTTACTTATTTTAATTTAATGAGTGGAGTGAAATCTCAATTTTGATGTTACGTTTTACGCATTGATTGAATTTTTATTTGATCAATTTCAATCCTAAATATCAATGGAAAGATTCTAATAATCAATATGTATCAATTAAAATTCACTCCACTATATCCAAAACTAGCTTTTTTCCAGTTGTCCACATGCATTAATATAAGCGACGATATGTGATGTCACCATGACAAATCTGGAAAATCATGGGCAAGCATCGGACGAAGAATCAAATTAAAAAGATGCAATCAAAACAATGAGGTAGAAAACGATAGATTAACGGTCAACAGTAACCAATCAAGATCTAGGTCGACAGAACAAGCTGTGAATCATATGTAGAGGAATTCAAACACTTCACTTCTACCTGAAGTTTGTTCTGATGATTTTGTTAAAGGGAACAATGAAAGGTCCACCATCAAACTATCCCGCTCAGAGAACAAAACTTCATCAAAACCATCCACCTGAGCTAAAAATCTCCATAATTTTATTTGTTCCGTTATAACATAATTTCATTCATTATTCAGTTTGTCCTACTTTTAGTCTAGTACCATTAAATTCAGTTTTAATTGCGGTATTTTTGTTTTGATTAAGTCAATGAACGATTATCGAATAATAGTTGAAATCATGAGTCGATTGAAGCTAGACCACCATGGGAAACCTGGAAGCACTGGACGGCCGTTTCGTTCTAGTATGGAGTTCAACCAGGTCTGTTGTGAGATATCAGCTCACTGAAGACAATGGTGACAGTGGCTCAATTTCGTGGATTGGTTGAATTTAGAAATTAACTCCATTGGATGCCGGCTCACTGGTCTAATGGTTAAGAGCGAGACTGATAGGTCCTAGGTTCGAATCTCGCTGGGGGGCGGTATCATGGATGCGCACTGCTGAGGAGTCCCATACAAGGACTAAACGGTCGTCCAGTGCTTCCAGGTTTTCCATGGTAGTCTATCTTCAATTGACTCATGATTTCAACTATTGAAATTACTCAAATCTCTACAAAACCCCTTCTGATGATTATCAAATACTTTATTTTTCTGTCGAAAGTATATATTTTATTCAATAAGCCGACTAACATTCTATTATGACACATTTCATTTTGTAGTGTGCTTTTTGGTGTACGTGTTGCTCCCTTAGTTTAACTTGACTGGTACTAATCAATCAAGTAACTTTTAAAGTTCCAGTGTCCACTTGGAAACTTTGTACTAAGTTCAGGTGATTTTACATTATCGTTCTCTATCATATTATTTCTGAAATCACTAAATTTATCTTATAAATTATCATTAATTCTATATGTAGAGTGAATTTGTTCAACTTAGATGTTCTAGTAGCGAAGAACATCAAATCCGAGTTACAGAAATGTTATTTTCAAAAATACTGAAGCACATCTAGTCTTTATTTGTAATTATTTAAATTAAAAATAGTACTTAATGATTTTCAATGTTAACAACAACATTCTAAGAGCTAAAAAAATCAACGATGTATTCTTTTGTATCCAGTTTCTAGTTATTTCTGGTTTATCGAAGCTATAAAATATATCAAGTTTCCTTTACATTTTCCAAGAGAAAAAAATACTAATTTATTTTGTTATATTTCTTTTGGCAGATACCAAACGATATTGGATTAGATAATGTTATTGATTCACAAGTTACAGATAATCATCACAATCAATTAAGTCATGAAAATACTAACCAATCATTATCCACATTTCAAACAATTCCATCAACTTTTCAACCAAATACATTACAATGTCCAACAAATTTCTTATTTACAACTTCTGAACTAACTTTATCATCTAATTCCATAAGCATTTCAACACCATCATTATATTGTGTTTATGATGATAATAAATTATTTAATACGACAACATCTCCATTATTATCTCATACTAATTCTATACAAAGTGTAATCATGTCAGCAACAGTAACAACAAGTCAATATTACTGTCCACAGGTATATTTTAATACTGTAACACCATCATCCACTTCAGTAACATTATATTCTATTAATAATTATCCAATGATATCATCGAATTCATTTAATAATGATCATTTAAATTCATATATAAATACACAATATTTCAATGATAAACAATAATAAGATTTCAATTGAAAAAAATAAATAAATTTTGAAACTTCTAATATTACACCCTAAATAATTGTACATTACTTTAATGCATTACATGATGCATACATTTTTCTTATTTGATTCATTCCTTTATGAATAAATGGAAAGAAACTTATTGTTTATGTGTAAATGCGTTAGTTCATCTTATTTAATTGTTAATTTGTTTAACTTTCTTTTATTTGATTTTTCTTTTCTTTTTTTGCTTTCTAAATACCCCCCCCCAAATTATTGTGTTGGGCTTATTATTATATCTTCGAATTCTTTTCTTTTTCTTAATATTTTCTAATATAAAAAGTTGTTTGTTTTCAAGAAAAAAAATAAGTTTTTTTTTTAAAAAAAATTGATTCATACGTAGATAGTTGTAGGGTAGGGTCAACGTTGAAATTTGAACTGTTTTTACTGATTGTATACACTTAATAATTAGTTGTTTTGGTCTTCTGTTTATCTACATTTCTGTGGATTGTAGTGGTTTGTTTTTTTCTGGTTGATTTGTGCTCTATTGAGTAATTTACTTGGATAAGATGATATTGTTCTTAAATTTAACTGGTTCTTCATTCAATTCTGTTAATTTTTTGTAAGAGAGAGATTCATGTTCGCCGTTAATTAGCCAACTATGTATGTATGCTAAAGACAATATTTCGTGAAATATGCCTTTGCTTTTGTATGCTGATGCTTTTTGTAGTGTTACTTGACATAATCAACGTAAGTTCATTCACTAAGTGAAAGTAATATATTTAAAAAATGTAACGTGTATAATGAGTGTGTTACTTGTGTATTTGAAATTTATTGTGCAAATGAGAAAGAAATAAAAAAAAACTCAATGTAGAAAGTTTTCGTCTCTACAATATTATTTACTGAAGTTACACAATCGTATTTATAATGACTTAACAGATATAGTCTGTTGAGAAGATTCACATATCAAATGAAACCAAATGTATGGATGATAAGTGTAGACTTGATAAGTATAAAAATCGTAGGGGAAAAAACTAGAAACGAAGATGCAGTAGTAACAAACAATCAAAAATCGGAAGATGTTATGAACAGCATATTTATCGAGTATGAATAATTATGTATTTATGCCATGGTGGCATAACCACCTGTAGCTCTTCTAAAGCTACTGCCGGTCCCATGCCCACACAAAGGAGGAGAGTTGGGCGTGGGGTCAGCAAACTCGTCCCGTAGAAAATAACATTGACGCTTCATGGTGAAAGCCGATATTCTTCGGCAGTCACGAGGCTGATATCCCCTCTAACAACCAGAGCAACAATTAATATACGAATGTTCAGACAATGTGAGAGGCCAAGAGGACCAACCAAACAGCTGCAGAAATGAGCAGATACAACTTGGTGACACTGGGAATCAGTGAAACTCATTGGACTCAAGCTGGAAAGCAATGTTAGGTACAGGAGAGATGCTTCTTTACTCTGTTCATAAAGAAAATATTCTCCACATACTCAAAAAATTTCTCTGATGCTGCCCAAAGAGGAACGAAAATCACTTATACGATGTGAATCTCATGGATCCAGAATCATCAAAGCATCATTCAAAACAAAGGGGGGAATCATAATGAATGCTATCCCACCAACGGTAGCAATCACAATGATGAAGATCAGTTTTACGGAAGGATGCAATCGATCATAGTGAAGTCTATTTACTTTTTTGAACACACAGCTATTGGTACAAGGATGCACCAAATAGATATGCGCCACATAAATCATTCGATTTGTGTGAGGGCGGTGATACTACCCAGGTGCCAAACTGAAGCAGGTAGTTTTCTTAGGAAGCCACACCGAGAGACTTCGATCTAAATATCTGACCCGCAAGGCAGTCAATCAACATTAGGAGATGCGGTTCCATGGTAGCCAGTGACCAACAATAGGCTCATACGCCATTCGTTCCTTCAGGATCCTGGAGCACATGTGCGTGATTGGTTTGGAATGAGGGTTTTCCAACTCCTCTAGGTGGGCTCTCCGTGTCCACCAAACTTGTTGAAGCGTCGGACATTCGTTTTTCTATCTGGATTATTTTCATGAAAGTATTTCTGTGATCATAATTAAAGTTACTGAGAGAAACATATCAATAATTATATTAGCAAAATAACTTGTCAATTATGATACTGATTTGTTTAAATCGGTGCTTATTTTCTGCAACCAATTAGATAACTACTGCTAAGCATTGTGAATAGGGTAATCGTGTATTAAATTAGAGTTTAACTCCATTATAAACCGTGAATTTCAGAGTTTAACAGCATTTGATAATGACAACTTGGGAAAATTGATAAGAAAAAGGAAATTTGTAAGATTAAGATGAAACAGAAAATTTATCTAAAATGAATTCGTTGAAGTACAATCCATAGTAAAGCATGATAAAAAAATATAGTACTACTGACCAAAATAATTCATGGCAGAAATTGTAAACTAACCCTTGAAATGTTTTGAAAAAAAATTACATTTTAAATTAATTTCGATAGCCTTTGCATATGTACTTCATTGCGTGTTACTTAAGACAGTAAAAAGTCGAAATTACAATAAATAAGTTTTATAAAGCAGTGTAAAGAATAAGTATCATGATTTACAGTTAATGATTTGGATCGGGATTTAGATATATGGTTTTCGTCACGAGTTGACATCGACTAAAATGCGAAAAGGCTATTTTGACAAAAGGGTGAATGAATTTCGCGCCAAAATCCAAGACCTGTTTTTCGAAATCTGATTGGTTCATCCATAAATTTTAGTTTCGCCCTGTTTATAGTTTGATAATCTGAAGCACTGTTGTTAGTTATTTTTTTTAAAGTCGAACTCTGTAGTCTCATAGCCATTGCATGAAATCTATATGAACTGTTGATACGTACACGCCATATTTGTAGGTGGACGTAACTGTAAGTAAATAAGTGTATACACGAACTCAAAAGCGAGAATAACAAAAGGAAGCTTTATCCGACAGTTTATAAAGCGCATAGGACGCAATCAAGGATAATAATCAAAGTATTTCAGAAAAAGCCGATAATTCACAAGTATGGAATTCAAGGTAATTTGATGACTAAGACATAAAGCTATGTCACAGATGTATATATGAGGTTTGACATATCCGACTTGTGGTTGATTACTTTAGAGCTAAATAAATTACATTAGTTGACTATTGAAAAATTACCAAGTTTTTTATGCGGATCAGATAAGTTAATTCGAAAATTTGATGGAGGAGGGTAATAAGTTCTATCAGTCATTTTATCCAATAATGTAGCCAAATGATAAATTGTTTTCAGTAAGGAATATTAATAATGAAAGTGTTGTTTGCAGAACTATCAGCAATGAGAACTACGCACTTTATATCGACTTGATTAGAAGCATCAAATGTTTGAATGGTAATTTAATACATGTGTTTATTTACCTATTCATGTATGTTCTCGAATTAAACGATAATGAATTACGTTGGTATAATCAACATCGGATCACATGTGTTCGTAACCCGATAGTTGTCCCATTCCAGCCATATAGGTTGGTAAAGCTGATTGGCTTATATAGACATCTGATGACACGACGCAACTACTGGGGCTCAATAACTGTTTTTTTCCTTGATCTTTCTTTTTCTAATCTCACATCCAGTGACTGCAGACCATTTATGAACCATATAGCAATGTCATCGGTTGAAATCATAAATCCATTGAAGCTAGACCACCATGGAAAACCTGGAAGCACTGGACGGCCGTTTCGTTCTGATATCGGACTCCTCAGCAGTGCGCATCCACGATCCCGCTCCTCGCGAGATTCGAACCCAGGACCTATCAGTCTCGTGGCAGGCGCTTAACCAAATAGACCGCTGAGCCGGCATTCAACGGTGTTAATGTCTAACTTTAACCAATCCACGAAGTTGCGCCACCGTATAGCAATGATTAATTATACCTTTCCATATTGTGAAATTTCTTTGTACATTGTTCACAGGAACATTTATGTAATTGGTCTTTTGCGCTATGTTTCTTATTGTTGTTTTTCACGCTTATCTAAACTCCAGGGTCTGTTTGCTTATATTCCGTCTTTTTCTGTCCAAATTCATCTATTTTATGTCTTATCAGCCATACTTGTGTTTCTGTATCCTTATAGATAGTATTTTACAGAACATACATATATGTCTATTTTTATGACTGGTGTTTCTTTATTCCCATGATCATTTTTTTAGTAATGACGCATTTCTTTATTGGTGGTAGCAAACATTGAAGTGCGACTTTCACTCAGACATGTGATTATTAACTATCATTTTCGAACTATGGTGAGTTTATAATCATTAGATTTGTCTAGTTTTAGCTTGGTTGGGATGCCTAACCAGTTATTAGTTAGGTATTCGTTAAGTGATTATATATCTGCTTTTAGTTGTCTGATCCAACTCCTGTATGGACTTTTCGTACTTTAAAATTAACTTTCTATCATGCTGTTAAATATTTTGCATATGATGTTATTCTTCCTTTGTTTGACTGTATGCTATAAGTTCAGTCTATTTTATCGGGTTTTCTCAGATAATTTTGATAGCTTAGTGTTCTCTTTTAATTCATCTACTGTTAATTAAAATAACCCATTGTGTCATTGAATAAAAATAAAGAGAATTCAACGAAGAAAATTTTCTTTTCGACGAAATCATTTACTTAAGTTGTGCATTTGTATTTATAGTTAGAAAATATATGTCTATCGAAGGAGAGAAAAGATTGCACCATAAAGTGATTCGAGACTACACTTAACAAACGAGGTTACGTAACAATTAGGAGGTTAGAGAAGAATATAAGGATGAAAGTAATTTACAGGTCAGAATTATGAAAGATAACTGTCCACTTGATAGATGTGGAGAAAAACGAAAAACATAAAGGTCATAATAATAACTGAATAATTATCGTGGAAAATTGTTAAAAGATAATAATAAATGATTACGCTTTAAAATTACAAAAGACTAATTTGAAAACAAGAAAAACTAAAACATACTATAGGAGGGAATTAGGATTAAGGAAGGTTGAGAGGTTGGACATATCGTTTTCGTATGCAGAGTTCGGGCTTGAATTGGTGGACCACCAATGCTTCAGCAGTACATAACATTTTTTACTCGATCTCCCTTCGATTCCGTCCCTTTGACTGCGTAGATTATTTTCAAAGAAGACAACTTCAGAGAGATGTGTCCAAAGTTGGTTAAATGCTCCTGTATTAAATTGGTCACTGTTTTGTATTCTCCTTTTAAAATCCATATCGAGTAGTGTTCTGAGATATGTTTGTGCGGCCAATATAATCTGTCCCAGAGGAGCACGTTCAATCTCTCATCCTTCCTTAATCCTAATTCCCTCCTATAGTATGTTTTAGTTTTTCTTGTTTTCAAATTAGTCTTTTGTAATTTTAAAGCGTAATCATTTATTATTATCTTTTAACAATTTTCCACGATAATTATTCAGTTATTATTATGACCTTTATGTTTTTCGTTTTTCTCCACATCTATCAAGTGGACAGTTATCTTTCATAATTCTGACCTGTAAATTACTTTCATCCTTATATTCTTCTCTAACCTCCTAATTGTTACGTAACCTCATTTGATAATTGGAGTTTCGAGTTTCTATAAGACATTTAATTTGTTTTTTCTTAACCAAATAGATCACTGGATTTTATAAGAAGTTGTTTTCCGGTTAAAAGTGTTGGCACAGTGAACATGTATATGTATATGAAATAAATCTGTTGCTTTTTTTAAAAAAAAATTAATTTACGACAGTCATGAACAAGCTTTTCTCTAAAGAAAAGGACCCCGTGGATGCGCACTGCTGAGAAGTCCCATACAAGGACGAAACGGACGTCCAGTGCTTCCAGGTTTTCCATGATGGTCTAGCTTCAATTGATTCATGATCTCAATTATTGAAAAAGGATATAAGTTAATAAATGATTATGCTTTTATCTTTTATTAAACAATTACCTAGCCTTTTAAGTTATCGTGAATGTCTACTAGAACAATAATTAAATTGATTGACTATACATTACACTCTATTTTATTTAAGTTTGTAATACATTCATCAACAAACATCTCAGAAATTTATACTCATAGTTTCTAAGCCCATGTTTACTCAATATCCAAATGAACTTAAGCAACTAAGTGTTCTATTGTAGAGAAGATTAAAGGGGATTATGAAGTTAAGTAATTAGTCTTTATTAATGCTAAATTTTAAATCAATACAATCAAGCTTATTAAGTGGATTTAACAGAATAATGCGAATAGACAGCAAGTAAGAATTGTTGTTCACCAGTACAATATATCTTACTAAACCGAAAGAATACCAGAGAAAAATCAGTTAGCAACAATGAAAACTATTATATATATTTTTAGTCGACTTAAAATTACAATGAAAAGTTTAGGGACGGCCCCCGGTGAACTCAAGGAAGCTCTGACAGAGCCGAAGACATTCCATCCAATCATCATTTGAAATAACATTCCAAACTCTCGACGTGTAGCTTCCCAATTGGACAAATGCTAAAACATACTACATGCGGATTAGATGATTATAATGATGATTTCGTTTTTCACTAAAAACCATAAATACTTAAGTGTTTTGTACGATATTTGACATTGTTTGAAATAAGATTATTTCCCACTCATCTTCTGTCTTTTAAATTGTGATTTGGAAGGTTCCGGCATTCAAATACTCAAGTAGTACGCGGTATAACAGAAATTCAAGTTCTGGATATAACAAGAAAATTATCGAATAATTTATGTTGAATGACACAACAGCAGAATAAACTGTTTGGTGAAGTTAGCAAAACCATTTAACAGCCTAAATTAAAATTCTACGTAGAAAAACTTTTGTCTCACTAACTATCAGGTTGAAGTATGGACATTTGTTCAAAGTAATTTTTATAATAAAATATATTTTTCTTTTAGTTCTCGCCAGCTTGGATAGTTAGTTTAAAAAAACTATTGATTTGTGGACATTGATAGAACAAAACAATAAAAACCAATAACTACAATAAGTTGTATTCAATTTCAAACTTAAGTAAATAGAAAAGAATGTATAGGAGATAGATTTTCTAAGTTGTTTCTCTTATCTTAAGTAGAGAAATATGAGAATTACTTGAATTTCAAATTTGATTCAGTAAAGTAAAACAACTTTGAAAAATGAATCATATAAACAAATAATGTTCAAAGGTAGACCACCATGGAAAACCTAGATGCACTGAATGACCATTTCGCTCTATTGTGGGGCTCATCAGCAGTGCGTACCCACGATCCCGCTTCGTGAGATTCAAACTATGGTGGTCTAGCTTCGATTAACTCATGATCTCAACTATCGAAATTACTATAATATCCACAGAAACCTCTTCTGATACAAATAATGTTTACTTTATGATTTTTGACTGCAAAACTGATATGTCCTAGAATCCAATGATTATTAGAGTTTTATTATTTGAATTACACGAAATTAAAAAATACGCTACTAACTAATAGTACATTTCACTCCAAACGCCATTGCGTTTTCCACTTAGCTACTGAGTTTAGATAACCACCTCACTGCACAAGCTAGTAGCTATCAGGACTTAGTACCTAGTGGATAACGTAATGGTGTTTGAAACGAACGGTACTGGGTTCGAGCACCGGAGTCAACATCAACTTTCAGATGTAGCTACATCCATCTGACGAGTCCCAAATGGGACGAAACGTGCGTCTTGGATTCTACTGCTGGCCACCATCCGTCTCTGATTATAATGTTTGTGACTTAATGACAGTACCAAGGCTGTCCGCACAGGATGCACATGTATCAATAAGAGACTGTTCACGTGGAGTCCTAAACATCAATGAGAAGATACAAAAATGAATTATTATGAAAGTTATTATGTACAAGTATATACTAAAATAACCCAAGGTTATGATGTATTTGACTTAAATAAAGCTAAACAATAGAGTGATAGCTGAGATTCTTCACAATTCTATCTGACCAACACCTATGGAAGTGTAACTTCTTTTATCCCTCAAGATCAATAGGTTTCTTTATACATAATCTTCTGATTTTAATTCTATTCTAGCCTAGTTGCTTAATATAATCAATGACAAATCTTCACTGAGTTGGACAGAAGATTGAGAACAACTTGATCACTATTGGTTTAAACAGTTTCGACGTTAAATATAAAGTTTGTTCACGTTTAGTTCACGACGCAAATGGTAATGGGAGGTCAGTTCACTAAATTATCAGAGGATATTTTAAGTATGAAACAACCACCTATTATAGGAATGATATGTAACCTGTTAGCTATCTCGAAATATTGAATGAAACCTTATTAATTACTCGTAAAGTCAATGTTTACAAAAACACAATTAACCTAAAACTGATGTTTAACACTTCGTTTCCAATAATAAATGATGAATATCGACATTCATGGGGCTTTTTCAATATTTGAGTATATATTCCAACTATGGAATGATGATAAATTTGCAACAATCTACTGATGTTTACACATTTCAATATCATACATAAATTAAAATGACATTACATAACTACATGGATAATTTTCTTCAATTGAATCGGAAGTTTATAAATGTAAAATAATGCTTTGATTTGGCATATAACAATAAAGTTAGTTTAATGTGACTTATGTTTTTTTCTAAATAAACAAAAACCAATACGAAAAGTACATCTTTTAAAGTAATAAGAATAGAAATAAACAAAAAACGTTGGATTTAGAGTTACCGATATTGGTGATAGGACATTTATTCCGTAGACTATTTTTCATAAGAACGATTTTATTGTGTTTTAGAAACAATAAGTTTTAAGCTGATTTTCACACCTAGCCATGTATGACAATGTATAGAAATGTACTAGCAAATAACCATGGGAACGTGTATTAAGTTTTACAAACATATTCATTTGAAGCTTTTTATGCATTTCCACAAATCTGTAATATATATATATATATATATATATATATATATATATATATATATATATATATATATATATATATATATATATATATATATATATATATATATATATATATATATATGGTAACGAGGTACTTTGATGTTTAGCCGATAGTGAGCTATGTTTTCAATCAATTTTATTTGCGTCAACTGGCCTAATTTGAATGAGTTTACCTTGAATTGATATTCACTTTCATATGGAAATAACACTATTTATGATAAAAAAATGCATGAGAATTTATCTTCATCTTGATTTTAGCTTAATGGTATTATCAGTATGGGGATTTGTGGAGATTTCAAACAATCATGTGCTCATTCGTGACTAGCTTCAAGATGTAACTCCTGGGGTTCAGTGATAATCCATCATCAGTGGAGTCCAATTCGCATTAGGTGTCAGGCAGATATCCATCTCAGACAATGGATGAAGGGTTGAGAAAGACCATGGATCATCTGAAGTAAGACATTAATACCGACTCAGTGGGATAGACTTTAAGCGTTTGTGCACGAGACTGAAGGTCCTAGGTTCGAGTGGCATACTCATTAATGGGGAGTGAAGCGGCCATCCAATGTTTCTAGTCTTTTAATAGTGGTCTAGCTTAGATTGATTCGTGGTTTCAACTGTGTAAATAATATTACTTTCAAATTTATGTCAACTGAAAGATAGAACGTAAGTAAAATAAATTTACTGATTAATACTTTTACATACTGACTCATTAAAAGATTATTAATCCTAGTTTTGAGTTTCAACCGAATTATGTTTTTTCTATTTAAAGAACAAAAATATATGAAATAATATTTTTTCACCATTCTAGGATTTATAACCTTAAGAATTTGCAGGAACTGCTGAACTTGAATATCAGTTATCATTGCAAACTGTCATGTACTCTTTAATAATTAATAACTCTAGAAATATTTATTTAGGGTAATGATGACTACAATTTAACACCGAATTCTAGAATTAATGGTTGAAATTAATAAGTATAAGGAAAACATATTACTACTTGAGATGAAAAGAATGACAATATAATCAACTAACTTATCAAATGTCCGATTAGAAATTATGGAATAAATGAAATTCTTTGAATTAAGTAAGCACGAGATTGTGATAATAAAGTTGATCTTAAATACACTTTTTAACATATAAGTATGAAAGAAAAGATTAAAACAAATCAAAATATTATCAACATATTATTTCTAACTGCAAATACTTTTTTAAAAACTGTCTGCTAAGAGCATGACAGTCAATACATGATACCGTGATGAAGATATGACATGTGTATTTGGGGAAACCATAGGGAATATGGAAGCGATAGACGGCCCTTTCGTCCTAGTATGGGACTTCTCAGCAGTGCTCATCCACGATCCCACCGGCAGGATTTGAACCCAGGACTTATCGGTTTCGCGCTAACGTCGAACTTCTAGACCACTGAGGACTCAGTAGCCAAGTGGTTAGCGCGATAGCGTTTGAAGCGAACGGCAATGGGTTAGAGTCCCGAAGTGAACATCAACTATGAGATGCATGCACATCCAGCTGATGATTCCCAAATAGGATGAAACGCGCGTCCTGGACTCCACTGCTAGCTACTAAATGTATTTTCACTGGAACTTAATTGTTTGACTAAATATTTACATTTTTCATTATTCATACAAAATAGAACTTTGTTAATAGCTTAAAAAGTTATTCAAATATACGAGCAGGTCATGGCAATTTATCAGTATAGGGATTGTGAGAATTATTAAGTTTTTGATTGGGATCATGAACCGATTGATGTTAGACCACCGTTGGAAACCTGGAAGCACTGGACGGCCGTTTCAACCTATTGTGGGACTACTCAGCACTGCGCATCCACGATCCCGCTCGCGGGATTCAAACACAGGGCCTTCAGTCTTGGGCACGAACGCTTAACCTACTGGACCACTGAGCCGGCATCCAATGGTGTTAGTGTCTAACATCAACCAATCCAAGAAATTGCTTGACCATCTTCCATTGTACTGTCTCTACCCGACACGGATCAGCTGCACTGGTCACGGCCTCTCACTAGAATTTATATGACAAATAATTAGGTTCTTTATTATTAATTTAACTTTCAATTATTTATCATAATTGTAGACAGCATTGTTTATTAATTATTGACAATTAAACTCAGCTTATATCAGTGATTACTATTACAAAATATATTTTTTTAAATGAATAGCTTGATCATATTGATTTTTTAATGTTTGATTTATGCGCTCATCAATCATTAATTTTTAACCAATATTATATTTATTTATTCTTTGGTACTGTTCAAATTCTATCAATTAAAGTTAAATGTACCCGCTAGTCTAAATGACTGGATATTGTGTGCACTATATTTTGGTGTTGTGTAGTTTAATGTAGTTGAGGTAGCCAATCGTTATTTCTCAAACTGTATAGCTGAGTGGAGTGGATTAAAATAGCGCATGGAAAATGAGTACCCTCAAGATTATGGTTAAGTCCTGCTAAAGAATGCCAATTAACACAAAACCCAGGTTTCGGATTTCCTATCAATTACCTCCAACAGCTTAACAGAAATAATTCTGGATAGATTTATCTTTGGAGATTATTTGTAAGTTAGTAACTTTTTTAGTGTTATCTATTCATTCTCAATCGATCAAGAGTTTACATTTGGTTTTTTTAGTTATTTACCTTCCAACTTATTATTGCTTTATGATGGATATTGTGATACAGTAGTGTGTGAAATGAAAAATTGATTTGCTAATCGATCATTTATTACGGTTTTAAAATTGAGCTTTGATAACTAGATCATAAGCAAAACGATGTTGCATAAGGTTGAATACGCGAACGTGTACTTGATTTCTGTGTAAACTGGATAAAAATGTTTTATTTTAAAAATCATTATATTTGAAAGTAATTAAAAAAATTGTAACATATAAGAAACTGTTGAAGAAGGTAGAATAGCCGTTCAGAAATAATTTCGATAAAGTAACAATTCAGTTGAATAATTTTAGTCTGTTTGGGACATGTTTTTACATATAATAAGTAAACGTGGTGATTTGAATTAATATAAGTTTGATATTTAATTTTGCTAAACACTTTATTAGATTGACAACTACGTGACTGAGCTACAAATGGATATTGGGATTGAAAAACATTATTGATTATAAAGTAAAAATTATTGGATAATTTGAACTTTGTTACAATAGATCATTGGTTGTGTTATGAGTTTTGTTATTATCAATCAACTGTTATATAATAAGTCATTAGATACGTTAATTTTTTTCTGGTTAGGGCTTTTTTAGCGAGTTATTTTTCTACGGGATGAGGTCGCTAACCCCATGCCTAACCCTCCTCCTTTATTCTGGCTTGGGATCGGCAGTAGCTCCCGGAGGGACTCCAGGTGGAGGCAAATAATAATTTTAGATTTTTAATGTACATTAAGTTAGTTAGTTAATTACTCAACGAGCAGTTCTATGTGGAAGCGATCATTTTGGCTACCAAAGTAATTTCACGATTTCGTCAAACTAATTGACTCTTGATAACATGACTAAATATTATTCTAGAGTAACAAGCCTTTTTTAAATATACATTAGCGAATCAATGAAGTTTATTGTAAACATGAGCAAGAAACTTGAAGTAGATGGAACTTGTTTTTTGAGAAAGAAGGAAATAAAATGCCACAATATCTTGAAAAATTTGAAGGTGATATGTTTAATAGTGAATCCACGAATTGGTTCTAATAGATGAAAAATTAAGTAGAGTGAAGTAAATAATTAACTGAATAGTTTTACTGATAAGAAACGATAAGTATGAATTACTTGAAACTTTTGAAAGTACTCAATTCTGATCGATTGGGATTATTGTGGTTATGAAAGATGTTTGATCACTTCGTTATAAACAGTGTTATATTACTTCAGATTTAAAATCAGGAGATTGTTCCAACCAACATGAAATCAACGAACTCTAAGCGTCTAACGTTCACTAAATTGAATAATCGTGTTGGCTTACATGGTTTATTACCCACTTAGTAAATTCCGCCAACTGAGCAAATTGTCGACAAATAATTGATGTATTAAGCAAGTAGTTGGGCTTAAAATAAACAACGGACTTGTCTTTAATGACTTTTTATGCCATGACTATTCATTACTAGTTTTAATCAAGCACTAACTAATTAAGCAAATTAATGTCACATTTAAACACAAAGTAGTTGAGTTTTTCAGGTCTCTGTTATTCTCTCGCTTATCGACGAGATCGAAATACTTTTAATTCAGTTAATTCCTTTCTTGAAATGAACCGTTTTTTAATTAATCACCTTACTCATTAAGAAAGTCATTCACATACGAAAAACTGGGTAGATTTCAAATCTTCGACTATAATTGATTGTGATTCGCTTACGGAGAATCGATCGTATAAAGCATAAACGTCGGAAAATATCTCATTGACTTAATGTTATTTTCTGTAGAATATTCTTTGTGTAACCTGGATAACTACTGAACAGATTATTTATCGATGAGAAACCAAGGTGTTATTTGTATTCATTTAGTGACTACAAGTGAAAGTGAAGAAGAAATACATAAGTAGTAATAAAAATATATCATCATGAAGGAAAATTAGAAGGAATGCTGCAACCATTATGAACTCAGTTATTGATTATCTCAACTTTTGGTCAAATTAGTGTAATGCTAGACCTACAACTGTACTCAAGTTTTTGATGATAAAACCACTTCAACTGATCTTTTTGATATTTGGTATAACTTTGTGAAAGTATTCTAGCGTAGCGATAAAATAAGAATGGATAGAAAATTCACAAACCAAGGCACTGATTGATTTTCACTCCCTTTTTTTACAATGCTCAAATGAAGAATTATAATAAAGATTAAAGAAATAATCATTCAAATACAATGAAAACAAATTAGTGACAAGTTAGATGTGAAACTATTGTATACTGAGATGGTGGAGAAGATTTGTAGCTCAGGTGGATGATTTTGATGGAGTTGTGTTCTCTGAGCTGGATGGTTTGGTCGTAGAGCTTTCATCGTTCTTCTGAACGACATTATCAGCACAAACTTCAGATAGAAGTGAAGTGTTCGAATTTCCCCACTTCACTTCTATCTGAAGTTTGTGCTGATGATGTCGTTCAGAAGAACGATGAAAGCTCTACGACCAAACCATCCAGCTCAGAGAACACAACTCCATCAAAAACTATTGTATACCAAATCAGTGGTTGAAAAGTTGAGGACTTGTTGTAAGATCTACGTATTCTGAATTTGATCATCGATAAATCGTGAATCTGCACCATTGAAGAGTCTCACACGGAGGTAAAACAGTTTTTTTATTACTTAATGTTTTACAATGGTTATCTAATTTAGAACAATCCCTATTCTAAACCATAAAATTCACTAATCTTCACAATGTCCCTATAGAAACATGTAAAATAATTTACTAGAATGGGGATTTGTAGAGATTATAGTAATTTTAATAGTTAAATTCATGAGTTGATCTAAGTTAGACTATCACTGAAAACTTGGAAGTATTAGATGGTCGTTTCGTCCTGGTATGGGGCTCTTCAGTGGTGAGCACCTACGATATCGCAGTCGGTTCATGGTCTTGCGCAACCCTTCATCCATTGTCTGACATGGATAACTATCTCCTTCCAACACCCATCGGACTCCACTAGAATATCAGAAGTTACATCTTTAATCTATTGACTAATGAGCTCATGATTATTATCAGAATAAATATTTGTGAAGATTGTAGTAATTTTAATAGTTGAAAAGAATTTGCCAAAATTATCTAATAGAAAATATTTTTATTTATGATAAATAAGATTATAAGACAATAGTAACATATGGAATTATTTATCTAATTCATAAGAAAGAGAATAACATCTCCATTTTATTTTTGAAATATTAGCAGTAAATATTTGTATTAAGTAATTCCATGTAGTCCATAAATATGTTTGTTCATTCGTTTATTTGTACATGTGTGTGTACCCTTGCTCTCTTGTGGATCATAGAAGAATTTGAAAAAATAAACGACAAGAATGATGATAAGTAAATAATTCTTATCACAGTTTATCACTGGTTCATTTTTGCTTCTTATGTACAATGTATATTTGTTTAAATTTATTGACAATAGGATAAGAAGCGAAACATGATTTTGCTGATAGTAATAATAATAATAATTGTTGTAATGTTAGTTATGAAAATTACTCATCCATCTGTTTCTGTTTACATTGTTTTCACATTCAAAAAGACGACGAAACAAAACAACAACAACACATTTCGCCAAACTAAAAATAAAGATAAGATTTTCTTTTAATTCTTCTTCTTCTTCTTCTTCTTCTTCCTCTTATTATTATTATAGAAGAAATCATAAATAAACTTGGTTGATACCTGGGATTCAAAGATGAGAATATTGTTACAATTTTTGATTCTTAATACCTTGAACCATTAGATTGTTAATATTATTTATTCATACGATTTATTATAGGTTCTCAGAAATATCCCAAGTTTTATTTCACTAAATCTTTTTTAAAAAATGCTAAAAATTTTTATAATAAAGTAATAAATTACTGGGTTAAAGTTGAGTTGTAGTTATCAGAATTATGGAAATGTATTTTTAATCATGTAGATGATTACTTAGTTAAGTAATTTATAATATTTTTAATTGTTGAGATCATGAGTCAATTGAAGCTAGACCACCATAGAAAACCTGGAAGTACTGGATGGCCATTTCGTCCCATTTTGGGACTCCTCAGTAGTGAGCGTCCACGACCCCGCCTCGCGGTATTCGAACTCAGGGCCTGTCAGTCTCGCACGCGAGCGTTTAACCACTAGAGTAGTGAGCCGGCATCCAATGGTGTTAATGTCTAACATCAACTAATCCACGACAGTGAGCGACACATCCACTATTGTGTTCAGTGAGTTACTCTCTCACAGTGCTTTGAGTACTTTCAGGTTTTTCATGATGATCTAGCCTCTATTGATTCCCAATCTAAACTATTAAACTTAGTGTAATATACACAAAACCCTTTCTGATATTAATTTATAATAATTTATTTAGTGCAGTGTATTCAAGCTGTAATTCCTGAATATGTAGATTATTTCAACAAGTAACATTGTTTAATTCATTGACTTATTTATAAATACTGTATATTGATTGTTATGAAATAATAATTATGAGTGTATCCTTATAGAATATAACGATGAAGTTATTTATATCAATTAGGTGTGTAAAAAAGTTTTTGTTTATGAATACTTTATTGAAATCTTTAAACTATTACATATTGTTTTTGATTATCATATACATTGTCATACTATGATCATTGGTAGAATCCTTCACAATTAGTTAGCAATGAGTAGTTGTGATTATAAATTCTATACATTTCAAGTTACTGAAATAAATGTAAAACAAGAACGAAGATTGGTGCACTAATCTTCGTTCTTGATCTCTTTAAAATAATAGAGGGAACTATGTGTGTGAAATTTCTCAAAATGTGTCTCCCTGCACAGTGATTCATGTTAGTGAATCGCCTGGTGACAATACGCTGAAAAAAGTCCAGAGAAATGACTCGACTTAAATTTTTTAATGAATACCTCAAGTCATGCCGTTTCCCATGTCAATTCTTAAAATCCTTACGCTCATGTGAACTTTTGCCTTGTCTTAAAAATCTTCAGCGCATCACAAAATCTCACATAGAATCAACAAATTTACTGGTTAAACGTTTGAGGGTAGAACTAATGCCTTTGATGAGTTGGTTAACGATCTAAATATCATACGTCGCATAAAATTTTTCAACTTTATCCAAAGTCTGCAAAGCGAAACATGCAAGAATTTCCATGTAACTTTGTCAAAGACTCTTTCAAAGGAACACTTATGCTTTGGTTTTCCGGAAAACCCCGAAAAATTTCTCTATAATCTATTAACAGTGAAGTTAAATAAAATAGAAACAGAAGCTTTATCGCTTGGATTTAAATTTCATATCTCAAAAATACATGCCGACATAATCAACACTTTTATTTCACCAATCTTCGTTCTTGCTATCTTTTGTATAATAAAGGGAACTATGTGTTTGAAATAAATGTAGAAATTGGATTCATTCTTTTGTGTATTTTTAAATAATTCTTCAATTGTTGATAATTCGTGATAGAGATTACTTATAAATTTTGTCTATGGATTTTGATATTTAAAATAAGTTTATCATTTTCTTGATTGAGATCATGAACCGATTGATGTTAGACCACCGCGAGTCGGGATCGTGGATGTGCACTGCTGACGAGTCCCACAACAGGACGAAACGGCCGTCCAGTGCTTCCAGGTTTCCAACAGTGGTCTAACATCAATCGGTTCATGATCTCAATCAAAAACTTAATAATCTCCACAACCCCTAAACTGATAATTATCATTTTTTGTCAGATTATATTCAGCAACTCACAAGTTTTAGTTTTTCGAAGTCAAACTTTCTAAGTGAGTTGAAAATATACATACAAAATGAATGAACTTGGAAGTTCATGTACAATTACATCTGTATAGTGTACCAAAATTACAGATCTAGAAACAAATGATCGCATGATGATCATAAGTTGATAATGATTAGGAATTATTTAAGCTTAATTATCAAAAATAAAATTACGAACTAGAAAGAAATCCAAAAAGTGATGAGCTAAAAAGTCTAAAATTACAAAGTAACTATTATTCTCCTATTTGATTACTTCGTTACATCACTTCTTTCGACCCCTATCTAGTTATTAAATTCATTTTTTAGCTAAGAGCTTCAGTTATTTTAATCCACACCATCATTAGTTTTTGTTTATTACTTAACTATTTATATCCACACCTAGGATTTCGCTGCTAAAATTTTTTTTCGAGTTCTTTTGAATATAATATATAATTGTAATACTTTATTTCACTGTTTAACTTTATCTATATCACACTGTGACCATGTTACCATTCGAGCTACTATGAGGAAACAATTATCGATTGCTACTTTCTTTTTTAAAAAATAGTTATTTAGATGAAGTCACTTTGCGATATTGACTAATTTGTTTGCGCACTGGAACTTTTAAGAAAATCATATTCCCCTTTCAATTTTTCTGGTACCGAAGATAAATACATGTTTCGTGATTCCGAAAAATTCTTATAACTGAAGCTTAATAATTAAGTAGTGGAAAGCTAACGGATGTCAAAAACATTAGTTATTATTTAGTGAGTAACTTGCAAATACAACAGACGAAATTTGTGTATGAATTGGCTTCAAAATATTTTATCTAATATACGTACCACCAATAAAATGCAAAACAAAAAAATTTACAAAAAAATGCTGAATTTAATTAATGATATAATTGGTGCTTCTAAGTCCATTACTAAGAAACATGATAACCTCTTAGTCTATTCGTTTACTCTATTGAGATGGTGGAGAAGATTTGTAGCTCAGGTGGATGATTTTGATGGAGTTTTGTCCAAAACTCCATCAAAACATTACTCTACTCTTAAATGTTTATATAAATACTCATAAAACAAATCTTGAAATGTTAGAGTGTTCGGGATATTAAAACCATTTTATTATTGAATAGAATTAATCTATTTGATATAGAAGCCTCTCGGGCCTTACTTACTACGCCTGTTACTCCTGGTGAAGGAGTATAGACTGCCCATCAGGAATCTTCATCCAACTCTGTCCTGAGCGATCCTTTCCAGTTCATTCCAGTTGCTATTCATCCTTTCGATGTCTGCTTCCAATTCTCGACGTAGTGTGTTCTTTGGTATTCCTCTTTTCCGTTTCTATTCAGGATTCCAAGTTAGGGCTTGCCTTGAGATGCAGTTTGGTGATTTTTGTAATGTATATCCTATCCACTTCCACTGTCTTTTCCTAATCTCCTCTTCAGATGGAAGCTTGTTCGATCCCTCCCACAGTGGGCTATTACTAATGGTAACCGTTCAACGGACACTGAGTATCTTATGCAGACAATTATTTATAGGTACTTGTACTTTCCTGATGATGATTGTGGTATTTCTGGAAGTTTCAACTTCATATAATAAACCCAACTATCTTGACATTCGTATTAAAGATTTTTGACGTTGATGTTGGTTGACAGACAGTTGTTTTGAGTTGCATATGTTATTCAACTGTAGGAATGCTGTTATTATTTCGCCAATCGTCGTCTTTCTATCTTCATCAGATACTCCTTGTTTATCGATTATGCTGTCTAGGTACGTGAAATTTTCCACCTCTTCCAGAGTTTTTCCATTAAATGTGACTAGGCTGGTGTTCTTCGTATCATATTTAAGGATTTGTTGAGGCCTACTAATGCAGAGGTTTTTATCACATTGACTGTTTCCATCTGCATCCGAAGCTGTGTATGGGATGGAAGAGCTAGGTCACCTGAGACGTCCAAATAGTCTAGTTGATTCCGAGCTGTCCACTATATTCCGTAATTCCTCTCAGATAAGGAGATGGTCTTCGTAATTCATTCAACCATCAGAAGAAAGAGAAAGGAGGAGAGTAGACAGCCTTGTCTGGCTCCAGTCCTCACTTGGAATGCATAAATCAGCTGACCTCCGTACGAGCCTTTGCAGTGTAACTCATTGTATGAAATCCGGATGATGTTGACAATTTTTACAACTAATTACTGCATGGTTCCGAAGAAGGTTCCATAATGATCTCCTATCCACACTGTCAAACGTCATCTCATAGTCAAGAAAGTTGGTTAGCGTACGACTGATCCTTATGGAGTCCATCATGTTTGTCTCGAAGCTGGACGTCTACTGAATCTTTCATCCGATTCAGCAGCACTGTTGAAAACATTTCGCGGTTCCGATAGTAGTGTAATGCCTCTGTAGGTTTCACATTTGTTCAGGTTTCCTTTCTTTGATATCTTGATGAGATATCCTCCTATCCGGTCCATCGGCACTTGTTCTCCTTCCAAAAACTTCCTGAATTAATGTGTAACATGTTTACAGTTGGTTCTGTGTCTGACTTCAGTGCTTCAGCTGGTATATTGTCAGGTCGTACTGCTCTCCCACTCTTGAGTTGTCTGATGGTCATCCTGATTCCTTCGATCGTTGGTAGAGTAGCAACTATAGGAGGGACTGAAGTTGCTACTCTGATGTCATGTAGGTTCAGTGGGGCTGGTCTATGTAAGAGTTCCTCGAAGTGTTCCACCAACCTGTTTCTCTGTTCTTGAATCTGTGATTGTATTGCCTTCTTTGTTCTTGACTGATATCTCTGGTTTACTATATTTCCCAGTCACTTTCTTTGTTGTGTCATATAGTTATCTGATATTTCCTTATTTTGCAGATTCTTCCGCTATCATTCCTAGGTCTCCAATGTACTTCTGCTCATCTTTTCTAATGTTCTACTTCACTCTCCTGCTTGTTTGTTTGTTTGTTTGGCATGTGCCTTGACTTTCTCTGTTTTTGGTAGGCTGTTGTGACTTGCTGTCTTGTTTTTCCATTCTGGAATCTTGTTCAGGTTATCGATAGAGATCCATTCTTCATGATAACGCTTCATGAGGTCTAATACCTCCTGACACATTGAAGTTAGTACTTCGTTGATCCCTTCCCAGTTGTCCTCCATAATAATTTCTTCTTTCAGTAGATCCCGTAAAGCTTGCAACCTGTTGTTGAGAGCTATCTTGAAATAGTTGATTTTGTATCTCAAAGAAAGTCTGTATTGAAACTTTGTAATGGCATTTCCCCAGTTATCCAGTGCCTCTTTAACTTCAGTTTCATCTTGATAACCACCAGGTGGTGATGGTTCTCACGTCTTTCATTGTCCTAAATTTTTTCGTGATGGAAATATGATCTATCTGGTTCTCCGTGGTGTGATCCGGTGAGATCTATGCAGCTTTGACTATGCATTTGTGTGGGAATATTGTGCCATCTATAACCATTTTGTTGAATGCACATAAATTTGCAAATATCTCACCATTTTCGTTCCTTTTCTCCAGTCAGTCCATGTCCTATGATATCTTCATATCCGGTGTTGTCCATTCCAACTTTGACGTTTAGGTCTCCTGTCATAATGATCACGTCGTTTCCTGAGCACTTCTCTATGACCAATTGCAGTCTCTCGTAAAACTGATATTTACCGTTGTCACATTAGATAACATTCATTGTTATTCTCTCCTTCTTTGTTTTGAAGGATGCTTTGATGATCCTGGCTGTATGAGATTTCCATCCTACATGTGCTTTTAGTACTTCTTTGGACAGCATCAGAGCAACCACCTGAGTTTGAAGAGAATTTTCTTCTTCATGACCAGAGTACGGCAGCATCCCTCCCGAATCTAACCTTTTCTGTCCAGCTTGGGTCTGATTCCGAGCACTACCATGTTGTATCTTCTCATACCCGGTCTCCTACATTGTCCGGAGATTCCATATACCTATATTAATTGTTTCTGCGGTTGTTAGAATGGGCATTGGCCTCGTTACCGTATTTTTTTGCAAGATTGTTTTCTACAGGATGGGGTTGCTGAATCCACGTCCAACCCTCCTCCTTTGTGTCGGTTTGTGACTGGTAGTAGCTCTAAAAGAGCTTCAGACAGTAATATGGTTTAAATATACTAAGCATTTAATGCCAACATATGTTTTAACTGCTTCGGATAACAATTTATTAAGTCAAAAAACTTCTTTTATTCACAAAATGATATTACCATATGAAACTGCATAAGTTAGATAACAAAATTCAATTAAATAAAATATATGTAATTAAATTGAATCAGAACTGTATTGTCCTCGGTGTTATGGTTTTTAACTTTTTATGTAGAATTCATCTTTTCAACGGAAATTAGATTATAAATTGATAAAAATGTACAAATAAAAATCTATCTATCAATCATAATATTGAATTGTTTCATCATTTTTCTTAGCTAATTATAATTAAAAAAAGACAAACAATGTTTGATATTATCAGTATTCTAAATAACATAGACATTAAATTCACTTGGTGTTGTTTTACTTATATGTTCCCATTGTTATTTAGGACGGCGATTGATCAGTCTCTCATTAACATATGTGCATCCTGTGCGGATTGCCTCATTGTAACCTCAAGTCACAAACTTTTTAAGCAAAGATGGATAGTAGCTTGTAGTGGAATTCAGGTCGCACGTTTCATCCTATTTGAGATGGATGTACCTATATGTACATATACAATAATTGTCATTAATCATTAATCTTTAGAAAATATAATAGTTGAATTAAAGAAAACAATTAAATCTTTATTTATTTATTTATTTATTTTGATAATGGAGTTGATAATAGTCAACAACAACAAAAAATGTCAATTATTATTATCATTAAATTAACTTCAAGTAAAATATTAAAAAAAACAATGTCATTTTTAAACTAGAAGATGGTATCATCATTATCCTTTAATTGTTATTTATGATATTATGATTTATGTAGAATGATTTATTTTATATAATTCAATAAGATCAATCAAGATAATTCTAAAATAAGGAATAATCATTTTCAACTGTTAATTTAGAAAAAAAAAAGATTATCACTTATTCATATTACAATATTGCCCAATCTTATTGAATTGTATATTTAGTATATAACATTCAATTCTAGTCATTGCTATAAATTTAGGGTCAGTTAATAATATAAATAATGTAATGAAAATTTCTATTTTGATATTTAGTAAATAATGAAAGAATGAATAAAGTGAAGAAATTTCTTTTCAATTAGTTTTTCATCAGGACTGTAAACTAATATATATATATATATATATATATATATATATATATATATATTAGAAGGGGTTTTTTGTGTGAATATATGGGGCCATTGTTTTTCTTATCAATTAGATTGGACCATGCTCATCAAAGGACTCTCCACTTTAGTGGCTCGAGATCTGACTTCAATTTGATCATATGAATGATCGTTGTCGAAATATACATGTCGCTTATCCTCGTGTATAATCATCGACTTTAATCGCGTTAGTCAATAACGAAATTAAATAAGTCAAATAACGAGAATAGACTTTTGGATACATATATTTTGTATATGAAGCGAATGGAATAGAAAGAAGAGAAAAGACGCGCAGTAAAGATGGCGGGTAAGCCAACTACCATTTAACCAAGCGTCAATCGATATTTATAGCTACACAAAAATAGGTTCCGGACATATGATGAGTATTGGGATAAGAAGTGTACACACACCTACGCGCTCATATAAAAACAATCAAGATTGATTAGCGAATAAATAACAAGGTCAGGATGTGATTCAAGTATAATGAATAGATTGGGCTGTCCAAAAGCTAGAATAAGGTATATGGGCTTAACATAATAACAGACACTACATTGTCAACACAACACACAATGTTGAATAGAACTGGACGAAAAATGTCAATAAAGCAAATGCTAAAGACTATCGGGAAATGTATTTTTAATCATGTAGATGATTACTTAGTTAAGTAATTTATAATGATTTTAATTGTTGAGATTATGAGTCAATTGAAGCTAGACCACCATGGGAAACCTGGAAGCACTGGATGGCCATTTCGTTTTATTTTGGGACTCGTCAGCACTGCGCAATCCACAATCCCGTTTCGCGAAATTCGAACCCAGGACCTATAGGTCTTGCGCGCGAGCGCTTAACCACTAGAACAGTGATCTGGCATTCAACGGTGTAAATGTCTAACTTCAACCAATACACGAGATTGCTTCACTGTCCACCATTGTTATCAGTGAGTTACTATCTCACAACAAACCTGGTTGAACTCATATTGTTTAGTTTGTAGTAGGGATTAAGTTCTATCTTTTTTTATTTGTAACAGAGTCATTAGTTCAAGTGACTGGATATTGAGGTGCATTTTGTTTAGTATAGAATGATTAGAGGCAACCAGTAGGAATTCTTTGACCCAGGAAAGTCCCAGTTTGAATTCGTCAACAGTTAGTAATTGTGCACATGCAAAAATACATGTTCCATAGGATTCCAGCACATATTACAGACAATTACTATCTTCATTTAGAGACTGTTTACTGACCAGTATCATCGAAACATACCATTTAAAGTTTCTGTATGATCATCTCAAACTGGTTAAAATGAAGCATATACTTTTATCATACATTTATCGCATATCTTAATGGTTGAACATCACTGTTCGATAACATTCAAACATTACATTTGATAATGTTATAGAATTCATATTAATAACAAATTACTTATTCAGAAACTCCCGTCACTAAACATTTTTAAAATACTGAAACATAAATATTACCATTCATTTTCATTTTGTAATTAATAATAATATATTTAAACCTATTTATCAAAAATTACCATAATTCTTATTGAATTCGACGAAAATGATCAACAGTAATTGATCATTAAACCAATTGGCGGTTAAGTTAAAATATTTGTGAATTAATAAACAAACTAATCTTTATTTCGTTTGTGATCAGTCATTAAATAAAGGAAACTCTGAAGTATATACATATATATAATCATAGGGATTATAGCCATTAAAGCAGAACGATGGGGTTGATTTTGGTGTATGAGAAATAGAAAAAAAGAACCATGAAAAGATAATAAGAGATTATATGAATTAATTTCAACTGTTATGTGAAAACACACGCGATGCTACAACGAAGAAAAAAAAGTGAATAAATAATGAAAAAGAAAAAAACATTAATATGAATGAAGGTGAAATTGCTTTTGATAAAGAATCTTTTCAATGTTTCATTCCATATGTATTTAATTAATTGTTTGTCAATATCCAAATAAATCTATATTTGTTTGTATGGATAATTTGCTTTTCATTGTTCCGGAAGTTGATATATCAATATTATATGCATCTCTCTCTCTCTCTCTCTCTATATATATATATATATATATATATATATATATATATATATATATATATAATGTAAAAACATTGTTTTCTATCTAATTCTTGTATATTTCGTCACTTCATTGTTAGTCAAATTAAATTATTCCTGTTAAACTTGTATTTAGATAAATAAATAATGAATTAGATTTCTGTTAATCAATTTAACTGTATACATTTTATTAATACTATCCAACAGAATATAATATTTATGTTTATATTATGTAAGATGAGAAGAGTTAAGTCTTTTGTTGTTATTGTTGTTGTTGAATGATTTGCTTTTACCTGTTGTTTTATAGCTTTGGAATTATTGAATATACTTTAGTTAAACTAGTAAAGTAATAAGGTAGACAAAGAAATATATTAAAATATTTTTTTTCAGAAGATTTGTGTTTTGTGATGAATAATTCATGGGTCTTTTAGTTTTGTTATTTGATTATTTTACTAAGCGTAGATGAATGATACAATCAGTAGAATGAATTTGTATTATATTGTTTGTTTGAATCTTCTCATTAATGTTTAGAACTGTACTTGATCAGTCTCTTATTAGTATATGTATATCCTATTCGGACTACTTCAATATTGCCTTAAGTCACAAGCTTTTTGAACAAAGACGAATGCTAAATAAGAGGAAAAGTACATCCTGGATTCTACTGTTAGCTACCATTCATCTTTGCTTATAATCAGTAAAATAGTTTGTTATGATAAATAGCAGGTTTTAAGATAATTATTATGGTTAATAATGTCAGTTGAATAGCGACTGGAAGCAAACAATTTTTGGAAATCTACTTCAGTGGTTATGTAACTTAAGATATTTAATGCTTAAAAATATTTCCAAAATTATTTGTAAAGTTTTTCCGAGATTTTCTTAACTTTATAGTAGATATTTGAAAATAATAATAATAATAAAGGTTTATTACATATGTAGCCTCGCTCAAATAGCTAAACTGCTTAATTTCCAAATGTGATGTCCGTGTCACTTATTACTTATATTTAAAATAGATGATCCGCTACAATTCCCATAACACGAAGTGGGAACCTTAAACATTAGTACAAGTGAAGATGAATTGACTCCAACACATGATTACTCAAGTCAAAAATACACTCATTTATATATTGATTTGTACAATAATTTGATTATTAATTATGAAAAAAAGTCACACATATGAAATTATGACAAAATCCCATGATAATTGTCATGCTGAACATAGTTTAATTTATTACAAAGAACATCATATCTTAACTGAAAATCACATTGAAAATAAAATAAATACTACACTAAGTAATCATTACAGTTAATTAAAAACTGATGTAATGATGAGTAGGAATCATGACGAGTTAAAAACTTAATTTTAATAGTTGAGATCGCGAGTCAATTGAAGATAGACCACCATGGAAATCCTGGAAGTACTGGATGGACGTTTTGTTCTAGTATGGGAATTCTCAGTAGTGAGCATCCACGAACGGTGTTGATGTCTAACTTCAACCAATCCACGAAATCGAGTGACACATCCACCATTGTCATCAGTGAGTTACTATCTCACAACAGAACCGGTTGAACTCCATTGATCACTGCTTCTCATTAGAACTCCAAGAAATACCTCTTGAAGCCCGTCACTAGTGTGCATATGTTGATTAGTATCACATGGGGTTGTCTAACTTCAATTGACTCATGATGTCAACTATTAAAATTATTATAACATTCACAAAACCCCTTTTGAAACTTAATTTTACTTTTTATCTCATCATATCACTAAATTTGTAAATTCTGTAAAAAAACGTCTTCCCTTTCCTTAAATTTATTTAAACTAAGGGTGTATGCTAAACCTTGAATATGTTTATATGTTATATGAACACTAGAACATTGAGTCGAAACCATCACTACTTAATTATTTGGTATATTTTCCTCCTTGACTATTATTTGAAAAATATAAAAGGTGTGAATTTAGTATAATTATTATGTTCGATATATTTTATAAATGAAATAAAACATTATTGGAGTTATGATTATCACTACTGTATATGGATAAAAAAATGAAAAGGAGCTAATAACTAAAGTGGATAGTAGCTTGTCCCGGAGTAAATATCATCTCTAAGATGCAGGTGCGTCCAGCTGACGAGTACCAGATAAGACGAAACGTGAGTCCTGGATTCCACTGCTAGCCATTATCCATCTTTGCTTAGAATGCTTTTGAATTAAGACAAAGTCGAAACAATACATACAGTATGCAAAAATACCAATGAGACTGGTCGATTGCAATCTTAAACAGCAATGAGAAGATTCAAGTAAACAATATCAAGTGAATTTGGAGCTAATAACTGTTGAAAAACTTTTTGTATTTTTGTGTTCACAATACATACTCGTTGAATGAATTTTATTGTGACGTTACTCATTCTATGCTAAAAGAAAATTTAGTGTAACGAAAAAGAATAAGATCGAATAAGGCGACTTCTATTAAATTTTAATATTAGGGAGCTTGAAATGTTTTGTCACAAGACATTACAACCCATATGATTGAAATTTTGATAATTATTACACTAAAGAAGATTATAATCTATTTAACTGATTACTGTATAGTGTTGTATCATGTTTGTTGATAGCATTTTACAGTCGTCACTGGCTTAAATGACTCAAAACCACGTGCACTATATCGAAATATTAGGTGGTTAGACGCAATTGACAGAAATCTCCGAATCAAGGTTTTGAACTTTCTGGCAGTCATCAGTTAGTTATGCTTTCAATTTTGAGGGGACTGATACTTTGTATGAGATCTAAATCCTCCGAAGGTTATTTGGGACTTGAACAAATCAATGAGAATATTCCACATTATGAAGCTGTAAATGAAACATCAAACTATTATTCTCTTTTAATCATGATGATTGTTCTATTGGATTTGATGACCTAATTAAAATTTGATTTAAATAGATAAGATAAGCAATCATTTTAATTGTTAATGAACCTAAACAAAATAAAATTCATTGAAAATTTAATCAAATTTCACGAAAGTGAGTTTTAAAAATGCATAAGAAATTTGTCTGTAGCAACATATAAAATAACACATCAATACATTGAATAAAGAATGAAAGTAGAATAATTGAATGATTTAGTTATTGTACCGAGTGTTTGAATAAATTAACAACATATTTAAAGATAATAAAAAAAACGGCCGTTTATTCATTTAAACATAGGCCTTGACAGTTTCTTCACTGGTTGTATTTGATTGTTATTAGTTTTTAATAATATTCTTTATTTAAACAATGTTAAAAAAGTGATCATGATTTTCTGTTTTGATTGAGATCATAAATCGATCAATGTTGGACCAGCACTGAAAATATGGAAGCATTGGACGACTGTTTCGGCCTAGTTGGGGACCCCTAAGCAGTGCGCATCCAGTGATCCTGGGTTCAAATCCCACGTACAGGATCGTGGAAAAACACTTTGTTCAGTGCTTCCAGATGTTCAGTGGTGGTCTAACATTGATCCATTCATGATACTTTTTTGTTTTATTGTTCACGATTGAATAGTCGTTCTTTCTTTTGAGTAATAGCTGATTGTTAGTAATTACATCAGATTATATCTTGATTTTAATAGAATTCACTTATTATATTCTATGTTTTTATATCTATCAGTTAATAAACGTTTTCTAATAATTTCTGGTAATTTAAACTTTTGTAATTTCTTTTCAATGAATCCCACATTTTAATCTTTTCAGCTAATCTGTATTTTATCGTTGAATTCATGAACCACCACGTGAAAGCTGGAAGTACTATGTGGCCGTTTCGTTCTACTGTGGGACTTCTCATCAGTACGCATCCACGATCCCACCTCGCGAGATTCGAACCTAGGACCTATCAGTCTCGCGAGTTTCACGAGAATTTCATAGTGTATTGGTTTGATTTTTTTTTGTGTTTCAGTCATCGTAACAATGGTGGACTGTGGCGCATTTTCGTGTATTGATTGAAGTTAGACATCAACACCGTTGGATGCTGGCTCGGTAATCTAGAGGTTACGTTTTCGCGTGTGAGATCGATAGATCCTGGATTCGAAACTTGAGGGCTGGGAGGAGTCCCACAATAGAACGTAACGTTCATCCAGTACTTTCAAGATTTTCATGGTGGTCTAGCTTCAATTGATTCATGAATTCAAGTATAAAACTACTGAAATCTCCACAAAACCACATCTGATAATAACCTATGTATTTTTTTTGTTTTTATTCAATTTATTATTGTTTTTGTTCTAATTTTTAAGTTTTTCTTTGTCTCATCAAAAACTGATTGTTAAAAAAAGTAATCAAATCAATTGTTTTTCATATTTTACAATGTTTATAAAAAAGTATTAATACATTGGTCAACTAGAATGGTTTGTAATAATAGAAGTCCATTTACTTGTTTAATAAAAATTGATTAATTTATTAAAATAACGGAATAAATTCATTCGAGACAATAAATGAAATAATTTATAATTAATTCATGGTGGTTGTAGAAAGAAAATAAAAACGAGGAAAAAACCAAAAAACGGAACATTTTCCTTTATTTGGAAAATAAAACATTCTTTAGTTGATTGAAAAAAAGAACGAAAGAAAGAAAGGAGGGAACTTGAAAAGAACAACCAACTTCAATTTTAGAGAGAGCAAGAACAGAGATTGGTGCAGAATAATCTGAATTCATTTTATTCCGTTAGGTTCTCATTTTTTTTCTTGATAATAAATACAAAAGATTTTTCGGGGATTAATAATATGAAAATTACAAAAAAATGTAATCGTGAAGTAATTGAATTAATTGTGACAGTAATAACAATAAGGGTAATAATAAGAAACGAAATTGATTTTAGAAAACCAAATTATCTGGTTTGTTAAATTGATTGGTGGTCAAACAATTTACTTAGTAGTTATATAAATAATAAATCAGAAATGAAAAATTGACTAAAGTTAATAATAAAGATACAATAAATGAAGATAGATGTTATATCATCATATTAAGAAATGTGTATTGTTTTAAAATGAAAAAAATTGTTTGTATGAAAATTAATTTACATTGAAAAGAATATAACTGTAATGTATTTTATCGTTTTATAAAATTGAATACCGGATAGTTTAATTTTGGAGATAAATATCATATGCATGTATCTTGAATTCATTTTGAAGGGAAATTGTCAAGATGAGATTAAGGTAGATTAAATGTATTCTAACAGTTTGTTCATATTTAACGATTCTATTTGTATATTTAAATGAATATATTTAAGCTCTCAGTAAAAAATAAATTGTATTGGTTCTTTTTCAAGACGGATAAATACACTTTCATCTCACATCAAATTCATGAATGAAAATGAAAATGAACATGGTGAGTTAACATTCTTAGATTGCTTAGTGAAATCTAAATGGAATTCTAAATCTATCCATTTACCAAAAACCTACACATTCTAATCGCTATATTGACTTCCATTCAGCACATCCTTTCACTGCTAAGATCTCGCTAGCCTTAAATCTTTTTAGAAGAACGAACGAGATCATCACATTAGAAGGAGACAAACAAAAAGAAAAAAAGAATGTCATTTTCCTATGAAGATTATCAGAAGTATAATAAAACAAGACGGTTCAGTGCGTTAAAGTGATAATTCGAATGAAATGACATGGATTGGTACTGTAGTTTTACCGTACCGTCATGGCACAACAGAAGAACTCCAAAGAATCTTAAAACAACACAGAATTAAAGTATACCACAAAACAACGAACACACTTCGAAATACTTTAGTTTACTTAAAAGAAAAAATCCCTTTCATGTCCACGCAGAACATTGTCCACAAATTAGGATGTGTCGCTTGTGATGCCTTCTATATCGAAGAGTCATCTCGCGAAATCTTGACTCGAGTCAAAGAACATAGTAGGTACACAAAGAAACTGGATAAACTTCAAATTAAATCGGCAATAGCAGTTCATGCTATTTTCAGCAACCACCAAATTGATTTCAAAAATATCAAAATATTGTAAAAAGGCTTTTCCAATTACATAGAAAGGATAGTAGCTGAAGCGTTCCATATAATGTTTAATCCTACTTCTCTCAATAGAAAAGAAGGCCTTACCATACATCCTACTTGGACTATCTATCTTAACCTCTTAGTCTGATCTTATTTACAATTCACACTATCATCTTTTCTCACCATAAATGTCACACAATCTTTCATCCTTAAACGGTACACGCATACATAAACACACAAATTAACATGCATATCACTTATGAATCACCTTGACAAAAATGACATGAGATCAACTTGTTCATACCTGTTTTTGATTGATCAAATATTATTCATGCATTGTTCCGTTGTACTATTTAAACTTGGATTAATCTTAATTTGGTTATTTGTTCTCTGAAGAAGTGGCTTACACTAAGTCACGAAACGTCAGAAAATCTAATTTTTCTACTGATTGGGATATTGCAAACATATTATTTACTTATGTATTAGGTTACGTTTGAAAATGTGATTTCAGTGGGAATTCGATGTTTGATTTTAGAAGTCTGTCTTATGTCAATAATTAATTGGTCATTACTATTCTCTCAATGAATTATGGTATTGATATTTTATTTACAATTCCGTCTGTAGCTTTTCTAGAGTTACTGCCGGTCACAAGCGTGGGTAAAGGAGGAGGGCTGGGCATGGGGTTAGCAACCCCATCCAGTAGAAAGCTAACTCGTTAAAAACGCTGACTAGAAATATTTTATTTACGCTCTAAAAATCAGATTACTAGAGATAAAAATTTGTTTAACGTAAAATTTCTAATATGCTTTATTGAAAAATTAAGATATCAGTGTTCATAAGTTAACTGCTGATAACATATTATATTGTGAATATATTATTTCCATTTTTCTGAGATTCATCTCATGAACTTGCAAGCTACAGTGATGATATTTATTTCAGTTTCAATAGTCAATCGCTGGACATTTTTATATTTCCATGATAATACAATATTGTTTTCCAGTTTAAAATCACTTTTATAAGCTGGGACTAGTTTTTATCAAGAATTCACTGGTAAATTGTGAAATAAAGCTGAACAGCAGATAACGATTTTGTCACAACTTAAAGATTCCTCAATAATAGGGATAGAATATTTGTGCACGTTTCAGTGGTTTAATTTTAGTAACAAATATTTAAATAAATTCATTATGTATTGTTTGTTTGAATCTTCTCATTAATGTTTGGCGCTTAAATTGATCAAGCTCATTGGCATATGTACATCTTGTATGGATTAACTCGATATTGCCTTAAGTCACAAGCATTATAAGTAGAGATAGATGGTGGATGGCAATGTAATCCAAGGCTCATGTTTCATCCTATTTGGGATTCGTCAATTGGATATAACTGAAATCCGCACAAGATGCACATATGCCAACATGAAACTGATCAGTTGCAGTGCTAAACAAAAATGAGAAGATCCAAGCAATCAATACTAAGTGGCTATCAGGACTCAGTAGTTAAGCAGATAACGTGATGATGTTTGAAGCGATTGGTACTGAGTTCGAGTCCCAGAATGAACATCAACTGTGAGATGCAGGTACATCCAGTTGACGAGTTTCGAATATGACAAAACCCATGTTCTAGATTCCACTGCTAGCTAACATCCATCTCTGCATATAAATATATGCATAGTTGTGATTTAGATGTCAGTGAAAACTTATGAAACAGTATTCAGTCTTGTCCTTAGATATTGTAGAACGACAAACGAATATATATATATATATATATATATATATATATATATATATATATATGGGCTGGATGTGGTGAATAGTCGTTTCTGGGATGTAAAATTAGTGAACCATTTATAAACTGTTTATCAGTCATAGTAAGTTTAATCTGTTCATATCGGCGATTTTCTTTTCATCTTTATATGTTAGCTCAAAGAAAAATATACGACAACTGATTTTCGATGTTTCAAGAAAAATACATTTCCTTATAGTAAAAAGATTATTATCTCAAATATTTTATTGAATAATTGGTATTAATGTGTGTTCCAATTTTTTTTTACTTTTTAAAGCTTGGTATACTTTCATTACTAAAGTGAATTTTCAAATATTTCTAATCTATTGCTAAGTAAAAAATTACTTGGTGTTGTATGCTTGTATCTTCTCATAGGGCGAAACGTGCGTTCTGGGTTCCATTGCTAGCCAACATCCATCTTTGCTTATATTGATAAGTAAGCTGAATTTTATACAGTTCATCCTTATGAAATGTATAATTGTATTTACACACAAATTGTTTTTATATATACTACCAGAATATGTACATTAAAACGTTATATCTTTCGCAGTTCATTAAATTGCGGTAGCTAAAAAAACGGTTAGTGGTCATAGAATTACTATTCAGTGATCTAAATTTAATGTGTTCGATAAATATTCTGAATGTTTCGGGTTTTATCAGGTATCGGGTCGTAGTCGTACATTGCTGAGGAGTCCTATTAGAGTGCGAAACCATCACTGAATGCTTCAGGCCTTTCAAGAGCTATCTAACCGGCGGGGGAGGGGAGGGAGAAGTTCGTACTGATAAATATATATAAACCCTTTAACTCAAATCATCACAGTTATGTCAAGCATTTAAATATTAGATACCTTGATAAGTGAAAATAATTAAACGTAAATCCATGAACAAGCGTTAAATGTTTACTTCTAGAATAAAATATTTTATAAGATGAAAGTTGAAAAATATATGTAATTGTTTTATGACCTGGTCCAAATTAACTTAATTAATAACATATTTATATATGGCTACAAACATATATACATATCAGGTAAAACTAGCTACCAATCGTTTTTAAGGAAAGTGTTTTTCTCAACGAATATTTACTATTCTCCATTTGTTTCTGTTAGTCTCAGAATTCAAATTGACCAATCATAAAATTCAAAAATTTATTTGGTTGTTCAATGTTTATTTATCACTTGGTAAATGCTGGTTTTAATCTTAATTTCATAATTAAGCAAAGAAGAGGACACAACTTACTATAATTCAATACAAATGAATTACTTTATTATCATTAACGACTATCTCATTAAAATGGTATGAAGAGCAAAACTTGTCATTATATATGGTGACCTGTCGCTGTTAAACTCTTATGTTAGTACTTTGTCCGACTGATTTGAACAGGAAAATAATAATTGTTCTCGTGACGATGCACCAAATCAAAACACGATATACAGGAAAAGTCAACTTTTAATAGACCATACGGTAACATCAAGCTACTATTGATGGTAGATATGATATTTATCTGTATCAGTTAAAATGAATTCAGAACTACAACCAATTATCATGAATTCTCATTTAGATTCAAATTATGCAACTAGCACACCTACTAACTTATCATCAACCAATCAAGCTGAAATCAGTCTCGAGTCAAACAATAACTCTAATTCATACATAGGATTACTAAGGAATTCGTCATTTATTAATAAAAGTTTAAGTCTTGTTGAAAAATTTAAAATGGGATCAATGTTGTCTGAACTGAATGCAGCAAATAAATCCTCGAGGAGTGAAGAACATGGACGAAAATTTCAACAACCGTCACATGAGCAAGAACAAATCACTAGACCCTCAGTACTTTCACAGAGTGTTGATTTACAGACAGGAATACATGATATGTCATTTGTCGATAATTCAACTTCAAAACAAGCTGATTCTTCATTAAATCATGAAAATAATATGAAGAACAAGAAATTATTTCTTTCAAATGAATCAATCAAGGATATGGAGATAACACGATCGACAGTTAAAAAACGTTCACCATCAAAAACAATTCACAAACTACATTCAGGTGATAAAATAAACTCAATGTCCCATTCAAAAACTGTGCATGGTTATAGAGATATAGCATATATTAGCCTTGAAGCTGCACCAAAATCAAATATTTTGTCGACGTCTATAGATGATTCATCACCGATGACTATAAAACCATCAAGCAGGAATAGGTCAGGGATTACTAACTTCAGTCATTGTCATTATAATAACTATCCAATACTTAGTGATTATGACCACCAGTTCGGACGAGTTCATAATGATCTTGTGGAAAGTAGTAAACAACATCAATACGGTACTTCAAATGATTGTATTGATTTTAAAATACCTACAGTAAGAAATGTTGTTTTAGCTACCCCTGCTAACGAAACATATCATAATCAGCAGAACACTCCATATTCTAAGTATTGGAATAATGTTGTTGAATTTAATAACTTATCAAGGTCTTGTAATTCTGTATTATATCACTCACCAAGACAAGGAATATCTTGTAAGACGACAGATACAGAAAGAAGTAATAAACTACTTGATGAGTTACACAAATTATATATTCAGCTGAAAGAAGCAGAGAATGAAATTTCTGAACGAGACTCTTATATACGTTACTTACAGAGTATTATATTCAGGCGTGATCAGCTGATTCAACAGCTTATAAAACAAGTTCCTGAATCATATATTCCGGAAGAATACTATGAATCGATCAATGAGTTAGAAGGACATACAAAATCTGTTCTTACTGACTATCAAAAATCAAAACAAATACAAATGTATCATAAAGGTGTAAAACCTTATGATAAATCAAATGTACCCAGTATTAATGTATCAAAAAGATGGAATTCGGAACAGTTAGACCATCATAAAAATAACAGAAATTCATATCTTAAAGCTAATGTTTCCGGATTTGTCGAACAGCATGAAACTTATTCAAGAGATATTAATAAAACAAATGACGTGAAAATAATAACACCTACTCCGGTTAATACTACTAACAACAGTCCAATTATAAGTAGTAATTCTCACGATAAATGTGATCTACCATTTAGTAAATTGCAATATTCTAAATCAGGTACACTTATTAATTTGAATAATACCAATGAATATAATGCTGGAAACGCTACTAACATCAATGTAACAGATGGAATGAAAACAAATGATAACAAGACATCAGGGATTGGAATGAATTTACAAATTATATCTAAATCACGTGTTAAACGTAATGCTATATCTGGAGAATCAGAGAAATATCTTCCACCTCCATCAAGTCATTTATCGAATTGGCCTAAAATTGAGAAGCCAACACAGTAAGCATTATGTTTATAAATGTCATATATATATATATATATATATATATATATATATATATATATATATACTGAAATGAAAATGCTTTAGCATACTAAACTGTTATGTAATCTGAAAGTTTATATTATGATAAAAGAGTAAATTATTTGTAGGTATGAAAAGAGAACACTGTTTTAATTAGATAAAATTATCAACGAAATATAAAGGAAATGTAATGACAACTGATATTACAAGCTTTTAAAAAACAATTCAGATGTTATAATTATTATCTAATCACTTCTTTGTGTCTACTTAAAAGTCGGCAAGAATAAAAGTACATAAGTTTATAATCTTCTGTTGTTTTCCTCTGCCTGCTTTATATTGCAGCAATATTTAGGACAATTAATCTTGCTCATTTTATTTTCGCTATGTGTAATGTCATAATTCGAGACTAATATTTATATAAAAAGACTAACAGAATAACGATATATTTCACTCCAATAAGTTTTTCATTATCATTCTATGATTATATATATGCATGACAAACAAAGCCATAATAATACTGGTTTCAATTTGTGGTAGTTATAAATTCAACTGAATCTATTGAGTTAGGAATATAGAGCATACAATTCGAAAGTTCATCATGTTATAACAGAACATCATTCGGCATCATCGAGCTAACATGAATTATGATTGATTAAGAGTTCTATTCTATCTGATTAACATAGGGCATCAAACTGGCTGGAATAAGATTTCTAAAGTTAATCACTACATCATATCAAAAATGTCACATGATTTATTGTTTGTTTCTGCGCACTACTGAAACTATCGAAATCCACATTCATAAACCAATTCTTTGTATGTAAGACAAGTTTTTTATAATCACCCTCCTTATAGCTTGACCATCGATACGATTTACACCAGTGTGTCGTCAGAAAACTTTGAATCATTTAACCTTATCGTACTGTTTCTAATTTCCTTAACATTTAAGTTCTCAAAAGTTCCTAATATTTACCTCTTTATTCCTACATAAGTCTCACTAGACTGACTTGATTTAAAATACATTGTTGACTCTTGTTATCTTTTTATGGAATATGTAAAACACTAACCTAAATATCTTTAAACTTTTTACATATTACTTTACTTGTAAGAATTACCTTATCGTCCCTGTTTTAGTCACTTGGCTAATCATTTTCATAAACACTTGTGCAATTATTATATTATGTAACACTACATATATATATGTATATATATCATACAGAAACATGATGATATACTAATGGGAAAGAGATATTTCAGCACTCCCCTTCGTCTCTTCATAGGTGAAAAACTCTATATACTGAAAAAATTATGAGACGATAAAACTAGCACAAAACACGAAAAATGTAGTTTTTGCTATGAACAGACCTCAAGGTGTTTACTTATGTTGCCGAATTGTCTGGTATTATTCACTGGATCAAGCTAAATGTGATTTTAAAGTGATTATTTATTTATTTATTTATTTGAACACATAAATATTGGTACAGGGGGGCACCAAATATATATGCGCCACACAAAACAATGATAATTTGAAGAGAAGGAGAAAAGAGAAAAAAAAGAAAAGTAATGAACGTAGGGAATTATAAAAAAAAAGAGAGAACAATAATGGGGGAAACGGAACAGTACAATCAGAAGAAATCTTTCAGTTAAGGAAGATACAACCACTTTTTATGAAGAAAGTAAGAGGTTACAGCACGATCGCCACTGGCTTCTATTCTTAGCCATATCTGATAACGTCTCTAGCCACTGCGTTACACCATCTCTCGGACCCCAATCAGGGAGTCGTGAAGGACCAACAGAAGCTAGCCCTTTGCAGCTTTCTTTCATACCACGACACCATGTCATACACTGACCACCTCTCCGCTTTTCCCAACCAGTCCCAGAGTCGGCAAATAATGCACGACGTGGAATTCTCCGGGACGACATTCGTAGAACATGTCCAAGCCACCGAAGTCGGTGTTTCAAGATGGTGACACCAATTTCATTATCGTCTCTGTGACCGAACACTCGATGCCGAACCTCTGCATTACTGACATGGTGTTGCCACTGGATGCCAGCAATCCTTCGGAGACAGCGATAATCGAACACAGAGAGTCGTCTAACATCCTCAACTCGGAGAGGCCAGGTTTCACAAGCATAGAGCAGAACTGCTCTCACCGACGCGTTGTAGATCCGACCTTTTACAGCCAGACTAACATCACGAAGGCGCCAAAGATGGCCCAGATTGGCATAAGCCGCTCTGGCTTTCACTATGCGTGCATTGATCTCATCACTCACGCCACCACCAGCACTTATGCAGCTACCTAGATACATGAACTTCTCGACTACTTCAATCTGCTCACCATCCAGAGTGAGTACAGGATTAGAATCCTGCCAGTCTTGTAGAAGAACTTTGCACTTCGAAGGTGCAAAGCACATACCATACCTACGGACACTGATTGCCAGCTGATTAAGTGCGGATTGCATAGCTTGGGCATTCTCGCACAGTAAGACAATATCATCCGCATATTCAAGGTCGAGAAGTATTTCTCCAGGCAACAGATCTACACTACCATTACTTACATCCGTCAGAGCTGTTTCCAGAATGTCATCGATGGCAAAGTTGAAGAGGAATGGTGAGATTGGGCAACCCTGCCTAACCCCACTGCTCGAATGGAATAGTGGAGAAAGGTGGTTGTATGCCCTCACTCTGCCTGAGGTGTTTGTGTATAGGGCTTTTAGGATGTTAATAAACTTCTCAGGCACACCCTTCTTCATTAGACAATCCCAGAGAACAGTTCTGTCCAACGAATCGAAGGCAGCCCTGATATCAAGAAACACTACGATTGTTGGCCTTTGATAAGTATGGCGGTGTTCTAACACTTGGCGGAGGGTGAAGATATGATCAATACATCCTCGACCAGAACGAAACCCAGCCTGCTCCTCGCGAGTCAATCGTTCTCGGGTTCTGAACAACATACGAAGTATGACGGAAGCCAATAGCTTGGACGCAATCGGAAGTAGACTTATCCCCCGATAGTTGTTACAGGAACAACGTGAACCCTTTTTAAAGATAGGGACAACTATCGACTCATTCCATGACGTTGGTACACACTCTAGTTCCCAGATCTTTGTAAACAACGTCGTCAGTCCCTTAGTCAGAAAGTCACCACCATCTTTAAAAAGAGCCGGAGGTAAGTCGTCTGGGCCCGGTGATTTGTAACGTTTCAAGAGTTGGAGTTCCTTGCGGACTTCCGCCTCATTTGGTGGATCAGTCGTCACCGGCCATAGAGGGCAGGACAGTCTGACCGATGTTGCCGGAGCAGCAGGTCAGTTGAACTGCCCTTCAAAGAATTCTGCCCATCGTCCAAGACGTCGATGGATGTTAGTGATTGGCGTTCCGTCATCCTCGCAGATTGTTTCGCTCACACCAGACTTCTTGCTGCCAGTGGCTCGGATGAGTTGGAAGAGCTTCCGGTAATTACCAGATGCAGCTGCTGCTTCCAGCTCGTTAGCACGCTCCGACCACCAGGCTTCTCGGTCCTTACGCAAGCTTTGCCCGATTTCATTACGTAACATCCTTCGTCTGTGGTCAAACTCACGGTCAGCCGGAGTAGACCGACGGGCTTCAATCAGTTGTAAGGAACCAGAAGAAACCCAGTGCTTGTAAGCGGGACGTTTCGCAAACCCACAACAGACTGTACTCGCCATTTTCATGGCGTCATGCAATTGCAACCAATGCTCATCTATACTTTTCGGTGGAATGGTAGCTAGCCTAGAAGCTAGCTCGGTTCGGTACTTACTAGCAACAGAAGTTGCAGCCAGCTTGCTAACATCAATCCTTTGGTGGCGGTCACTTCGTTGTCCACTGAAAAGTAAGGTGAGATTGGCGCAGACCAGAGCATGGTCAGATTCCACATAGGTACTCCAAAAGGAGCGGCAGTCTTGTACACAACCGCGCCAGCGGTAGCTGATCGCGATGTGATCAATCTGAGTCCAGGCTTGAGATGCAGAAGGGGGACGCCAGGTGGCACATCGGCGATGACTGTGCCGAAAGTTAGTGCTAGCCAGAAACAGGTTGTGGTCTGTGCATAGTTGCAGTAGACGTTCCCCGTTATCTGTCCTGCGACCAACGAGTCCCCATCGGCCACCTAAACGACTCTCTTCTGTGCCTAGACGCCCGACCTGAGCATTCAAGTCTCCAGCTAGTACTACAATATCTGTCGAACGCACTTTCTGGAGAAGAACAGTTAGCTGATGGTAGAACTCGTCCTTGATTGCATCCGGGCTGCAATCTGTCGGGGCATAGGCGGAGATGACGAAAAGACATCGTTTCTCACGCCGATTTCTTCTCACTTTGATGGAACTTTCTAATCTAACAGCACATAACCGACTGTTAATGGGGATCCAGTCGACTAGTGCTGCCTCAGCTCTTGCGCTTAGTGCGACACCAACGCCAGCAAGACCAGACGAAGATGCCACAGGGTCCCCGGATAAACGCACATAAAACAAGCTTTCTGAAGTGACAGATGGAGAGCGAACTTGTAGTACTTCACCAGAGTCTTGAATACGGGTCTCGGATAGACAACACACATCAATATTAAGACTTTCCAAAGACATAGCCAGTCCTATCTGTTGTCCGACCTGCATAAGTGTGCGAACGTTGAAGGTAGCCAGTTTCAATGGTGCACGTGGTTTCAGAAAAACTGCTTCAGTACTCGTATTCGGTGGCAACATACAATTTTCAACCAGGCAGTGACTCGAGAACGTTTAGATAAAGCTGAATTTTTACCATAGGCGAGCTGCTGTCTGAGTCGAAATGGATACAAAAGGTAGAAATAGGAGATAGTGAATAAATGACGTAGTTAAGAATAATAATAATAATAATAATAATAATAATAATAATAGTAATAGTAATAATAATAATAATAGTACCAGTCATTTCAATGATAGTCGGAGAGAAACGAATATTTTCCATAAGCAGATAGTTCATCATGGTTTTAGTGTGTGGGCTGAGATACTGCCCGGGTGCCCAGACCGAAGCAGGGATTTTAAAGTGATAAGTTTAGTTGTTACATTCAAAGAGTGGGGATGATTTTCAAAATTTAAGCTATTTTATCTATGGCTTCAGTATTTTTATCAAGATCACAAAATGAGATCAGTAGTAAGAACTGTTGAGAAACTTGAGAATATAACAAAAAGTTATTTGCATAAATTCGAGTTTAACGTAAATATTTGGGTATAGTTCGTAGTTAGTGATAAACCTTAACAGATATAAAAATTTGAGACATAATAATCAATAAGTATAAGACACAACTTTCAAATGTAGATAATCTTCAAAATCCATAGCCTAATGAAAAATCGATTCAGATAGTCATAGTCTCAAATTTTATTTAACTATCCATTATAACTGCGATGGAAGAGAAGATTTACTTATATAACTCTCTATGACTATTGATTTGGTGTTATTTAACTTGTATCTCCCCATTGTTATTTAGGACTATAATTGCTCAATCTCTTGTTGGTATATGTGTATCCTGTGCGGATTGCTTCGATATAGCCTTATGTCACAAACTTTTTAAGCAAAGATGGATAATAGCTAGTAGTGGAATCCAGGACGCGAGTCCCAAATAGGACGAAACGTGAGTCCTGGATTCCACTGCTAGCCACTATCCATCTTTGCTTAAAATTGATTGATTTAGTTGTTGAATTCTAAAAGATTTATTAAAACACTATATTTGAATTACTTTTGCTAACGAAGAAGATTTATTAAGAAATTTTAAAAAAATAGTCTATGAATAAAGAAACGGACATGTAGTCACTAATGTCTAACTTGCATTTACTTCCAATGTTACATGTATTTCAAAGCACAACAGTTTTGTTCTTTTTCTTTTTAAGATATTAGTTATTTATTGAATCATTTAAAAATTGAAGTATCAATGTTGTTTACTGAAGTGTAATATAAATCTAATTGTAATTTACTACAGGACTTGTTATTGTATTTTATGGAATCGATAAGAAAATGGTATTATATTCGTCAAAAAAACTAATTAATCTGGGATTGTATAACATAGTTATTTGTTGTTGCTTTTTTGACACCTGACAAAACTTCTTACCTCTTTGCCTTTAGTCTGTTTACAGTGGTTCGCTAGTCAATTTTAACAGATTATAAAAAAACTAATCGTTCTTCTAAAAGCCATGAAGAACAATAAATTTAAGTTAATGGGCTGAGTAAACTTTATCACATATTTAATCTCGTAGTAAGATAGATATCATTTATACATATTTACTGGTTAGTTAGTTAGTTTGTCAATATACTGTATATATGTATCGACAAATTATACTAATATTTATCCCAACGTCTCCTGAATGCATCTGTTACTATTGTGAATACAATGTAAGTGACTGACTTTCAACTTCACTCAAGCCTAATTCTAATTCTAATTCATAGAGGGAAAAATTTTGTTTCCAATCATTCATAGAATCATTTGATTATTATCTTCGGATACCTGATTTAAACAATACCTCGACTACTTGGCACACTGTGAATTTATTATATATTCGAATGTACTAATTATTGAATTAGTTTGGGATAAAACTGTAACGCTAGATACACACTTGTAATATGAATGTCGCTTTGATGTTCATAGAAAATGATACATGAAATTACGTCCAATATATAAATTAATTTGCAATTGAATGTTTAAAGGATACCATTTTCTACTGCAACTAATATAATTTAATTTATTCATTAGGATTCTATAATTAGATTGCAAATTTTATGAAAGCTCTTACACAAATTATTTATAATGTTATTATAAAAAATTATACAAATAGCTTCGATTGTTTGTGATAAATTTTAAAAAATGCTAAATCTATTAGATTAAAATAGCACACCTAACAGTTTTCATTCCAATTGTGCAATACGAGACTTTATAGATGCTGAAAACGAACTGTTTTAACGTGAAACTATTAATTTTTATTAAATTAGAATGGGAATTTGTGAACGTTATAGTAATTTTTAATAGTTAAATTCATGAATCAATTTAAGCTAGACCACCATTGAAAAACTGGAAGCAACGGATGGTGTTTTCGTTCTAGTATGTGATTTCTAGGTAGTGCGCATCCACGATCCTGTATGTGGGACTCGAACTCAACACATTCAGTCTCACTCATGAACAATTAACTTCCGACCACTGAGCTGGTATGCGCGCTGCTGAAGAGTTCCATACAGGGACGAAGTGGCTGTGAAGTGCTTTCAGATTTTCAATGGTGGTTTACCTTAAATCGGCTTCTGAATTCAACTATTAAAAAGTTTATTACGTTATCTGTCATTATTATCATTGTACAAACAACACGAAGTCAGGTAAACATAAGAAAAGTTTCCTCAATAAAAATTTTAACTTATATTGCAAACAAACGAATATCTGTTAGACCAAATATTGTTATATGAATAAGAACAACTTGGTTGTGGAGATTGTTAAGTTGTTGATTGAGATCATGGAAGAACTGGACAGCCATTTCGTCCTATCATGTGACTCCTCAGCAGTGTGCATCGACGAATTTATTTGATAAATTATTAGAATAATTATGATGACATACAATATGAAAAACAGTAGTATAATCACAAGTCAAATGAAATGAATTCCATAAGAGATAATATAATAGGATTACTTATGTGTTCCGAAGATTAATAGTGTTATTGAAACAATAACAATAATAATTTATACGAATATTCGTTAAGATTAGAACGAATAGTTTGACATATATTGGGCGCCGAGTATAGAGAAGTCATTATATATGTAAATTATATTTGAAACAATCTCAGCGATTGAAATTTAAAATAATTCCAACGTTTCGTCCAGCCAACTTGTCTGGACTTCTTCAGGGTAATAATCAAAATCAAAATCATCAAAGAATTATATAGCTTTTAACAATCATAACTGTACTTTGTTAAACCAATCAAATTTTTTTGGATGTTGATTTTTGTAACATAGGATATAATGAGTCAGTTAACAGCAAATCGTGTGAAAAATTCAACTACATGGTAATAATTATCTGTAGTAAAATCAAGTGTATATATGTGTATATATGTGAGTGCGCAATATGTATGTATGTGTGAGATTAATTATTGATATTCTGTGTTATTATGTTATGTATGGAAGGATAAGTAAATAAATAAATAAAAGTGCAAGTTCAAGGTTGATTAATTGTAAATGAATCATCGATGTACTTGTCAATATTTAAGAATCCAACATATACATAATTGTATTGCTAAAGCCTCATTGAATTCATTCAGTGATAACGATGCATTTGAAATAAACAGGTTGAAACTTAAAAGATAGGGTTCAAATTACTTGTTAAACGATATTTGCCAAGTATTCGCCAGTTGTATACCATCTTTTCGGTTCAGGCTGTTCTTGTTCACCCAAATATACAGCGCTTCTGCTGTCAATCTTTCTTTATGTGTGTTGAAACCTTTTTGAAGTATTTTGGCCCCTTCAAAATTGATCTTGTGTCCTGTTTCTAACGCATGTAACACTATCGCCGACTTATTCTATAGCTTCTTCAAATCAACCGAGGATTTGGGAACATTTTTCAAACAGTGTTTGTGTTCCTTAAACCTTACATTCAATTGTCTGGATGTTTCTCCAACATAGGTTGCATTACAGTCATGACAGTTGATCTCATACACAACATTCTGTTGTTCTTCCTTTGGTAACCTGTCTTTGATTTTCACTAATGTCGATTTTAAGGTGTTAGTCGCCCTAAAATACACTCGTATATCATGTTTATTAAGGATCCTTTTTATTTCTTCTGATGTTTCACTACGGTATGGTATGACTACTGTGTACTTCCAATCTTTTCGTATACCTTCTAGTTTAGTTTTTCTCTCATTTTTAATAATCTTCTTTAAAAACTCTTTTGGGTAGTTGTTATCCCTAAGAGTAGAGAATACTTTATTTAATTCAGTTCGTTGATCTTCCGTATCTCTAACAAGCTTAGCGCTTCTGTTCATTAAATTTTTTACAACGTTAATTTTCGTGCATTGTGCATATGCTGAATCAAAACCTAAATATCTCTTCGAGTGTGCTGGTTTTCTGTAGACATTTATTTTCAACTTTTTATTATTGTGTCGACGTTCGACCAAACAATCTAGAAATGCTAGTTTGTGGTCCTCTGATTCTAGTTCTTTCGTTAACTTAATGTTTTCTGACAAAGTGTTTACATTGTTAAATAATTCTTCCAAACTATCCCGTTTATAGATGATAAAAATATCGTCTACATACCGTAGCCATAACGTTGTTGGATATACATTTCTTGTGATTACACTAGTTTTTAGGGAATGCATGAATAAATTCTCTACAATCGGATAAACTGGTGAGCCCATTGCTATCCCCTCTCTTTGTCTGTAAAGGTGACCTCGAAATATGAATAAGGTAGATCTTAAACATAATTCTAAACATTTGATAACTTCCGAAGGGTCTAATGGACATCGCAAATTCAAATCTGAATCAGATTCTAAACAATCATTGATAAAATCCAACGCTTTATTAATCGGTACATTAGTGAATAAAGAAGAAACATCAAAACTTGCCATTATTTCATCATCTTCTATATCGATGGTATCAATCAAGTTCCTGAATTCCATAGAGTTTTTAATTTCATGTTTGATCAGTTTTTCATATGGTTTGAGAATCTTAGCTAAATACTTGGCTAGATTGTAAGTCGGTGAATTCGTAAAATCTACCACTGGTCTTAGTGGAGTATTATTCTTGTGAGTCTTTAGTAGTCCATAAAATCTGCATGGATTACCACTCTTAGGATATAATTTAAACCATAAGGACAATCCAAGCTTGGTCTTTAATGACTGTAAGAGCTTGCTGGTTTCCGCCTTAAGTTTATTAAAGGTTGCTCTACTTTTGGTCTCATCAATTTGTTCATAAGGTCCTTCTTGTAGATGTTCCTTGACCTTTTCCTCATATTCTGTTTTATTCATTATTACTGTAGTGTTACCCTTATCCGCTCTTGTGATTATGATTGTTTTGTCCTCTCTCAATTGTTTTAAAGCATAAAATTCATTTTTGTTTATGTTAGGATTCTGAGGTTTCTGATGTACAAATGTGCACATTATTTTATTCCTCAATTCATTTGCTGTTTCATTCGGTAGTACATTCAGGGCTGGCTCGATTGTTGGTATAACATTGAAGGGCGTTAATTTATGTCTACTTATATTGAAGTTTAAACCCTTTTTAAGTAATGATATCTCGTGTGGATTGAGATTTCTATCCGATAGATTAACAATAAGTTTATTCAAATCTTGTGTGTTTGATCTGTTTTTGGTCTCTTGAGTTTTCTTGTATAAAGTATGTTTCGACATTTTTTAAAACTTCCTAATCTGTCGTTGGTTTGATGATTGACAAGTACATCGATGATTCATTTACAATTAATCAACCTTGAACTTGCACTTTTATTTATTTATTTACTTATCCTTCCATACATAACATAATAACACAGAATATCAATAATTAATCTCACACATACATACATATTGCGCACTCACATATATACACATATATACACTTGATTTTACTACAGATAATTATTACCATGTAGTTGAATTTTTCACACGATTTGCTGTTAACTGACTCATTATATCCTATGTTACAAAAATCAACATCCAAAAAAATTTGATTGGTTTAACAAAGTACAGTTATGATTGTTAAAAGCTATATAATTCTTTGATGATTTTGATTTTGATTATTACCCTGAAGAAGTCCAGACAAGTTGGCTGGACGAAACGTTGGAATTATTTTAAATTTCAATCGCTGAGATTGTTTCAAATATAATTTACATATATAATAAGAATAATATTAATATATTTGAATTAAAAAAATAAAGACTATAGCACATAGACTTATTCAAGATAACATTACACATCAACCATTTCAATATTAAAAACCGTTTTTATACGAACAATCCTAAATTCACTTTTTACAATTTAAAATAATGTATTTTACCTTAAATCTTACTTACTTACGCCTGTTACTCCTCGTGAACGAGCATAGGCCGCCCACCAGCTTTCTCCATCTAACCCTGTCCTGGGCAATAATTTCCAGCTCTTTCCAGTTGTTAATTTTTCCATTTTCATACCTGATTCTATTTCCCGACGTAATGCGTTCTTTGATCTTCCACTTTTCCGTTTCCCTTCAGGATTCCAAGATAAGACTTGCCTGTTGGTGCAGCTTGAGTATTAGTGTAATATATGTCTTATCCATTTCCATCGTTTTTTCCTAATTATCTCTTTAGATGGAAGTTGATTTGTTCTCTCCCACAAACGCTGTTGCTGATGGATGTTGAGCATCTTGTGTAAACAATCACAAACAAACAACATAAATCACTTATTTAATAAAACTAACTCAAAAGGGTAAAAAATAAATAGGAAATGAACACAGGATTCATGAACTTTTACTTAAGGTTTTCTAAAAAATATATTTTTTCCTGAATAATCATCTTCTACCTAACTCCATTTGTTTTCCCCCTTGAAATTACCCCCTTAAAATATCCCTTAAGAAAAACATAATATAAATTTGTTTTCTATATTTATTTCCGTATGATACAGATCGTCTATTAAAGTAATCATATCGATAACATTATTATTCATGACTGTTATAACTTGTGGCCAGTGTATCCTATTAATGTATAACGTCATGATACCACCAATTAGAGAACAGTCAATTATCGATCGGACCAATGACGCATAAAACCCGTACGAACAGTCTAGAGTACTCATCGGTCCTGTTTCCTGCCTAGCCAGCCAGTTGAGTCCAGAACACCAATCTCAGCTTCTGCGATCTGAATCATTTATTCCAAACATACTGGGTTTATATACCAACCAGACAGACCACAACGTACCATAAAATATGAAACAACATTTGTACAGGAATTAACTAAATGTGGCTGTGAATGAAAGAGGTAGTAATTACTAGAGAGGGCATTATTCAAGAATGGTAAATCGTATAATAATAGTTCATACTTCAAAATAAAGCTCATAATATGAGGGACATGAATATGAATAGTTTAATTATTTAACAATTATGTGATAAAAATATACGCATAGTATTGGTCCATAAATGAATCCCAAAAATTACCATTCATTATGCTTATCGGGGCATAACAATGATTTATTTAAATGTTGAAAACCCAAAGTTCAGCGAAGGGATCGCTTTTCAACGAACTCATTATCAATCTGTACAGTCGTATATATATATATATATATATATATATATATATATATATATATATATATATATATATGAAAAGTTTTTTGTTAAAGTACTAATTCCATGAGGAATTAGTACAACATGATAATAATTTCGTTGAGAAGAGATCCGTTTGCTGAACTTCAATTTTTTAATTTTTAATTATTTAAACGTATTAGTTTATATCATTAAGAACATGTACACTAGGTTATCGTTTCATTCTTACCGTAAACATTTGTTGAAATGATGAAACACGTGAACCATGTAAATACATGTAGTAAATAGATAAATCATGGTTAGAATGAGTTAAATTGTTTTTATTTCCATGTTTATATTAAAGTGGAAATCAGTTTTTTTTTCTTGTTTTTTGTTTTAGAAAAAAAACATTAATAAATATAATAACAGGAAAACAAATATATTTTAAACTAGTTCTTATCATTATTCATTTGAAATTATTGTTTGTATTTCTCACTAGTTTTATTGTGTGTGAATTTTTGCACCAAAAATAATTTGTTGAACACTGAAAAGAGCACGTATATTTATCAAGGAATAATAGACTATAATTTGAGTTATATTTTATAGAAATATCTAGTTATCTAGGGATTATTACTAAGGATTATAAGGTGAATTAAAATAACTATATAAATCATTTTAATTAGTTTGTTTATTCAGTAGTCAAGGACTTATGATGGATAACTGTATGCTATACAAATTATAAATGTCTCATTGCTTAAGATGTAAAAAATAATAAGGGGGGATATATGCAAGGTATCTATGTACATAACTGCTTTAGATAATAATTATGTAAGTTATTATATAAATTAATGATTATAATCTGAATAACTAATAACTATAGTTATTCAAAGCAGAAATTTCATTTCAGAGATATTTGCTCATTTTAAGCGTTCTTCGCAAATTGAACGTATTTATAGTTTGGAGAAATAAAGTTAAAATCATCTTTTTTAACTAGGAGATTTTATAAAAATTATTTCTCTTTTAGTCAGTCAGTCAGCTACAATGTAGGACCAGGCACATATATGCATCGATTCAAGTTGCCACACCTCATTTAGCACAACAAGATGAGCATCAAGTTATAGAAGCAGTTACTTCAATGGTGGTAATATATAAAAGAAAGATTTCATATAAGGATATGATACAAGGAGAAAGAATTAGTTTGTAGAAAGAAAGATATAAAGCAATTTTAATCTCATAGTTTAAGTGAAGATAGAGAGTGTATGCACCTACACCATTGTGATCGATTTTGAGCCATGTCACACAGAGTTTCCAACCATTGATTACGATAGTCACGTGGACCCTAACCAAGTAGTCTGCATCTACAAATATGGCTAAGACTAGACTTTATAGACTGATGCCACTTTTCAGTTTGACCGCCCCTAACTTTTTTCCATCAATCTCCAGCACTTAACAGCACTGCACGCAGTGGTAGTCGGTAGTTGGACATACGTAATACGTGGCCCAACCATCTCAGTCTATGAAGATTCACAACCTGGTCAACCGATTTACCATCATTCCCTAATACCCTGCGTCTGACCTCACTATTACTTACCTGGTGATACCAGCAGATGTGAGCAATATTTCTAAGTCATCTGTGATCAAATTCTAGTAACTTACAAGTATCCTCTATCTTTAACAGCAGTGTTTCGCAGCCGTAAAGTAGAACAGAACAAACTGCTGCGCAGTATACTCGTCCGTTAATTGATTGACGGACATCTCGCCTTCGCCATAGGTGACGTAAGGTGGCAAAATCAGACGAGCTTGCTGAGATTTCATTAGACACCAACCCATTAGAGCTGATCAGACTTACAAGATAAGTGGAGTTATCAACACGTTCGATTACTTCACTTCTTATCCTTAGTACAGACGCTGGCACAGGCTAGTTCTGAAGCAATAATTTTCACTTAAAGGGGAGAAATGCATACTAAACATTCTGTTTCTCAGTGCTACCAAAAGACTGAATTTATTCTGCGTCTCCACCAAACAGGACTATATCGTCTGTGCACTATAAGTCGATAAGTTGACGTTCTGATAAGAGACCAATTATTAGGAATTCAGTCGACGAGGACGCTATTTCTATCAGTATATCTAAGATGAAATTAAACAGAAACGGAGAAAGTGGACATCCTTTCCAGACACCACTTGAGGTTGCGAAAGCCGATGACAATTCTCCATAAGCTCTGACTCTACTAGTAGTGTTCGAGTAAAGAGCCTTCATAAGGTTTATCTGCTTCGGAGGTACACCTTTCAATGACAGACTCTGCCATAGAATCTCAGATTAGCTATAGCTTTTTGATCTCCAACTATTGTTGGGGGACCTACTTCAATATTCCATTCAGGCTGTTTGGGAATGGTGGGTATTTGTAGAGTAGAAAAAGGCCAGTGGAACTGTTCCTTAAAGTGTTCCCCCGACCGTTCTGAACGCCTGGGCTGAAAGCAGATAAGTGTTGTTTTTTTCCGAGATCGTCTCACTTGCGCTTGACTTCTTAATTTCAGTTTCTTTTATTAGTCTGAAAAGTTGTCTGGTGTTACCTACAGCCCATAGTTCATACAGACCAAGCTCCCATTTCTAAATCGGTATTCTAATGGTTAGTAGATACACAATAAATGATTGTTTACACCACATATTTATTGAAATTATATTTTTAATTTATATAGGCCTTTATTTGTTAAACATGGTATGCGTTTCTATGTTAATTAATAATTTAATAGTTCCAAACAATCCATCATAAAATATTATTATTTGTTATGTTCACTATTATCACATATTAGAGATATTGTGATGTATAGATTCTTATTTAATTTGAAATAAGTTAAAAGTATCTGTTTGTATAATGTATCTTCGAATGTCATTCATCAATTAATTACAGTAGAGCTTGATTATCACCTTTCAAACTTATACATCAAATCCATTTACTTCCTAACAGTATATTAATTGTAAACGATAGAAATTCGCACGAACATATTTCAATTTATAGATATGAAACATAAAATGTTTTATCGTTTTTTTTTGTGTGTGTGTACATTAAGTATACCGTAAATAGTAGAGAAAAAAAGAAGAGCAACTCTACTGTAATATTTTTCTGTTTTGATGATACAAGTGAAAACTCCTTCCCTCTCTCTCCCCCCACCTTACAATGATAAAAACATTAAAAAAAACATAGGTCATTTGAATTATTATTTCTTATTATTTCGTTCACTATGACGTTTATTCATTTATCATAATTAATTAGAAAAAAAATTACCTTTTTTTTCACTGAGAACAAAATTATATTTGACATAAAAATTCATTATTGATTGTTTATTAAATATTTCAAAAGTTAATTTACTTCTCTAGTTGGTAACAAATAAAAATACCGATATGATAGATGATTTTATGCATATATTATCTTGGAAACAAAATATGAAACATAAATAACAAACATACAAACAAACAAACAAAATATTAAAACGTGTGAACCATTTTAACAGGTTTTTCAATATTTTATTGATTAAATGAAAAACAATTAGATATATTGTAAGAGACTTTTATTTCAATCATTATTTGTCAAATCGTGTTTCCTTTTTTTTTCTCTTTTTAATTAATGATATTTAGTTAAATTATTTTGGTATATTTCAGATCTGAATGGTTATTATCATTATTATTAATTACATAATAAAATTTGAAGTGTAATCTAGAGAAAACCGAATGTCATGTAGACAAATAATTGAACCATGAAATATATTCCGTATTCACTATGACAAGCTTGACAGAAAAACTAAGAAACCCATTAAGTTCCTTTACTGTCACAGGATCCTTGCAGCTCTTCAGATAATTGAAATAACCTATAGTATCATTGAATGACACTATGAATTATTGAAATATAATCAGTTTTTAATATGTGTAATACAGAGTAGAATAATATAAACGGCATCATTGAATGACCTTTGATAAACATTCTAACTAGGAAGCAATGGTGAGTTATTTCCTCTTAATATAGAACTAATTAGTATGATTCATTTATTAGATTAACAAACATCTGCGAAGAATCTTATACTAGGATGAAACAACTGTTCAGTGGTTGTTGATTTCTAACAGATGACTAAATACAGTTACCTTGTGGTCTAAATTATGAAATTTAGCAATCACGATAAGCTCGTTTTACTGAAAATAAGTTTAATTTGTTACTTTATCTAATCGGTTTGTCACACTAAAAGAATTGAAGCTGGAAAAACAATCTATTGAATTTCAGCTCAGTAATTGTAAGAAGATAATGATAACTATCACAACATATAAATATTCCGGATTCAATTATGTGAAACGTCGATGATGTATCATTCTGAAGTATTTAGAACTAGGATAAAAGAACTAACCAAGACCATGTGGTTTTCATTTATTTGTCTTGGTGAAGGAAGTTCGTGGTTGAAATTAATTTTCAAGTTGTTAAAACCATTTTCTAACATTATGCCATCTGTTTTCAAAGTGATCATCGAAGTATTCTAATTAAAGTTTTTAGTAGTGTTTATCAAAAATAAAATAGTAGTAAATGTCTGACTTAATGAAAAAAATAATGACATATATGGTCCTGTTTACAAACAGATAACAGTGAATATATATAAATGTTTTGAAAAGAGTATAAAACTCCATCCACCATAGGTGAATAGTTTTATAGAGATGTCAGTCTATTATGACAATAATCTATCAAATGCTATGTACTAGTATGACTCATATGTTACTTGAATGTATATTTACATACTTTATAAGGTGACTTTACTGAGAAGTAACTGTACATCTATGTGGCTGTTTCAAATTGTACTACATCTTATTGTAGAGGATGAATGTTGTAGATTTAAACCTAGAAATCTGATTCAAGTGTAACTTTTAAGAAATCAAGAATAAGATAAACTAACTACTTCACACTTCTTTTTTTGACAGTTGACAGAATCTCGTTTTGTGATGATAGCCACTTCGGTTTTCATTCACAGAATATTAAACAAAGCGCGATCTAATGTTTATATCAATTAAAAAGATCTTTATAAATATCTACCAAGATATAAAATCATTAATTCGTACAAAAATCATGTGATTTAGGGCTTGACGTTAGTTTTCTTCTAAATCAGTCTATAGAATACTTGAATTATTCATCTGTACAATGGTTAGGAATTTTAGTATATGGTCTTGATGAATGATGATTTTATGAGATCAGGAATAAAACTAAACATCTAACAATTAACTATTCATGTTAAAAAATGTTTAAAACATAGGGGATATAAAATTATTTAATAAAATCTATCTGCTCATGTTTCCTCATCGTTATTGATTCAATGTACATGTGTCATTAGACTGATGCTTGGCTGTTTGAAATATGATACTTAATAGTACTTTATTATATTCTAGAAAACAATATTACTTATCTATTGAAGTAAGTAATTTTTATGGGATTATACTTTTTTTGGTACTTCTATTGAATATAGTTAAACAACAGGCAACAACAACAAAAAAATGTTTTTAAGAAACCTTTGTTAAGTTAATTTTTTAGAACGATATTTATTATAAAAATGAAGAAATTGAAGTGAAAATGACATGTTCATTGTTTATTAATATACATATATTTATTTACTTATTTTTCACTGGTTTGTTTTCTTTCAAATAGCATGACCTTAAAAGCAAATTATATATATATATATATATATATATATATATATATATATATATGCCTACCTTGTAAACAATAACAATTTTACATAATATATACAAGGACAATGAATTGATAAGAAACAAATGGAATTGTTATTTTTAAAGAAGAATGAATAGATATCATATTCTTTTGCTAATAAGATATGATCCAAATAAATAAGAGTAAATAGAATAATAATAATAATAATAATAATAATAATAATAATAGTAATAATAATAATAGTAATAGTAATAATAATAGTAATGATGGGGAATGTTTTGTTTTGATAGTTTTGTATGAAAACGTTATTATCCATTAATTTGATTCTTTCAATTTATTATGTCCCAATAAGCATAATGAATGGTAATTTTTGGGATTCATTTATGGACCAATACTATGCGTATATTTTTATCACATAATTGTTAAATAATTAAACTATTCATATTCATGTCCCTCATATTATGAGCTTTATTTTGAAGTATGAACTATTATTATACGATTTATCATTCTTCAATTATACCCTCTCTATTAATTACTACCTCTTTCATTCACAGCCACATTTAGCTAATTCCTGTACAAATGTTGTTTCATATTTTATGGTACGTTGTGGTCTGTCTGGTTGGTATATAAACCCAGTATGTTTGAAATAAATGATTCAGATCGCAGAAGCTGAGATTGGTGTTCTGGACTCAACTGGCTGGCTAGGCAGGAAACAGGACCGATGAGTACTCTAGACTGTTCGTACGGGTTTTATGCGTCATTGGTCCGATCGATAATTGACTGTTCTCTAATTGGTGGTATCATGACGTTATACATTAATAGGATACACTGGCCACAAGTTATAACAGTCATGAATAATAATGTTATCGATATGATTACTTTAATAGACGATCTGTATCATACGGAAATAAATATAGAAAACAAATTTATATTATGTTTTTCTTAAGGGATATTTTAAGGGGGTAATTTCAAGGGGGAAAACAAATGGAGTTAGGTAGAAGATGATTATTCAGGAAAAAATATATTTTTTAGAAAACCTTAAGTAAAAGTTCATGAATCCTGTGTTCATTTCCTATTTATTTTTTACCCTTTTGAGTTAGTTTTATTAAATAAGTGATTTATGTTGTTTGTTTGTGATTGTTTACACAAGATGCTCAACATCCATCAGCAACAGCGTTTGTGGGAGAGAACAAATCAACTTCCATCTAAAGAGATAATTAGGAAAAAACGATGGAAATGGATAAGACATGTATTATGCAAATCATGACATTATGCATTAATAGGGCACACTGGCCACATGTTATAACACAATTAATAATGATCATAGTTTTTTACCTGTATTTGTCTCGCCTACTTGTAATATAGAACTAAATAATGTTAGTCAGTTTTACTTCTAAAAGTTTAAAATTATAATGATTAAAGGTAAAATTATATTTGAATTGAGGAACGTTTTAATTATCATGGGATTATTTTCATTAATGTAAATATGGATCAATCCAATTAACAATGCATCATGAAAATATTAAGAAATTTATGTGTACTGTATTTTTCACTTGATTTATGTATTTGCCAAGACGTAGGATCATTATTTGGTTCAGAAACCATGTGATTTAGGGCTTGACGTCATTTTTCTTCTAAATGTTTATAAGGCTATAAAAAGAGATTTTTAAACCAGTCTATAGAATTCTCGAATTGTTTATTTGTTCAACGATTAAGAATTCAAATATATGATCTTGACGAATGATAATTTTATGATCATACCTGGATATATCAAGGTGTATGTAAACCATAAGAGTATCTGTGATCCAATGCAAAACATAAATGTAAACTCTGTTTACCGAAAAATATTACTGGCACATTAAGTATAATAACAAATAAATATTTGAATTTTAATCTCAGTTATCTTTTATTTTGTAGTGTTCAAAGTGTTCTTTAGAGATTTCGTCATCGAAGAGATGATTGTAGTCATTGAAATATGCACCAAAACATGAAACCCAGTTAATCAGTAGTTTACATTATATATATATATATATATATATATATATATATATATATATATATATATATATATATATATATATATATAGAGAGAGAGAGAGAGAGAGAGAGAGAGAGAGAGAGCAGCATTTGGGAACCAGTACTTTTTACTAGGTATAATAGGCTGTTGTTATTGTTGATAAATGCTGCTTCTAAGAACGATTTCAGTGCCACTCTAAGGCACTTGTAATCATCTAGAACTACAGTGAAGGAGACAGAAACAAAGTATGGATAAACAACAGCTAAAATTACTGTGACAAGTGTGTTGCACGCAATATCTAGTCACCTAGACTAGTGGCTACATTGAAACATGATCGATACAATTCAATCTTGATTAAGAAGGACCTGATTTGGATAGACCTTATTGAAACTAATCAAATTGATCGAGGATGATGTAAGAGAAAATATATCAATAAGACAGAAAGTTTTAGTAGTTTAACTAGTAATTCCAGTGACTAAAATTTTGATGTCCCTATTATTTTCCAAGCGGAGTGAGAAATAATCACTGGTGAAAGCAATCTTGAAGGTTAGGTCGAAAGTCGAGGTAGTGTAAACATTATGGTAGTTGATGATAAATTCTGTTTTGACGTCTCTTAGCTTTATATGATTAATTAGTTTTGTATACCAATGGTAAGCATTTTATCTTGTAAGCTTCATCATCGCCCACAATTCTGCCATAGATTATAAATGACATCTTATGAGAAGCTGCCGTCTATGCTATTCGTATGCATCAATCGATTTAAGATCTTCGCTACTAATTTTAATGGAACTTCCTCTAAAATTCATGTTTATCTCATATTATTATCATAACAACTGATATTGGTTGACCGATAAAAACAAATCTACGAAACTATGTCCATGTGGTGTATTAGCATGATTGTTTGATCCATTGATAAATTATTTCGAGTCCCGAAAATTTACTTGCAAATTATTTATATAGCGAGTGGAGGAGTTATTATGGAATAATTTCACTTTTGTTTAACAATTATAAATGATTCTGTATAACAGGTTGCATTCGTCTACATGAAGGTCATTTATTTAGTACCTTGAGGAAATTTGTCATCGCTTCTATAAAGAATTGAGTCATAGCTTAATGTAAGTTAAAGAGAAGGGGTTTTGTGGAGATTTTAGTAATTTCAATGGTAGAAATCATGAGTCACTTGAAGCTATGCCATCATTAAAAACCTGGAAGCACTGGACGGCCGTTTCCCGGGTTGGTTGAAGTTAGATATTAACACCGTTGGATGCCGGCTCAGTGGTTTAATGGTTAAGCGCTCGCGCGCGAAACTGATAGGTCCTGGGTTCGAATGTCACGGGCGGTGAGATCGTGGGTGCGCACTGTTGAGGAGTCCCATACTGGGACGAAACGGCCGTCCAGTGCTTCCAGGTTTTCCATGGTGTTCTAGCTTCAATTGACCCATGATTTCAACTATTGTAAGTTAAAGTACAATCATGCGCAACATATGTAATATGACAACAAATATGTTTGTGGGTAGTAGATACCGTGTCATTAATAGATCATAGCTACATAAATTGATGAACATTTTGCAAATTGAGCATTTAATATATAGTTGTTAGATTTTACTAACTAGTTCTGTAATTTCTGTGTCAAATTCATTCGGTTGTCCTCATTAGTGTTCTGCATCGCTTCACTTTTACCACAGTTCATTCTACTGAAGGCACTGTTGAACCATTTCATCAATTTAATAGTTGAATTCATGGGTTCGAGTATCGCGAGCGGGATTGTGGACGAGCACTACTGACGGGACGGCCGTCCAGTGCTTCCAGGTTTTTAATGGTGGTCTAGTTTTAACTGACTCATGAATTCAACTATTAAATTACTGTAATATCTACAAAACTTCTTTCTTATTTCATTAATTGTATTTTTCGAGGACTAAATTTGATTATTCTTTGTTGACGTAAGAATTTCTTGAATAAATGTCATGATATCACTTGGATTTAAAACGTTGGATACTGATTACCAGTGGAATCTAGGAAAAAATACCTAATATTCAATTATATATTCAGGAAGCTAGTTAAATTTTGTTTTGAACATCTGCAACAGGATGATGGAAACTATCTTAATTACTGATAAATATCGTGTCCCGATAGTAACTTAATGTTAATGGTAAGCTGTTACTTCTAGCAACCGGTTTAGTTTTTATTTCAGTTTGACGGACAACTGAATTAGATTAAAGTTATACATGTTAATCCAACTTCATTTAGAGCAGTTATTTAAATTGTTTGATTCGGGTTATGGAAAAGTTTTATGATGAAATATCTGTTGTACGCTTGATAAGTTGGTAGCTGTAAGATAAAAATTCCTAGATCTCTACTTCATTTTATTGTTTTCTTCATAGTATTATTGAGATTAATTGAAAACATTTTAATCAACGAGTAATTCTGATGAATTATGTTTTGGCGTAGTGAAAACTCTCATCTGATCAATAAACTCTCTTGGAAACATTACATTCATTGTGTTGAGCATATTTTTCATCCCTATCGATTTTCACACAACCTACTATATGTTGTTACCTAGACTAGTAAATAATAAAGAAAAGAACATATTTTTAGCATCGTTCACAAGAACTGTAGTATTTTTTTTATTAGCGTTTGCCACTTCATAATAACTTTAGATTACGTCTTTATAATATGAACTAATAATATTGGTGAACTTTGTTCATTATTACGCAATACTTTGCTTAAAGAGTCCTTCCATTTGGAAGGTTTGATAAAACATACAATAACTATTTTTGTGTAATTTTGAATTAGAGAAAAACAATAGTGTTGTGCCCCAATTAGTAGTTATTACATAACTATCAGTATTATATTCTACTTAATAAGTGCTGAACATAATAACAATAAACACATTCTTTTAATTATGTTTATGTAGAATGCAAACTATTTGATGAATAACAATTAAAAAGAAAATTGAACTTAATGAGAAGTTTCTGTCATACTAAAAGTCATCAGTTATTCTAACTACAATAAATGATATTCTTTAAAGAATATGAAATATATATATATATATATATATATAGAGAGAGAGAGAGAGAGAGAGAGAATGAAAATATTGTTTATTGTAATAAACATCCTACTGATCCACTGATCAAACTATTATATAATAGATGAAACTAATCAGTTATATTGAGAAAATGCTTGTTTTTTTTTAAATGACAAACACTTTAACCAATCGGGATTAAGTATACAAAGAGAAAAAAAAGTGTTAATTTTCGCTTGAATTGTAATTAGTCAACTGTGAAAGATGATTAGTTAAAATGTTATACTTTATTTAAGAAAAAAGTGATATAATTCAATTTATTACTAAAGTAGACAATTTAATTTATAATTCTTGGCAATCAAACTGCTCATCATCCTATATATATATATATACATGAATTGTAAACAAGTAAATCATATTAATGAAAAGTTTCTATTTTGTTTAAAAACAATTATCACTTTCATAAGACTCATTGAAGTAATAATCATCTTGTCCGTTAATCTATGCTAAATTCAATCGTATTTATACTAAATAAGTAATGTGATAAACAGGTTTTATATGTTAGTAATCATGTGGATAAATGATTTGATGAGTATGAAAGTATGAAACATCTCAGTTCGACAGGAAGTCAGTAGCAGCCCGGATAACTCAGTGGTAACATTATAGCAACTCATGCGCAATTGAGTTTGTTCTCATTTAATTCGGTTAAGCCCTTTTGTTAACTTATTTAGCAGACAGAATCATCCGTACTAGAACAACTTATTGTACCTTTATTATTGTTGTGCTTGTATGAAATATGTATGCTTGAACATTGCTTACCGCCTACCGCATATATTCATTCTGCTAGCTTTATTATTAGCTGCTTAATTCCCTATAATATATATATATATATACATGTACATTTAAACCTATACACTCTACACTCTCGGTTCGCTGACTTACTCATTCGCATCTCTGCTTTGTGGTCTGAGTTATCTGCTAATAAAACTGTAGTCTCTGCTTTTCTTTGCCTTCTGATTTCAAACACCGTTGAGCATTATAAGATAACGGTTACGAGGGTGATTGGTTAACGAAGCACAGCCACTACAACATCTCTGACTGTGAAGCTTGGTGATGCCGGGAACGAATCTGTCAGGAGTTTCAGTTCCATCAAGATTACAGGTACACCTTGCTAATGAGTGTCAAGTAGCAAGAAACCTAGATCCAGGCTTTTCTGTTGACTACCTCCAACCACTATCTTAGTATGAAAAATATTAGAGACTATAGATTATCACAAAACAATAATTTATGAGACTTTTTGATATAGATAGGTGAAGCTTCTTGTAACAAAGAATAAGAATCGATTACTTAGGATCCTGAATAATTACATTTAAATTAATATTGACAGAATAGGGTTATGGAGATTGTTGAATTTCTTCAAGATGATGGACCGATCTAACATAGAAAACAATTAAAAAGCTGAGAGTATTGGATGACCGTTTCTTCCTTGTATGGTACTCCATAACAGAGTGAATAAAACCAGTAAATTAAGAATGATAAAATTACATATAACTTAAAGACACAAGAAAGAATAGCATAAAGTGGGATGTAAATGAAAATACAGATATGTAAGACGAAATAGGCCTGTGAAAAGGAAAGCTCTCCGACAGACTAGATCTGTGTAAACATGTACGGCTTTATGTATAGTATCGCTAATACAAAGCAAATGTATACGTACAGCTTCCAGCAAATTTGGTTTGATCTGATGAAATAAATTCGAACCCTTTACTACGCTATCCGCTAACAAACTGTAGTTGCCGGCTTCTCATTGCCTTCTGATTTTAATCATCTATGAGATTTATATTATAACAGTCACTAGTGATCGATTAATGAAACAAAGCCACTACATACTTCTGGATCTGAAAATTTACAGTTATGCTTGTTTATAAGGATGTGGTGTATTCTTATCACGTGTAAAATAAATAATAAAAAAGTGGTAATTTCTTATTGTAATATCATATATAGGATCATAGTGTGTTTAAGGAAATCACATATTGGTCAATTCAATTTTAAAGTTACTATTACATTTCCATAATTTTTGTTCATAACATACAATCAAAATGTACCTCTGATTTTATTAGCTACGTGATAAGATCCGTTTTTAGATTTATATAAACAATAACATAAACAAATTGTTTTAGCAATATGACATACTACTTAAGTAGAGTCCAATCTTCTTTAAGTCAGTCAACAAAAAAGTCCATTTTACATGAAATAAATCATAAAATTAAAAAAAAACATAACACGATATTTAGTTACTGAGTGGAATTGCAAGTTTTGATCTTTAAGGTTTGACTCAACGGTCTAAAATTAATATAACTTACTAAAAGAAAAAAACACCAAGTTCTTAAGTTCAATTTTTTATTGATTCATAAGTTCATATCACTAAATAGTTCAATTTGAATAAAACTCTCAATTAGTAACAAAAACCTATTCAAATAGGGATTTTTTTTGTAAAAACCTTAATAACACATGATGTGAACAAATAAATTCTAAACATTTCAATTTATTATCAGAAGGGATTTTGTGGAGATTTTTAGAAATTTCACTGGTTGAAATCATGAGTCCATTCAAGCTAGAACATTGTGAAAAAACCTGGAAGCACTGGACAGCCGTTTCGTCCTAGTATGGAGCTCCTCAGCAGCATGAGATATCAACTCACTGAAGACAATGGTGTATGGTGGCGCAACTTCGTACATTGGTTGGAGTTAGACATTAACACCGTTGGATGCCGGCTCAATGGTCTCACGAGCTAGACCGATGGGTCCTGGGTTCGAATGTCGCGGGGTTCGGGATCGTGAGGAGTCCCATACTGGGACGAAACGGCCATCCAATGTTTCCAGGTTCTCCATGGTGTTCTAGCTTCAGTTGACTCATGATTTCAACTACTGAAATTTCAATTTATTGTAATAAACATTTAACTTCAATTATTCATATGCTTATAGTGTAAGATAAAAGTAATCTTTAAATGATCTATTCAGAATAAAATAACTTAAAATTATGCTTGTCTATAAGTATATAGACGTAAATTATTTTTAGTCTTGAATGAACTGGTAACTGACTTGAAAATAAATTTTAAATACATGGACGCTTGAAAAGATACACTTCAATTAATATCAACAATAGTTTAATAAATTTTCTACTCTTTTAATTGTGTTGAATTATACTACTGAATTAGTCAAGTATAAAGTAATTCATTTAAACAAATCACATAATGGTAATAATGTCTACAAAGAAAAAAATCCAATTTATTGATTTAACTACAACCAACAACTTTGAAAGAAATAATTAAATGCTGTATACGTTTTAAACTTTATACTCTATCTACAGCTTTTTCTTACGTGCTAAGTTAGTGATTTTTATACAAAGAGATGTTACAGTCAATGATTATTGTACAGTAGATTGTCTTGCTTCTAAATCGAAACTATATTATAATATGATAAAAAATAACAGGCTTGTTACAATTACTGAAAGATTCTCACTGATTATCTAATCTAATGGGATATCATTTTGAATACTATGTAAACAGATACAAGTTAATGATATTTTCCCTGGAGACAAAATATAAGACTATAATTGCAAAAGGGTAAACTATTGAAATTGAATAGTTCCAGAGTTTCGTACGATTAAGAAAACAACTAAAATCAACATAATTGAAGTCATATAATGTCAGAACTGCTAAGCATAAAACAGTTATCCAACTATGTTTAAGTGTTTATTATATTTTTTTAGTTTAAACATGAGTTATTTTATTTTAAAAATATGTTCTTGTTGCAGCATATGACTTTGAGTCGGTACATATTATTGTTATTATAATCGAGTGATAATATCTGCCCTCAGAATAAAAACAGTGTAATATTGCTCGTTCTAGTAATGAAAGAAAAAAAGGCTAAAATGGGTAGACTTGAACAGCAGAGATAACTGTCCAGTTATGTACCGTTAAGTTTACAAGTAGTAGACCAATTCATGAATGGTGATTAACTGAATCAATAGAACTGCCTCTATTCGTGTTCATGCTGTTCGAGATGCGAATGAAATGCCAGTGATAAAGATGTTTTTTTGCATTACTGACCAATTACTTATACATTATTCCTAAACAGTTACTTTACTTATATTTTGTTAAAAAAAATTTATCATTTAATAACCTACATTTATGATGAAATTGGATTAAATGTTTGGTTTCATCAAAGTCATTATGATATCCTTTTTCCTCTGAATGTATCAAACGTTCTTTATATCTTTTCACATTCACATTCAGTTTTTAGAATGACCAATTAACACAAAACTGAATCTATAGGCAGAAATAAAACATTTTAAACTATGTTATAAAAAATCGGGAATCCAAAGAGAGATATTCTTCCCAGCGTAGACAAAATAAATATCTCTTTCAATAGCAAACCATATATAACTTACTGTGTTTAAAATAAATTCTCTTTTACTTGAAATAGAACAAGGTCATTATCAAAGAGATGTCTTGAATGCTGTTAGAGGGATGAGGGTAGTTATCACTTCACGGTTACTCACACTGTGTAAGAAAAAAGATGTCATAAAACCAAAACAGTTATATATAAATTAAACAGATCACATGTGTACATTATGCGAAACTGTAAATATTCAATCTCCAGCGGCAACATTGATTACTCTATCAAATATTGTAAAATGATTGATTAACTTATATTAACAATCTATTTACAATAGTTAATAATAAAACTTTTCAATAAATTGTATTTATGAAAGACGAATATTCAGCTTTATACCTTAAAGTGATATCAACAGTGTTAATATTTATTAAACAAATTATCAACAGAGAAACCAACTGAATTTTACATGTGTAGACAAAATTTATAAAATATAATTTCGCGGGAAATACCAGTTCCATTTCCGTTGTACACATTGTTCAGACTAATGTTGTCTTTTTCTTGATAAAGTTTTTCTTTTTTTAAAGAAAAATTTAACTCGTTTTATTTGGTACGTACAACGATTTATATGTAAATTTATGACTAATTGATAGTTAGTACAGTTTTGTAACACACATGTTTACATTTATAATTCACTAGAAAAAAAAAACCAGTAAATCAGTAGTTTTGGCATTTTTTTAAAAATTAATTTTATTGAGAAGTACTTATCAGAATAGTTAAACCAACCACTTTAAAGAGGGAGCGCATGAGAGAAAAGGAGCAAATCAGAGTAAGCTTAGTTTTAAGAATCAAGAAAATCAATGAAACAATAAGAAACAATTGTAACCTGGTTCTTCTATTTTGTCTGAACACTTTTGCTTTATCTATTACTCTTTTTATATTTATCTGCTCAACAATTAAATATTTGGTTTTAAATAAAGTTTTACAGTCACAATTGATTGATCACTGGGTGGTGATCAATTTCATGTGTGTCACGTTCTTCTTGATCACCAGCAAGTGGCCAATCAATTGTGATTACATCTCAGTCCTACAGAAGGTCGGTCACGGCCCGGATAGTCTAGTGGTAACGTCTGTGATTGTGAAGCTGGGTGACACGAGATCGAATCCGTCAGAAAGCACCAGTTCCCTCAAGATTACAGGTATACCTTGCTGACGAGTGCCAAGTAGCACGAAACCCAGGTCCAGGGTTTCCTGTTGACTATCTTTAACAACCATCTAAAGGTTTGCAGTCAAACCTATCATGGATATATATACATATCTTGTTTTATGATAGCAAGGAGATAATTACGACCGTAGAGCCAAGGTTTGTAATATACGTGCACATATTTTCATAACAAGAATAGAAAACTTGTCAGCCAAATTGTAACTATATTAAAATACTGTGAAGATGTCATGAAGTATATTAGTTTGTCAGTTAAATAGAGAAAGTTCCTTATATTCAATAAATTGTATATAGCTTTGAATGTAACTGGGTGGTTTCTTAAAAAAAACTTGAAAATGTTAAACTCAAAAACAACCGCAAAGTTGTTAAAATGAAATAAGATTGATATTTGCTTTGAAAGTTTCAAATAAAAGATATATGTTGGAAGAATACACCAAATGGAATATCTAATCACTAAAATGAAGAAATTTTAGATAAGTTGAAGTAGTAATTGTTAGCAGATAGCAGACCTAAATAACATCACTTTTTTAAGTACTACATTTCAGGTTTCATTAGTATATAACAAAAATTATACCCATTAATATATTGAATTAATAAGATATATCACTGATCATTTCTATGCTATGATTTATTTGGTGAGTGATTTAGATATACATAGAACGAGTAGAGTGGTGTTTCGATGAAATGTAACTAGTCCTCTGGTTACGTAACAAGCCCTGATTTCAGGGTTAATGTAAACAAAACATTGGCAGTAAAATGTTTTCAGTGTTTCAATAGGGATTTGTCGTATAGATTTAAATTAGTAAGCTTTAAAGAAATGTTATGTACATTTGAGACTGGAAACTGTGAATTACATGTTTACTTTTTTGACAAGAAAGGATTATTGAATGGATAAAGAAAATAAAGAAAATTTTTAAAAGTGAACTTTACTGAAAAGAGTAGAATATATAACATTGATAATCAATCATAATGATAAATATTTTACACTAGGAGTAAAAAGATAAATGAATAATGCATCATATTAGAAAACAGGTTAAACTATTGTTTTTCATTTATTAGTGTAGAAAGATTATCAACTTCATTGAACATGAAAATGATTTGACTCATTTTACGATCATCCAATGCATACACAATGTTTTCTATTGAACGAAGTAGTTATTATCTATTTTAGTGGTAATAAGCCCTGAAACTAAGTTTGTATAAATATATTTTTGTTTGAATGATGAACATCTAAATCAAAAAGAAAAAAATCGATAGCTGTCAGATGACAGAACTTGTAACAACAAATGAAATAAAATAGTTACTTATTTATAAAATGTGACGTACTGTATATGAATTAATGTCAATGTCTAAAATTGGTCGAGAAATCAACAAACGTATCTTTGTATATTTAGGTAGATTACTAACCACAGTATTACTTAGAATCTCTGTTTTATATGAAGATATTGGTTCAATGTTTTTATCCTTAGGATATGCTTAAACAACAAAATATTTTCTTATGAGATACCTTATGACGAATATTCATCCTAGAAAGTTTAATCTAAAAAATATTATACTGTGAATGTATTAGAACTAGTTGTTAAATTTCTCAGTAAGGAGGTTAGTATAGTATGTGTGTTATTTTGGAAAGTATTAAATCCTATCAAAAGCGTGTTTTCTGGTCATATAATGGTTACGAAACAACATTACTATGGCAGTTTGATACATATAAAATAAATTGTTTATGGATTGATAAAAGATGGCAAACGAGAGACTAGAATAATCTCAATGACTCACACAAAATAAGACATATGAACTTACTTCCTCGAAGTAATCTTCCCATCTGTTCCGCTGTAGTTGAATCTCAGTGATCGGTCTTCCTTCTTTGTCTTTGACTGGTCTCTCTGGTTTACTATATTTCCCTGCTAGTTTCTTCGTTGTATCGTAAAGCTGTTTCATATTTCCTTCTCTTGCAGCTTTTTCCGCCGTCGTTGCTAGTTCTTCCACGTATTTTTGCTTGTCAGCTCTAATGCTCTTCTTCACTTTCTTGTTTGCTTCTATGTACTCAGCTTGTGCTTGGACTTTCTCTGCTCTTCTTCGACTGTTGTTAATTGCTGTCTTCTTGTTCTTTCTTTCATTGATCCTGTCCAGTGTTTCTATAGAGATCCATTCCTTGTGAAGATGCTTTTTGGGGCCCAGAACCTCTTGACACGTTGAAGTTAATGTTTCTTTGATGCCTTTCCAGCTATCCTACATAGTAGTTTCTTCTTCCTTCAGTAGATCCTGTAGGGCTTGGAACCTGTTGTTGAGAGCTATCTTGAATCCATTGAGTTTGTCGGCATCTCGAAGGAAGGTTGTATTGAACCTTTGCAGAGCTGTTTGTCCAGTTGTCCAGTTCTTCTTTAGCTTCAGTTTTAAATTGGCCACAACCAGGTGGTGATCTGAAGCTATGTCCGCTCCTCTCCTGCTTTTTACATCTTCCATTGTCCTTCGGAACTTTTTATTGATGTAAATATGATCTATCTGGTTCTCTGTGGTGTGGTCCGGTGAGATCCACGTAGCTTTGTGTATACGTTTGTGTGGAAATGTTGTACGGCCTATGACCAATTTATTGAATGCACACAGATTTGCAAATCTTTCCCTGTTTTCGTTTCTCTCTCCCAGTCCATGTAGTCCCATGATGTCTTCATATCCGGTGTTGTCCATTCCGACTTTGGCGTTTAGATCTCCCATCAGAATGGTGAGGTCTTTTCTTGGGCACTTCTCTATGATTGATTGCAGCCTCTCATAGAATTGATCTTTAACGTCGTCGTTGCTATCATTTGTGGGTGCATAACATTGGATAACGTTCATTGTGATCCCCCCTTCTTTGTTTTGAATGATGCTTTGATGATTCTGGATCCGTGAGATTCCCATCCTACAAGTGCATTTTGTGCTACTTTGGACAGCATTAGAGCCACTCCCTGAGTGTGTGGGGCATTTTCCTCTTTGTGACCGGAGTATAGCAGCATCTCTATCGTATTTAACCTTTGTTGTCCAGCTTGGGTCCAATGGGTTTCACTGATTCCCAGCACTGCCAAGTTGTATCTCCTCATTTCCGTTGCTATTTGACTGGTCTTTCCGGTCTTGCATATTGTCCGAACGTTCGATTTACCTATAAAAATGGTTGCTCTGGTTATTAGAAAGAGTATCAGTCTTATGGCTTCCGAAGGAACTCGGCTTTCACCCTGAGGCGTCATATTTCTTCTAAATGAAGACCTTCTAACTCCGAGGGCAGAGTTTAAATGGTTTGAGTTATTTTTTCTGGTTAGCGTTTTTTTAGCGAGTTAGTTTTCTACGGGATGGTGTCGCTAACCCTATTCCCAACCCTCCTCCTTTACCCGGGATTGGGACCGGCAGTAACTCTAGAAGAGCTACAGGCGGAGTTATGAATTTATTAGATCATCAAAAACAAACAAGACTGATGTGGAAAAGATGCTGCTATTGTTTACTATTAATACATTCATATCTGACTAAATGTTCATTAAACTTCGAATTGTTTGTCTACTGATTTATCGAATGAGTCAACTTGGTGAATGCTCTTAGACTGAAACATAACAAACAAACATTAATATTTGCAGAGTTGAATAACTGGTTCAATTTTTCATGATAATCATGAAGATATGGTGATCAGCGTTTCTGACTTTTTACTCACTTTTTACTGGTTCAGTAGTCTAAACGTGAAGCTATTTTCGCGTGGCCTAAAGGCCCTGGGTGAGCAATTCTGGGAAGCCGTATAGTAGAACGAATTATGTGGCTAATGCTTCTTGGTTTGAGGTAATTGTCTAACGAAGATCTGTCAGTGATGTGAACTATAAAATCTAGTTATTTTGAACAAAGAGATTTTAACATTTTAGACACTGTCTAATAATTAAATTATTTAGTACAACTCAGTACTCTTTAATTATATGAATTTATGATTGTTACCAAAGGGAATCCACACCTTGACAAGCGCTCAAACAACATGTAAACTACTGCGTTACACCCTCTTGTGTTTTTCAGTGAATATTTTTATATGAGGTAGTTGCGAATTAATATTCACTAAAAGCTTGTTTCTATCGTCTGTGCTCATGGGCTGATGAATACATATTTAATAAAATTTATGGCACCGACTTGAAGATAATATTGTTTCATGGGAGTGTTTCGAAGTTGTAACGTTGTTGAAGTTTAAAACATATAGAAACTCAATACTGGACGAGACTCTAATTTATGGACGACCTTTGAACGAGTCCTAAGTGACCTTGAGAAATATTAGACAATCACTAAACAGTCAGTTTAGAGTAAAAATATATTATACAAAACCAAACAAATGAAGTGAATACACATCATACATGTGGTTCAAAAACTTGTCAAAGTTAGAAAGAAGTTCAGAGGTTCTAAGATCGTAATGCATGTATTAGAGAAAATCATCCATATGGCTACAGAATAGTCGGCCTCTGGAGTCACGATAAAGTCTCAAAAACTCTTTCAGCCTCGACCACATAGCTTCAATATTGTTTTTGTGCACTCCGGTTGTTGAGTACACAAAATGCCACTTGTGGATAACGACACGATGCACATAACCAAGTCTTTGTAGGAGTCTGTACGCTCTCCAATCATCCGTATATATTGTAGTACCTGGCTGCAACCAGTGTTACTGGTGCTCTTACTATCCAGTTCGCGAGAATTGTCATAATTAGGAATTATATATAGGGTTTTCATCACGATCTGACACCAACTATAATGCCAGAAATCCGAGATCTGTTATCTTATACCTGGTTGATTCGTCCATAAATAATATTCTCGCCGTTTTATTTGTTATAGCCGCTCAATTATCACGTTTTGTACAAAATTCCCTGTGAACCGATCGTACGTTAGCATTAAGCATTGAAGTTGGTGCTGTAACCTTGAAATCTCTCAAACGCTTCTGATTGGCTCGTTCATAAATTAAAGTCTCTCCGATTTTTATAAACATCAGTGACTGTTATGGAATAGGAGACTTTAGATGAGGATTGCTAGTGTCACATACTAGTTTAGGCACACTTTGAATATTATATATATTGTAGGTAATTTTATAATAAGTTATGTCAACATCTATGACTGAACTTATTTTAAGATCTTCGCAAAAGAACTTTTATTCGGTACGTCATACTAAATTAAGATCTAATAATTGTAGAAGCCTAGATGTCTTTTATTGGTTAAAAAAAATATGCTGAATAAGCATACACTGATATTTAGTTAACTATACAAATACATCAAATAAAAAAAACTTTCATGGTCTACCAATATGGTTGTGAATATGAAATGATTCCATATAGATTCTAAAGAATTGAGAAATTTCAGTTATCGGACATACAAATACCAAATCCCATTGATTTTATTAGTTTCAACTACTAACTTTTATCTATACTAATGAACCATGGAATGTATGATGACAACTATTACTTAATATGACATATGTTCATTCTTTATGAAGTAAATATGGTTAATTTCCACTGGTTGAAATCATGAATCAATTGAAGCTAGACCACCATGGAAAATCTCTACAATACCCCATCTGTTAGTTAATTTTATTCAAAAGAATATGGTACTTGTTAATGAATAGATGATCTGTAAGTATAATAGTTAAAATAGTGACTTTTAATAAATTACTCTTAATATAGTTGAATAATGTCATTAATTCACAACCATAAAAGAGTAGCACAAATGATAATTTATTATTTAATTACATAGAAATTATTGAGATAATTTTATTCACCTTTGAATAATTCAGGAATTATTTAACATGAACATTCATTCACTTTGATTATTGATGCAGATCAAAATTAAACGTTGACTATATTTCTAATTCTTTTTTCTTCATAAATAATTAAAAGAATTTCTTTTATTAAGGAAAAGTGTTTAATGTTAACTTTTTAAGTACATGTATTGAATATATTTTATCAAAAGCCTAAACAGCACGAAAGCGATTGTGTCATATCCCATTGTGTCCATCAATTTACATGTATGTGTGGAAACACGTACATAGGGAGAAGCAATCGTGATTCGCATACATACCAAAATGATTGCGGAAACAAATGGATTCCAATGCTCAAATAAGATCACAGGATAAACGGATATTGACAGATAATTCCCATTTGAACATTAAAATTAAAACACGAAGTTCAGCGAAGGGATCTCTTTTCAACGAATTTATTATCAAGCTGTACAATCGTATATATATGAAAATTTTGTTTTTGTAAAAGTACTAATTCCGTGAGGAAATGTGAACACAGTTAACCATGACGTAATAAAAAGGGTTATAATATTAGATTACGTAATACGAATAATAACAATAGATTTAGTGAATATAATACGATGATTAAGATGTTTTTGTTACAATAATTAAAGGTCATTAAAGGTTGTAGAGGTGTAGAAATAAATAAGGTGAAATGATGAGCATTTACGAATAAAATAATGAGAATATAAGACATAAGGAAAGGGGGAATGCAGTAATAATAATAATAATAATAATAATAATAATAATAATAATAATAATAATAATAATAATAGGATAATCAAAATAATTAAGGCCAAGGTAACGATAACGATAAGACGCACTTCCTTTGTACGCATAGTTCTGGTTTAAGCTCCTGAATGGTAAGAGCTTCGGCTATTTTTAAAGGTTGGATACGAAGAAATCTGGGTAGATTTGAACGAACCATGTAAACAACCTTAAAATCAAGTATAGAACTCCTAACTGCTTTCCTTTCACCCTTATAGAACCAAGCTGGGATATGTTTCAGTATCCGAGTTGAAAGCAAGCGCTGGCTACGGCCAATGTACCTTGCTCCACAAAAGCAGGTGAACTGATAGATGCACATAGAGGCGACCAGACGCGGAATCTTATCTCTTATGGATACAGAGAATTAGTTCCTAATAGTGAAGGTTATTCGCAGTTTAGCCGCATTATATGTTCTTCTAATCGTTGTTGTTAGACGATTTTTTGATTACATCTGATGCTCGATCACCTTTAAGTTCCAGACTTATATAAAGGTTTTTCTTCGGGACAGAACAATTAGGTTTCTTGTCACAAATACTTCTATTCATATTCTTTTCTATGAACCGTTCTGGTTAACCATTTTCCGTCAAGGTTTTCTTGAAGAATGCGAGTTCTTCGTTAATGCATTGCGTACTGCATATCTGTTGTATTCGATAACATAAAGAATGGATGAGGTTTCTCTTTCTACTTAACGGGACCCAGCTATAGAAGTTGATTAGCTGGCCATTCCATGTTTGTTTTCTAAAGACGGATCTCTTTGAAGAACTATTACTCCTTCTGATCAGACGTACATCGGGAAAAGAGATTGATTGGTCTCGCTCCCTTTCTAACGTGAAGTCTATGGAAGGGTGGCATGAATTAAAGGTGTGTAAGGTATCATCTAAATCAATAATATTGTCACAAACGACAAACGTTTCGTCCATGTATCTCACGTGTAAGTGAAATCGATTGATCATTGAACGGAGTTGGTCGTTTTCTACTTTTGCCGCGCGAAGGCAGTGAGTAGAACTTGTGTAGCAGTGGTTGTATGTACGTGGCTATGTAGGAGTATTTCGAAAGGGAGATCTGACCCTCCCTACTCTCGGCTGTACTAGGGCATTTAGGGGCACTACCAGGGCATTAACTATCAAATGTATATATATACTATAAAATATGTGCTCCGATTGTTCAGTAGATATGAATTACAATTTATTACATCATAACTATTGCTTACGTTATTAAATCAGATGATTAGATTTTTTCATGGATAAAAAATTTTTGATTCAAATTTTTTTGTTTTTATAAACTGGAAAACAAAACTTCCATGAATAAATATTGACAAATAAATTTGTCTATTTTTAATGATGTAATAAATAATTAAATAACAACCAGAATAGTTTTCTGTAGTTGTCTCAATTTCTGTCTAAAAATGAAAGTTGAATATAATAACATTGTTTTTATTGTTATAATAATAATAATAATAATAATAATAATAATAATAATAATGGTAACAATATTGATTTTTCATATTGGACATATTTATCATTACTGAAAACATATGTTGTTTTGATAGTACAATTCCCATTTAATGTTTAAGGCTAAATAACAATTAATTATTTAAATAACTCAATAAATTCATATATGTAAATAATAGTTAACAGTAGTGATTATCATTATTAATCTTATTTTGATGATAATATTATTATTATAAGATCCCTTACAATAATAATAAATAAATATGTTTACATTTATATTAAAAATACATTCATTGTATAATGTATTGTGTAACCAATTTATTATGTTACTATGACAATTGTAACAATACAAACTACATTTTAGTAGTTATAAATATATCTAAAGGTATTTATGTTGAAGAGATTTAGAGTATTTTTTAAAAAAATAACTCAGAGGAGCCCTGAAAATACTAGGAAATACTTTATACAGTCAGAAGTGAATAGACGCTTCTCAGAAACATCTAGAAAGTGAAGTTAGGTGTCATATTTTTGACTGAATAATGACCTATCCTGCTCTTATGTTCAGTAGGGTTCCAGAGCCTTTCAGAAGCTCGACACTATCTAAAATATTATAAATACCTTCGATATTCTGTACAAAAACTAGCTTTAGAGTAAAGGGTGTTTTTCACATTTCGTGTTTTATTTCTCTTATGTTCTAGTTGTCGTGTAGATTTAACTTGGGGTTATTAGAACAGCTTAGAAAACTGATTCAAACGTTCAGTTTGAATATTTATCAGTTTATAAGTAGACTGTGATATTAGCTAAAGAACTCACAAATATTCAATAACATTGAATGACTGTTTATTTCAGTGAGGAATTTCTTTCATATTCCTATCAGTCTATATTCTATATTATGGGTATTTCTAGACAACTTCATTATTGCTAATATTATAACCGACAAAAGTTCAATCAACACCGGCTTATATGAACAGTTATTTAATTAATTAACCATATGTTAATTCATTGTTTAACCTTATGATTAAATTAATATGAATAAATCTAAACGTTAAACTCTGATGTTTCATTGTTGAAGTGTGTAGAAATACATTTTAAATAAAGAAAAAACCGCAGGAAAATATATTTGGTTCAGTTATTCAAGTGGCTGCAATTCAAGCATGGTAAAAAGTCTATTTTGCCAATACCGTTTACAAGCGAAGAAATAATATATAATGGTCTTATACTTTGAGTTCAGTAATACGTATACGTATCATAGTTTTCCTTAATTAGTATACTGTATTTTTTGAAATGCGTACAGTTAAGATTTAGTTATCGGACAGTTGTAACGGTTTCTAATCAATCTTAAACTATGTAGCAATATGTGATAATTCAACTTTCGAATTGTAATTGATAAAACAACTAAACAGTATGGAGATTTGTGTAGTATTTTCACACGAGTTGATTTAAGCTAGACCGCCACACAAAACATGAAAGCACCGGACGACTGTTTTGCCATAGTATGGGTTGCACAAAATCATGGATCGATTAAAATTAAACATCAACATCAGCTCAGTGGTCCGGAGGTTAGGCGTTCTCGTACGGGACCGAATGCCCTGGGTTCGAGTCCTGTGTGCAGGATCGTGAATGCTCACTATTTAAGAGTCCCATACCAGGACGCTTAACCTCCGGACCACTGAGCTAGCATTTAAAGGTGTTAATGTCTAACTTCAATCGATCCATGATCTTGTACAACCTATACTAGGACGAAACGGCCATCTGGTGCTTCCAGGTTTTCAATGGTGGTCCAACATAGACCGACGCGTGCGTTCAACTGTGAAAATAATTAGACAACAAGTCTATATGAGAAATAGCGAGGTGATTTGTAACCCAGTTACTAATGGACTGATATCCTATCTACATAGTATTACAGCTTTACATGCTGAATTGTCTTACTGGAAAGTTTAAAATATATTGTTTATTGGTTGTTTTCAACTAAGGCACATAACCATAACTAAAAAGTGAAGAACTTACAAGTATATACTGAATTCGTTATATTTTGTATAATGTTTTCATTTTGTTCGCGTATCGATCATCATAGGAATAGGTTGGAAGAAACGTAAGGTCTGATATCAGCTTATGAACTTATTAACGTTAGGTTTCGGTGATTATAATTTGTGTAGACTACTTGATTATGATCATGACCAATCTTTTAACAAATGTATACACATATATCTATTTCTTAAATTACTCAAAGAATAAATATTGTTAGTTGGTTGTTTAGACGTTTAAATTTTTGCTTTATTTTAAACAAAACAACTCACTTTCCGTAATTTTTCAAATAAATAGTTCGTCATTGTTATGCTGTCATAATATAATCTTATAAGAATAATTGTGCTCATTAAATATGATAAACTATCCTTGGTCACAATGGATTTCATAGTCATAGTGTATAAATCACTAAGAATTACTCAGTATGGTGACAGATTATTGATAGTTTTGATTAATTTCAACTAACTTTTCATAAATTACATAAAAAACTGTTTGTTTTATCTTTTATTCATTAGTACAAAGGCGTTCATTACTCAAGCTATTCTGAACAATGACTTTATGAAACATTTAGATAAAAGGCAAATATCTAAAATTGTGGATTCAATGTGTCCTTTGGGCTGTGCTAGATTGTCGTGGATTATACAAGAAGGTGAAGTTGGTTCGGTTGTTTATGTTTTAGAAGGTAAGATGAATAATTATATCATTTATAAAAAATTGATTGATCACTGAGACGTAATGATTACTGTCATGTTTTTGACTACTTTCCTAGTACTGATCAAATCCTATTGACTAATTTGTGGTGTGAATGTAAAAAGATTTAAGTTTATTTTCCCTGTTGATTACCTGAAACCATTTAACATATAATTTAATCAGAAGCGGCTTTGTGGGGATTTTAGAAATTTCAATAGTTAAAATCATGAGTTAATTGAAGCTAGACCCCCAGAGAAAACCTGGAAACACTGGATGGCCGTTTCGTGCTAGTATAGGACTCCTCAGCAGTGCGCACCCACGATCCAGGAGTCCCATACTAGGACGAAACGGCCATCCAGTGCTTCCAGGTTTTCCATGGTGGTCTGGTTTCAGTTGACTCATGATTTCAACTGTTGATATAATTTAATGTTTGCTTTGTATGATTTGTAATAAACCTTATCACTTAATTGTATTAGATTACCTATAAACCAATTAATTAGATTGTATCAAACTAAACACGGGATTTTAGAAGTTATCTATTTGAAAGGATTAAATATAAACTTGTCTAGGTAGCTAATTTTTGAATTGATAACATGTTTTTTCTGAAAAGATCTATTAAAATAAAGAAGTAAACAATGACGGGTTAAAGGTCAATAATAACCAATCGAGATTGAGGTCTACAGAACAAGATATGAGCCTTATGTGGAGACATTCGAACACTTCAATTCTACCTGAAGATTTTGTTGATAATGTCATCCAGAATAACGATAAAAGCTCTACAAATAAACCGTCCAACACAGAGAACAAAACTCCATCAAAATCATCCACCTGCGCTACAAACCTTCTCCACCCTTTTAGTTAAAATTTATTACACGTGACGTTTTTACTAGAAGATTGTGGAACTTTTTTATGATGCATTTATCATCGATCCAGTGCTAAGATGAGATCAGGCATGTTATTCAACAAATAAGTTACTCTATTTTTGTTATTTACAATTTATGCATTTTGATTATTGTAATAGGCAGTTATGGATAAATTTAACATGACGTTCTTTAGTATTGCTAAAATATTTGTGATTAGATTCATAAATCTGTCTTGTCCTCAGCAATGCTTATCCACGACCACGTTTCGCGAGATTTGAAACCAGGATCTATCGGTTTCGCTCAACCTCTAGACCATTGGGAAAGCATCCAACGGTGTTAATGTCTAACTCCAACTAATCCACGCAATTGAGCTAAACATCCACCATTGTCTTCAGTGAGTTATTATCTTGCAATAAACCTGGTTGAACTCCACTGCTCACTGCTTCTCACTAGAATTCCAGGAAATATGTCTTGAAGCCAGTCACTGGTGAACACATGACGATTATTGTCAGAAGTGGGTTTTGTGAAGATTTTAGTAATTTCATCGTAGAATTCATGAGTCAGTTAAAGCTAGATCACCAGGAGAAACCTAGAAGCACTAGGCGGCCACTTCATCACAGTATGAGACTCCCCAGTAGTGCGCATCCTCGAATTCTACTATTAAATAAATAACAAACTGAAAAATAAATAGTTCATAAAAATGCTGGTTTTTTGGAATAGAGAAAATAATATCATACACATTATTAATTAGTGAATTTTTAATGTGCATGAAAATCTGTCATAAGAATTTAAATTAAGCTCCATTTCTAATTAACTAATGCCCTAAAAGCATTATATATATATTCTGGGAAAACCCGACATAAACCAATAATAATAATAGGATTTAGCAAAATGAAAAGAAAAAAAAGAAGAAAGGAACACACATAATTCATGGCATTATCTTCTTTAATAAGGACAAACAAACAAACAAGAAGCATCATACAGTATAAACACATTAGTATATAAAAACTGTTTTCTCCCATGTTATCACCCAAATGGCTGTAGAAAAAAATTAGATGAAAACTAATGTATAAATAAAAAAGACTCATATAGACAAGTTAAAATAGAATGTCAGAAATACAGAATTTTTTTCTTCTATTGATTAGGATATAACAAAATATACATTTATTATTATTAACTTGTTTACTCAATGCTTAATTTATGTGAAATTATCATGTCTAACTTCGGAATTGATACCTATTTAAATTCATTATTGTAGTATTGGTTTGACAGATTTTAATCGTTTCATTGGAATTTCTCTATTTTACTTTCTGTTACATTAGAATAATATAATTTCAATAGTTGAAATCACAAGCCAATTGAAGCTAGATCGCCATGGAAAACCTGGAAACACTGGATGGCTGCTTCGTCCTATTGTGAGACTCCTCAACAGTGCTCATCCAAGATCCCGCCCCCAACGAGATTCGAACCCACAACTTGTCAGTCTCGCACGCGAGTGATTAACCATTAGACCGCTTAGTCGTGAATGCATACTGCCGAGGAGTCTCATACTAGAACGAAACGGCCTTTCAGTGGTTTCAGGTTTTCCGTGGTGGTCTCCATGAAACCCCCTCTGATAACAATATAATTCATTATAGTGATCAAATTTTTATCCATAAATTGACTTCACATTATTTTACAAGTATTTTATTAACATTATTGTGTCATTAAATAATTTCGGGGGGGGGTAATTCGTTTGTTTTTTTCTTCTTCTTCTCATCAATTGATTTACGAAATAGTTGCCTGAAGGTAAAGAAACTTAGATTTTAGTCAGTTAATGAAAATAAGACTTTAAGTTTTTTCTTTTGATTGAATTTTATCAACTGAAATAGTATACATTTGTTATTTTCATTTAATTCTGTTAAAAGGAAAGATAAGAAAACTGATAATTTCTCACTTATTAGAAATTATAATCTGTTCACTTAATACGGCTTGGTAATTCTTAGAATATTTTCAAAGAAATAAAGGATTAAATAAAGAGAACACTTTAGTCTTCAAGAAGTATATTTATGGTGTGTGCTACTTATGTAGACATAAGTAGTATATGATGTTAGTCATGAACAGAATGTCTGGCAGCAGAGACACAAGAAGATCAAACAGTAAAGAATAAAAACAGAATGCAATTTGTATGAAAATGCAAGAACAATGAAGTCTGATTCATTTTAGACAATTGATTGACATTTTGCATACTGAGCATTTACTATATGGTTGTTAGATTTTATTAACAAGTTCTGTAATTTGTTGTTCCCCACTGGTGTTCATGTTCACTACATATCTTCATAAGAAAATATAGTATTTTTCCATGCTGAACGTTAATGAATGTATAAATACAACAAGAAAACATCAGTATTTGTATAAAAACAGTACTCATTGTGTCTATCTGGTTGTATTATTCTAACCGATATGTTCAATGTACTTAACAACTTTTCATTATTTCCGATTGTCTATTTTGTTACAATTAATATTTAATTGAAAATCATTATTTTTTTACTTTTTAATTTCATGAGGGATTTATTACACTTACAGAGAAATGTACACTAAAAAAATAAACAACATATGTAATCATAAGAACTAATATAGATTGAAGCTATGTCTTTAATGCATTTGAATTTATTCTTTACTAATCTTAATTTGGAGTTCATCTAAATTTTGCACATGTTATATTATTTTTCTAAAGCTATATCTTAAATAAATCATAATAAACTTTGATCATTCTAATCACCTTTTGATTGCTAAGATAAGTTTCATGCTACTCTTAGATGTTAAGAGAGTAAATTACTTAGTCAGTAATGAAAAAGTAGGGGTTTATCATAGATGTTAATCCTTTCTATCAAATCATTATTTAACTTTAGTCTTAATCCTAGTGAAAGACTATACAACCAACCTAGTTTATTTACACTTTAATTCCTTTTACTGATTTGTCAAAACACTGAAATTAGTAAGAAGGAAACTATCAGTCTTTATTTTGTAGATACCTTAGAAGAACATATCCGCAATGTCATACACATAGTTCCCTTTATCATTTTGAAAAGAGCAAGAACAAACATTCTAGCAGTAATGTTGGGAAACTTAGTTCTTAATGTAAGTCATTCATTGTTATATTCAAAGTCCTTCATTATGAGATTTCCGGATGTCCACTTATCATCTCTAGGACTGACTTGTTTACACTCATTAATTACTGACCACTTAATATTGTTAAGTTTAGTTGTTTCTAGAGATCATAGTCTCAAAGGTCATTATTGAATTTTTTGTTACATCTGTCGCATATCTTGAGATATAAAGTAATAGAATGAGTTGATTTAAAAGAAGTATTAAATAAAACGTTTTTACCTTCTATGGAAATTATTTTCCCTTTTTATCATACAGTTATCCAACAATATAATGTCATATGTTTTCCGTATTTGCTAGATGGTTACGTTGAAGTACAAAAATCTGGTGAACGTCTACGTGAAATGGGTCCAGGTACAGTTTTTGGTGAATTGGCTATTCTATACAACTGTACAAGAACAGCTAGTGTAAGAGGTAACTAAAAATATATGCTCTTTAAACATTGATCATTAAATTTCCATCATATTTTGAGTAGTCAGTAATAAGAATTCTAATAAAATTAAAACATAATATATTATGAATAATTTGGATGCATAATTATCGATTGAAGAATAAAATTTTTGACAGTAACCTAGTGGTTTTTCATATTAATGTTCAGAGAAATAAAACGTTACCTCAATGGCTTATTAAAAATGAATACGACTAAAATACATATAATGATGTATAGATGCAACATATTTGTATTAAATAAAACGTTTGTAATTCATGTATTTGCATTCATGGTTGACTTGAATTTAGTTTCAGTTATCCGTACAAAAAAAGAACACTTGGATAAATTAGTAGGCTAATATTTATAACTAGTCAAATAAAGCTAATCAATACCAGAATCATATGTCATCATATTTGCAAGGATGGGAAATAATTAACCCAGAGGTCTGAGAATTTACAAAAACGAATAAACAATTTGGATACAGAAATGTGTTTACATCATGAAATGATGAATAAATGATATACTACTAGTAGGGACTATATTATACTACTATTTGATCACCAAAAACGCGTGAAAAATGCCAAGGAAAAAGGAATAGAAATAATACCATAATAATAGATGACAAATTATTAAAGAATATATTTGTCATATAAACTGTTGTGATAAGCTTAGTTAATTGGCTGTTTTGAACGGTCGTTTACGGAGTAGTTTTACAAAAAAACCAGTGAAATTTATTGTAAAAATAGGATTTATCTTGTTTTCAATTAAATATTTTGAATTGAGGGCAGTTTATTCTTGTTATTAAGTTCTAATTTTCATTTACTTGTTAATAGCTATAACCGATTGTAAATTATGGGCAATAGATCGTCCATGTTTTCAATCAATTATGATGTTTACAGGAATACAAAAACAAACAGAATATGTGAAATTCCTGAAAAGGTAATTAATACACATGCATAATTTTCGGTATCTTTTGTATTTAAACATAGAATAAGTATGGAATATAAATTCATTATAATTGAAGAAACAATCTTGTTACCAAGAATTAATCTTAATTCTAACTTACAACCATATGAATTAAAATTGTGACATTAATTCCAGTTAAATACCCAACTAAATCACTTAATAATTTGTATGAAGCTTATTTCATATATTTAACTAGGTTCAACTATTGAAGTTTTAAGAACTAACACTTCACCTTTCAACTTCAACCGTTCTATCGAAATCAGTCTGCCAAACATATGGCCTATTGTTTGGTTACTTGCCTAAAGGTTTAATCCCCAAGGCCTTGGAGATACGTCAGGAGATGTAGTCGCATGGTAGCCGGTGACAAACAATAGGTTCATACGCCATTTGTTTCCTTAGGATTCTGGAGCCCAAGTGCATCATTGGTTTGGAATCAGGGTTTTCTAACTACTCTAGGTGGATTCTCCATATCCACCAACGTAGTTAAAGCGCCGAATATTCTCTTTTTGTCCTTTCAATTTCCTAAACAACACTCCCACCACGAGAAGGCAGTGAGTAGGACTTCGCTGGTAGCGGTTACTAAATAGTTGTTTTGTCATAGCTTTATTTATTAATAAATTAAAGTGACCGTATAATCATATTGCTACTGATTATCTTATATTATTGCCGACAATTATAAAAAAACTGAATTATTGCTACACACTAGTTTAGAAATTTTTGATTAGAGGAGTCTGTGTTCTTTCTTTCCAAATGACCTGATATCACAATATATTTCGTCAAATAATATAATAACTGATTTGTTGTCATGCCAACTTGGGAATTATTTCAATATGATTTGATATATAATTAATAAGTATTATGTTTGCTTACAAGTATTTTAGGTATCTTACAGTTTGATGCTTTAGAACCTAATCAACCATTCATATTTTATACACTGATATCTACCAAACATCATACTATAGAATATTTTACACTCTGTCAAAAAATGAATGAAGCATAAATCTTTACATATCATATAATTACTTTTATGATTATGTCATTTTTTTTCGTAAGAATGAATATATTACTTAAATTTTATATAAATGGTTAAAAATCTATCTTACTCATGAAAAATCACTGCTCAACCACAGGAAAAAAATGCAACAGAATTGATACAATTCAAAAGGTATGAATATATTATGAAAATGAATTTTACAGATTCATGAAAATCAGTTTTTACATGAGAAATTAAATACTTGATTTTGAATTTCATTCTGAGTTTCATTGAACTGATCATCAATTTAGAGTAAAACCTTTTACTTGGTACATCGAAATGTGACACATTATAGACTACTAGTATTTTACTCATACGCACGTCTTTATTTTCTCAAATTAGATTAGTAGCGGGAGATCATTAGGATGATCAGGTAAACATTACTTTCATGGTGTATGCTACTTATGTTGTATATAACACCAATCGGAAGTGGAATGACTACCTGAATTCTCTTTCACTACACTTCTATTACTTCTAGTTTTACTGAGTTTAAAATGTTTAAGAATAATTGTTGATCTGATCAGTCCTGTGGATTATGAATATTTCTAACTTAATTTCAAAAGATTCGTTCAAATGTATTTTTATTACCCTGAACTACGTCATTTGTGTCATTTTTCTTAATGTGTTCGTAAAATGGGACAGACGTAGTTTTCAATTCAAGAGAATATGCAATCCATTAAATATAAACTTATCACAATCGTTTAAAATTTCATTCATAAAATTTAGATTACATTAACTACTTATACGTCTCTAAAATGAGATAAGTTTCTATAAATTATAATTTTATCATCGTACTTTTAGTGTCCCAACATTCAAGGATCTAAATTTAGAAGTTCTTGGAAAAGTTGCTGTTGTACTTGGATCAGAACATTATGAACCTAATGAATATGTCATTAGAGAAGGAGAACGTGGAAACACATTTTACATTATAACAGGTGGAAAAGTAAGTAAATGATTTTATATTGGTTGTAATATATCGCTTACAAAGTAATCTTTTAAAAGGTGATACACTCAATAAACTTTAATGTGAACATATTTAAGTCGATAGTTTTCAGTCAAAATGAGAGCTTAGCATGCTCATAGAGATTTATTTTGTTTTAGGACCTACGAAACAAATGACGTTTCATCTATAAAGATGTTTTGTAGGTAAAATAGTTTGGTAAGTAATCAGATAAAATTTCTGCAAAAATGTATAAAAGAATAGCACTGTAGATAACACTTGGTAGATAATGAACATCATATCAAAATAGAGGAAGCTTTCTCTGTTTTATATCAAGTTCCAAAATATCTACCTCAAGGAGCTAGATTACGTCTACTTTACATAGCCGAAGCCATCTGGATCAACTCTAGAAGACCTAATTTATGTATCCAGAAAAAATATATCCAGCCTCTATGTTTACCTTGGCCTATGACTGGATCACCGAATACCTAGTCTGAATATTTTAAACCTCTTACCCCCTTCCTCTAATTTTATTTATTTTCCTTATTATCATTAATTTTGATTATCCCTATCTTAATCTTCACATCTATCATTCCCAATTCGTTGATCGTAGTTACCTTGATAACACCCCCTACCCCCTTATTACATATTATATTCACACCACAATCTTATTATTATTATTATCTCAATTGACAAGATGAAATTCTCTTACTATGCATTCTATTCACACAATTTTGTTTTTCGATTTTGCTATAATACTATTCTACTTATTTCGATTGAACACTTTACTCCAAATCAGCTTGACCTTTATTAAATGACCTTTCTAATTTGCAAATAATACCATTTTGAAGTATATATATATATCGTAACAGATGCAAAAGTGCACCAATTTTTTAACACATAACATTGTCAAATTTCATTAATACATGCCTTATTTTTGGCCTTTGTAAAATATCACAATAATTATGGACTTATAACTGTAGAGCCTGATGATGAAGTTATTGAAAACAATTGTTCGCTCAAATATTCTTAATTTTTGAATATTCTATGGGGATTTTTAAACTGACAAAAATAAATAAGCAAGAGATATACTTTAGTGGCCATTAATCTGACCCCAATTAGATCGTTTGAATGATTGCTGTCGAAATACACATCCTGGCTATCCTCATACATCTTAATCGACTTAACTCGAGTTAGTGAATCATGGAATTAAATAAGTCAAATACGAGGATGGATTTTCGAATACATTTGATTTGTACAATCATTGATCTGGGTATATAATCAGAGGGACGTAGCGAAGAAAGCGAAGAGAAACAAAAGAACACGTAGTGGAGATGGTATGTAAGCCAACTCCATTTAACCAAATGTTGATTGATATTTATAGTTACACAGAAATAACTACAGACATGTAATTAGTAGGATTAGATGTACACGCACATACGCTCATTTAAAGCAGTCAGGATTGATAAGTGAATAATTGACGAGGTCAAAACATGACTCAAGTAGAATGGATAAATTGGCGTGTCCAGAAACTAAAATAAGTTATATGGGCTTGACATAGCAACCGACACTACAATACAATACACTTAATAGTTGAGCACTATTCAATCTATAAATAGTTGGTTAAATAGTTTTTAAACTTTAGTAAGCAATTAAAAACAATACTAATTGTGATTGTGTGGATTATAACTCTCATCCATATCATGTGATGTAGATAATTCATTTGTCTGAATCTGATCTCTGGAAATATGAAAAGAAATAGTTAAATTTTTTTTATAAGAGTAATAATTCCTATGTATGCACTGAGTCAAGATTATGTTACGACTGATTTTAATTTTAGTTCAGTAGTACCTTGAAATTTGCTCGAAAGTTTCAATAAACGTAGTTTTTAACATGAATCTTCAGGTATAACTTCGATTTCGTAAAGTTCAAAGAATTACGTAAACCATTTACTAACAGTGGATATTTCATTTATTGGTTTCTATCTAGAATAAATTAATTTTTTAGTTTCACTGTAATGTTTGCTGTTTAGTGCTGACCATTATTATTGTTCTTACCATAGAATGGTGAATAACTGAATGATTACTTTCTAGGTAAAAGTGACAAAAAACCGTGGCAATGAATGCAATGAACAATTTATTCGCTATATGACACGTGGTGATTGGTTTGGAGAAAAAGCTTTAACTGAGTAGGTTTCTGGTACTCAATTAATATGATTATAATGAATCCATTTTTCTGTTATGTGCCAATGAATAGAAAATTGTATTTCTGACGTTTCGTGATTTAATGTAGGCCACTTCATCAGATTAAAAATATAACCGAAATAAAATTGCCACAACCTTAACCTTAGCATCGATACCTACAATTAAATTGATTGTGTTATTTTTGTCTCTGATTTATTTTTTGTATAATAGTTGATTGATTTTGGAGACTATCAATTTCCATTTGGCTACATTAACAGATTTATCAAATCATATTAACGAAGAAAATATCAATGGTTAAGATCATGAGTCAGTTGAAGCTAGACCACCATGGAAAACCTGGAAGCACTGGATGGCCGTTTTGTCCTATTGTGGTACTCCTCAGCAGCGTGCATCCACGACCTCTCCCCCTGCGAGATTCGAACCCAGGACCTACTGGTTTCGTGCGCGAGTAATTAACCACTATACTCCTGAGCAGGCATCCAACGGTGTTAATTTCTAACTTCAACTAATCCACGAAATTGGTGGTCTAGGTTGAACTGACTCATGATCTTAACCATTAAAATTACTATAATATCCACAAAACCAATCTGAAAAAAGTTAGTTTTTCCTAGTGTACGACAACTTGAGTCTCAATTACTGGATCATATCTATAATAACACATAGGACTAACGATAATCTCTATTAAATGTTCTATTGATACAAATGTAAATACAAGATAACATTAATCATTCAGTCAGGCAATCTAATAACTCATTCAAGTAAATTAAAACCGTAATACTACACCTATAACGTTTACTGTTATTTATAATAAACTTGAACATGTGAAATATTATTCGTTGAATGATCTTCATAATTATATACGCTTATTATTTATAAGTATTCCATCGTGTTGTCATAATGTTACCTGAAAGTTCTATTTTTTTTGTTGTTAATTTTACTTTTACTTAAAGTGAAGATGTTCGTACCGCAAATATAATCGCGATGCCACCACGTGGTGTAGATTGTTTAATGCTAGACAGAGAGTAAGTGAATACGTTTTCGTAACAGTTGACATTTAACCATAAACATTTGCTGTTGTAATCTATCAGATACTACGTATTTTAATAAAATCTAGTTTACTTTTTAATTTATTCAAACTTTCTGCAAATGACAAACCTGAATAGTGATTACATCTGAAATGATAATAAAATGTATTATCTATTTAATAAATAGATTAAATCGCTATTCGCAACTTCCTTTTAGATTACATAATTGAATAAAAAGACGTAGGTAAGAATAAATGCATGTCGCTAGATTATAATGTATATCGTGTGTAATCGTCAATATACAGAAATTAGTAAGACTTAAATACATCAATAAGATTATTGTTATAATCATCAATGATGATAAATCACCAGTCTAACAAACTTGAAATGACTCTGAAATGCTACATTTTAACACTGGGTTTTTCTTAGAGTTAAATAGTATCTAACATTGGAATCCAGAATACGTGTTACGTCTTAATTAAGATGAATCAGTTGAATGTACCTGCATTTAAATGCAGTAACAATCACTATGAGCATCAAAGTATTATCGAATGAGGTATTCATTTCACTAGCCAGTGAGTATCTGGTAATAGTAATTTGATCGACTGATATATTCAGTTGGTATTATTATTATTATTATTGTGTTATAAATATAATTTTCCCAGTGTGGTAATTATTCAACAAAGAATAAATCAGAGTTATAATAAGCATGACTTAATTTACATATTACCTTCCACATTTAAATCAAGTTCACGATAGTAGTAGTAGTAATAATAATAAATATATAAACTATCAACATCGAAATAGTAAAGCAGTTTAATGTTTAAAATGACGTGTTACTGTTTTCTCTTTATAATTAAAAGTTCATATAATGTACTCATTAAAGATTTGGTCAGCTTTGAGCGAATTTATCCAGATGAAAAACCTACTATTAGGTAAGTGAACAATTAACATTTGTTATTTCCGTCATATTAAACAGTTAATTGATGCAGTAAATATATCTTTTAATTCATTACTTTTTTTCATTTAAAAAAATACATCTCAAAAATAATTTGTGTGTGTTGGAGATGTAAGATCCCCAGAACTCACTTGGTAAACGTTTTATTTTTGCAATTTTATTTTGGAAATTTGAATTTCTTGTTTTCGTGCTAAAAGCGCTCATTTTCACCTTCATATAGTATTTCCCATTTTGGAGGACCTTAAATGTTATTGTTTCGTTGTCTCTTTTAATATACGATTTTGTAACTTTTCCCAAGGACATTTCTGTGCTGTATATATACGCTTGAATTGCGCTTGTTATTGTTAGTGCTTCTAGCTGATTGTGGGATGTATTTCCCTCTTCTGAACCTGGACTTCTATCTTTAGTTAGATGGGATGGGATGCATTGGAATAGTTAGCTTATTTGGTCTTTGTGTCACTGAGTCCTCTTTCCGTTCGCAGATTAAGTGAACACGTAATCACTTCAAACTTAGCAGAGAGCATTGAAGATGTCAAGTTTTTACCAAAAATTGTTAAGAATATGTTGTTTCAACTGTATATTTCCTTTCATATTATCTGGCAATAAATGTAGAACATCTTCTGAACACACAATCAACCATCATTATACATATGTTTTAATTTATATCGGTTAATCCAAACTGTAATATACAATGTTTTACTCTAACATTAAATACAGAATAGGTTATGCAAATTCTGTACAGAAATTTTTGTTTCTATGTAAAGATTACGATTCTAATCTGAAGCTGTTCATAACAAAGATTTGCATTTTTATTTATTCACATGAGTATTTCTGAGACCGTGGTTACGATATTCGTTACCCGTTTTCGACCACATTCGTAAAATATTCATCGAAAAGAAAGTGGATATTTCATAAAATAGATATATACCAACAATCGACAAAATATTCTAGCTTCAAATTAACATTATGAATTTTAGCGATCGTTAGATTATAAACATTTTGTTTTTCAGTATAGTCATACGAATTACATTACTCTATTGGTATAGCTGAGTTGTAGCAGTGGTGAGACAGATATTGCTCTATGGTGATAGATCAAGATTGTGTTACATTACGAATTGACTGTAGTTGGAAATATGAATGATCGGATATCAACTCATCGATGATAGTTAACACGCTCATAGTGAGGAGCAATTGTTATGGATTTAATCTGTAGTGAATATGTAATGTTCGAAACTAGTATGAAATAGATTCATGGTGCTTCTTAATCAATGGATTTCTAGATAAAGTTAATGTATAATTTACATCACTACAGTCTTGTTTAGATAACAATCATACAAATAGTAATTCATATATTACATGAAGTGAAAATAAGTTTAATATTAGATTACTAAAATTCATCAAATATGTTTTCACATAAGCAAAAGATTTGTGATAAATAAACTACAAATTAAAAACCCTGAACTTGAAACATCTTTTTTTATGTTTCTCTTCGTACTGCTTCATTCTTTAATTTGCACAGTCGTCTTTACCAACTCATATTACAAATTTTGGACATATTTAATCTGTTACTTGATAAGCAGATCACTATTCTAACAAACATCCTAGTATAATGTATTTATTTATGAATGCTTTACTGTAGATGTTTCAATACTATGATTATAGATTTTTAACCAAAAAGCTGGCGAGACTAATTTATGAACGGACCAAATCAGGTATAAGATAACAGGTCTCAAATTTTGGAGCGAAATTCACTTGTCTATTTGGCTAAATAGAGTTTTGGAATTTTAGCTGATTTCAGTTTGTGATGAAAACCATAAATCTAATTCGTAACCTTAACCATTAACCGTAAATCATAATTCTAAACCTTCATATTGATGCATAACCTTCATTTGGTATTAGTTATTACGTGAACACTCTTAAGGTCACTCCAACGTCCCTCAAAAGTCGTCCATAAATTATAGTCTCACCAAACAACTTAATAATGAAGTTATTTGAAACAATCTTTACTACTCAAACATTCTATAGATTTTTTTAACTGAACATAATTTGTAAGGGTCCTGAGTTCAAATCCTGTGAGGTGGGGTCGTGGATGCGCACTGCTGAGAAGTCCCACAATAGGACGAAACGGGCTTCCAATGCTTCCAGGTTCTTCATGGTGGTCTAGCTTCAATTGACTCACGATCTCAACTATTGAAATGTATAAATGTTTGTAGGAAATATTACATTCCTATATAAATAATAATAATGATAATATAAGCCATAAAATTATTCTATAAAATACTGTTTAAATGATTACTTCAACAAAAATTATAACACGTTTTAACAACAATAATGTGCCGATTTCTGTCAAATAGATCAAAACAATCACTTAGGTATGATTTTAAAAAAAATGTAAATTTTTCAAAATATTTTTTTTCTTAAGAGCTGAATGCTAGAAAAAAATTCTCAGAAAAAGTCAAATAAACAATATCGATAATCTATTGCAAAGAAGATTATTGTATTCATAATATTTTATGTTATTTATATAAACATTTAATAGTGACTTACTTACTTTACTTCCTTACGCCTGTTACTCTTCGTAGAGGAGCATATGACACCCACTCCTAATCTTCATCCAACTCTGTCCTGAGCAATCCGCTTGTAGCTCTTCCATAGTTATTGTCGGTCTCAAGTCTGAGTAAAGGAGGAGGGTTGGGTATGAAGTCGGCAACCCCATCACGTAGAAACTATCTTGTTAAAAAAAAGAACGCCAACCAGTTTAAACAATAGTGATTTAACAAAATCTAAATAGCTATGAAATATTTTATATGAAAATTAAAAATTAAATGGCTTTTATACTAATCCCATAGATACAATTATAAAGATTTATCAGGAATATAAATTCATTAGGACATTTCCATTAATATATTTCTATTAGAAAGATATTTCCTGTTTCTAGATTGTTCTGAGCTGTTTAATGAACATCGATACGCGACCGTTTTGCTGATGATGATTTCAGTTGCATCTTTCTGATTTTTTAGTTGTCCCACGAGTAATTTCCTGAGGTCATATATATATATCATATTTTGATTAATGTGAACTAGAATAAAATACATAAACTATCCTTGTTGTTGATAAGCCAATAAAAAAATATTTGTGACAATCAAATTAAATCGAATGATGTTGATATGAATCTCACGCAAAAGATCATTTTCTGTGAAACTGAATATAAAAATTACTGTCAAATACTGATTACCTTTAAGTATCTTTTGATATTTAGCGACTGCTTATTTATTATGTTATCATGAAATTGACGATTTTTTTTTTAATATAAAGGGCTACAGAAAAATACCAAAGTTAATACTCATCATAAATTAGTTAATTGCTTACTTGCTTACGCCTGTTACCCCTCGTCGAAAAGAATAGACCACCCTCCAGTATTCTCCATCCAACTATGTCCTGGATAATCCTTCCCAGTTGCTATTCACCCTTTTCATGTCTGCTTTCGATTCCCGGTGCGGTGTTCTTTGGTCTTCCTCTTTTCCATTTCGATTCAGGTTTCCAATTTGCCACTCGCTTCGTCATGTAGTTTGGTGGCCTCCGTAATGTATATCCTATCCACTTCCTACGTCTTTTCCAGATTTCCTCCTCATCTGGAAGCTGATTTGTTCCCTCCCACAGCAGACTGTTACTAATGGCATCTGGTCAATGGACATTGAGTATCTTACGTAGACAATAGTCTATAGACACTTGTACCTTCTTGACGATGGCCGTGGTAGTTCTGGAAGTTTCAGTTTCGCACAATAGAACTAACCGTCTTGACGTTCGTATTGATGATACCGACTTTGATGTTGGTTGACAGATAGTTGTTTTGAGTTGCATATGTTGTTCAACTGTAGGAATGTTGTCATTGCTTTGCCAATCCGTGCCTTTACGTTTGCATCAGATCCTCCTTGTTCACCGATTATGCTATCTAAGTACGTATAGGTTTCCACATCTTTGTGAGTTTCTCCATCAGTAGTGATTGTGTTTGTGTTCTCTATGTTGTATTTGAGGATGTTGCTTTTTCCCTTGTGTATGTTGAGGTCTACTGCTGCAGAGGCTGCTGCTCCTACACTGTTTTTCTTGACCTGCATTTGTCGCTGTGTATGGGATAAAAGAGCTAGGTCATCTGCGAAGTCAAAATCGTCTAGTTATATCCAAGCTGTCAATTGTATTCTGAGCTTTTCCTCTTATGTCGAGGTCAATTAATGAAATACCTAATTATACATTTTATAATTGTATAAATCATCACATATCCACCATATGCTTATATTAATTTTGTAGTCAAAGGGAAAAACAATTTTCTGAGATCAAACTTACCGACTTCACTGTTGTATCAACAATCGGGATTGGTGGCTTCGGTCGTGTACAATTGGTGAGTATTTATTTTATATTAAACTTTATATTAGCGCACAATTAATACATTATCTTTAATATGGCACTAGATAAAATACCTCAGATGTAAAATAACTAATGTATATTCATTTATAGCCAACTATGCAATGTCGGTTACTATGTCAAGCCCATATAAATTATTCTAGTTTCTGGACACGCCAATTTATCCATTCTACTTGAGTATGTATGAGGATAGCCAGGATGTGTATTTCGACAGCAATCATTCAAACGATCTAATTGGGGTCAGATTAATGGCCACTAAAGTATATCTCTTGATTATCTTTTTTTGTATTAGAGTCAGATATAGGGCGACCAAAATGGTGAGCCCGTCAACAACATCGTCCGATCTAATTGACGTCTAAATAAAGGACCCCACTTGAACTGTTAGGAAATTTTCAAGAAAATATTTTGTCATTTTGATCATTTATTACAAATTATTCTTCAAGGAAGTATTCAAACAAGTAAATAAATCGTTAAGTGTTCAATATAGTTGAATTTATGAGATGGTGGAGAAGATTTGTAGCTCAGATGGATGATTTTGATGGAGTTTTGTTCTCTTAGCTGGATGGTTTGGTCGTGGAGCTTTCATCGTTTTTCTGAACGACATCATCAGCACAAACTTCAGATAGGAGACAAAACCAAAACAAAAAAGCAAACAATGACAAATTTAGGGTCAATAAGAACCAATCAACATCATGGTGTACAGAACAAGCTGTGAAACGCATATGGAAAAATTCGAACACATCACTTCAATCTGAAGTTTGTATTGATGATGTCGTTCAGAAGAACGATGAAAGCTCTACGACCAAACCATCCAGCTAAGAGAACAAAACTCCATCAAAATAGTTGAAGTTAATATTATTGGACGTTTGAGACATGTATGACAAATGTTTTTTTTTTTAATATTACCAATCATATCAATGTAACTTTCAAACCTATCACCATCTAAGTATGTAAGTGCACATTACAATTTTAAACGATTTCATTACTCTGAAATGAGCTACAGTCAAGTTATTTAAAATGTCATTCATGAAAATGAACACATCAATCAAGCGGTTCATTGATCAAGTGCCAAATTGATAGGAACGTCAATATGTATTATGTTTGAGCGTAAAATTGAAATAATATGATGGTTCAAAGATGTTACAAACACATAACTGACAAATATGTAAAGCTTGCTTCAGAAATATTACAGAACTACCACAAAATCTGCTTTGATTTTGTTGTAAGCGTGACCGCAGAGCCCAAGAGACAACTGCTTGAGGCCGGTCGCGCACGGCCTTCTTGTGGGAGGTTTTTAATGTGTTAGCTCCATACTTCGAAGGGCCTTACCGCCGGAGACGGAAATCCGTGGGTAAGGTGAGGTGTGACATTTTTAGGGTAAACCTTTTCTAACCTCTTCCTTCCTTGTGAGAAGGCAGCATCGCTGCAGATGCTGGTTGTCCGAAGGAAATATCTTGCTGCTGTCACACCTCTGTGCAGTCAGCAGGACGACTTCGCCCTCAGACATTGAGTTGCTGCTTTTAGTCTTACCGTTCTCCAATCGACCTGCCTGGCATGGCAGAACCTTCAGGAACATGTGTTCCAGCCAATATAGCTCGGTTGGGTCATCACAATATGCAAGCCCGACCACCACATTAAGGTAGCAGCTACGGTCGAGTGTAAGCCATTACACGATATCTGACTTTGCAGATAACCATTGAGTTAGAGTTTGCGATGAAAATTGTATTTTAAAAAAGTACATTTCTTCATTATGTTTGCTACCAGTATGATTGATTTAGTTATTGTGAGTACAACTGACTATTGAACCTGCTTAATGGTTGTTTCGCCAATCACCCATAAGACTGACAAACGTATATAGATCACTCACTCAATGATCCTGAACAAACGACCGAGACCATGTTGCTTATCATTCCTCGAACTTTTTCCAACCCAGTGTCTAATATGAAGCAAAAATTAGCAGATAGACATCTCCTCTATCGTCTTATTGTCATACGTGCACAAAAATAATGACATTAGGCATCAACAACCTGACCGCACAGCAACACATTTAGGAAACTACAACGTGAACATAATCATGCCATCAGTAATAAAAAATCAGAAAATCAAGGGAATAATTATTTTATAATAACTATGGGACAGTAAAATTGAAAGTAGAACTTTGCATATCAATTACCATCTTACAATACAATTATAACAGTCCAAGTATTTAAAAATTATACTGTGGTGTGTGCCACGTATGTTGACAGATGTAAGCAGTGTGTATCACCAACCAAAAGTGGAATTCCTGGAGGAAGAATGTTGGGGGGACCGAAGAGAAGAGAACGTAAACAGAGAGTAATAGGTATAAAAATGTACGATCTACTGTAAGGTCCTCAGATTTTACTAACAGATTCTGTAATTTAGTACTTGATTGTCCTCACTTGTGTTCTCCTTCACGGCAATACATTACTAAAACTTTAGCCCTTAACAAAATGAAAATCCTTTTTTGCACAAAACATTTTCTATTTTCTATTTACAACCATTTTATCAATTAATAACATGCAAAACTAGATATAATTTTTAATTCTATCCATGTCATAATTAAAAATTGTTTAAATTAATTTAATTTTAATAAAATAGTTATTTAACTTTCTGTTTGTTTGCCATTTTCATTCTAAAATAGTGTGTTATTAATGGTTGAGATCATGAGTTAATTGAAGCTAGACTACCATGGAAAACCTGGAAGCACTGCTGAGGGGTTCCACAATAGGACGAAATGGCCTTCCACAAAAACCCTTTTGATAATAATCAACATATGCTCACTAGTGACTGGCTTCAAGAGGTATTTCCTGGAGTTCTAATGAGAAGCCATGACCAGTGGAGTTCAACCATGTCTGTTGTAAGATAGTAACTCACTGAAGACAATGGTGGATGTTTAGCTCAATTTCGTGGATTAGTTGAAGTTAGACAATAATACCTATGGATGCCGGCTCAGTGAACTAGAGGTTAAACATTCGCGCGCAAGACCAATAGATCCTATGTTCGAATCTTGTGAGGTGGGATCGTGGATGCACACTGTTGAGGAATCTCATGCTAGACCTAAACGGCATTTCTGTGATTCCAGGTTTCCCATGGCCGTCTAGCTTCAATTGACTCATGATCTAAAATTACTATAATATCCACAAAACTCCTTCTGATACTAATGTAATTGTGTCAATTGAATCATATTGATCTAATTATTAAATCATTAAATTTCCAATGTATAATAATAACAATAACAATCATTTAAGTCATTTTAAATGTAGTTATTGTTATTTTTTTCTTTTATGTATGTAGGTTTATTTAAATAAAGATAAACGACAGTGTTTTGCTTTGAAAAAATTAAAGAAACATTATATTGTAGAAACGAAACAACAAGAACATGTTATAAATGAGAAAAATATTTTAATGGAAACAAACCATGAATTTATTGTAAAGTAAGTTGATTATAGTTTAATATTTTTTAGTTGTTATGTTATTATTAATGATAATGGATAATCTAATGGGTAATATTCAACTTTCTTTTCAAGGAATGTATTCTTCAAATATTCGGCTTAAATTTCTTTGATGAGAAATAATGATTTATAATTAGACAGGGGTTTTATGGATATTATAGTAATTTTAATAGTTGAATTCGTGAGTTAATTGAAGCGGGCTTAGTGGTCTAGAGTTTAAGTGCACGCGCGCGAAATTGGTAGGTTCAGGGTTGGAATCTCGTGAGGCGGAATCACGGATGCACATTTCTGGAGAGTCCTATACTAAGATGAAACGACTGTCCAGTACCTCCAGGTTTTTTATGATGATCTAGCTTTAATTAACTCATGACTTTAACTATTAAAATAATGAATTATTATTATCACATTTGACAGTATTCTATACTAAATGGTTTCTTTTTTGTTAACAGGTTTTGGTTATTTAATTGTTAATAAATGTGAACATCTATTTTTTATTGTATCAGATACTAGTTTCGAATGATTTTTCAAATCCAGTTTGAATGAACTTTCTTCAGTTGTACAAATTAAACAGTGTTAATTAAATAACTGCTTTAATCAATTAGTATTATAGTGTGATGAGAATGCTGAAGATATGCCAAGATAATACATGATATCTGACTTTGAGTTAGAGTTTGCGATGAAAATTGTATTTTAAAAAAGTACATTTCTTCATTATGTTTGCTACCAGTATGATTGATTTAGTTATTGTGAGTACAACTGACTATTGAACCTGCTTAATGGTTGTTTCGCCAATCACCCATAAGACTGACAAACGTATATAGATCACTCACTCAATGATCCTGAACAAACGACCGAGACCATGATGCCAATTTCATGTAGAAGTTAATTCACATATTTACTTAAATAGTTGCTACACGTTTTTTCTGTGTTTTAGGAGTTTTATCTTTACATATCTTAGGAAGAGTTTTGGTTTTTTATTAATAGAAGTTTGATAAATCCTATCTTATCAAAAATAGTCACAGTACAATTTCTTCTTATTACTAGGAATGTTCTGAGTTCTTTCGTTATTAATACTTTTGATCAGTTTTGTTTGATATATATGGATCCTCTGTGGATAGACTTGATCTAGCCGCTCTCTTGTAGGCTTAGATTGATCGTAATTTAGTAAAGAAACTTCAACAATGAGACTAATAAAAACCTTTCTAATAATTGTATAGATATCATACCTGCTGCATAAGTGAGTGATTATCTGGGTTCAGTAGCTTAGTGGATAAAGCGTTGAAATTTAAAGTGAAAGATTTTAGTATCGATTTCTTCTGTAAACATCAACGTCTAAATGCAGGTAAATCTAGCTAACGAGTCCAAAGTCGAAATAACCGCGCATTTTTGGTTCTACTGCTAATCATAATCTAGCCATCCAATAAAAAATGTCATCTTACCAACAATAAATAATTTAATCAGAAAATATTTAAACTTTGGGGAAACTTGTCTTATACACATCAATGATACCATTTTGCCAAGACTTAAATTTCAAGAAAAAAGTGTAAATGAATTGATTTAATGGCTATAAACTGTACATTTGTTGTGTATGCTACTTATGTTGACAGACATAAGTAGTATGTAACACCAATCAGAAGTGGAATTCCTGGTAACAGAATTTTGAGAAGATCGAATCGTAGAGAACAGAAACAGAGAATAATTATCATAACAATGAAAGAACAATGAAGTTTAAAACAACTAATGCAGTATTTGCAAATAAAGTTTTTAATGCATGCTTTTCATATTTTTTTAGAAATAACTCTGTAATTTTGTACTTAACAATAAATCGATTTTTCTTACTTGAGTTGTCGTTCATTACACCTTAACAAATATTGATACAGTATAATATGAATTCATTATATTTTGTGGTTTCTCGTCAGCTGCTTACAACTAAATATGTATTAGAATTCTACATAGAGATAAGAAATAGTATGGAATAATTGACCAATATTATCTGTGACCATATCACCCTTACATAAACTCGCACGCTGGCTGACAAGGTGCTTAGAACCAATCCTCAAGAAACTAGCACCTTACATTCTGAAAGATAATTTTGAATTTGTACAAAAGCATGATAATATAAATGCTTCTGATAAATTCATGGTCTCATTTGACGTCTCATCGCTCTTCACAGATATCCCCTTGGAAGAAACGGCAGAGATCACATGTGAATATCCTGAACTTCTGCCTTTACCAATCCATGAATTTAAACAGCTCCTGTTTTTGTATATCAAAAACATACAATTTGAATTAAACGATGGGTTGTACTGTTAAATTGATGGAGTAGCCATGGGTAGCCCATTGGGCCAAATTCTGGCCGACACATTTATGAGAAACAGAAGAAGCTTCAGCACGCAATCGATGGTATCACATTCTACTGTAGATACATTGATGACACATTTCTTGTCTGTAACAATCACAAGCACCCCATGAACCTACTCAATTTGTTTAATAAAGCACACAAGGATATAGAATTAACTATGGAACATGAAGTTGAAAGTGAATTCCATTTCCTAGATATTGGAATCAGACGAACATCAGTTGGCACGTTACAAAGACACATTCATCACAAAAATACCTGGAGTGGAATATATTCTCGATTACTACAGCTTCTGTTCAATGAGTTACAAAAAAGTTATTGTACGAACCCTTTTTGACCGCCCACGTAAAATTTGCTTAAAGGAATGCCTGGAAGAAGAAATTGCTCTCATCACTAAGTGCCTACATGAAAATGTATATCCGGCAAAATTCATCCATAAATATGCAAATGCCAACCCTCGGGTAAAGTATGACAGAGTGGAAAATAAAACTTGCTTCTTATACTTATGCTTCAAAGGAAATGAAATTACTGAAATAATTAATCACAGAACAAATTCCATGTTGAAAGTGACCTACCCAGCAGCAAAACTGACGACTGAGAGGGACTAGGGCTTTCAACAGTGCAACAGCTCGGCATTTACATGATACTGGGCATACCATTGACATCTCTCATACCTTTAAAATTATTAGCAGACAAAGTACAGCTGCTCTCCGTTTTGCTGAAGCGATTGCGATAAAAAAACAAGCTGGATCTATGTATTCAAAAAGAGAAATTAATAAACTTATTACCACCCTGGTAATCCAATTTTTTGTATGTGTTTACTGTTTTGTTTTTGGTTATTAGTTTTATTTTGTTAATATTTAGTTTGTGTTATATTCCACTTCCATTACCAAATTCTTAAACCACCCTTTCACTCACACATTTCCACTCAATTAATTCTGTTAAATTATGTGAACTCTTCAAATTGTATTCAGTTATTACGTAATCCATCTTATCGTTTATTACCTCTACAATTATCACACAATTTATCTTAACTGTCTTTAAACTTCACCACCTTGATTCTAACACCTAATAACCTCTGACCTGTTCTTATATATATATATATATATATATATATATATATATATATATATATATATATATATATATATATATATATATATATATATATATATATATATATATATATATATATATATATATATATATAGTTATCATTGATAACCTTTGTCATTCCAATCCTTTACATTCATTTGTGTCAATTGTTCCATACTATTTCTTAGGTTTTGTGATTGTCGTAGACATGTGGATCATTTGAAGACTGAGAATCTATTCACCCGAACTATACTTAATGCCCACGACAAAGGTCGAACATGAACGATTCAAAACCACGCTGGTTGATTGCTGTAACCAATTTAAAAGCAACAAGCATTACACAAATAGTATATTGACAGATAAACATCGTGAGGCTATCCGGAAACTAAGTTGGATGAACACATTTTTATCACTAAACCTGATAAAGGATCGGGCACGGTAATTCTAGACAAGACAGATTACATATATATGATTAATTCCCTACTGAGTGAGCAAACTAAATTCCAAAAGCTTGGGTCATGTAAAGACCTCAATGAAAAGACTGAACTTCAACTAACTGCAGCATAAAATTTTTTAAAACAACATCAATACATCTCTGAGCATACCTATAATTAGCTCAAGCCTTCTGAAACACATACCCCTCGACTATATGGTCTACCTAAGACTCATAAACCTGATGTTCCTTTACTCCCGATTCTGGATATGACAAACTTACCATACCATTCAACAGCAAAATGGTTAGTTAAATTATTAAAATCATTGCACCAAGAACTGGTTAAGCATAGTGTTAAAGACGTCTTTGAATTTGTGGATACAATTAAAAATATGAATATAAATGACAAAACCATGTTATCATTGGACATAATCTTTGTTCACTAACATCCCTTTAACTGAAACTATCGATTACACATGTGAACAATTGCTAGAAAAGAAAAGAAAGATATCGATCCCAGTAAGTAAAATGAAAGAACTTCTGTTGAAATGCACTATGAATATCTACTTTAAGTTTAACAATGAATTTTTCAAACAAGTAGATGGGGTAGCAATGGGATTACCTCTAGGCTCGATCCTTGCTAATATTTTTCTGGCCGAACTAGAAAATGGACCGTTTAAAGACATCCTAAGTAAGCTTGATTATTACTGTCGATACATAGATGACACACTAATAGTATGTGACGAAAATATCGACAAACAGGAGATGTTGGAATCTTGCAATAACGTCCACCCAGCCATTAAATTCACCAGCAAGGAAGAGAAAGACAATAGTATAGCTTTTCTGGATGTCCTACTTTCTAGAAGGATAGACGGTTCCGTAAAGTGAAATACATTTAGAAAGAGTACATGGAGGGGTCAGTATACCCATTTCTAAAGCTTCACAACTCTTCAATATAAAATAAATTTGGTTAAATGTCTAAACCACAGAATCAAGTTATTATGTTCTGAAGGCAGTGTGGATGGAGAAATAGATATACTAAAGAACACATTACGAAATAATGGCTATCCATATAGTTTCATTAAAAAATACCTCGTAGAAAGTACTAAAAAAAAGAAGAAATTGTGACACAGTTAGTAAAAAAACTCTGTATCTGAGACTGGACTTTAAAGGGGATATAGTGGGTGATATTCTAACACGTCGGCTCAAAAGATCTGTTGAAAGAACGTTTCACGCCACCAAGCTACACATAATTTTCTCACCTAAACCAGTACTCACACAACTAATCAAGGATAGGTTACCTCCATGTGTGCATATCAATTCAACTGCTCCTGTGGAGCTAGTTACATAGGCCGTACTCAGAGGGCTTTATCCTTGCGTGTTCATGTACATGTACCAGCACGGTTGGGAAAAGGTGTTACCAAATCGATTAACAGCACTATTCTTTCTCACTTGGTAGATATTGAACATCATATCAAAAATAGAGGAAGCTTTCTCTGTTTTATATCAAGTTTCAAAATATCTACTTCAAGGAGCTAGATTACGATTGCTCTACATAGCTGAAGCCATCTGGATCAACTCCAGAAAACCAAACTTATGCATTCAGAAAAAGTATATTCATCCTCTATGTTTACCTTGGCCCACGACTGGATCACCGGATACCTAAACTGAATATTACAAACATCTTGCCCTCTTTTTTATTACCTCTATCTCAATCTTCACATCCATCATTCCCAATTCGTTTATGGTAATTACCTTGATAACACCCCCTACCCCCTTATTACACACTATATTCACACAGCAAATATTATTATCTCAATTTACAAGATTAAATTCCCCTACTATGGATTTTATTCACACAATTTTCTTTTTTCATCTTCATTTTTGCTATAATACTATTCTACTTATTGTGACTGGACACTCCTAATCATTCTGACCTTTATTGAATGACCTTTCTAATTTGCAAATAATACAATTTTGAAAGATATATATATCGTAACAGATGCTAACGTTTACCATTTTTAACACATAACATTGTCTAATTGATTAGTACATGCCTTATTTTTGGCCTTTCTAGAATATTATAATTATGGACTTATAACTGTAGAGCCTGATGATGAAGTGATTGAAAACAATTATTCGCTGAAATGTTCTTCATCTTTGAATATTTCTTATCTCTATGTAAAATTCTAATACATATTTAGTTGTAAGCAGCTGACGAGAAACCACAAAATATAATGAATTCATATTATTCTGTATCAATATTTGTTCTGGCTTTATTTAAATTATTACTTTTGTTAGACATATACACGCTGATATGATTCATTTAAACTAATTCATTCCTTTTAGAAGATAATAAAGGAGGATCTATTTATTTGGAATACATGACGCTACTAAATTACTATTATCCTATTTATTCAATTTCATTATATTGCCATAAACCATCTTTTTTGAAAAAACAAACAACTCAACATTGAATTTCTTCATTTTGTTAGTTGACTTGTTATAATGAAATAAGCAATAACAACAAACATTTCCATCTTCATTTATTTTATAAGTTTTCATTTGTTTATTGTTTAAATAAAGAATAAAAACAATCATTCTAACTCATTTTTGTTTACTGTTCAAAATTTCACTAATCAACACATAGAGATAAAGAAATTAGTAAACAAACATAAAATATTTAAAAAAAGAGGGAAGAAAACTAGAGAGAAAAATACACAACCAAGATTGACAGGTTGGTTGACATTTTCCATTCAAGCAACTAAATAAATAAAAATAAAGTAATCTTTAATTTAATTTGTTAATTAAATACTTTCTGTTATGTATTTACAATATTTTAAATTTAAGTATTATTATTTATTATATCTATTTAAGTAATAATAACAAGTAGCATATATATGTATTCATATATGAGTGTTAAACAGTTTACACTGTTATTAGTTTAATTAGTAAGTTTTAAAACTATAGATTAATATTATTTTGATAAAGATCTTTTAGATTGACATTTACATATTCTAGCATTAACATCAACTTAAAATTTGTATTTATTTTAAGTAGTTTCATTATCATTAGATTATTTCTTCAGTGACTTACTTCATTGTTGCCTTTTCGGCATATTTTCTTTAATGACTGAATAACACGTGATTATTTAGTAGTTGAATTCATTAGTCGATTAAAGTTAAACCATTTGATGCCTACTCACTAGACTAGAGGTTAAGAGTTCATACGTGAAACCGAAGGTCCCAGGTTCTAGTCCTGAATGCGAGATCGTGGGTACATACTACTGAGTAGTTCTATGCTGGGACGAAACGACCGTCCAGTGATTCTAGATTTTCCATGGTGATCTAGCTTTAATTGACTCATGAATTCAACCACTAAAAATTACCAAAAAATCCACAAACACGTAAATATGTTTATATTTTAACACTTGCTATATTATGAATGGACATTTATAGGTAAAGAGGCTATATATAAAATTATTTGAAGAAAGTTTGATATTATTATAAAATGAATTTTAGAAAGCCGAAAAATACAATGAATCGATTATGTGATGATTACTGACGAAAATCCAAACTACTTGATATAACTCAAATGAATTTATAAAAAGACATACAGAATAGTTGAATAACAAGGAAAATATCAGGTAGATATTTGATAACCATAAGGAAGCCTAACACTTTAGATGTCACTTACATTTATATCCTCTATTGTACAAATGGAGGAAATCAAAGTTTTATTTACTACGGTAGAAACGTTTTTATTATAATACAATGATGTTAATCGATATTTCTTTAATACTACATGTTCCCTTCACAGAATTATTAAAAGTTGACAGATACTTTAATAAGTCATCGCTTAAACTATACAATATACTGTAGAACTATCCGTGATCTCGTACATACTTCTATATGATGCCCTGTAATCCCACCTCACTCGGATGGAGAGCTAGAGGCACTATCTGCACTAAAATAATTATCACGTTTGTAAAACTCAGTGGTTGAACTTTTACTCTACTTCGACCATATATTCTTTTGTCATGGTCACATTTTGTCCAATGCACTCTATTTTAGGTATTTTATTATAACTAAGATCTATTGTACAGTTCTATCAAATAAATTGATTCAATACCTAGATGATATGTCTCCATGCTTATTCTGTTGTACAGTTTTGCCGATGTAATCTTTTTAACCATACTGCGTTAGTATCTCTATTGCATACCCATGTTATAAAGTATTATTCATGTGAACCTGCTTTTTCATTAACAAATTATTATTGTTATTCAGAATAGTAACCATAATTGTCTTGAATGACTAATCGATATTATTAGCAAATGAGTAAAATATGTTTTCAAAAATTAATTCAAACTATACTTAATGCTTCCCTAGCATTGGTTAGGACCTAAGCTGTTATAGCATTTATAACATTGATAAACAGCGCTAGCACGAGAAATTAATGGTCCTGAGTTTGATTCCTGCGTTCAGAGTTGTGGATACTCGCTACTGAGCATTCGATACTAAAACGAAATGGTCACCTGGTGCTCCCAAGTTTTCACTGATATTCTATCTAAGATTAGTTCGTGGTTTAAACTGTGAAAATAATGTACGATGTCTAAAATTAAGAGGATTTTCAAATTTGCCAGTTACATTTATTGATTGATGTATTCTTAGATGATCAACATTTATAGAATATTATGAAGAATGACGTAATATGTTGATTCTTGTTGAATGATCTTTTAAATCATAAAAATATTTTATTTTACTCATGAGGTTAAGTACAATAAATTTTAATAGAGATTATCTATCATAATCAACGTTCCAATTCTTTCAGAACCTTAACAGTTTTATCGATGTAACTTATACTTGAAATTCCGTTAGAAACAAATTGTATGTATATTCATATTCAATGAACAATTTGTTCTGGTTATTAAACATTAGGTTTTTGGCGGTCATTGAAAACTTTATGAAGTTATAATAGAATTAAAAGTATTATATAAAATGAAGTTGACAAGCTTTACATTTCAGATTATTTAGAACCAATGAAAAACATTTTGTTATCAATCATTTGAAAATTTTATCAATACAACTAAGAAACCAATTATTCTGTAGTTTATTATGTTTTCGAAATATACGTGCGAGACTGGAAGTCTTGCGTGTAGGGTTGCAGATGCATACTGTTGAGGATTTTTATGCTAAGACGAAACGACCGTTCATCGCTTTCATGTTTTTACATGATGATAACGTGATAACGTGGAGAATATTTGCAGTTGCTTCTATGTCTGTGTTCAGTACTTCAGCTGGTATATTGTCAGATTCTACCGCTTTTCCACTCTTTATTTATATGATGGCTATCCCAATTCCTTCGATCGTTGGTGGAGTAACATCTATAGGAATGTCTGTGTGCTGCTTCGATATCCAGTGGATTCAATGGAGACGACCTATTCAAAAGTTCCTCAAAGTGTTCGCCCCACCTGTTCCTCTATTCTCGAATCTCAGTGATTGTCTTACCTTTTTTGTCGTTGACTAGTCTCACTGGTTTGCCTTCTAGTTTCTTCGTGTGTCATATAAATGTTTTATGCTTCCTTCTGTTGTAGCATTTTCCGCCGTCATTGCTAGGTATTCCACGTACTTCTGCTTGTCAGTTCTAATGCTATTCTTCACCTAACTGTTTGCTTCTGTGCATTCAGCTTGTGCCTTGACTTTCTCTGTTCTTGTTCGACTGTTGTTAATTACTGTCTTCTTGCTCTTTCTTTCATAAATCTTGACAAAGGTTTCGGTAGAAATCCATTTCTTATGATGACCAAAACTGGAAGCATTTAGTGTACATGCCTTACCTGAGTTTTATAATTCATCACATACTTGAAGTACAGAATGTTGATGTATATGCATATATCACGATATTTTGAAAATAATTCTAGTATTTTATAATCAACTCCATTAAATTTTACTTACATTATTTTTCAGATTATACCGAACATATAAAGATCAACGTTATTTATACATTTTATTAGAAGTTTGTCTAGGTGGTGAACTGTGGACATTGTTACGCAATTCTACAGCTTTTGATGATTCAACAGCAAGATTTTATTCAGCATGTGTAGTTGAAGCATTAAATTATTTACATAGAAGAGGAATTGTTTATCGTGATTTAAAACCGGAAAATTTACTGTTAGACAGTCAAGGTTTCTGCAAAATGGTAAATTTGTATTATCACTATGTATCTTTTTAAAAAATTTACTCTATTAAGTGTTCCATATAACTGAAATAACTATTATTTGCATAATTAATAACATCAAAACAATGTTACTATGCTACTTGTACTTTTAAATAATAATTACTTAGACAGATATTTTAAACATGTCAGAAACTAGTTTGTTTGACCTGACCCAAAATTAAAATGTTTCAACTTTTCTTTATGACAAATCTAAATAATGAATGTGATATAGAATTACAAAAGGAAAAAATTTGTTACCCAGTAAACAATGTAAAATCAAATAATTTTTATTAACATCAAATAAATACATCATATCAAATTCAAAGCAAACAAACAAATAGACAAACAACCCCCCACTTCATCTCAAGATTCATTATGAAAATAAAATCAAGTTCAGTTGTTTACTTAATTACTTTTCTTTAATTATATTATAAGGAATCCCTATGAATGGGTTCTTTTTATTTTCTATAATTTAATTCTAACTATCGTATCGTTTGTATGATTAGCTTCATTGGATACACCAACTTTTTTCTACTTTTGTTACTTTAAATCAAAATCAACATTAGAAAATTTCTATAATAAATTGAGTAACAAAGTATCTGCTTAAATATTTGATTTATTATTCACTAGAGAATTGACAAAAGAATAATAATAAAGGTGAACAATTTGTTTATTATGGTAAAGTTTTTCGATTTTATTTGTATTTAAGAAATAATAATCAAGATGAATATATATTTAGATAAGTGGACATTGATCAGTTATTCTTGCTTATAACATTGAAACCATTGGTTTTTTGAAGTAAAAGTGTGTGTGTGAGAGAGAGACAGAAAGAAAGAGTTAATTTTCAGATGACTTGTTGTTTTATTAACCAATATATTGAGATTGTGACTTTCATGCATATCATTTTCCATTTATATTTTATTTATTTATTTATTTGTTTAAGCACATAAACATTGGTACAAGGAGACACCAAGTAGATACGCGCCATATAAATGATTCGATTTGTGTAAGGGATGGGATACTTCCCGGGTGTTTAGATCGAAACAAGTGGTTTTCTTAGTGGGTCACACCCCGATCTTTTGACCAGAAGGTCTAATTCACAAGGCAGTGGAGTAACGTCAGGAGATGCAGTCCCAAGGTAGTCGGTGATCAGTGATTGGTTCATATGCAATAGGATCCTGGAGCCCATATATACCATTGGTTTGGAATCAGGGTTTTCCAACCCGGTTAAAGTGCCGGATATTCGTTTTCTGTCCTCTCAATTTCGTAAACAACAGTAATACCACGAGAAGGCAGTGAGTAGGACCTGTATGACAGTGGTTGTATGCACGTGGTCATGTGAGCGCATTTCAAGAAGGCGAGCTGATACTCCACACCCTCGGCCGTACCAGGGCATTTTTGGGGGCTATTAATTATTAACAATAATTAAACAATTTAATAACAAATGCCAAAGGATATTCCATCCTCTGCGTTTATCTATACGAAAAATTAAAAAAATATGTTAACACACATTATTTATTATATATTCATCAAGAAAATTTTCACATTCCTTTAATAATGACCATTTAGAATAGTGAAGTATAGTATAGTTTATGTAAATTAAGGAGTTGTACAAGCATTTACTTTATTAATAAAACAATATACACCCAAACTTTAGAATCCTACAAAGTTAACTAGTTTGTATTATTACAAGATCACAGTGTTTTATGTATAAATAATATGTTAGCAATATGTCTCTTTTAACGTTTTGTATAATATGAGTGTATTCTTGGTTTAAAAATATATAGCACTATGTACACATACATGATGAATATAATTCTAGTGAATTGAATGTTCCGTAGACGATTAAGCCTAGTGTAGATTGAATGTAATCTATCCGTATAGTCAATGACTTAAAGTTCGGAAACAGTATATAATAGTGTTATTTTTAGCAGAATAAAATGAGTTGTATATTAGTATTTATATAATATTCTACAATAAATGATTGTTCACTCATAAAAAATTTTGAAAAGTGCAAGAACAAAGATTCTAGCAGAATATCATGAATTCATTTTATTTCATTGGTTCTCATCAGCTGCTTGTAACATACGATATTCAAAACATAATTACGAAATGGGTTTAAATTACTTACATGAACGAGTTTAGTTGAATGAAGATTTCAAGTATTTAATAAAGGTAAAGAGGTAAAAACACTAAGGTGATTATCTCAAGTATATAACAAGTGGGAGACTTAGTTGTCCACTTAGAGACAATTGAGGAAATGAACAGGTGGTAATGACAACCTAAAAGGTGTAGAGAGTTAGTTAGAGGGATAAAAGTATGATAATTTGAAAATATGGATATTTCTTTATTGAAACACAGAATTCAGGCCATCCATATTACCATCAACCTGTTCTTTGCTAACTTTATTGGTAATTTATAAAGATATCAGAGTTGATCATGTATATTTAAAAGTCAAGACGTTAATTAATTTCCATTTATCGTTTGTTAGTCAAACAAGATAACATTCTAATAGTTGACATCACAAGTCAATTGAAGCTAGACCACCATGGAAAACCTGGAAGCACTGGACGGCCGTCTCGTCCTATTGTGGGACTCTTCAGCAGTGCGCCCCGCGAGATTCGAACCCAGGACCTATCGGTAGAGTTCAACCGGGTCTGTTGTGAGATAGTAAATTACTGAAGACAATGGTAGATGTCACTAAATTTCGTGGATTAGTTAAAGTTAGACATTAACACCGTTGGATGTCGGCTGGCTCGGTGCTCTAGTGGTTAAGCTCTCGCGCACGAGACCGACAGGTCCTGGGTTCGAATCTCGCGAGGAGGGATGGTGGATGAGCACTGTTAAGGAGTCCCACAATAGGGCGAAACGACCGTCCAGTGCTTCCAGGTTTTTCATGGTGGTCTAGCTTCAATTGACTCATGATCTCAACTATCAAAATAATATTAAGCGATTTCCTTGAAGAACTTATTTTTGAGGCTGGTAAGACATATATTATTTCGTCACTGATAAACATACACTCATTTTTGATAGAGTTTCGTTCTCTGCGCTCAGAGAACGTAACTCCACCCAAAATCATCTACCTGAGCTACAAATCTTCACCTCCATCTCAAAATATGCATTCATGTAGTACAGAACTGCGATGTTCGAACTAATCTAATGTACCGTTCACTACTTATGCCTTAGACGATGGTTTCCTACATTTATTCATTACATAAGTCAAACTTATTAATTGTTGATGGTAAGATAGTGCTCTTTAAATTGATCATACTGTATTTTGTTAAATCAAATGACAATCCCATAAGGATGTCACTGATTCACCTAAAATACTTCATCATTAAATACGATGGTCATGTCAACAATGAAGTATAAGAAGGATGTTTATACATATAGAATTTTCTTCTCAAGAATTGATTACACTTAAAAAACAAAAAATACTAACTATTCATTCTTATTCCGCGTCTATGTAGTCAAGATTACAAGATGAATATTATAAACAATTCTTATTCAACGCCAGCGTGATTAGCCTTATGTATTTACTTCTAATCATAATTAATTAATTATCTTATGCTGTCCGTTATGAATCTGACATACTCATGTAATTCAACGTATGCTATTTAATCATAAACTGGGTAATAATAAGTTGAATTTCTACCATGTCTTCAACTTATTTTTCTTACTACCAATGGTTTTGTATTGGTATCAATTATATGAATGATAAATTTATTCTTATAAACGACAAATCATTTTTAAAACTTGATTCATCTAAGTGGATTATGGAGTTTGTTTAATCTTATAGTTTACATCACGGATTAACTTGTTTCATTCCAAAATATGACTCTTTAGTAATAGACGTCTATTACCCTACTAATGATGGAACGCAATGCATTCAGACCTCAAGGAGAGTGCTTAACTTAAAGACCACATATACTACTGCTGATGGTTCGTATATTGGATATAAAAGTTGTTTAGTGTTTCCTGATTTTCAGTAGTTGTCTAAGCAAGGTTAATTCACTATGTAAACTATGATTTTAAATTTCCTTTATTGGTAAGGATAAAACTGGATTTTGTTTTTTACTTCGGAAATACTCTTTTTAAAAGTTTACTTCAACCTGATTTGGTTGTAAACTATACTTTTTCAGTAGAATAAAGTTACAATGATTTATACAACAATAAACTATTTATCACAGCGGAATTATTTTTCCTAAAACATTGAATATACTATTGACATCTAAATGAACTATAAATGGTGTATTTGAGTAACATATTAAATAGTTTTTTTTTTAAATCTATAGATTATTAGAAATGACAACTAAATTAATTCGTAACACAAAAATTAAATTTATGATCAAACTATGTGAATGATTCACTTGGTATTATTTACTTGAATCTTTAGGACTGTAATTGACCAGTCTCTTGTTGGCATATGTGCTTGTTACTTCGATATTGCCTTAATTCACATGCATCATAAGCAAAGATGGATAATGGTTAGTAGTAGAATCCAGGACGCGCGTTTTATCCTATTTGGGACTCATCAACTGGATGGTCCTGCATCTTAGAGTTGATGTTCAATCTGGGAGTCGAATACAGTACCGTTCACTTCAAATGCCGTACAAACATGTCCCAAATAGGACGAAACGCACATCCTGGATTCCACTGCTAGCCACTATCCATCTTTGCTTATAATATGCATGATTATTTATCATATATACATAGTTTAACTCTGAATGTTAACAGGTTACATAGGAAACATTTTGAAAGAGTTTTTGTTTCTGTAGACAGATAGAAATATGTGTTCTGATCAAAAAAGTGTTCTTCCATCAAATAATGTTATTTAATTTATTGTAACAAAAGTTCGTAAATTCTGTAGTAAATCTTCTCAGACTATTTTATCTTAATTGATATAAGTAATATGAATGAACAAAATATTTTAAACATCCTACTGTCAGTAAAATAATTTGTCCAGTGTATTGTTATCATTTTATGAAGTTTGATATACAGTATTAATTATTCATAGGATACACATCCATACATACGTTTTAGATATTAAAAGTTATACATAATGTGTATATGTTTGACTGATTCTGGTAGTGTTGCTTTCTCTTAGTTGAATGATATGGTTACCAACCTTTCCTTTTTGGTTATAAATAACTTCATCAAGTTGATTGTATTGGATATATAATGTATAAAATCAAAAAAATATTTGATAAGTACTTCATTTAGCCTATTGATTTATCATCATGTAAGAAACAAATAGTTGAGTATAAACCTTATCATCATAATCAATGGGATTTATTTGAATCGATCAAATTTACTGAGTAACTTGTTTTTAAAAATCCCATTGCCGACTGCATGATAAAACTCTTATTCTATCTTATATCTTTTAAATCGTTCGACTTTGTTCTATATTTAAACTATCGTAATTAATTCCTAAAAGAAAATAAACTCTTCATTTTAAAATCATTATTATGTAGAACACATTGCTTGTTTTAATTTTAGCATTTTCTAACTATCTATTTCAATGATTACTATTTTAAATAATAGAATAATTATTATTCCATTTGTATAACTTATTGTAGTTGCTAATCAACTTACAATCATTAATCTAGTTTGTTGATAATAATTGTAAGCTTATTTATAATTTTAAAGCAATTAAATTAAAGGTTATTAGAAGTATGTAGCTTGTTGACTATCCTTGATTACTTTTAATTGTTTTTTGCTGGTTTGATCAGTTGACCGATTAAGATAGCTTTTAAGTGTTTATCGTTAGATTAACTTACTATCACCGGGATTGGTAGTCTGTGGATCATGTAAAGTTCTTATTCATTTCGGGGCCTACCAATGCTGGTTTTCGGTTGGAAACAGCTTAATTGGGTCGGTAATACGATTTCTGAAAATTTGCTTTTTGGTTAAAGTGCTCAAACGATCTATTTAGTAAGAACGAACCCCATAGTACAATTTATTCGTCGGTTTAGATTGATTGAATCTGGATTATGATCAAGTCTTGATGAAAAATTTGTCAATAGCCATTTATTTATTTGTCCATATCCGTCTTCAATGTGGAACTGTATCATTAGATGTTTGTTTGAATCGTTTATGCGGCATGCAAACACAAAGGCTGGTGATTGTTTACCATAGGACACTTAACTGACAAAGGTTTAAATTTACTTTGAGTTTGAATTATTAGCATATGATTATGTATTTTAGACGTTAAATAAATTTATTAAATGAAAGCAATAAAGTTCTGAATAGCTGACTTTTTGCTGTACAAGGACATATATATGCTTGGATGTTAATATTAAGTGTACAGATATTTTCAGAATTATGTAATTTAAGTTGATGATTTTTTTAAAATTCAGACTGATTTCGGTTTTGCAAAACGAATCGGATACGGTAATAAAACATGGACATTTTGTGGAACTCCAGAATATGTAGCACCTGAAGTAATTTTGAATAAAGGACATGATTTCACCGTTGATTTTTGGGCACTTGGTATTTTAATGTTTGAATTACTAACTGGAACGTAAGTCAAATAATTGATTTGTTATTTTACTTATTACTTTTAATTCTGTGAAGTTCAAATCACAATTTTATTAGTTAATGCAAGTTTATCGTCTCATTCTAAAGACAGTTTAAATTCTGATTGTTAGTATTGAACTGATACACAATTCATCATAAAAAGATAAATTTGACTCCATTCAACATTATTAAGTCTTAATAAAACCAGAATTGAACATTACCTAAAGTATATATTCTTTGAAGTAGGAATATTTGATATTTACTGTAATAAACTATACAATGATTCTTACTAAGACACAAAGATCAGAAAAATTGAAATGCATTTTATGTCTCTAAGTGCGAATTTATTAAAAAATAGTTTCGAAATCTTAACACAAACAATTTGTAGTATTAAGAATTTAAATAGTTGAGATCATGAGTCAGTTGAAGCTAGATCAACATGGAAAACCTGTAAGCACCGGAAGGCCGTTTAGTTCTATCGTGGGGCTCCTCAGTAGTGCCTATCCACGATCCCGGGACCTGTCGGTCTCGCGCGCGAGCGCCTAACCACTAGACCACTGAGCCGGCCGGCATCCAACGGTGCAAAATATGATAATTAAATGTTTTTCATATAAAAATGTGACCATAACCACTTTGTTCACTCTTGGTATAATCGAAGTACATTTCTTTCACTACTTATATTACATTATAATAAAATTTCTAGCAAATTAGTAAATATATTTGAGAGGAAATTGTATTTGTAGAAAATTCAACGATTAAACATAAATTTAGAACAACATATATAAGCGAACAATATTGTTTTCGATTAGATCCTCATCAGGCTTTACTCTAATATACAGTAATATTTATATGCATATACGAAATTATTAAACCAATCAAGGTAGTTTATAAATCAATGATAACGATGAATAAAACGATTATATAATATGTGAAAAGTACAAATAGATAGTGTGATGACAGGTGTACTAGTTTTGATAAGAATAATAAAGGCTCAAATCAATGTTACATAATCGGAAATAGGTCAATGATTAGAAAAATATAGATAGTGAGATAACGTTTATAAAAATTATTATAAGATGACGTAATGAGAAGTGTTCAGATAATTGAACCGTGAAAAAATAAAAATAAAATAGTGGGAGGGGGTGAAGAAGAATTGATAAAACAAAGAGAAGGTTTGAAAATAAATAATAAATAAATTCATTTATTAAGGCCAAGGGAGAGATAAGGGTGTTACAAATTTCTTCTGAACACAAAGACTCGGCTTGTTGGCTCGAATTCCTATAGCTTCTGCTATGTGTTAGAGACGAGATCGAACACCATAGGAAAAATTAGTGGGAATACGATAAATAACTTTAAATGACTTATTTCTGTCCACTACATGACCACTATTGATTAAGCGTGAAAGAACTGAGCTTCGTATTGTCTTTACGTAACCTTTTCCTAACCACGATGGGAGGTGTTCACTAACTCTTTGGTTCAGTTGCTTGGTTGTGCGCCCAATATAGCTTTCTCCGCAGGAGAAACATTGATTTGAGCCTTTATTATTCTTATCAAAACTAGTACACCTGTCATCACACTATCTATTTGTACTTTTCACATATTATATAATCGTTTTATTCATCGTTATCATTGATTTATAAACTACCTTGATTGGTTTAATAATTTCGTATATGCATATAAATATTACTGTATATTAGAGTAAAGCCTGATGAGGATCTAATCGAAAACAATATTGTTCGCTTATATATATTGTTCTAAATTTACATTATGGGAATATTTCAGATTAAACATAAATCCATCATTTTCCTCGCTAGTGTGATCCAAGAATTTTCAACTTTCTTTGAAAACGCTTGAACGAAAATGTCAAGCGAAAAGTTGGATTTATGTTCAATCATTAAAAGTTTTACAAACACTATTCTCACTGTAATATCTCTTTAACTTATAATCATCATAAGACATTGAGAGTGGTAAAAATTCTACTGTACTACAAACTATTTCAAAGTTTATACAATAAGAGTCCACATCATTTATTAACAAATTTGCATAATTTTAATAGTTGAGATCAAGAGACAATTGATGCTAGACCACCATGAAAAACCTGCAATCACTGGATGGCCGTTTCGTTTTATTATGAGACTCCTCAGCAGTGCGCATCCACGATCTCGCCTTGCGACATTTGAACCCAAAATTTATCGGTCTCGCACGCGAACACTTGACCTCTAGACCACTAAGCTGGCAATCTACATAAATCAAACATAATAGTTTACTAAATAAACAATATAACTACGTTAAAAATAAACTTTGAATTAAAAATTAATCATATTTCATAATTAATCAGTCAGTCAGTAACAACGTAGAACTTCGAACGTATGTACATCAGTTCGAGTTGCCCTACTGCATTAGCACAGAGATACAGTTGTCGATTCAAATCCCGTAGTGGTAGAGGTAGTAAGAGTATAAGCAGTAATCGGAAAGATTAGGGTTTGAAGATGTTATTCATAATTGAGTAACAGATGATATCAAAACATTTTATGAAAATACTTTTCTAATAATTAAATAACTCTTAGAGTTCCATTCATAAAATGTATGTTGAAAAAGCTAAGCTATCAATTTGATGTGTTGGCGGGAATGATAATAATTGGTTGCTTGCTTAGTCAGACATGTAGATAGTCTGACAGGTGTCAGATGAGTTATATATTCCCTTATCCTTATTATTATTATTATTCACTTATTATTGATTGTTCATTGTTGTTGGATTGTGTCGGGTTTTGGTGTGGAAATATATTTACGTTGTGATCAGGCTAATCACATGGTCTTGATCTAAGTTGTGTTGAAGTCCTGTAGAATAGATACTGGGATGGAATCTAGTGTAGACATTCGTCTAGGGTAAATTAACGTCCCGTACGTGTAAAAGTGGAAACCCAACCGTTATAACATTAGACAAAGTAAAACCGAGCGTTATAACATCAATAATTAACATTATGATAATTATTAATATATGTTAATTCTTATATTTTAGACCTCCATTTACTTCATCTGATCCAATGAAAATATACAATATTATACTGAAAGGAATTAATACAATTGAATTTCCAAAATCTATTACAAGAAATGCACAGTGCCTTATTAAAAAGTTATGCAGGTAAAATGTCCTTTTAATTCTACTGTAGTTAATGTCAATCACTGTAGGTAATAGTTTTGTATAACAATGTGTAGAAGTAAACGTCTATTAGTTATTATCAAACGTTAATTGTAGACATCATTAGTTTTTTATTTATTAATTGACAAATAATTCACATTTAGATGAATATATATTCAGTCAGTTAGCTTGTAATTCTTTACGATTAAGATTTCAGAATTTATCTCATGAGAAGATTATTGAATAGGCCACATTAGTCGTTCCAGAAATTTAGAAGACTAATTGAACTGTTAAACTATTTGTGAAGAACTAGACTATTTTGAAATATATCTTGGAAATATCGGAAAATTTAAATGAAGAGAAGGAAGGTGGAATACATTAGTGTAGTAATTTCATAAGTATATATATATATATATATATATATATATATATATATATATTTGTATTCTTACATTTGACCTATTGGCTGTTGCAATACTATTTACAATTCTTAATTTATTTTCTATAAGTTACAGTCCCTCAGAATCACATCCACTTTTGGCTTAACCGTGTGATGCGTTTTGATTTGCTTGTATATATCTGAAATACATGATCCACATAGTGAAGGCTGAGATTGTGTCCCGAACTAAACGGGCAGGGCTAGGCGAGAAGGATTAATAAGGATTCAGGGTAGACACAAGGCTGCTAGGGCTAGTTGACGTGTCATTGGTTTAGCACAAGAATAAGGTCGCATAAGTCGGTATTGTGATTGGAGGTTAAATGATATATATATATATGAAAACTAATTATCCAACTGTAAAAAATATCAGTTCACTTGTTCTTGTAGAGATGCTCCAGCCCAACGACTCGGTGCTCGAAAATCGGGAATAATAGAAGTGAAAAATCATGCATGGTTTGAAGGATTCGACTGGAACGGGCTTATAGCTAGAACTATTCAGGTTCCTGTTACACCAAAAGTAAGTTTATTTGCGTATGACAGATTTTGTTACAATTTATAAGTGTACTTTCAAGAAAAATGCTTTATATGACACTTTAAGTAAGCAAGATGTCAATTCAGGATATCTTTTAGTTAAGGTCGAAGGGTATCTTTAAATCTAGGTAAGAGGAATTCCATTGAAGAATATCGAAATATTTTTTCTTGAAAGCAATCATAGATGTGTCTTTGTTCAAATTTGAAATGACTTTATTATCATTGAGGAACGACTTGCCCTGTGAGGTTTACATTATCAGTTGATGTCTTGACCTACAAATGATCAAGATATATAATAATAATCCGGTATATACATATATCTCTAAAATTGTCAATCCTTCTACAATTCAAAATCATGAATTTCAAATTATGAACAAACAATATAAACCGGAACCTTCACAGCTTCTAAGGATTAGAGAATACATAACAACTGTCACACTTACTGTGAAATTTTTAATTGTACTGTGGCTGGTGTTATCTTCACAATGAACTATTCTTTACGGTTTATACATCTAATTTGCTAAATAGCATTAAAAATGATATATTCATATACTTTTATTATAAATAATTCGTTTTTATATAGCAATATAAGTACTATTTGGTTTTTTGTACACCTACAGATTTCCTCACCGACAGATTTATCAAACTTTGACAGTTATTCAGAAGAAGAAGAATTGCCTCCAGAAGATACAACCGGTTGGGATAAAGATTTTTAAAAACATAGTAACAATAATAATAATTTTATATTAAACCCAAACTTTCTTCAACGACTGAACGACATGACCCAAAAGATATTCTGCATGATAAAGAATGACGTTATTTTCTCAATCTTTTCACTCAGTCACTTTTCAGCTTTATTATTTCTGCTAAACTAGTATTGTAATAACTTCTCTGATGGAAATTCTTCCTTATTGTATTTTGCTTTTATTACCACGATACTATTTTTGGAGAAAAAAGAAGGAAAATCATCCATTTCCTTTATTTTTGAATTTTATTTCATATCTAGTCAGCGACAAAGAAGAACTACGTATATTAATATTAATAAATGCATGAGTCTTTTCGTCTATATTGTTATATATATGGTTAGATCAGTATTGAATACAACGGTAATCGTATTATTATTATCATATTATTATCGTATTATTATTATTGTCAACAATTGACAGGAGGAAATTATAGATGTACCATGATAAAGTGGAAATTATTCATAATAGCAAACATTGATAATGAGAATAATAACTAAGGTTTGGAAGTTAGACCATTGAATTCCAACTTAATGGTCCAAACATATTGTGACATAAAATAACCATCAAGTTAAAAAGCCTTTGTTAACCAAATATTCATAAATTAAAAAAGATCGAACTTATATAACATTGACGATGATGATATACAAAGATGATAAGACTGATGTGTAATCAAATGACTTAATCATGGTACTTGACCGGAACAAGACCATAATTCCACTCTTTTAAGTGTTAACTAGAATTAGAAATTAAATTATGAATATAGAATTAATGATAGATAATATTTATAAACTAGCTGACATTTTGTGTTACGTTTAATACTTTTCTACATAATACAGTGTACATTACGTATGACTTGACCATAAAAAATGAAATTCTTCTTTAGCTTATACTAATGAAAAACAGATCTTTCAACTACAATATTACCACAGAGGTTTTCTCAAACAATAAGAAGAATCACACGATTCAGCTAATATATCTAAGGGCTGATTTTCAACGTTATTTTATACTTCAAAAATTTATCAGACAGAAATAATTTTCAAATATTTCTGCTTCGGAAAATTATAATCGGTCTGTTTTAATGAATCCCTCCTTAAACCTGCAACTTTGAATGAGTTTAACTGAAAAAAGACATGATTTAACGAAGAGGTTGCCACTGGACAATTAGAAGATCGTTGCATGAGTAACCTCCATAATACCATATTGATGGGATAGATATTTATAATAATATGATACACTTACCATCTTACATTTTAATAGCAAAGCTGACAGTTTAATGACTATCAGTTAACAAAGTATATTTTGCGACTAAAGTGTGTAACTTACAATTTTTGAATGTTCTGAGTAGTAGACCAGATAGTGATCTACTAAGGCAAAATACGAATTTCTGATTCTTGGAATGATTGTGACTTAAGATGATCAGAGGATTACGGGTACATAAGTAGGTTCAACAACAAACTGTAAGCGATGTTTTTCATTGTAATTTTACTGGAAATGTCTCGAAAGAATTGAACGACTCTCAGTCACTGAAGACTAAATTTGTGTGTCGGATTTAGGGATAATGTTTTAAGAAAGGCTATAAAAGCCCCACTTACTAGGTCTTTGAGGAGTAGACTGAATTTCGATAACTGACCGGTGGGACTTTATCAATACTATTCCACTGGCGCGAATTAAGGGATAGACTGCCAGTCTGCATACTATAGTAAAACCGACCTTATTAGTTGGATGAATAGTGCCTATCCCAAGAGCGGTATTTGACTATCACGACGGAAGTTTAAACCGGTCATAAAGTCCAACCAGATCTAGATTCATACAATAGTTTACTTGTTATTTAAAAAGTTGGTTTTGCAATTTTATTCAGAATAAAAAAGCAGGCATAATAAATCAACCTCAAAGGGAGTTTCTTATCGGATAAAATAAAGGACCAAAGTAAAACACAAAGCTTAATGAATTTACGAAAATTATATTTTTTAAAAAATAAATGGGAATTAGTAATGGGTTCTAGGACAGAAGATAAACAATATGTTTAATTATTTCATACTGGTGGATCTATAACCATTCTGGAATTCAAATGAGAATGAACCCAATCAGGATGTGCGGCTTCAATATCTTCAACTATACGATTAACAGCTGTACATAAACTTTGAATATGCATACTCCAAGATGAAACACCAGGATCTCTGCCTGAAATATATAAAAGGAAAGACGAAATGTAAGTATGGCGTAATAAAAACATGAGTCCGACGATTTATAATTAACTTATTGTTGAATTGATAGATGTATGTAAATGATAGGTTAAACTAGAAATCACCATTTTAGGCCTTTACTTAATGAAGTTGAAATGTTTCGACTTCGAAGTTTCATTAGTGATGTTATATGTCTTGAATAATCTTATTTATTCCATGTATCTCAATGAAGCTTATTCCTTGAAGTCTTATCATCAAAGGTTATTAAAGGATAATGACACTGCGATGGACGAGAACAGAGGCGGCGACAACCAAATGTATTTAAATACCGAATTACAGAATCTCTTAGTAAAATCTGAGAACCATACAGTAAATACTTCATTTGCAAAATGTCCATCAACTGTCTCAGACTTTATCGTTCCTTCATTTCCAGACTAATCACCCTCTGTTCTCGCTCTCTTTACTTCGATCCTCCCGACATTCTGCTGCCAGGCATCCCACTTTTGATTGGTGATACATACTAGTTACATCTGTCGACATCAGTAGTACACACCACAATACTATTGTAATTTACAATGTAATAGGAGTTTGAGAGCTAAAATATACAGGTAGTTATGTTGATGGTACTTATTGTGATTGAACAGTGTTTTTCAATAAGCTAACTTTAAACTTTAAAAGAGATAATTCCGTGAAAATTTGAACTCTCTATCTCTTACTTTTCATTTTCTGTGGTAAATTTCTCTATAAAAAAAGGGATGAAACATAACAACTGAAAAGCCCCACATGAACCGTTTTATGTAAGTGGGTGTCCTTCGGTCTTTGGAGTCGGATAACAATGGGAACTTGTGTAGCATGATTTAATAAGGGAGTATTATATATACATTGGTATACATGTGTGCAAATGTCTCATGATTATTAACAACGGTTATCGGAGCTATCATATACTATAGTTGATAATCTTAATAAATATAGACAATTATGAATTCCATTAGCGAATTCAGGAAACCGTAGAATATATAGACAAGAGAGAAGTTTTATAAACATGGTATAGAAACGAAACAGATGTCATCAAACACATAAATAAAGACACCTACTACAAGAGTTACATAGGAGGAGAACAATTATTATACGTCAACCGAAAATGAACTCAACATTTAGCAACCGTACATCGGAAATCTCAAGATTTCTCATCATATAACTTTAAAATTTCAAAATTACCACTATAAAGTGCCATAGAGGGTGACATTTTAACACGTCGACTCAAAAGATCTGCTGAAAGGACATTTCACGCCGTCAAGTTACATGTAATCTCAACCAAACCAGTACTTGCACAACAACTCAAAGATAGGTTACCGATAATAGTCTGAATACAATTAAGTCAATTAAATTTCATCTCGAAAAGATGAAAATGAAACAGCCAACCAAAAATTGCAATTAAGCATAAAGTAGATATCTATCATATTCAATTGACCAAATAACTACAAACGTACTTTCAAAATGAATAACACCATCAATTTGATCAAGTTTACCAATTAATCTTCCTTCACTAATCATTTGAGAGGCGATAGATTCAGCCTAAAATTAGACAAATATGTGGTTTTTTAATAAAAAATAAAAATACTTTTTCTACTTACATTACAACACTTTGATCTGTAAAACTAAATTATTAAAATAAGCTCTGTCAAAAAAAACAAGCAATCGATTTGAAGAGTTTACGTGAACAAACTTCGAAAGTCAACGGTTTATATCGAGTTTGTTTATTATTCTACTGAAGTACATCTGATTCAAATCAGTTTTACTTATGGATCAATTTCTTGCTAAACATGATATGCTAAATAATCGTCGATGAGACAAATTTTCAATTTCCTGGAATGTAATAGAACTTAGGTCATTTAGATCATTCTACTTAAACTGTCAGAAAAGGAATACATAGATTTCATGAACTACAACAAGAGATAGTCACAAAAACACATTTAAAAGAAAATAATCTCATGTTTTTGTGACAAATATCAAGCTAACAGATATATTTATCTCTTTTGCATTATGCATAATCATTGATAGGAAAATATATATTCGATTACCTTAATGTTTTATTGTCTTACATTCAAATACAGGAATTGTCTATAAGATATTTCACCTAACTAGCTGTCTATATGGAGAACTAATATATTAAACAATTACAATTCAGTAGATACAAAATTATGGATGTTATTATCGGTTGGATAATTATTATTACTATTATTATTATTATGTGATAGTTTGAGACAAGAATTAATTAGATAAAACTTTGGCCACGAAAATGAATATTTAATACATTCCACAATTTAATCATGAGCCTAGAAATATCCATACTTTATAGATTAAAAAACATTTTAATACATCACCAGCGTGACACTATGCACAGAATGCAATTACACAAACACTAGTATTTGTCGTCAATTGAACCGTAGCCTATCATATTTATTTTAGAATAATTGATTTGAAAATCATTATAAAGACAATTTTTATCGCAAAATTTACAAGAATACAAATAATGTTGGGGAAAATTTTAATTTATATTAATTAATTAGTTCAGATATCCTTGGAAAAGTTTTTTCCTTGCATTTAAGATTGATATGTAACAATATACAATACTGCAAGACAAATATTATAGACTTTGAAGGAGAGATTTAATTTATTGAACTCACATGGTAATGGTGTTTCACACACGGTAAAGTAAGGTGTTTGATATCGAAAGTGTTTTCCTGAATACAAAGAGTACACCTAAGAAGGTTGGGAAACCCCGGTTTTATGCCTATCGTAATTATAAGATCTAAGATACTGAATGGTGTATAAACCTATTTCAATCAACAGTAACTTATCAGCACGAATCTTTTGATGTAGTACAACTGGGTCATGGATTAGATTTTCAGGTCACAGGTGTGAGATTGTATATTGAAAAAAATCAACTACTTCGAATGAAGAGTAGTACAATTGTCAAATAAATGAAAGACTATCTACACAAGATACGAATAATTTGTTCCAAAAATCTAATTACGTAAACACTCCGACATCGCTTTAGCCCTTAAAATTTATGGAAGCTGTTTTTAAATAACAATATAGAAAATGATATTAAAAGCAATTTTGAATTACCTACCTCACTTGCAGATATTTCCAAAAGAAGACCTAAATTCTCCAAACTGATATTATTATAGATTAGACTGGCAGCTAACATGTTATGTTCAATTAAAGCTCGTTCAAGCAGTTTTTGTACAGAAGATGAAGTGGTGGATGACAATTTCCCCGGCTGATCTTGAATACTGGAAGTTATTCCCGAAACATCTTGTAATGAAGACTGTAATAAATGAGGATAATATTTCTTAAGCAAAGGCTCCAAACTGGAGAGTGATGAACGATTGATTAAACGTCCCATAAACCTAAATATAATTCAATAAGTGAACGAACAAATTATTTTAACAATGAATATTGTGGAACAGTGTCATACAACATAAAATTTACACAAGCACATATTGATTTGACGTTGCGATTTTAACCGAAGTGAAATAATTTAACTTTGTTGGCATATACACTTTGTGTACCTAACAAGTATCCATGAACAACGAACAAGTATGCATCAACTCAAATTTCTACACCACATCAAAGTCAAATGGAATTAATAAGATCTATAGAAAAGGGAAGTAATGATGCTTATCATGATGAAAAATGCTTAATAAAGAGAATAGGGTTCGAAAAAGAATGAACTGATGTAATAAAAATTGTGAAATAATACTGCAACTTGAGTTAGATCACCAAGTGTCTCTAACCATAGATCACAACTCCAAACCGGGGAGTCTGAATCACTCCTAACGACCCCGACCCACAGTTAACAACTTAATGGATTGATGCAATATCTTTTTTTGACGCCTCTAGCTTCCTTTCAACCCACTGTTATCCAAGCCAGCATCGCACATTGAAGTAAGTAGTGAATAGATGTGTACAATACATGTCCAGCAACTGAATTACCATCTTTATGCAGTATCCTACGCCTAAACTCAGAAGTATTAACTTGGTCGTTTTACAATGAAGATGGGGTACTTTAAAAACACCATATACTAGAAACCCACACATGTTTTACAATCTCAGAGGTGACGTTTCGAAATTATGAAGTAAAACAGACTAGTGCACAATATACTCACCCTTTGATAGACACCCTATCTATTACTTAAGTGAGCAAAAAGGAATAAGCTTTTTGAATACATACCAAAAAGGAAATTGCATGATACTTAGCAACCACTAGGACATATTTAACCCATTTGGGAACTGGTCGTCTACTGCACGTTAATGAAGTAGTATTCTTATAAAAAATTGAACCCGAAATTTATATCTTCAAGAATGCATTATTACTAAGCTACCAATTACTATTTTTAATCCAAAGAATATCAAACTAATATACTACAGAATGCTAGAAACACGAATCAATAAAAAGTGACTAGTACAGCTCGACAACTTAGTTCAAAATATTTTGTAGTATGAACGGATAACTGCTAGGTATGCATTTTGCTGTGAACACTGATCCATATTAGGAATAAGATACATATAACTATCGAATTCAAGAATAACGAAATACTGATCACAACTAAATACAACTAGAAATAGGTCAATTCAGAGAGGATAAAAAGTGAATTACACCACTCGTTCAGATAAGACTATCAGAAATTCACTTTATCATATTATAACAGGAAGTGTTAACACAATATACGGACTCAGTTAATTACAAACTTCCTAATTGCTATTTGAACTAGTTTGTTATTTTGAAAAATAAGTGTTCATTACTAAATCTGTAAACAGCTTTTTAAACGATATTACTTCTATAGTCAACATTATTAACTGTTGTATATATTGGACACTTATGCAAACTAATTTAAAATAGTATGATTCCGCAAATAACTAAATATAATAGTGAGCGATTTATTGAGTTTCACTTCCGGTTAAATGAGAACTAAAGACTTTTACAAACAACCTGGTTATAAATCAATTTGGTATTTATGGTAATTTCTTTAGACTGAGGAAAATCTTGAAACTAGAATGAAACGATTATCCCATATCCTTTGAGTTTAAGTGGTTCTCCACCTAATTTTAACCTGTTGTGGAAACTTTCCTTAAAAAAACTTACCAAGTGTTATATTTTGGCAATGACTAGCCTATCACATTTGTCAGTGTTTTCACATCAGCTTTATTTTAACAAAACGCATATTCTCTACTGCATCTTACCGGACAAATATTGAACAGCAAACAGATAGATAGAAGGGCAACAACACTAACTGTTTGCTTTCAGATAAAAAGCAATATTACTTCACAAGATGCTCGTATATAGTCAATTCCCGAGTGACTTTGAAAGGACAATGTGGCATTAGAATATTATCCAGACAATTAAAGAAACTAAAAGATCGATTGGGGGAATACGACCATCAGGTACAACAGAAAGACTACTTTCGATTTTAGCCCACTGCTCAGTAAAATGACAGCTGTTATCTGTATACGTTAGTAAGGACCAAGTCAATTCTTGAATAGTAAAATACAAGATACCGTTTAGAAATACCTAGTTTTCCAAACAACTAACCAAGATTTGCTAAGAATGAAGACTGGACTACTCGTCAAAAAACAAAAATTACCTTTAGAAATTTTTAGTCCTATTGATTGATCCTCAACAAACGAATTCTTTAAAAACCGACTGTAACTACTACCGATGGCAGCAGTTAACGAACCTCTTCAGTGTTTATAGCCTTGGTTCACTTTCCAACTGTTAGTCGGGATAGGAGATAAATCATAGTGAACCTAATACAGATTGCCAGTCACTACCAAATGAATCATATACTCTAATAGCACTGCTGTTTTTTAGGTGCACACAATGCAATTAAGTGGTTCACAAACGAAGCTATAGCAGATTATGATAATATGCGCGAGTATTCCCACAGAATAATGTTTATATGATCTTAGAATGTACTTCAACCACAATGCTGTTTGAAGAGATTACGAGATCACTTAAATAGATGAATGGAACGAAGAATTAGCAACACAACGACGAGACAAGCTAAACTATTCCGATGAGTCCCGGTCCTGCTTATTATTTTTATTTGAACACAAAAGTATTGGTGCAAGGGGGCACCAAATACATATGCGCCACATAATAACAATGAGACCAGTAGTAGTTATCATTGATTTGTGTGGTGGCTGTGATACTACCCGGGTGCCCAAGCTGAATCAAGTGATTTTTTTAGGGGGCCATACCCAGAGCCTTTGATCTAAAGGTCTATTCCACAAAGCAGTGGAGCGTCGTAAGGAGATGCAGTCCCATGGTAGCCGGTGACAAACAATAGGTTCATACGCCGTTTTTCCTTTAGGATCCTGGAACCAGCGGGCATCATTGGTTTGGAATGAAGGTTTTCCAACTCCCATAGGTGGACTCTCCGTGTCCACCAACCCGGTTAAATCGCCAGACACTCGCTTTACGTCCTCTTAATTCCGTAACTACACCCCCGCCACGAGAAGGCAGTGAGTAGGACTTCCCTGCCAGAGGCTATATACGCGTGGCCATGTGAGAGCATTTCGAGAGGGAGCCGACTCTTCCCACTCTCGGCTGTGCCAAAGCATATATGGGCTCCCCAGCCCTGCTAACTAGAGGGAGATCAGGTTCAGATGAGGGAAAGGTATATTCCACAAGTAATCAGAAGATTGAACAAACCTTGCACACAACTCAAGAGTATATATACAGTATAAAAAGGTCCTTGGGAAACATCACAAAATAGCGTAATAAAAGAGGCAACGAACCAATAGCATGCACGGTCCTTCCAAGTGGGAAATAAAAGCTGAAGATAAAATTGGACGATTTTGGCACGAAGACGAGAAACTTAAATTCCCAAAATAAAATTACAAATACAAAACGTTTACCAAGTGATTTATGGGGATCTAGTATACCCGGCACACAACAAGCTTGAATTGTGAATAATAAAATAATCATTCTTTAACTAAAAGAAACACATTATCCGAATAACATTCGGTGCTTTTTTAAGTCTTTTAAATCAGCTAAACAAAGTGAAAAATTAATTGACTGTTAGTATGATCATTCCGTGTAAGTAAAAAGGTCTAGTCAATGTTTGATTGATAAGAAAAGTCTATAAACTTCTTTCTTACCCAATAATCGACATAATATTTAATATAAAGTGTAAAGTGGACTTACATATTTTCTAAAATTGGATAGGCATCAAAAGTTTGGCACCGTTCATCTTTATATAAAGTAGCTAACAATCTAGAACGTTGTTGGCCAGCACTTGAAAGTAAGGCAGCTGCTAACGCACGTTCTATAAAGGCCAAACGCTCGGAATCATCAAGCCACGGAAATCTTATGGACAATTCAGCATAACGTTGACCAGCTTCGAGGAATTTTTGCTTTAAATCCAATAAATGTGCATAGGCTATCTAAAATAAATTTTGAATAACGATAATGGAAATAAACGATCTAGTGGACAATGAAAAACATATTTAATATATTATAACATATAAACTAATTCTACAATATTGCATGAATTCTTTAGCTTACTGTAACATCAGTTGATTTTCTCTCAGTGTTTCATACATATTTATAGTAAGAAGTTGAATTAATACATGACTACCAACCAATCAACTCCGCTTGTAGCTCCTCTAGGTTTACTGTCGGTCCCAAGCACACATATAGGGGAAGGATCAACAATGGGGTCGGCAACACCATCCTGTATAAAACAACCTTGCTAAAAAACGCCAACCAGAATAAACAATTCAAACCATTTAGACTCTGTCCTCGAAGATAAAGAATCTTCCTTCAGGAGATCACGTTAGTAATATCACTCACAATCCTTTTCGTACCAACAGATTAGCCATTCGAGCACACTCTCAATTTCGCTCAGTAAGAGTTACCCTAGTTTGGAATGCGCTCTCAGTCAAACTGATCCCACTCTCCTCAGTGGATAACTTTAAGAGACTTGACAAACACACATTTCCCCGTGGGTTGCCATACAGCTCTTGGGCAAGCTGTGTCTGATGCATGTTTCATAAATGACCACGATTGTCATTGCTGCATAATCAATAATTATTCTCATCTCTCATTTCCATTACCTCATTATTCCTTTAATCCCAATTTCTTACATATTATCGATTAGACAAATTAATTATTTATTCTTGAAACAGCAAAACGTTCCAGCAAAGCAACCAATTGCACTATACGAACTTGTGACGACGACAATGAACATTTGAAATGATAACTGGAAAACATTTATTTAAAGCAGAACACGAAAAAACTTGCACGACGATTCGCACAGACACTGACATTAAAACTTGAAACTTATAGAATTTTCCAGTCGAGACGAAAGTAATAGGATCTTCCGCTCAGTCACCAAAAAGACGGTACGATGACATTTAGTCCTGCTATCAGGGAAGAAAATTATTGTGGACGCATTCCAAGTAAGGACCGGAGTAAAAGGCGAAAGATTTATCCGTAAGTGGTCAAATGCCCTGGTACGGCCGAGAGTAGGGAGAGTCCGTTCACCCTCTCGAAATGCTCTCACATAGCCACGAGTATATAGCCTCTAGCAAGGAAGTCCTACTGTTATAACTTGTGACCGTGGTTTAGAGGAGAGAAGGCAGTGAGGGCAGAGGATTATCGATGGGACCAAAGACGCGTAAAACACGTAAGGACAGCCGAGAGTTCTGATTGGCCCTGACCCTCTGTCTAGCCAAGCCAGTTGAGTCCAGAACACAAGTCTCAGCCTCGGTGATATGAATCATATTTCAAACATACTCTGTTTATATACCAAACAAACAGACTACATCGTACCATAAAATAGAAAGTAACATTTGTACAAGATTTGACCAACAGAAAAATGACACGAATAAATATTGACCAGTAGGGAAACGACACGTGAAATAAATATTGACCAATGGGAAAATGACACGAATAAATACTAACCAATTGGGAAATGACACCATTTCTCATTCAAGGAAAACCTTCATTCCAAACCAATCGTGTACATGGGCACTGGGACCCTGAGGGAACTAATGGCGTATGAACCAATCGTTGGTCATCGGCTACCATGGGACTGCATCTTCTTACGATGCTCCACTGCCTTGTGGATCAGACCTTTAGGTAGAAGGCTCCGGGTGTTGCCTCCTAAGAAAACCACCTGCTTCGGTTTGGGCACCCGGGCAGTATAAAAGCCCCCACACAAATCAAGTGACTTGTGTGGCGCTTATCTGTTCGGTGCATCCTTGTACCAGTATTTATGTGTTCAAATAAAAACAAAAATAAAAGGACTGGAGTCAAACAAGGTTGCCAACTCTTCCCATCCCTCTTTCTTCTGGTGGTTGACTGGATTATGAAGACCTCCAAATCTGACGGGAAGCACGGAATACAAACATTATAGCAGCAGCAGCCTCTGCAGCAGTAGACCTCAACATACACAAGGGAAAAAGCAACATCCTCAAATACAACATAGAGAACACAAACACAATCACTACTGATGGAGAAACTCACAAAGATGTGGAAACCTATACGTACTTAGATAGCATAATCGGTGAACAAGGAGGATCTGATGCAGACGTAAAGGCACGGATTGGCAAAGCAATGACAACATTCCTACAGTTGAACAACATATGCAACTCAAAACAACTATCTGTCAACCAACATCAAAGTCGGTATCATCAATACGAACGTCAAGACGGGAATACAAGACAACTCTACAGACTAATAAAAGAAACTGGAATTAATAAATCAAGTGTAAGTCAGACTATTTCGGAAAAAGACGACTCTCATCTGCTCCCAGTCCAGACGTTTAGAACGATGGGCGGAACATTTTAAGGAGCAGTTCAGTTGGTCTTCAGCTACTCTACAACTACCCTCTATTTCCAGACAGTATGAATGGAACATTGAAGTAGGTCCCCCAACTCTAGCTGAAGTTCAAAAGGCTATAGCTAATCTGAAACGAGGAAGGGCAGCTGGTCCAGACGGATTGGCCCCAGAGGTCTTTAAGGATGGTGGTCTAGTTTTAGCGATTAGGTTGACTAATATTTTAGCTAAAATCTGGGAGTTAGACGTCATCCCATCTAACTGGTCACAATCACTTATCGTCCCAATATTTAAGAAAGGGTCAAAATCATCCTGTGACAATCACAGAGGGATTAGTTTAACTAATATAATATTTAAAATACTAGCTTCGATAATTTTCGGACGCCTAACTAAGACTCGCGAGCTGCAAACACGTGAAAATCAGGCTGGCTTCAGACATGGTCGTGGCTGCATCGACCACATATTCACCATTCGTCAGGTTCTAGAACACAGGCATACTTATCGGCGTCCGACAATAGTGGTCTTCCTTGACTTAAAAGCAGCGTTTGAATCTGTTGACCAAGAGGTTCTGTGGCAGTGTCTGTCATTGAAAGGCGTACCTCAGAAGTACATAAACCTTGTGAAGGCTCTATACTCGAACACTACTAGTCGAGTCAGAGCTTATGGCGAACTGTCATCTGCTTTCGCAACCTCAAGTGATGTCCGTCAAAGCTGTCCACTTTCTCCATTTTTGTTTAACTTTATCATAGACATCCTGATGGAAATAACGCTCTCATCGACTGAATTTTCGGGTATTGATCTCCTACCAGGAGGTCCACTTATTGACTTAGAATACGCAGATGACATAGTCCTGTTTGGTGAAGACGCTGATGAAATGCAGAGTCTTTTGGTAGCACTGAGCAACAATGCCAGAATGTTTGGGATGCGCTTCTCTCCCTCTAAATGCAAGCTGTTGCTTCAGGACTGGTCTGTGTCAACACCTGAACTAAGGGTAGGGGGTGAAGTAGTCGAACGCGTTGACAACTTCACTTATCTTGGAAGTCTGATCAGCCCTAATGGGTTGGTGTCAGACGAAATCTCAGCACGAATTCGAAAAGCTCGTTTGGCCTTTGCCAACTTACGTCATCTATGGCGAAGGCGAGATATCCGTCTATCAATTAAGGGACGAGTATACTGCGCGGCAGTTCGTTCCGTTCTACTATACGGCTGCGAAACATGGCCTTTAAGAGTAGAAGATATTCGTAAGTTACTAGTATTTGATCACAGATGCCGTAGAAATATTGCGGGTATCTGCTGGGATCACCGGGTAAGTAATAGTGAGGTTAGACGCAGGGTACTAGGGAATGATGGTAAATCAGTTGATGAGGTTATGAATCTTCATCGACTGAGATGGTTGGGCCACGTGCTGCGTATGCCTGAACACCGATTACCACGGCGCGCAATGCTAACCGGTGTTAGGGATGATTGGAAGAAAGTTAGGGGCGGCCAAACCAAAATGTGGCATCAGTGCTTGAAGTCACTAACTTCTGGTCTGAGCCATGTTGGTAGATGCAGACTACCTGGTTGGGGTCCGCGTGACTATCGTAACCAATGGTTGGAGACTCTTGGTGACATGGCTCAGAATCGATCACAATGGCGTCGGTGTATACCCTCTCTGTCTTCCTTTAAACTAAGAGATTAAAATCACTTCAAATCTTTCTTTCTAGGAACTAATTCTATCTTCCTGTAATATCTCCTTATACACACTCTTTCTTCTATATATTACCACCACTGAATTAACTACTCCTATGAATCCGGTGTTCATCTTGTTGTGCTAATGTGGTATGGCAACTTGGACCGATGCATATACGTGCCTGGTCCTACGTTGCAGCTGACTGACTGACTGACTGACGTCAAGATGGTTAGTTCTATTGTGCGAAGCTGAAACTTCCAGAACTACCACGGCCATCGTCAAGAAGGTACAAGTGTCTATAGACTATTGTCTACGTAAGATACTCAATGTCCATTGACCAGATGCCATTAGTAACAGTCTGCTGTGGGAGGGAACAAATCAGCTTCCAGATGAGGAGGAAATCTGGAAAAGACGTAGGAAGTGGATAGGATATACATTACGGAGGCCACCAAACTACATGACGAAGCGAGTGGCAAATTGGAAACCTGAATCGAAATGGAAAAGAGGAAGACCAAAGAACACCGCACCGGGAATCGAAAGCAGACATGAAAAGGGTGAATAGCAACTGGGAAGGATTATCCAGGACATAGTTGGATGGAGAATACTGGAGGGTGGCCTATGTCCCTTCATTAAGGGCAGCAGGCGTGAGTAAGTTTATCAAACAATCTCGTCTTCAAGTAGTGGATTTCTGGAGGAATCTAACAGCTTAAATATATTCAACAGAATGTGTGGTGCATATTGAAAACGAAGTGGGAAGTAGAGATATCTTACTCGTAAGTTCATGTCAGACACTATTATTATGTTTGTGGTACAAAATGCCTATCTAGTGAAAAATTAAAAGTTTGGGAATGACGAAATCGAATAACCTGACAACTAATCTCTGACGATAAATTAAATGCAAAAGTGTTTTATTTGAGAAATCAAAAAACCTTGAAAATTAAGACACTAGTTTGAGCCTTTCCAATATTATTTGACTACCCTTGTTTAGATATGTGGAATGGGTTTGAAACTAAGTTCGAACAACTAAAAGCTAAGGGCGCAAACCAGTGATAGATACTGTTTATGAGAGTTTAGAAAAACCGTTATTATTTTACAAGCCACTGTAACTTAATCGACACTATTAGAATACACTACTTGCAGGAAACAAAACTGTGCTTAAAAAATAACACCCCTTTCTAGAGTTGGAATGGCTAAATTTCACGGAATACGACGGTATTCACAAATATTCTTACAAACAAAGCTTGATTATGTTATTATTGTAAGGATGGTCATAAAAATTAATTTCTAAGCTCACCTTGTATCGAACCAACAGCTGTTGATTCTGACATTCCGGTTGCAGCAAAGATGCCCGATTTACAAAAACTTCAGCTTCTTGAATTTCATGAATTTTCAAGAAATATTCAGCTATTCTCAAATAGATGTCCAATTTGTAATTTACTCCATAGACTCTATTCAAAATGTCATTTCGAAAAACACAAAGGGTAAGAATCGATAAATGTTATAGCAGCGTTTATCAAAAAAAGATATACACCAAATGAAATGTTAACATGCTGAAAAATATTAACAATGTACTAGATGGAGACTTCAGTGTTCATTGAAAAAGCCATCAATTGATGTATTTAAAGTGTACAGATCGTTAGGGTATTAAACAAATGAAGTACATACGCACAAACCGAAAAATATATTTGATTTGTGGGATCGAATATTATATTATACATCGATGTTATATTGTCATTACATACTATTGCTACAAGTGTTTGACAATGAACGAAATGAATCGACTCTAGAATTTGAGTATAGAATTGGTGGTTACCAATTATTAAAAAAAGACGTTTTCTCTCCTAGCTATGCAAGTGAATTTACATGGAAGCTAAAGTGGATACTTTGAGAAGAAAATCACCTACAACAAATAGTTGACTTTCACAGAAAGAATTAAAGACGGCTTACTGAGAATACAAAAAGTCATTTAAACGCACATATGCTGACTGCATTCAATATACTGCTGGTAAACTAATACACAAAGCTATTAGGTTTGATACAAATATATATGACAAATTTAATGACTAAATATTTTCGCAAGGAATTTTTGAAAAATAAAAACAGTATATACAAATTCCAAAAATCTTTGTACATTGCAGTTAGTCGTTGTAAACCACCTGTTTTTCATAAATGGATCCAATAATTTAGTTCCTCAAACAGATCTTGTTTTGATGGGATTCAATTATGAAAATTTATAGATTAGCTACAATTTCAGATGACTAAACAAAAGTTAAAAAAAGAATAACCAATAGCGAAAGGCTCAGAAATTTTCTGGCCGAAGAGTCAGGAGTTAAAGTCTAATGATAATTATATGTTGGTAAGTAAATGAAGTTATTCAGTCAGCTACAAAGTAGGACCAGGCACATATATGCATCGGTCCAAGTTGTCATTACTCATTAGTACACCAAGATAAACGTCAGTGGTTGCAAAAGATTTCATATAAAGACATGACACAGGGAGGAAGAATTAGTTCGTAGAGAGAAAAATATAAGGCAATTTTAATCTCACAGTTCTAGGGAGGATAAAGAGCGTATACACACACGCCAGTGTGATCGATTCTGAGCCACATCACTCAGAGTCCCTAACCACTGTTTACGCTAGTCAAGCGGATCCCAACCAAGTAGTCTGCATCAACCAACATGGCTTAAGCCAGAAGTTAGTGACATCATGGATCGATACCACATTTGGATTGACAGCCCTAACCGTCTCCAGCACTTATTAACACTGCATGCAGTGGTAGTTGGGCATACGCAATACGTGGCCCAACCATCTCAGCCTGGTCAACTGATTTACCATCATTCCCTAATACTCTGTGTCTAACCTCACTATTACATACCCGGTGATCCCAGAAGATGCAAGCAATATTTCTAAGACATCTGTGGTCAATACTAGTAGCTTACGAGTACCCTATACCCTTAATGGTTACGTTTCGCAACCGTAAAGCAAAAACGAACTGCTACGCAGTATACTCATCCCTTAATTGATAGACGGATATCTCACCTCCATTATAGGTGACTTAAGTAGGCAAAAATCAAACGACCTTTTTCAATCCGTGTAAAAATTTCGTCAGACAACAACACACTACGGTTGTTCAAACTTCCAAGATAAGTGGAGCTATCGACGCATTCGACTGCTTCACTCCATATCCTTATTTCAGGAGTTAACACAGGCCAATCTTGAAGACACAACTTGCATTTAGAGGGAGAGAAATACATACTAAACATTCTGACATTGTTTCTCAGTGCTACAAAAAGACTACATTTTATCAGTGTCTTCACCAAACAGGATCTGCGTACTCTAAGTCAACAAGTGGACCGCCTGGTAGGGGATCGATCCCCGAAAATCCAGTCGACGAGGACGTTATTTCCATCAGTAAGTCTACGATGAAGATGAACGAAAATGAAGATAGTGGACAGTTTTGCTGGACACCATTTGAGGTACTTAAGATCCGAAACAAGTTGAATAAAAATATTCCAATACGATAATGTGCAAATATGAAAGCTAAGAGAGATAAAAACTACACTTGTGATTAAAAGCAATCGGTTTCGAAATCAATGAAACCATGATTAATGGACAGTAGTGAGAATCTAAGATTTAAATTTCTGTATGTACAAAACCAGGATAAGGAAGAAACAAACAGTTCAATTTACTCGTACGAATAGTGGTTTGTGTATGAAAAATATAAAGTTCATCGTACTACATTGTATCACCTGACCAATTTAGATTATTTAACTACAAAACACGTTTGAATGAATTTTTATTCACACATACACTTGTTTTTCACAAAAAATTAGAATCAATAAATTCCCAGAACAAATCCTTGAACTTTCCTTCATTAATAACAGTCCGGTTCAGACGTATAAGCATCTACATTAAACATCAAACTATTCACAAACTTGGATGCACAAAAATCATTTACCGTTGTCCACTCTCTAATGGTATTTCAGACAAAACAGTGGCGGCTTCACGAAGGTTTCCCACAGCTTCTAATCGCTTAGAAAGTGAATCACGTAGTTCAACCAACTACAATTATTTTTAAGTCGTAAAATAAAAAAACCTACTTGGGATTCAAAAGCAATATTTCTTGACTGCATTCGAGAAAGTAGAATTTGCAATGCACTAATCGCTAGAGAATTATCAGGAACTTGATTCACAAAGTTTATAAGTTCATCACAAAACTTCCTGGCCGCAATAACTGTCACCATATCCTGAGAAACTATAACCAATAATAGGTAAAATGTTCCTACTTGTGTTGACAATTATAGTTATATCAGCTAGTAAACTATCGGAAGACTGAGGAAGAGATTTGAGCAAGTTTGAAAACCTGCAGGATAATTATTTTTAGTTTATTTTGCAACAAACTTTTCCGTAGCTTCTTTTGGTGATTTGCAAGTAGTGATTTCAGAAAGGATAGTACTTAGATTCTCCGCCATATTTAAAAGACCCGTAACCCTGTCACAATAAAGCATCTAAATAAATAACTTTACATAAAACAATGAGGGTTCAAACAGGATGTTAACAAAATTATCAATAGTGAATAAATAAACGAAATCCAGTGGTCTAAATAGCACCTGTAAACAAGCACTTTAAAAAGGTAATTTAGACTCCCTAGGAATAGTACACTAGAAATGTGTTATCCGTTTTAGGGGAATTTCGGTGAGTTCGTGCTGTTTCCCCAAACTTCGGGTAAGACCATTGGATTTTTAGGAAAACTCCAAAATAAGAAGATTGAGATACATATAAATTCTCAGCTTAACTAGCTTCTAACTAACCGCAAATGTCTAATCAAAGGTATTGGCTCGATAAATCAGTTAAGAATTTTGAATCAGATGTCGCCCTTACCCTACGGTAGACTTCTTCAAACCTGCCCGCCTTTTCGTTTCAACGACCTTGAACGGTCTGACTAGTGGCGGTCATTCCGTATTTCAATTGCCGTATGTGTGTTGGGCCGTATGAGTAATAAGTTTTTTTCATATTTAAGTCATCTTTTGCCGCATGAAAAAGCACAAAACAACTGCCAAGAGCATTAATATAGCATTCTCTGTCTTGTTGACAACGACGGTCGTGCTAGCCGCTTGTTGCGGCAAGGCAGAATACAGCGCCAAAAAACATCTAATTGTCTAAGGTCTCAGTACATAACGAATGTGAACTGGTTTTTCATTAACTTTAAATAATTCAGTTATTAGTCCTTCTTTTAAAACTAGTGAAGCTGTTCACTTACTACAACTCCAAACTATCACCTTCACTTTTTGTCGCTCTCCATATACTGACGTCGTCATCATACAACAAAACCGATGATGATATGAGACTATGAACGTCATTTACATACAGAAGAAACAACATTGTCTCCCAAACTATTCCCTAGAACACCCTGCTAAGCACAGTTTCCCAGCTAGACAACTTTGAGTTTACCCTCGCTGTTTGTTGACACCTAACTAGGAAGTTCTTTGTTAACATTAACTTGTGTAACAGCCAACTGTGTGCAGCTTTGTCATACCTAATACCTCTTTATAGGCCGTCTTTTCTTCATTGGCGCACGTAAATAGATAGATTATTTCACGTTAATTTGTGTATCGACAGAGTGTGAACTTTATAGTGTGTCTTACGTACGCTTGCTAATACTCACTTTAGTATTCTTCACTAATGCAGTGACTTCGGATAGTTGTTTGCATTCGAGGAGCATTTCTGGAACAACCACACTCAACTATTTCTACTAAACCGTCTGGAAGCTGCAGGCGTTAGATTCATGTAAACTTTGAGTCACAATCCTTTGCACTCATCAAACTGCATGCCACTTTCTACATGGAATCGACTGCCTAGGCGTTGGCAGCTGCCATTTTTGTACTGTCTGGTCATCAATCAGAGATTTTCAGATGGAATCTAAACACGCGACACTCAGAGATAAGAGGAATTGATGACCAGAAAAAGTGGAAAACTGTAAATTGTTAGACCAACAAGAACAAAGAAATGCAAAAAGAACCAATGTGCTCAAAAGTAAAAATAATAAATTACTTTCGAAAAAACATGATACTCTTTGCGAATACGTCAACTCAAATAAATTTCTTTAAAGTGAAAACAATAGTATTTGTGCGTAATAAACGATCAAAACAATAAGTCAAAAATTGGTTTCATTGAAGAGCAGTCACTTTTTACTGATTGCGACATTTGTACTAACTAATAATTTCGCCTGTACCTAGTTCCACTGAAGATTCAACTTCCTAATAGAGTACTCAAAGCTGCACTCAGTATTTTCTACTTGATCGCGGCACAGCTACATACTCCTAGTCATTCCGAATTCCTATTATTACAATAGTTTTAGGTTTATCTTAAGACTTTCTCTAAAATATTTACATCTTCGAACTCACTCATTTATTGCCTCTAATTTGCCTTCTTCGATCAAAAATATATTACAGAAAAAGGTGTTGTTAAACTATGGGTATCTGTGGCATCTTTAGGACAAATAATAGTATTTGGATGGCGTGGTTAGCTACTACTATGCTTAGTTTATAACAGGACATATCAATGTTGATATCACGTTCAATTTTTACACACAGTATTTTGTACCATGTCAGGCCCATATGAGTTATTCACGCTTCCAGACAGACCACTTTGTTTGTTCTTTCCGAGTCACATTTTGTCCTTGTTAATTATTCGTATGTGCATGCATTGCTCTTCTCACTCACCACATGTCTGTAACTTATCTTTGCTTGGTTACAAACATTGAGTCACGTATGATCAAAACCAGTGAACTCACTAGCCTTCTCCACTTCTCTTTATTTTATTTCTTTGAAGTCTAAATGTCTTTCCTGATCAGCAAGAATACGAAATACACATATTCGAAATTCATTCTCACATTTAAGTTAATTCGTTATTCACTGACATGATATAAGTCTACAATTATACACTAGAGTAGCTGTGGTGTATTTGTCTATAACATAATAAACGACGTAATTGGGATAATATTGAAGCGCCTCAAAATACACACTGACTGAATGAAGATCTTCAGATCAATATTTAATGAAGCTAATGAGTGTTCCTTGAATACTGACAATATACTCACTTACTAACTTACGCATGTTGCCCTAATCCTAGACTAGCGGCCATCTATTTAAGAATAGCTGAATATTTCTTGAAAATTCATGAAATTCAAGAAGCTGAAGTTTTTGTAAATCGGGCATCTTTGCTGCAACCGGAATGTCAGAATCAACAGCTGTTGGTTCGATACAAGGTGAGCTTAGAAATTAATTTTTATGACCATCCTTACAATAATAACATAATCAAGCTTTGTTTGTAAGAATATTTGTGAATACCGTCGTATTCCGTGAAATTTAGCCATTCCAACTCTAGAAAGGGGTGTTATTTTTTAAGCACAGTTTTGTTTCCTGCAAGTAGTGTATTCTAATAGTGTCGATTAAGTTACAGTGGCTTGTAAAATAATAACGGTTTTTCTAAACTCTCATAAACAGTATCTATCACTGGTTTGCGCCCTTAGCTTTTAGTTGTTCGAACTTAGTTTCAAACCCATTCCACATATCTAAACAAGGGTAGTCAAATAATATTGGAAAGGCTCAAACTAGTGTCTTAATTTTCAAGGTTTTTTGATTTCTCAAATAAAACACTTTTGCATTTAATTTATCGTCAGAGATTAGTTGTCAGGTTATTCGATTTCGTCATTCCCAAACTTTTAATTTTTCACTAGATAGGCATTTTGTACCACAAACATAATAATAGTGTCTGACATGAACTTACGAGTAAGATATCTCTACTTCCCACTTCGTTTTCAATATGTACCACACATTCTGTTGAATATATTTAAGCTGTTAGATTCCTCCAGAAATCCACTACTTGAAGACGAGATTGTTTGATAAACTTACTCACGCCTGCTGCCCTTAATGAAGGGACATAGGCCACCCTCCAGTATTCTCCATCCAACTATGTCCTGGATAATCCTTCCCAGTTGCTATTCACCCTTTTCATGTCTGCTTTCGATTCCCGGTGCGGTGTTCTTTGGTCTTCCTCTTTTCCATTTCGATTCAGGTTTCCAATTTGCCACTCGCTTCGTCATGTAGTTTGGTGGCCTCCGTAATGTATATCCTATCCACTTCCTACGTCTTTTCCAGATTTCCTCCTCATCTGGAAGCTGATTTGTTCCCTCCCACAGCAGACTGTTACTAATGGCATCTGGTCAATGGACATTGAGTATCTTACGTAGACAATAGTCTATAGACACTTGTACCTTCTTGACGATGGCCGTGGTAGTTCTGGAAGTTTCAGCTTCGCACAATAGAACTAACCGTCTTGACGTCAGTCAGTCAGTCAGTCAGCTGCAACGTAGGACCAGGCACGTATATGCATCGGTCCAAGTTGCCATACCACATTAGCACAACAAGATGAACACCGGATTCATAGGAGTAGTTAATTCAGTGGTGGTAATATATAGAAGAAAGAGTGTGTATAAGGAGATATTACAGGAAGATAGAATTAGTTCCTAGAAAGAAAGATTTGAAGTGATTTTAATCTCTTAGTTTAAAGGAAGACAGAGAGGGTATACACCGACGCCATTGTGATCGATTCTGAGCCATGTCACCAAGAGTCTCCAACCATTGGTTACGATAGTCACGCGGACCCCAACCAGGTAGTCTGCATCTACCAACATGGCTCAGACCAGAAGTTAGTGACTTCAAGCACTGATGCCACATTTTGGTTTGGCCGCCCCTAACTTTCTTCCAATCATCCCTAACACCGGTTAGCATTGCGCGCCGTGGTAATCGGTGTTCAGGCATACGCAGCACGTGGCCCAACCATCTCAGTCGATGAAGATTCATAACCTCATCAACTGATTTACCATCATTCCCTAGTACCCTGCGTCTAACCTCACTATTACTTACCCGGTGATCCCAGCAGATACCCGCAATATTTCTACGGCATCTGTGATCAAATACTAGTAACTTACGAATATCTTCTACTCTTAAAGGCCATGTTTCGCAGCCGTATAGTAGAACGGAACGAACTGCCGCGCAGTATACTCGTCCCTTAATTGATAGACGGATATTTCGCCTTCGCCATAGATGACGTAAGTTGGCAAAGGCCAAACGAGCTTTTCGAATTCGTGCTGAGATTTCGTCTGACACCAACCCATTAGTGCTGATCAGACTTCCAAGATAAGTGAAGTTGTCAACGCGTTCGACTACTTCACCCCCTACCCTTAGTTCAGGTGTTGACACAGACCAGTCCTGAAGCAACAGCTTGCATTTAGAGGGAGAGAAGCGCATCCCAAACATTCTGGCATTGTTGCTCAGTGCTACCAAAAGACTCTGCATTTCATCAGCGTCTTCACCAAACAGGACTATGTCATCTGCGTATTCTAAGTCAATAAGTGGACCTCCTGGTAGGAGATCAATACCCGAAAATTCAGTCGATGAGAGCGTTATTTCCATCAGGATGTCTATGATAAAGTTAAACAAAAATGGAGAAAGTGGACAGCTTTGACGGACATCACTTGAGGTTGCGAAAGCAGATGACAGTTCGCCATAAGCTCTGACTCGACTAGTAGTGTTCGAGTATAGAGCCTTCACAAGGTTTATGTACTTCTGAGGTACGCCTTTCAATGACAGACACTGCCACAGAACCTCTTGGTCAACAGATTCAAACGCTGCTTTTAAGTCAAGGAAGACCACTATTGTCGGACGCCGATAAGTATGCCTGTGTTCTAGAACCTGACGAATGGTGAATATGTGGTCGATGCAGCCACGACCATGTCTGAAGCCAGCCTGATTTTCACGTGTTTGCAGCTCGCGAGTCTTAGTTAGGCGTCCGAAAATTATCGAAGCTAGTATTTTAAATATTATATTAGTTAAACTAATCCCTCTGTGATTGTCACAGGATGATTTTGACCCTTTCTTAAATATTGGGACGATAAGTGATTGTGACCAGTTAGATGGGATGACGTCTAACTCCCAGATTTTAGCTAAAATATTAGTCAACCTAATCGCTAAAACTAGACCACCATCCTTAAAGACCTCTGGGGCCAATCCGTCTGGACCAGCTGCCCTTCCTCGTTTCAGATTAGCTATAGCCTTTTGAACTTCAGCTAGAGTTGGGGGACCTACTTCAATGTTCCATTCATACTGTCTGGAAATAGAGGGTAGTTGTAGAGTAGCTGAAGACCAACTGAACTGCTCCTTAAAATGTTCCGCCCATCGTTCTAAACGTCTGGACTGGGAGCAGATGAGAGTCGTCTTTTTCCGAAATAGTCTGACTTACACTTGATTTATTAATTCCAGTTTCTTTTATTAGTCTGTAGAGTTGTCTTGTATTCCCGTCTTGACGTTCGTATTGATGATACCGACTTTGATGTTGGTTGACAGATAGTTGTTTTGAGTTGCATATGTTGTTCAACTGTAGGAATGTTGTCATTGCTTTGCCAATCCGTGCCTTTACGTCTGCATCAGATCCTCCTTGTTCACCGATTATGCTATCTAAGTACGTATAGGTTTCCACATCTTTGTGAGTTTCTCCATCAGTAGTGATTGTGTTTGTGTTCTCTATGTTGTATTTGAGGATGTTGCTTTTTCCCTTGTGTATGTTGAGGTCTACTGCTGCAGAGGCTGCTGCTGCTATAATGTTTGTATTCCGTGCTTCCCGTCAGATTTGGAGGTCTTCATAATCCAGTCAACCACCAGAAGAAAGAGGGATGGGAAGAGTTGGCAACCTTGTTTGACTCCAGTCCTTTTATTTTTGTTTTTATTTGAACACATAAATACTGGTACAAGGATGCACCGAACAGATAAGCGCCACACAAGTCACTTGATTTGTGTGGGGGCTTTTATACTGCCCGGGTGCCCAAACCGAAGCAGGTGGTTTTCTTAGGAGGCAACACCCGGAGCCTTCTACCTAAAGGTCTGATCCACAAGGCAGTGGAGCATCGTAAGAAGATGCAGTCCCATGGTAGCCGATGACCAACGATTGGTTCATACGCCATTAGTTCCCTCAGGGTCCCAGTGCCCATGTACACGATTGGTTTGGAATGAAGGTTTTCCTTGAATGAGAAATGGTGTCATTTCCCAATTGGTTAGTATTTATTCGTGTCATTTTCCCGTCGGTCAATATTTATTTCACGTGTCGTTTCCCTACTGGTCAATATTTATTCGTGTCATTTTTCTGTTGGTCAAATCTTGTACAAATGTTACTTTCTATTTTATGGTACGATGTAGTCTGTTTGTTTGGTATATAAACAGAGTATGTTTGAAATATGATTCATATCACCGAGGCTGAGACTTGTGTTCTGGACTCAACTGGCTTGGCTAGACAGAGGGTCAGGGCCAATCAGAACTCTCGGCTGTCCTTACGTGTTTTACGCGTCTTTGGTCCCATCGATAATCCTCTGCCCTCACTGCCTTCTCTCCTCTAAACCACGGTCACAAGTTATAACAGTAGGACTTCCTTGCTAGAGGCTATATACTCGTGGCTATGTGAGAGCATTTCGAGAGGGTGAACGGACTCTCCCTACTCTCGGCCGTACCAGGGCATTTGACCACTTACGGATAAATCTTTCGCCTTTTACTCCGGTCCTTACTTGGAATGCGTCCACAATAATTTTCTTCCCTGATAGCAGGACTAAATGTCATCGTACCGTCTTTTTGGTGACTGAGCGGAAGATCCTATTACTTTCGTCTCGACTGGAAAATTCTATAAGTTTCAAGTTTTAATGTCAGTGTCTGTGCGAATCGTCGTGCAAGTTTTTTCGTGTTCTGCTTTAAATAAATGTTTTCCAGTTATCATTTCAAATGTTCATTGTCGTCGTCACAAGTTCGTATAGTGCAATTGGTTGCTTTGCTGGAACGTTTTGCTGTTTCAAGAATAAATAATTAATTTGTCTAATCGATAATATGTAAGAAATTGGGATTAAAGGAATAATGAGGTAATGGAAATGAGAGATGAGAATAATTATTGATTATGCAGCAATGACAATCGTGGTCATTTATGAAACATGCATCAGACACAGCTTGCCCAAGAGCTGTATGGCAACCCACGGGGAAATGTGTGTTTGTCAAGTCTCTTAAAGTTATCCACTGAGGAGAGTGGGATCAGTTTGACTGAGAGCGCATTCCAAACTAGGGTAACTCTTACTGAGCGAAATTGAGAGTGTGCTCGAATGGCTAATCTGTTGGTACGAAAAGGATTATGAATGATATTACGAAAATGTCAATATATCTTGTATCCTCCCATGTTTGACATACTGCATGTTGTATCCCGCGTGGTAAATCATCAAGGATTTATATTTTGGTCAATGCTCTTTTTCGGTCTTCGCTTTCTGTGTACATTTGAAGAGATTCATACATTTCTTAGGTTTGATGGGCATGATTTAGGCTTTCACTATTCGATATAGTTTTAAATAGGAACTGAAAAGTTTTGAAAACTTCTGAAATTAAAATGCCTTAATTTACAGAAATGTGGTCACAGCAGAGAGAAATAGAGAAGAAAGAGATGAAGAAAGAACGAAGCGTAAAGAAACGACGCACAGTAGAAAAGGCATATGAATCAACTCAATTTTATCACGCTTTATTCTGTAGCGTGGTGTCGAATCGCGCTTGATTATGAACACCGCTACAAGACTACGTGCCAGTAACCAATAAGTTTCTCGTAGACCAATATCAGAAGATAGGTGATGGCTGTAGTCGAGATATATTTGCTGACGATCTCGTGGTATCGAAAGAATACCGAGATCGTGCCAAAGGAGTACAAGTGGGATCGGCAGGAGAAAGTACGTGCGTAGAGTTACAAACCGCGCAGAAGTAATGAAGTCCAATGGAAGGCCAAAATGGCTGTCACTAGAACAGTTAAACAAACGAGCACAGTAAAACAATCACTGGTACAATTGGTCATCGAACCAATCACGTTCTGTTGACAAAAGTAGGTCATTACAATTCAAATACTTTTAGCCACACAGAAATAAGTTATAGACATGTGATGAGTGATGGGATAAGAATTGTAAGCACATGTATTCGCTCATATAAAAACAGTCAAGATTGATTAGCGAATATTTAGTAAGGTCAAAATGCGACTCACGATGAATGGATAAATTGGTGTGTCTAGAAGCTAGACTAAGTTATGTGGGCTTAGCATAGTAACCGCCACTGCAATAGTGTGATACTATGTCCGCTTTCAAAGCACAAGGTAGCACTACAGTTTCACCGTCGTAACAACTTAAGCTTGGTGGTTAGAAGTTGAATGAAAATATTATGGTAGTGTCATAACATCATAGCCCAAGTATTTATTTACTTCTTTATTTGGCTTAAGCATTGTGTCTACTAAAACGGATAAACAGACACGCACAGTGAAGACATGGAGAGGAACTTCGACAGCGCTAGTACCAACAGAGCACACTATGACACTAGTGAGGACATGCTGAAGCTCAGCACCATCATGAATTCAACGGCACTAGACTCTCCCAGCGAACCTGGGTCTCCAAGCACAGGATCCCTTAATGCAACGGTGGTCCCCAGAAGCTTTGCGGGCGATTAAACCCCATCAACAAAGTCAGAAGGACGGGATGTCAACGTCTAAGAAGTTGAACATCCCAGGTATTGTAATGAAATTAACTGTCAATATGGCCGTACAGTCTACACCCAAGATTGTACAACCGGTCAGAAAGGAACTTATTGATCTGAAACGCGCTTCAATCACTAAACAACAAAGTCCTTAATCAATGCGGAACTGATTATTTTTGCAGTTTAAACACCATTTGTACACATTACTGTCTTCTTAACTTAACAATTAATCTCACATCCTTGTGTTGGGGTTTATGTTTTGTAAAGATACTTAGGGAATAGGATATCCTGTATACCAGGTTGCAATGGGCCAGGACACGAAACGTTTGAACGACAAATATTCGATGTAAGATTATGTTATTTGGAGTCTTATTACCCCAGTAAACTCTGTTGAGTTAAAACATAAGGTGACGCTTTATACCCATTGTGGTCAAACATGTACAGTCATCTTATAATAATCCTGACTTTATTAGTGCTAACGGTCACTACTTGGTGAAGGCAGTTGTTCAGCTTGGTACAACAGATGCGACACGCTTCTCCACCCTTAGATAGTCATCTTGAAAGTCTAATGTTTATCCCAAGTATATTGTTTGTTCCACAGATGATAGTCTTCTTCGTTATTAATAAATAAACTTTTTGTTATATCCTGATAAGTAGAGAAATTGTATTTCTGACGTTTCGTACCCTAATGTAAGCCATTTCTTTACAATAAACAAGAAGCCTTCATTTTTGTCTGTCCCCGTGATATCAAACTTGAGATTTTCAGTGTCAAGACCTAATTATTATAACGAGTCCTCAAAATGATACCCCACTACCATCATTTTGGATTTATCGACTTTCGGAACAGTTTGTGCTTGCTCCAGGATAATTTCTGGCGAGCCTATAATTTACTGACGAACCTATCAGCTTTAAGACAACAAGTCTCGAATTTAGGTTAAATGGACTTTTGACGTGATAGCTGTTGTTAGTTGGTGATAAAAACCCCAACTTATATTCTCAACCCTAACATCCAACTTTAAAGCGCTCGCACGCGAGACCGATAGGTCCTGAGTTCGAATCTCGCGGGGCGCGGGACCGTAAATATGCACTGCTGCGGAGTCCCATAATGGGACGAAACGTCCATCTAGTGCTTCCAGATTTTCCATGGTGGTCTAGCTTCAGTCGACTCATGATTTCAACCAGTGAAACTTATACTTTAGTTGAATGCAGAATAGTATACAGTAAACATAACTTAATTAACCGCTAAGATATTTTTAAAAGTAAGTAAAAATGAGGAAAATTCTGATGAAAATTCATTAGTTAGTAAATTTACATCATGAAATCAATTCCATTTGAGAAAGAGGTGAAGATCTAGAATCGTTCAAAAGGTATCCATAATGAGGAATTTTTATAAATCTAGAAACACTTTGGTTAAACTTCTGTTACGCTGTTACAGTTTGAGAAAGTGAATGAGTACATTTAGACAAAATAAAATTATAAGTTATCATTTAGATATTTTGGATTGTTATAGAATGTGGAACAATTGTGTAACAATCTGAAAAAAAATAATTTCAGAAAAAAAATCCTTTAGCATTGTAATAACTTAATTATTCAGTATGTAGAAGTCATATGCATCAGCATTTTGGTTATTAATAAGTTATGCAGAGATATAAATAAGACATGTTTTCTAGATTGTTTGTAATTGGATAGTGGTTATTTATTCACTATTCATCAACTTAGTGGAGTAAGACGGTTATAGAATGCTCAGATAATTTGAGTTTTTTTCATGTTAATAAGAGTTTATCATAAAATCTAATATTCTATTAACTTTATTTTGGATTTGGAGCAAAACTACTATGTTTTGGTGGAGTTTTGTTCTCCGAGCTAGATGGTTTGGTCGTGGAGCTTTCATCGTTCTTCTGAACGACATCATCAGCACAAACTTCAGATAGAAGTGAAGTGTTCGAATTTCTCGATGTTGATTGGTTCTTATTGACTTTAAATTTGTCATTGTTTACTTCTTTGTTTTGGTTGTGTCTCCCATTGGTTTGATTTTTGTTCCTATATTTGTGCATAATTTACCAAACAATCCAGCTCAGAGAACAAAACTCCATCAAAATCATCCACCTGAACTACAAATCTTCACTACTACGTTTAAAATAAAACTGGATAGTATTCATTATTTAACAAAGAATTAAATAAATAGTTAAAGTTTTAATCTTAGAAAAAAAAAAGTGAGGAGAATTTCTCTTTTATTTGAAAATTCTGTGATGTTTTGAAACTTGAGATTTGATAAAATTATGATTATATGGTCAAACAATTTACCAAGGCATGTTCACGTTTTGTACTATATAAAACATGTACTTTTAGATAGAAAGTTTCATAAAAGACATTATGGAATATCTGAATGTAAGTGAAGCTAATATGTTCTAGTTAAGTTACACTTCTTATTAACTTTTAACTGAATCACTCTCAGTTTGTGATGACTATATCTACCAATGGGGTTTATTAAAAAATAAAGAGGCCATGTCGTACATTTGCGTTTATAATGTATTTTTTGTAAAACTGTATACTCTTAAACGTGATGGGATTGACAGTTTCGACCAAATATTTCTAGTCTGAACCTTATGTGCTCGTTGGTGAACTTAAAGGTGTTGGATAGGAACCATAACAGACACACAAATACTAAGTACTTGGCTTCAATTGGGATTTTCCACATTCATACAATTTTCATTGAAGTGGTTGCTTCTACCTAGAGTTAAAACACGACATTAAACTATGAGTGAGTATAGACCATGAGTTTTCTATTGAAATATCTTGACATTAAATTTCCACGACCAATGAAAATCTGGAAGCACTAAACGGCCGTTTCGTCCCATTGTGGAACTCCTCACTAGTGCGCATTCACGGTCCTGCTCGCGGGATTCGAACCCATGGCCTTCGGCCTTGTGCACGAACGCTTAACCTCCAGTGCTTCCAGGTTTTCAATGGTGGTCTAACATCAATCGGTTCATTATCTTAAACAAAAACTTAATAATCTCTACAACCTCTACTGATGAAAATAAATAATTTTTTTAATATCTGAGAATAATATTTATTTTGGTTACAATTATATGGTAACTTCTACATATTACTAAATAATACTATTAGAATTGATTGGATCAAGCTGTAAGTAGTCTCTTTAAAGATGTTTAACTATACAAATCATAAATAAAACTGTTAACATTATGCTTTAAAGCCAGAAGTTGGTATTATCAAATGAAATAGTCTAGAATAAAATTAAAAGTTCACATTACAATTCATATAAATACGAAAATAATAAGGTGATAATGTTTAGTGACAAACTAAAAATAAATGCTTAACAAAGATTTCAACTAAATCATGAGAACAGAAATGGATATTCTTGTGTTACTCAATTACAAAAATAATAGTATAAGTTGGGTTGTTGGAATTTGCTATCTTAAATGGATTAAAATAATGAAAAAAAACTTCCTGATAGTCTTTAGTATTTGCTTTATTGACATTTTTCATTCAATTCTATTCAACATTTAGTGTTGTAGTGCTGACTCTACCTATGTTGACAGTGTAGCGTCTGTTATTATGTTAAGCTTATATACCTTATTCTAACTTTCGGACAGCCCAATCTATTCATTATACTTGAGTCACATTCTAACCTTGTTAATTATTCGCTTATCAATCTTGATTGTTTTTATACGAGCGCATATATGAGCTTACAATTCTTATCCCATCACTCATCACATGTCTGTAACTTATTTTTATGTAACTATAAATATTGATCCAAAAGTCCATTCTCGTTATTTGACTTATTTAATTCCGTTATTGACTAACTCGATTTAAGTCAATGATTATATACGAGGATAGGCGACATGTATATTTCGACAACGATCATTCATATGATCAAATTGAAGTCAGATTTCGGGCCACTAAAGTGGAGAGTCCTTTGATGAGCATGGTCCAATCTAATTGATAAGAAAAACAATGGCCCCGCATGAGTATCCAAGTAGTTTGATGGAGTTTTGTTCTCTGATCTGTATGGTTTGAACGTGAAGCTTTCATCGTTCTTCTGAACGACACCATCAGCACAAACTTCAGATACAAATCTTCTTCATCATCTCGAGTATTCATGTATTTTATTCCTTAAAATGCATTTTTTAATCCTATAAGAGATATACATACATTATTCTCAACTGTTAAATATGTTTTTTTCTCTATTAGTAAAAGATTCTACGCATCATGTCAGTTTATATTAATCTTGTGTGATCTACCAGTTTATGTTTGTACAAAATAAAGTTGTTCAACAATGATCAATCTGTAACAAGAAAAAAGAAGTATAAAAATGTAGTTAATGCAATATAGAGAATTTTCGAGCGTTGAAAACCGTTGAACACATTAACTAAATGACCATCTCTTTATAACTATTACTTTTAGTAACTTGATGAGATTATTCTTTGTTTTTTATCCACATTCATGTCATTAGTTCATTATCGGCATTATATTTAATTTGTATTTTGCAAAATGTTTTAAACTTGAAAAAAAATTAAAACAAGTGCCCTTAGGTTGCAGGTTCTAAGTAAACACAAGCCGATGGCCTCGGATTTCAATACTGAATTCCTTCAAAGCTCATCTTTAATAATAAATTGATGTAGCTGTCTCACATCAAATCATAGTAAGTAAATCAGAAAAAAACATTAAGCACTTGGGTGATGAAGTTTGAAATATTTGTACATATTTTTGGCTATGTGTGTACAATATGATGGTAACAGGATCGGCATAAATTTAGAGAGATAATTGAAATATTAAGGAAGAATCTGGAAATAACTCAGAATTGCATATATTTAATATGGGTTATTTCAATCAACTTAAACAAATAATACCATAGATTGATGGAATAAAGAGATGAGAATGAATAGTTTTGCTAGAGGTTTAATCAGTAGATAGAAATATTGCACAAATTAGAATGCAATGAAATAAAACATCCATAATAATATGAACTACAGTTCCACACCAGGAAGAAGCGGCCGTCCTGTGCTTCCAGGTTACCCATTATGGTCTAGCTTCAATTGACTCATGAATCCAACTATTAAATAAAATAATAATTTAAGTGAATTTGTGAAAAAAGACATGATTATTGATGAAAGACAGCGATTGACTTTTAATATGCATTGAGCATCTAGAAAAGTGACTTACAATTTATTTTACTTTCTTTAAATGTTTAAGTATTATGGTTGGATTGTCTTAGATATTTTGTATTCTGTAGTGACTAATAATACTACTTATTAACTTTCAAGTAATATATTTCTTAATTGAAATAAAGTGTTTACGACAACTGTTGTTTGGATCTGTAGTACTGTAGTAGGTAAAATTTCAAATTTATTTATTATAATTCAACATTACTACTAGAATGATAAAAATGGAATAACGAAGTTGAGGAGCGAAAGGAGATAATCCAATTTGTACTGTTATAAATAAATTGCTAATTGAATTAAGTAAAATTATTCAAATGAATGAAATGTTTACTATTATTATTATTGGTTGTATCAATATTTTATTATTTGATGTTTTTAAACAAATTTTTCCATTGACGTGTTATTGTATCCAAACAGAAGACGTTAGGTTAATGAGAAAACTTCTAAAAGTACGGCTAGGATATTCCATCCTATATATATAGTGAAATGGCAATCAGTTAGTCAGTCAGTTACCAGATAGATTCTGTTATGTATGTACATCGGCTCAAGTCTCCTTATCCCACTAGTACCGATAGATAAAATTGTCAGGCTAAATCTCAGAATAGTAAAGGTATCAGTGGTAATAGGAAATACTAGGCATATAAGTTACCATTTGAGAAGAAAATATAAATTAGTGAAATAAAATTAAAACTTGTGATAAAATTCAGCGACATACACTGGTGTAATCAAACATACCTGTTACAATCTTTCATTTTTAAATAAAGGGCCGTATTTTTATTGATCTGTGAATACTTCGAAACAATGTATGTACATAAATTTCTGCAGTGAACCAACATTCAGATGAGGACAACCAATTTAATGTTTAATATTACAGAGCGTTCTCCCATAAAATGTGAAAACCACACATTAAATACTTCGTTTATTAATTCTCCGCTAATTGACTCAAACTTTGTTGTTTCTTCTGATTGATGTTACATACTATTTATGTCTATCTACATAAGTTGCATTCACCAGACTCCAAACAAAATGAACTAGACACATAAATCAAATTCATAAAAGTGGAATAAATATAGAATCCACGTTTTGTAGACAATATGATGATAGGCTAGTAAATTTTGTACTTTCTTTTATTTATTTTAATGTCTGTTAGAGGTAATCTGTGAGAAGTTTTAGACAAAGTTAGAGCATTACCACTTTCCAGATAGTGTCTTTGAAACAAACTTATTTCATAAACCTATAATTATGTGTGAACAAAAAATCACTATTTATGCTCCCTTATATTCATCCGGAATTTTTTACTCACATGATGTCTAATAATTCATATTTAGATTATTTGTGTGTACCCATCACTTTTGAGTTTACTTCTTACTTTTATCAGTCGACAAATTATCTATTCTTAGAAAAAAACTCAATTACCAATGTTATAACTTGTTGGTTTGTGCCCATATCAATGTATAATGTAATGATACCGCCAGTTACAGAACAGTGAATTATCGACCAAACCAATGACGCATAAAGCAAGTCTTTACCGGTCTTTCTTCCCGCCTAGCCTTGCCCGTTAGGTCCAGAACACCAATATCAGCTTCTGTGATATGAATCATGCATTTCAAACACATGGGGTTTATATACAAACCAGACAGACCACATCGTACAATAAAATGGGAAATAACATTTGTACAGCAATTAGCCAAATGTGGATGTGAATGTGGGAGATAGTAATTACTAGAGAGGGCATTATTCAAGAATGGTAAATCGTATAATAATAGTACATAGGTCAAAATAAAGCTTATAATACCAGGAACACGAATTTGAATAGTTTAGTTACTTAACAATTATACGATAAAAATATACGCATAGTAATAGTCCAGAAATAGATCCCAACAGTTACTATTCATTTTCCATTATTATAACAACCAATACTGTTCCAGTCATTCTCATTTGATTAAGAAAAAACGATATGTTGAGATTTGTTTAATTTCGTGATATTTCCTAATACATTAAAGCATAATTCACCTGGTATTGTTTTGCTTGTATCTTCCCACTGAGTTTTTAAGACTGTAATTGATCAGTCTGTTATTGGCATATATGCATACTGTGCGTATGCTTCGATATTTCCTTAATTCACAAGCTTTTATAAGCAAAGATGGATAGTGGCTAGTAGTGGAATCCAGTTTGACGCGCGTTTCGTTCTATTTCGGACTCGTCAGCTGGATGTACCTGCATCTCAGAGTTGACGTTCACTCTGGGAATCAAACCCAGTACCATTTGCTTCAAACGCCATCGTCTTATCCACTCAGAAGTTCACAAAATATAAAAAATATGACAAACTAGGAATAATAAATATTCTAGTTAGAATAAAAAGTACCTATTGTTTCACATTTGTCTACAATAGGATTATATTTCTGTACGATCATAATTAGTAGTAAGCTAGTAACTTCAGTTGACATGAAATTACATTAATCACAATCAGCATACTCGAAAAGAAATAGATCATGATATGTAATTATACAGGAAGCGAATCCATTTAGAAAGTAAAAGAACTAGAATAGCCATGAGATACCTCTTTTTTTATTCTTTAAGTTATAGAAATATAACTAACGATGTTGTATTTGATAGACTAGTCTTAGATTCTACGAGGAATTTTCGCTCAGTCAGCCGCCATCCTATTTTCATGCTAAACACTAGTGTACGTCACAGTAAAGCATGGCTAATAACACGTTAAAAATTCCTCAAAAAGTTAAGTTCATAGAAAGCAGTAAATAATAACCAGCATCATTTTAGTCATCAAATACGCTAGTCAGAATGATGTAGGGTGGTTGAATGTAATCGAGAGAAAGCCTTGTATCAATGTTTTGCGAAAGTCATCACTCGTTAAAGAGGCGTGCCTGAAATCGCCATATGACTGATACATTCTTTGGGATTAACCCTCATAGTATGAGACGTTACTACTGAGGTGTTAGGTTCATGATTGACCTCCTATAGTACAATTGTCGATTATCATGAAACTTGGACCCATGGTTTGTAACTGACAATTTCTAACCACTTAATATTACTTTAAAAAAGTGGCAACATTACAGCTTGTGTGATAGAATTTGATGAACACTAAGAACTAGGCATACATTTTATCGATTGACATACAATAACCAAATCATTAGAAAATCCCATATTCATTCATTCTAGGGTTTAGATTTTAGTTTTTTTTAATTATTAATTTACTTCGTTTTCAAAATGTATTCAAAGGTTTCATGCAAACTTTCGATAAAAATAAGAAAATTCATTTCACTTAATTTAGTCATCGATAAAATGATAAATGAGTGTAACATATATTATAAAAGTACAAAAAATACAAAAAACCTTTTTTTCACAGGGATGATTAGAAACAATGTACATTTTGACATGTTACGGTACATTACATTTTTTGATAGAACTTTATGTGATAATTTAATGAGAATTACTATTAAGTGCAATTGTATTTTTTTATTAAGAAAAATCATTCAAACGGAAAGTCTAGTTGAATAAGAAAGTGAGGAAGTGCATTGCTGTCAAAAATAATTTTATTAATGTCTGGAGAAACTCATTAAAGAATAGCCAGTGATATTAATTTAGAGTGTTGTTTAATAAAACAACCAACAAATGAGTTGACAAGTTTTCTTAAGCCTATTTTGAGAGTTTGGAATAAAGTAATAAATAGTCATTTTGTGTAGTTAAACTTGTTTTTGTGGGTTTAAATGATAAACTCATGACCTCTAATTATCATTCATACTATTTTAACATAAGCGAAAGACTGGTCAAATCTTAGCTACATAGGAGAAAATGATACTTCAATCACACTTCAAACGGGAGTATTAAGATGGCCTTGTTCATTAAGTTTCGGTTTTATTGTCTTGACAAAGACGTTGTTAGACCTACTTGTTACTTACGTACTGTCGTCGTCAGTCAGTAACAACGTGGAACTTCGTACGTACGTACATCAGTTCGAGTTGTCATACCACATTAGCACAGAGATGCAGTTGTCAATTCAAATCTCGTAGTGTTTTCGGGAGATGAATATAGTCCGTCAGTGAAAATAGTAGTCAAGGGTGGAAATCTTTCATATATTCTGTACTTAAACAAGCCAGATCTTTCAGGTGTACGACAAAAGTTTTAACATCGAAAACCTTTTGAACGTAATACATTATAGTCAGATTACTCACATTAAAAGTGACGCAGACTTACATATATAACTCTGATGCTTAGTAAATGAAATTTGATTTTTTTATACAGCATCCATCAGTGACGTCAGAAACTATACAAAGTCCTTTATAATTATGATCGTTCACTGACAGAAATGCATAGGTTTATAGCCCTATGGGAATCTTGTAGTAGTACTTAATATCAATATGGTTAAGACAATGTAATTATTAGGAAATCTGATCGCCATTTTATATCGCAATTAGAGTGATAATATCCAGAAATACGAGGTCAGATAATCTTTCATAGATAGACTAATGTACACTGCAATCGACTTTTTCCCGAGCTGTATCTAGAATTATGATAATAAATATAACAGAACAAGGTGGTTGTTTACTCTTAAAATACCTGAGGACTTTTCTTTAGAAGTTTTCTAGGTTCTGAGAATACGCCTTCTGTAACAGACTATTCTTAATTAATCTACAGTCCAATAAATCAAAGGTTGTCTTATTTTTAATGAAGAACAATATCTACAGGTATGCAGTACATATGAGAATTACTCCTTAAGCTGTTCATAAAAAAATGAGAGTCATGGTACAAATAACCCTCCATCAATTGTCTCAAACTCTATCGTTCTTTCATTGTTATTACAATTAGTCTCTATTTCCGTCCTCTTCGATTCGATCTTCGTAAACTTCTATTTCTAGGCATTCCACTTCTGATTATTGTCATATACTACTTATGTCTGTCGACATAATCAACATATAGCACACTATTACTACTACATTACTTTAACCCTTTACAGTGCTAATGTGATCTAATAAATTGGGTTAACTTAGATCTCTGAAGGGCTTCACATTATTAATGACTGACTAAACAACTGATCTAAATTTAAGTTTTTTTGTCAATAAAACCTCAAAGTCTTTTGTTAGATTATGTGTATAGTTGTAAATGTTCATTGAATTCCTCCTGTTTTAAAGGGTTTACTAGGTGATATAAATCTATAATAAGAAATAAAAACTAACTTAGAAACAAATCAGTTCCGTGATTTAAATGTTTACAAATACTATCCACATTTACATACATACAATTTATTTTGAAGCAAAATTATTTAGTGAAACAATTGGTTGACAATTCATGGAAAATATAATTTTACATTTATTTCCTGTAAACTATATTTCTAAAACTGCAATTGATTTACATATGTGATATCTTTGTGAAGTACTTATTTCACAAGTTACTCAGTTCATCTTTTCATAGAATAATTACAGATCAAAATAGTCGTTAAGATATTTCGTATACTTTGATTTCTTTGAATAGGCCATCTAAATAACAAACACGCACGCTAATTGACCCAATGAATGATTGATGAATGAACATAAGATAAACCTGTCAATAAATTAGAAGTTAATTAGATGAATATAATTTATCCTTTTAATCTTTAATTTATTACTACATTAATCATGATATAAATATCAAGCAAGTAAATATGTAAATATCTTTTAAAGCTTTATTTTATGTTAAATACATATTTATACATGTTATATTTTATCATTATAATAGGTCAAGTTGGCATAGTGTTACTGACATTATCAAATCATAATAATAAATCTAAATTATCAATATTTCTACCTTGGTAATCAATATGTTTTTTGTTTAAAAAATAATAATAGTAAAGGAAAATGTGTACTATAGGATAGTTATAGTTTATAAGGGTGCTTATAAAATTAATATATGAAACTACAGTAATGATTGTTGAACTATTATATTGTGAATAAGTTGTATATAGTCGAAAGAAATCTAGATTAGACTAGTTAATATGACATATTTTTGTTGTCTTTATAGTTGGAGACATACTTTCTTACTTAATTACGCCTGTTACTTCTGGTGGAAGAGCATAGACCACCCACCAGTAATCTCCATCCAATCCTGTCCTGAGTAATCCTTTTCATCTCTTTCCAGTTGTTATTTATCCATTTTCATATCTGATTCTATTTTTCGACGTAATGTGTTCTTTGGCCTTCTACTTTTCCGCTTCTCTCCAGGATTCCAAGATAGGGCTTGTCTTGTGATGCAGTTTGGTGATTTCGTCAATGCATGACCTACCCACTTCCAACGTCTCTTCATAATATCCTCTTCAGATGGAAGCAGGTTCATTCCCTCCCACAGTGGGCTGTTACTAATGATATCCGTTTAACGAACACTGAGTATGTTACGCAGACACTAGTTTATAAATACTTATACCTTTTTCATGATGGTTGTGGTAGTTGTGGAAGTTTCAGCTTCGTACAGTAACCCCAACTGTCTTGACATTCTTATTGAAGAATTTTGTCTTTGATGTTGGTTGACAGACAGTTGTTTTTTTAGTTGCATATTTTGTTCAGCTGTATGAATGTTGTCATTGCTTATCCAATCCTCGCCTTTACGTCTGCATCAGATCCTCCTTGTTTATCGATGAAGCTTCCCAGGTATATATATATATATAGGAAAAATTTAATGTTAGATTGATTTACAAAGATGTTATCACTATAATTAGTCGAAAATCGTATTGCATGATAATAATTGAAAATTCAACGAGTTGTAATTAACTTATCGCTAGTGGTTGATGCATTCTAGAAACTAAACTAGAAACACAATACAGATAGATTGAAATTAAGGAATTATAACTTATGTACGTTCTCTATAAATATATTACCAGTTAATTCGGTCCTTTATCATAAAAAATGTCAATTACAATAGAATTCGTTGAACATGAATTGATAATTCGTTTTGAACAAAGAGAAACTTATTTAAAATTTCATCGATTGTTCAGTAGTATTTTATGTAATTTTTCATTCATAGCTGAGCTAAGGGTGAGTTCTAATGAAAAAAAAACTGAAAAACTGTCCAGTATTGTTTGAATTTTGATTAATTGTACAACCAGTATCAGATATTTTTAAAACTGTTGCCGTAAAATTTAAAAAACATGTTCAGCATTTTCATTAAAACACATCAGAAACATTATATGAATAATATCACGATTGCTGCAATGATCGTATGTCTAATAATTATACATAAGCCTAGATAAACATTGTAGTGGCTATGTTTCGTTAACCAGTCACCCTCGTAACCGTTGTTATATAATCTTCAACGGTGCTTGAAATCAGAAGGCCAAGAGAAGCAGCGACTACAGTTTATTAGCAGATAGCTCAGATCACAAAGCGGAGAGGCGAATGAGTGAGCAATGCTAAAGCATACAAGTTCATACATTCGCAACAATAATAAAGGTATAATGATATTTAGTTTATAGCTCAAATATTTAAAAGCCATAGTTTTGACAGGTTTGTCAACAAAAAAGTCAGGTTCATAATAGAAATATTCATAGTTGACATATCTCTAAAAGATGAATAACAATGTATTTGTGGATTTATGTTCATTTTGATTAGTTAATTTGCAATACATTTATATACTTATTTGTAAACAGAACACTATAATCTTCACTTGGTGTTGTTTATGTGTATCTTCCGATTGTTATTTAGGACTGCAATTGATCTGTCTCTTGTCGGCATATATGCATCCTGTGAGGACTGCCTCGATATTGTTTGTAGCCACAAGAAAACTGTAATTATTTTATTTTCGCTGTTTCCGCTTAATATGTTTATAGGTCATCTGGTAATATTTGACATAGAATTTGTGCAAAAGCTTTTATTATGTACTGGGTTCTATCTTTTAAAATATGTCATTTTTTATAATGGTAGGTGTTTTTGGCAAAATGTCTCTAGGTCAATCCACTATATTTTTTAGTAATAGTGATTTGGTATAATTAATAACTATTTTCCACCATTGATATGTGTTGATGAGATCCAGAAAACTCCTCGAAATGAGCCAACAAAGGCTCTGTAAACTCAGAGAAGCATCTTATTCAATCAGAATTCACTAGAAGTTTTTCCAGAAACGCTTGATTTTAGTGAACGTAACAAAATTGGAAAAATTAAGGGTTTGTTTAAAATTACTTAAGGAAGGGTTACATTTTAGAAATAAATATGTAAGAACTAAGAACGAAGTTCATTTTACATAGGGATATTTAAAGGTTTTTATAAAGGTTCATCAGTAAAAAGCAAACATTCGATCATTAGCTTGTGAGCTTAGATAATTAAGTACTATAAATTAGAAGGATAAATCTTTCTCATTTTGTCTGATACCGGATGTATCATTTTTGTAACAGACAGTGGTTTGGTGAAGAACTAAATCTTCTTGGAAAGTACCTTTCTGAAAACAGCTACTCAATTGCTTTGTTGATAAGAAAATTGAAAAAAAATATAACAGAGAAATCACATATTCTATTACTAAAATGTTTTCACGTGAAATTCCCAGAAAAAACCTCTCTGGATGGAGTGCTTTATGTAGCTAAAATATGACTGAAAAGTACGAGCTGAATACTTTATTATGAATGCGTGATATGTCAACTCGTAGCAAGGATAAATGTTTACTACTTTTTAAGTCATATTACAACAGGATTCCAGACAATTTGAGGTTCATTTCATCTACTAAGTATTTAAAAGTACACTGAATAATAAATTAACTAATCAGTTTTTGGGAAGATATGGGAATACAAAAGACAAATATACGAATGTTCGTCAACATTTGAACTGGTTATTGCTAACTCTAAATGTATGTTTGAAGGAGAAAAGGGCAATAAATTGATTGAAAAAACAATAAACAATAACTCGATAAATTATCTATCTGCGACGGCAATGACAAAAGGCAACAGACACCTAACTAAATCATATTTAGCCTTTCTGATGGGTTATCTAATCCTATTTAATAAAAGTCAAATTAAATTACGTCACTCATATCATTTATTGAATGATGGTCTAATTTAGATCAGTTCATAACTTCAATGAAATCAAATTACGTCTTTTATTTTGATAACCGATGAGACTATAAGTTATGGACGACCTTTGAGTGATGTCAAAGTGACTTTGAAAATGCCTACATACTAACCAGGGCTAAATGACAGTTATAAATCTGCGTGAAGAATAAGGATTATGATTTACAGTTGATGGTTAGGGTTAGTAATTAAATTTATTGTTTTCATCACGAACTGATATCATTTAAAATCCCAAAACGCTCTTTAACCAAATGGATGACTGAATTTCGCACCAAAATCCAAGACCTGTTATCTTATATTTTATTGGTTCGTTCATAAATTATAGTCTCGTCTGATAACCTAGACTTGCTATTGGTGGTATTGAGGAAAGAAGGAAGATAAATAAAAAATTAAAAAAACACATTAATCAAAAATTTGGTTTGAGAACATATTTTAGATGCTTTTGGAGACGGTACTTATTAACTATATAGTCACTTAATATTAATATAAACTATTAATGAGTATCGTGGAGTATAACATAATTTTAGTAAAACAAAATATGTTTATCTGTATAGGGGTTGTGGAGATTATTAAGTTTTTGATTGAGATCATGACCAGTGGAGCTAATCCGTGTCGGGTAGAGACAGGTATCTACCTCGGTACAATGGAAGGTGGTTGCGCAATTTCATGGATTGGTTGATGTTAGACACTAACACCATTGGATGCCGGCTCAGTGGTCCAGTAGGTTAAGCGTTAGCGCGCCAGACTGAAGGCCCTGGGTTTGAATCCCGCGAGCGGGATCGTGGATGCGCAGTGCTGAGTAGTCCCACAATAGGATGAAACGGCCGTCCAGTGCTTCCAGGTTTTCAATGGCGGTCTAACATCAATCGGTTCATGACCTCAATCAAAAAAATATGCTTAGAAGTGCTGTTGTTCTGACATTCTTCTGAACAAATTATTCAAGTTAGAAAACACTTTCAAATAATGAACATTTTGTAACTTCTACCTGTTTATTTGCATTATTTCTGATAACCTGAGGTTAATCTTGATAACGTTTCTCTGATAGCAGAAAATGTTATCTACACTAAGTTCTCAAGATAAAGTAATGAGTGACATTGCTACCAGATGACCGGAAAAAGTCTTGTCAAATTTAAATTCAGGATTTAGAAATACCATTTTTCTACAGTTATGTTATAGTCTTTTTCTTGGTAAACGTTCAATCAAGAGACAATGTTGTATTATGCTTGTGAAAACATATCAATTTTACTAAAAAAATTAAAGAACCGAGCTAGTTGTAAAAGGTCTAAGATATAGATTGATAGTTAAACTTATTCACTCTAAAAGAAAATAGAATAGTTATTCAACTATAAGAAAAGATTTAGTTAGAATACTTTGTCGGATGACCGAGTAGCTACTTATAGACAACACTAATTTTGAATCACGTTAAAGCTTTAATGACCCTATATCTGACTCCATTTGGATCGTATGAATGATTGTTATTGAAATATACAAGTCGCCAATCCTCGTTTATAATCACCAACTTGAATTGCGTTGATGAATAATTAAATTAAATAAGTCGAATACGAGAATGAATTTTTGAGTACGTTTATTTCGTACAATCATTGATCTACAAAGACAATCAGGGAGACGGAGCGAAGAAAGCGAATAAGAGAGAGAGGCGAAACTAAATGATGCGCAGTGAAGAAGGCAAGTGAGCCAACACAATTTAATCAAGAGTGAATAGATATTTATAGTCACACAATAATAAATTACAGATATGTGATGAGTAGGATAAGAAATGCACACACATACGCTTATATGAGAATGGTCAGGATTGATAAGCGAAGGTCAAAATGTGACTCAAGAAGAATGAATAAACTGGTCTATTCGAAATCTATAATAAGCTGTATGGGCTTAACGTAGCAACCGACATTACAAAGATAAAGCAAAACCCCATTGCTACGATGTGTAACTTTAAAGTAGTATTTCTAAATTAGAGAATGTATGAGGGTACTTTAGCGTAAGCTTACTTGACTGGTATAATATTTATGGTCGATTCGGGTATGAAGTTTTAATTAACACGCTTCAACTCAAAATCAAGATAAGTTAAGACATTTATTTTCATGATTTTCAGTTGTGTATATACTTACTCAAAAAAAGAACAGGATAGTTCGCCTATCAAAACTTCAATGCCATAAAAATGAAATATCTTAAGGGACCACTGAATCTTGTCATGCGATGGATGGGAAATTAAATTGATGTGTTGAAGGATTTTACAAAATTGATACTTCACTTATTCTCTTTAAGCCAGAGCTTAAAGACAAATTTAATGTAGGCTTACATGCAAAAAGCAGTGTCTGATAGCATTACAAGTTACTTAAAAACCTGTTCATAGCATTTTCACATTTCAAATGTTATTAGGTTCATGACAGATTTATTTGTTTTTCTGTTTCGCTACAAATTGTAAGTTATTTGTCTAACTCAGTTATTTTTTTTTGAATTAGATGATATTTTAAATGATTACAAGTTTGCCTTCCGTTCACTTACTCATTTCATTTCTCTCTCCCACTATCTGTTTATATTACTTTTGTTGCGTGCTTGGGAACACTGATTATCTTAAGTGATCTAGCATATTATGTTTTCAATTTTTTTAAAAAAAAGATTATCTTCTGATACTTCAATGTTTTGTTTAAACACAATGAATCCAAAAACCAAAGATTCTATGAATGAAGTATCTATTTTTGTGGTTTCTTGCAATTGTTTCATATACTTACTGATTATGAATTCGTCTTTCGACTTAAATAATTTAACCGAGAACGTTCCGATTAAGAATTGAAATTATCATCAATCTATATTGAAGATTTCGTCTCTATTCAAAATAAGTTTCTATGCTATTTCCCGAAACAATAACGAAATCACTTGAGTGATAATATCTTGGTCAAATGTACCGATATCCAGAAAAAAGTTAACATACATAGTTTTATTGTTTAATAACAGTAGATAATACTGTTATTATTTTTTTTGTAGTAGTATGTTAGTTGGATTTCTTCACATATTGTGTTTGAATTAACTAAATCATATTCAGTTAAATCAATGTCAATTATGAATATTTTCTATTGAATCACTAGGCTTTGTTAAGGGGTTTTGCATAAATTAGAAAAATTTAAATCGAATTCCAGGAAAGATTAAGTAAACGTGATTATACTTTATATACAATAACGATATTCGTAAACAATTTTAATCATAATAAGAAACATAAAACTATCCAAGTTTAATAAATTTTGTCATTTAACATTAAGTTAATGTTAAAAACATACTGTACTTCGTTTTCTATTGATGACTTTGACGCAATATAATGAAAAGAAATAATTTTTTAAGTACTTACCCTTCATAAAATTATTGAGAAGTTGGTTGAGTTTTTGAAAACGTTTTCAGGAGGACATTTTATTATTTGAGTCTTAGTTCTTTAAAAACATGTTTCTTTAAAGTACAATAAGTCACAATGTAATAGTCAGAAATGGTGACTTAAATCTTTACTCCGAAAACCTCATGTTTTTTTCCTGCTCTACAGATGAGTAATGTACGAATAATGCCTAATCATTATAATGAACATTGAAAATTAAACAAATATTCCACTTATGAGAAACCATTCTGGAAACATTAATGATTTATGTAAAGCATAGAGGAATTTCGGTGAAATCACGGACTGATCTAAGTTTAAAGATATATCAAAAATCGTCCCATACTAGCATGACGCTCTTCAGCAGTGTACATTAACGACCCCCTTTACCCTCCCCCCCCCAAAATAAACCATGAATAGAACGCAAAGAAATCTGTTTAACATCAAATCCAATGAAGAAAAGTCAAGCATATTTACCAAATGGTTAATTATGTACAATTCAATTGAAACCAATAGTTTACAGATATTTAGATACATAAACCTTGAATGTCATGAAAATTAAGTCATTAGGGTCAATTGAAAACAAAATTTTCATATCTGAACTTTATTTCTTTTATAGGTATTTATTATTGTTATTTCAAAATCATTAGGTTCACTTTTAATTTAGTTTTTGTTTTCTTTTCTCTCTGTTTATTTAATCATAATGTTTAGTAAAGTAAATTGAGATTAATTTATGATGGTTACTATTTTATTAATGTAAACTTAATCAATATCTTTTATTATTATTCGTTAATATTATACGGTTTATAATAACTCCATTAAAGATTTTTGCATTTTGATATGTCTGTTTTACTTTCAAAAATTTGCCATAATTTTTAAAATAACATATATAAGCGAACAATCCTCATCAGGCTTTACTCTAATATACAGTAATATTTATACGTATATACGAAATTATTGAACTAATCAAAACAGTTTATGAGTTCATCAGCTCCTGTGGAGAAAGCTATATTGGGCGCACTACCAGAAAACTGAACCAACGAGTTAGTGAACAACTCCCTTCGTGGTTAGGAAAAAATACTGCCAAGACAATACACAGCTCGGTTATATCACACTTGATCGATAGCGGTCATGTAGTAGACAGAAATAAGTCATTTCAAGTTATTTATCGTATTCCTACTAGTTTCCCTTATGGGTTTGATTTCGTCTATTACACATAGCAGAAGCTATAGGAATTGGAGCTAACAAACCAAGTCTTTGGGTTCATAAGAAATTTGTAACACCCCCATCTCTCCCTGTGCCTTAGTTCATGATTTTATTTGTTATCATTTTCCATACTCTCTCTTTGTTTGCTATCGTTTTTTTTTCTTCATCCCCTGCTACCATTATATTTCATTTCCTCTCAAATGTATGTTTCGCGGTCCAATTACCTGAACAATTCTTATTACGTAATATTATAATTTTTTTATGAATGTTATTTCAGTGTCCATATTTTTCTAACCATTGACCTATTTCCCATTATCTAACATTGATTCAAACCTTGATTATTCTTACCACAACTAGTACACATGTCATCACATAACCAATTTGTACTTTTCCCTTATTTATGTAACCGATTCTACTGTCATCATTGACTCATATACTTCCCTGATTGGTTTAATAGTTTCGTATGTACATCTAATCGAATACAATATTGTTCATTTATATATGTTGCTGTAAATGACAATATGAGAATTTTTCAAAAGTTTGAAATAGCAGTATAAGGTAGAAGTCCATTATTGGTGAAAATAGTGTAATACACTTGTAAAGCTTAACTATTAAGAAAAAAAGAAAATTCTACAAAAATAAAGCATATCCTGATAGAGAAATTTACTTCTTCAACAACAACAAAAAACTCCAGAAAGTAAATTATAATTTCAGTTTATTGCATGTCAAATAGGATTAAAATCTTTTGACAAATAAAATAACACTAAAAGAAAACTATTTAAATAATCTATTCACTCTTAATACATTTAAAAGGATATGATTGTAGATTTCGTGTTATCCTAATAATTTCTATTGATCATTAATTAATAAAGGAATATATCAATTCGCAAGCTCAACTGAAAAAAATTTCTATTCTACATTCTCATGTCATTATTATGCTTTACTCATTTTACCTTGGTAATCTATTCAATGTTACAACTGTTATAAAATAATGTTGATAACAATTTTCATTCTTTGGTAATATATACGTATTTTAATGTTTGTTTTTTCTAGAATTTTCGCATATATATATATATATATATATATATATATATATATATATATATTCACCCCTTCCATCACTATATATGCTTTACATAGTTATTGTTGTTATTCTACTGTTGTTTATTAATATGTTATATAGAGTTTGTAAATTAAGCTAGTAGATGTAAATAATTAATCAAAATGATATCATCTATTACTAGTTGTACATAGAAATCAAACCTTTAAAAAAACGACAGCAAACAGAATTTATTTCCAAAAAATATTGATTTCCAATTTCAATTGTAAACATTCATATTAAATTATGTAAACATTTTAAATTAACTAAAATCTAAATTGAATTAAACACATTCCTAAGTATGTATTTATTAAAAATCTGAAGTTCTGTATTCTAAAAAAAGAAAAAAGGACATTTTGTTATATAGTTTGTAAAGATTCTCTAGATATTTGTTGTTTTGAATATTTAATTCCATTATCTTCAATATTATGTTCATTTTCATCAAAGCTGAAATTCCTACCGATATATTCTTGTTGTTGTTGTCGATGTTGTTGACGATGATAATAATGATGATGACACAGTTTCTTTCTAGCATAATATAATTGATTAGGAATTCTTTCAAGTTTAGAAAAATGATTTATTATTGATGTGAATTTTTCATTACTATCATTACAGAGTTTGTTTATTGATTTAGGAAGACATGTAATATTATTAGTAGTAGTATTATTAATAAATATATCAGAATCATAATTATCTTCATTATTATGATTAATATATATATTACATGAATTATTTAATATAGATGTACATAATCTATATGATATTAATTCCATTGTTGTATTTTTATCTCCAATATTTGATATTTCATTCATTTGTGTTATATTACATAGATTTAATTTTTCTGGATGAAATGTTATTGTAACGTCATCATAATTAATTTTATTTGTTGTTTTTATTTGATTTTTTTCAATTTTATCAAATGATTTATTATTGTTATTAATATTATGAATAGAATTAGTAAAATAAATTAATAAGCACGAAAAACAATAATTATTTAAACAATTAATATAGGAATAATTATTTTTTAAATTTATTTGATTTGAATTAAGTTTATTATATTTACATTGATTAAATAATAATAATAATAAACGTTTACGAAATGTTTTACCAGTTGCACAAAATAAATAAAAATTCATTGCGTGATTAATATACATAAATAACTCAGCTATTGTATCGATTAGACGTAAATATATTCTTATATTGAATTTATTTTTACCACTTAAATCTAATACTTGTGCTAAAATTTTTATAAATACAATTGTAAATGTTGTAACTAAAAATGAAAATGATATAATTAATAATATAATTGTTAATTGTTTTATATTACTATCATTATTATTATTATTGATTTGTTTATTTTTTTGAATAATTATTGATTTTGTTTTTATTAATGGTGAAGTTGGTAATAATAATTGATTTTTTGAAGACTTTAATGTATAATTATGTATATGTAATTGTTTACGTTGTTTACTTGCATAATATACTGATTTTAATATAATTATATTAAAAGTAAATATCAAACAAAATGGTAAATATGAATATAAAATTGCATCGAATGAAGACCAATACCAATTTAACGAAGAATATTTTGGTAAAATTGAACATTGTTCAAAACATTTCATTTGTTTATTATGATTAATAAATGGGATAGTTAAATTCATTTGTATAGTTCGATTTGTTGTTAACCATGAAGAAGAAGATAATGATGATGATGATTTAGAAAGTTTATGAGAACAATTTGAAGTAATTCCTACTGTAAAACAAAAATGTAAACTTAGTATTGCACATAATATACTCAAAATTATAATAATATTTCTCACACGAGTATAACTAATTAATCGTGAAACATGTAATGGAAAACTAACAACTAATGCACGTTCTGCTGTTAAAGTTACAGTTAACCATACAGATAATAAACTTGATGATGTTCCCCAAAAATGTATCATTTTACACATAAAATTTGATGAATTCTCAAATTTTGTATCAAATATTTTATCAATCCATCTACGTAATAATCCAATAGTTAAAACCATTTCATCAACAATTGAACGTGCAATTAAATAAACAAATGTTGTCACTGAACCAGTTGATGAATGTCTTAATATAACAAATGATAAAATATTACCTAAACTTCCAAGTATAAATATAATCGGTGGTATATACATCCATAATAAATTAATTATATTACATATATATAGTTGTTGTTTAGATATTTGTATTCCTTTTAACTTTTCTGTTAAATTTTTAATATATTCATTTAAAATTAATAATGATGAATTATCATGTTTATTTAAAAAGTAATTCATTCTATTTGCATTAGATTCAGATAGTTGACTATTTGTTAAAATAAAATCAAGACTTTTTGATATGGATATTTTAGAGTTACTACATATATCTTCAATCATTTTCATATGGTATAGAACAAGATTATGCAATCAAGTTGAATAAAGTTTTGTCTATAAGTTAACGTCTATTTAATTATAAATTTAATATATATTAAAGTTTATCATGTTCTGTTTTTTTATTATTTTATTCTAAGCTATTTATATACAGAAAAGTTTATTATAAATTGACCAATCAGAATGTTCCATTGTCGGGAAATAAATAACCAATGATAAGTAAGGAAATAATAGTGATTAGTTTACAGCTAATTATGCTCACCAGTGACTGGCTTCAAGAGGTATATCCTGGAGTTCTAGTGAGAAGTAGTGACCAGTGGAGTTCAACCAGGTCTGTTGTGGGATAGAAACTCACTGAAGACAATGGTGATGTGTCGCTCAATTTCGTGGATTAGTTGAAGTTAGACATGAACACCGTTGGATGCCGGCTCAGTGGTCTAGTGGTTAAGTGCTCGCGCGCGAAACCAGTAAGTCCTGGGTTCGAATCTCGCAGGGGGCGAGGTCGTGGATGCGCACTGCTGAGGAGTCCCACAATAGGACGAAACGGCCGTCCAGTGCTTCCAGGTTTTCCATGGTGGTCTAGTTTCAACTGACTCATGATCTTAATGATTGAAATCACTACAATCTCCACAAAACCCCTTCTGATAATATGTTTACTTGTAAGTTTCATATTTAATAAAATACAGTTTAGTAACTAATCTATTCTATTTATTTTTAATATGAAATCCTATAGAGAGCTAATATCATATACTTAATATGGTATTTCAATAGAAGGAAATACTTATGGAATTAGAACAACACATATAAGCGAACAATTGTTTTCAATTAGATCATCATCAGGCTTTACTCTAATATACAGTAATATTTATACGAAAATGTTAAACCAATCAAGGCAATTTTGGGTCAGTAATTATAATGAAATGGGATAAGTCATCACACATAATAGATAAAAGTACAAGTTGATAGTAGGAAGACAGGTGTACTGATAGTAGGTAAGAATAATAAGATACGATAACAAAAGTCTTATCAATAGTTAAACATTGGGAATAGTAGTTCAAACATGGGTAAATGGAGTAGTTATCACAAAACATTAAAATCATGACGTAATAAGAAGTGTGTAAATAATTAGATAGTGAAGAATGCAAACGGAAAGAGGCGGAATTATTGTATTCATTTAAATACCGATGTCGTACCGATGTTGATCTAAAGCATAATCCTCCTCTAGGTGACGTCAATTTCTTTCTTTGGTTAAATACTTTCGTATCATAATATGTATGAAGACCTGGTTAACATAAACTAGGCAAACTTGAATCGGAATGATTAGTTAAAACGGTGAAACAAAACATTTTCAGAAAGTGCCTGAATTGAGTAGTATCTAACTATATTTTTAAAATATGTGACTTCAGTAGTAAGAAAAGAATTTTAGATAGTTGATATTATATCATTCAATCCAAATAACTGTCTAGATTTAAACTATCATTTAAGGTTTCATCAGAAGAATATTTTACATTGTTTCCTGTTAAAGAAATTATGATTCAATCGAAAATCATATGTACAAACATAGACGAATTGATTTACGTTTCTGAAAACAAAATTATCATTCAGCACTATCAGATTGGCTTTTGACTTATGATTATGTAGAGTTTATGAGCCATCAGTCTAATATACCCTATGAAATAGTTTTAGAATATTTGTTTGATAACATGTATTAGGTGTATGAATCATATATTTTAAAATTATTTTATACATACCAGATATAAAATCTAAGGCGCATTTTTATTAATCCTTTGTAAAGCTTCAAAAAGTGACCACAGCACTCAAAACCTTTGTTCTGTTTCATTTTAGTGTTGAGTATCATCTTTGTTATTTGCTATTTACATTACAACACTTTTCCGAATATTCAGTTTTTACTGCAAACGATTTGTTCAGGTTAGCTGTATAACCCTATTCTAATCCTTGCTAAACTGTTTGATCCTGATTATTTAGGGTAACGAAAAGTGATTTTATAACTCTGGATACATCATTTACAATAAGGGAGTATAAGATAATATTTTAAATTCTTCGATGCTATAATTTAGTCTTCAGTGGGTTGCTTTAGAATGCAATATTATTAGTCATTCTACTTTGCTAATTCACCAGTTATGTACGTTTAACACCACTCTGACATCAATAAAATCACCATCGTGGGTTACACTGAAATCTACATTTTAGTTAAGTGAATCCACATGTTTCCCCTATGTTAAATGGATTTAGCGTGAACCTTGTAATAATATGATGTGCATGCGGATTTGTAACACAATAGATACAGATGGAATATCACATTAGAAAGTCATATTTTATCAATTCTGTTTAACAGAAAAGTAGTAAGATCGGATACTCAAGCTTTGAAAGTACTAAAGGTTATTTATCAAACCGGTGAAAGAAATTTATATGCGACTATTTCAAAAGGTGTATAGTAATATGCATATGAAATAATTATTGTGTAGAAACGTTTCTTGTTAATCTGCAGTTAATATTATTACACAAAATAATTTGAATGATTTGTTAGGTCAACTAAAAGATTCACGACGTACGGGAGATCAAATATTAACCGATGTACCATGATAAAATATTATGATATACTTTTTCAAGAGCTCAAAGGTTATTTAATTTAAAAATAGATTTTGATATTTACAGCAAATGAATAGATGGAAATTATTCAGTTATCAATAATGAAGTAATTTTCTGTTTTCAATAAGATGATGATTTTATTTAGTAAAATGAAAAGAAGAACTAGGAAAAGCAAATTTTCTAATGTTTGTATGATGTAAATAACTCAGAGTATTTGGATGTGACTTCAAATTTTAAAGAATGAATGATTAATGAATCAAGTGTGATGAAATGTATTGAGCCTATAGTTTATGTGAGTATCATTTGAAAAGTTCTCATCATTTTTACGGACTTTATTTACTCAACTAAAGGTATCTTTTATCTAATTTATCCATATACTTTAAACTTCAATTCATTAACAATAGAAATTTGAATATTGCCTGCGAAAGCTTAAGTATATGACTTTAACTCAATGTTGGTTTTAAGGGAATTCACAAGTGACCAAGACAACGAGCTCATTTTTACCTTTTCATTTACTTAACTGTTCTGAATTCTAGTTTACATAAAATCGTATCTGAGTTGTGATACTTTCTTCTCCGAAAAACAAAGTAGTATACCATCTATTTTTATGTATTAATCTTCATAAGCCATTGTTCCTTTAGAAATTTCCAAAGATAATCTGCTTTTACAATTTTGTCCACAATAATTAAACAGCTAAGGGATTCTGCTCATACTTTTCTTTCAACTATCTATCAGAAAATTAAATTGATTGAGCGATTTTCAGAATGATTTAAAAATAGTAAAGATAAACATTTACTGCTCACAATAAGTAAAGAATTAAATTTTCTGACGTTTCGTGACTCAATGATTATTTATTCTCTGAACAAGTGGCTTACACTGAGTCGCGAAACGTCAGAAAATTTAATTTTTCTACACATTGGGATATTGCAAATATATTAATTTATGTATAACAATCTATTCAATGCTCAATTTATTCGAAATCATCAAGTCAAACCTTGGTAATTAAACCTATTAACTACTCACATTCATATTTGTTTGATATAGGCTGACAAAAGATATTTTTATTTTGATATGAGATGTTAATGCAACATGATACTTTTTCTCTTGTTCATGTTCAATGTAATTATTCTAAATTTATTCATTAACTTTATATACTAGTTTAGATCTTATAACTTATTTTGTTTAGTTAACCTGGCAACCGTTCTACAAAAGGAAATCTAAGAATTTTTATGACAAGCCTTAATCTAAGACGTCAACCAAATCGTATGTGATTCATTTACCTAAAGATTGTTGTTTCAACCCATTCATGGATTGATATTATAATAAAAATGATAAATATCTAACCACATGCAAAAGGTAAAGAGCTAACTTTGAAAGCTTTAAAGCCCATACAAAATTTTAAAGCATTTCAACAAAATTATAAAACCAGGATCATATTTTATTCACTAAGTTTGATCAGTTCACACTTAAATGTTAGTTCATGTTAAAATCAACATTCCAATTTTATTAAGAAGATTTATGATCTTAAACATTAAAAAAATTTTAATCCCATGTGTCTGACTAATTATCCACCCACGAGTGTAATCTATTTTAAAGTTTACACAATGGATTGTTAAAAGCAAGTTTATTTTTAGTTGGTTTAACAATTACTGTTAAAATTCATTTTAGTTTAACTTAGTTCTGTGATAAATTTAAATGATAATGACGAGTTAAATAAATAAGAACAAATGATGTCACATCAAAATAATAACAATAAACAATGATTGAAAAACAATAGAGTATTTAATCCATAGAGTTTAAAAACTAGACTGCAGAAAATTATGGTATGTTTATTTCAAAATTCATATGTTACAACAGACAAGTCGTTCATCAATATTTATTTTAAACAGTTTATATCATTTGCTTAAATTTGGGAAACTTTATACTAAATACGAAACTATGTGTCCTATAAAGTTATTTATGTTTATCGAAATACTTATATGTACATATATAGAATACTAATTAGTTCAATAAGTCTAATCAAAATTATATTACACAAATATGTGTGTACAGAAAAAAATCTGATGTGAGTTTTATATATCAACGGCTTGACAAATTCAGTGACCTCAACTAATAAACGAGGAACTTGTGTTGGTCGGTATTTAATATAATCCTTAAAATTCGTATACAGTTCATCCTGATAACCGTCACTTGATAATACCTCAATGGTGTATTAATCAGAAGGAGAATACAAAGTGCTGATGACCAAAAATTACAGATACGGTAACAAGAATGAAAGAGTAGTGTCGAAAAGCAAACGGGCAAGTCAGTGGGTGAGTGAGTGGGCGTACAAGTTGAATGAATGAGCGAGTGAATAGGATTAAAATGTACATATACATACATAGTGAAATGGATGAATCATCGAATCAATTATGCAACTAATAATAAGGCTAGCGGAATCAATATATTCGTAGGTAGTAAGCAATGCTCAAGAATACATATTTATCCAAGTGGAACAATAATAATGGTACAATGATATAGATCAGTTGTTATTGTACGAATGACTATATCCGTTAAATAAGTGAACAAAAGGGCTTAACCAAATTAAATGTGAACAAACTCAATTGCACGTGAGCCGCTGTAAACTAAATGAAATTTTTTTATATTTCAAAATTAGTTTATTTATAAGTTCACTTTATTTACATCAAGATTGTAATCAAAACATTAACGTATTTATATTTATCAGGAGTTTTGAGGATATTTTAGTAATTTTATAGTTAAATTCATGAGTTAATTGAAGCTAAACCACCATGGAAAACCTGAAAGCACTGGACGGCCATTTCGTCTTGGTATAGAACTCTTCAGCAATGAGCATCCACGATCATGTCCTACGAGATTCGAACTCAGGATCTATCAGTTTATTTATATTTATCAAAAATAATGAATGAATACTACTTCAATCATCATACATAAGTAACTATTCTTATATTCTTATCTGGCTTATAACTGAATCATCGTTAAGTTGAATGAACTGATTTGCTAAAATATTGAACTAAAGTTACAGTACAAATCTGTGATGTTCATTGAGAATTCTTCAACTAATTGAAAATTATTTCTTAAACTTCATAAATTCTTTTCTAATTTGATTGTTTTGTAAGTATTAAAGACCAAATCATAGAGCAATATTATGTCTACGTACATAGAGAAAAAATAATGACTAGTTGTTTTGTTTTGGTTTTGAAATTTTCAGCAAAATTTGGATCTTATATTAGATATCATATGATGTATGTGAAGATTTAGATGGTAGAATGTAAATCAAATAATTCGTATCCTCAATTAATCATACAGCATATTTTTATTATTATATTTTTAATTTTAATAAAGCATCTTATGTATCTTAAGCGTTGTTCATGAAATATTATTCTAAACTGTACTATCTGACTTGTTATCGGTTTCATCACATTTGTCAGTACATAATTATCATCAGTTATTGATTTGTTGCAATTGTGAATTTAGTCCATCCTTGAGCTGTATTTCAATTATTCATACTGCACTTCGTTAAAGTATACATACTGAGTCTTTTAATTCAGAAAATTATATCAAATGTATTGAAGAGTAATTGCTAAATATTGATATTTTTGTTTCTAAATGTGGTCGTACAAGATATTTGAAATTAATGATGAAATACAATAAACATTTTTTTGACCGAAAACAAAAATAATAATGTTGTCTTCAAGAGTTAAAAATCCAACATAATATTACTGTAATGTGCTTATTTTTGTTAGATGTGTAGTGATTCATGAATGCTGTTCATATCTGATTCACTTCAACTGCAGAGTTTTGGATGTCTAGAGAATGATGAATAGATACTTTGTGTTATGCTGAAGCCTGTAATGCAATGTAGTATTCAGATTTATAATCTTCAAAATGCCCAATTCGTTCTCTAACTATTGTTATTTCGTGGTAAATGTTAACTTCAAATGTACTTTGCGTTATTTTTTGCGTTTTTCCCTTTTTTTTTTCAAAAGTACAGCTACTTTGTTAAACTCTATTACATTTTATTAACATAAATATTTATTTCCGTTATAGGTTTGTAGTTAATTTTGGCCAAAAAATCAAACTTAGTTTACTACTTGAAATTGTGACTAAACGAATCATTGAATCGTCATTTAGTCTTAACTTCTATTTATATGCTATGCTTACTGGTCAGTGTGCAACTCAGCACAGTGTTGACGTTTAAAGGTAAATTATCTGGCATAGAAAACTATCGGAAAATAAAACCAAACCATTTTTATCTAGGAAACGCTGAAAAATCACTAAATAATCTCACAAGCCAAAATGAATCCATCGTTTTAAGAACATGACTTCAAAACTGTTGAATATCAATTTTACTAGTTGTGATAAGCAAAATAAAATATACCGTTTGAGGGACTCATATTATATTCTACTGGAGACACTAATTGATGTGTTTAAATAAATGAATCATGTTCACAATAAGGTAGTCTGTTCATGCGTTCTCTGGAACAATCATTTCAACGTCTTATTTGGGACTAATATTTTTTCTGTCAACCAGTAATTATCCATAACTTTAAGGATAAAGGCTGAAATCAAACGAGATTAGCGTTTACTTATCAATTCTTCCATTTACAAACAGTTAGATATTTCATTTCAACGGTATTCATCAGCAATATGTATTGCTTAATAATAATGAAATGCATAGTATTCACATATTGGTTATACACACTTTTAGTTGAAATCTCACATGTATTGCCTTTGTAATATACAATTTCCAAAGTCTAAATTTGATCGATATTAAAATACATTCTCCTTTCTATGTGTTAAGTATTTAACAAGTACACAATCGGTTAAATTTCTCCTACACAACTGATGTGGAAATATGAAGTCGTTGCATTACTTTCATCGTACCGCATAACTAAACATAGTCCATCCAACTAGTACTTATATATATTATAAGAACTTTCTCAGATATTTCTACCTAAAATGATACGTAACGAATATATTTTCATTCAATTCTTTATTTTGATATACTAATATGTAACAAAAGATGTTTAGAAAACAAAATGTAATAACCGAATGGGAAAAGAAAATAGTTCTACCCATCCATTATAATAATGATAAGCCCGAATACCATAAAGGAACGACAATAATAACTGATAAATAAAAATATTGTTATTTAGAATACAGAGTTAATCATTTTCTTGCTTTAATTCATCTGTTTATTTTTATTACTGACCGGTTATTGATTTGATAACTTATTTTTTGTTTATACCTCACATTGTACAATCTATTTATATCTATAAAGCATATTATATATTGTGTATAATATGCCTAAATGGAATTCAGTATTAAAGAAAATAAACATATGGAAAAATCTTAATAAAACAACTAAGCGAGATATATGCCTTTAGAATTGTTAATATGATGAAATTGCTAACGTTGAAATGACTAGAGTATTATTCTACTTTGTTTAGCTCATGTAATTCATACAGTCAGAATGAATGTGTAGTTTTTTTGTAGTAGTAATTATTATTCCCTAAAATCTTCTGAGATAAAGTGAACAAATAGGGTAGAAGCGAAATTCATGCCAATTAAAATTACATCTGATTATATAAGAATTCTATCGAGCCTATTGTCTTATCCTGATTGACCTCAGGTCTAATAAGTCAGTATTCACTTTAAGTATAACATGACTTTAGTTGACTAAAGCTTATTTTACCCAACTTTTTGTAGTTTCATAAATTAAGCTTATTTAATCCAAATGTGATTAATTAAATAGTCCTACTGAGACATTATGATTCAAATAAATGTTTATTATTATTATTAGTTAGTAATAGTATTAGTAGAGATAGTGTAATAAGCGAGACCACAAGTGGGGACAATCGGATGCATTTGAACACAAAATTACAGAATAGCTTCGTCAAATCTGAGAACCATAAAGTGAATTCTTCATTTTCAAAATGTAAATCAATTGTCTCAAACTTAACTGATTCATCTTTTCCACACCTATCACTCTCTGTTTTCGTTCTTTTCTCTTCGAACTTCTTAACTTTCTGCCGCTAGGTATTTCACTTTCCATTGGTGATATATACTACTTACATCTATCGTCATCAGTAGCACACATCACCGTAGTAGTAGTAGTAGTAGTAGTAGTAGTAGTAGTAGTAGTAGTAGTAGTAGTGGTAGTCGTTTCTTAAACGCGTGAAGTGTCTAACTAGTATTCAATTCATTTCCATAGTCATTTCACGACGGTTAACAATTGTAAATTCATTTACTATAGTTTTAAAAGATGCATTTTTCTTAAACCTGGTTTTCTATTTTGAAAACATTATTTTGGAACCAGATCAGACATTCATTAAGAAGGATATTGATTTTTTTCGTTAGAAATCTGTTTTTTGTAAACAGTAGAAAAAGATAATAAAATTGAGATATCAAGCTTGAAATAGATTAAAAATAAAGATAATTAATTATTTATGAATAATAAATTGAATAAAGTATTTACAGTAAAGTTTTTAAGAAAACCATTTTTTGTAGTTATGTAACATTTGGCATAACAAAAGTTTGTGATCTTTAGTTAGGACCCAATTTACGGATTTGCTAAGTATGAACTAATAATTGAGGTTACCTTAGTATTTATTAGTCGGTTAACATTTTGTTGTGGAGCAAATATGTTGGGTGCTTAAAGCTTGCAATTTTTACAAGTGTCTTCAAGTGATAACCTGTTTTATTATCGATGACAGTATGTAAATTAATGAAAGTTTCAATTACTGAACAACCCTTCAGTTCGTGTTAGAAAATCCTACTGGAAGTGCCTTTCAAAATAAATGGAAATTAGAAACATGTGGATAGAAGAATGTGACTCATTATGAGTCAAATAAAATTATGAATTAAATCGTTAAAATCATTAGGACAAAACATGTTTATTAGATGGACTTAACTATTTCAATAGTTGAGATCATGAGTCAATTAAAACTAGACTACCATGGAATACCTGGAAGCACTGGACAGCCGTCCCGTCGTATTGCGGGACTCCTCAGCAGTGCGCATCCACGACCACGCCTCGCGGGATTCGAACCCAGGACCTATCAGTCTCTCGCCGTCCAGTGCTTCCAGGTTTTCCATGATGATCTAGCTTCAACTAACTCATGATCTCAACTATTGACATTGCTACAATCTCTACAAAATCTCTTCTGGGATTTAACTGTTTCAAAATACTTTATTTAATATCAATTTATAACAGTAAACTTCAACATTATGCAATAAATTACAGTTGACTAATACTTTCTATTTGTCCAGCTAAATATCATCATCTGTTGTAATAGTTAAACAGATCTTTTAGGATTGATCATATTTTAGTAAATAGACATAAATTATAATACAATTCTGATGTTATTCTGTAAAACGAATTCAATAGGTAAATTAGCTGATTAGAAAACATTTTGCGGAAATTATATTTTTTATTATGAGTTATCAATGAGTCTTACCCTGGAAAGAATTCTCTATTCATTACGTTTTCCGCTTTCAATAATCGGGGGGGGGGCTAAAATTATTTTTTTGCATAATCAGTCTTTATAAATTGTAAGCTTTTAAAATATATTGTTGTGGTGATCCAGAAAATTTTTCGCAAGAGACAAGCAAGGATCCGGAAACACTAAGAAGCATTTCATGCAATCAGCGTTCACTTGAAGTTTTAGCCAGAAACATCAAGGAAGTGAAAACGTCACATGCAGAGGTTCTGATTGGCTGATTGTTGTACTGCTACTATGTTTATTAGCATCCCAGAATCTTCGAGCAACCCAAGGACATTTGGAATATTATAAAAACTATATTTTCTGTATTAAAATGAACAGTGGAGTAAAGTACTTTTGTGTACTTTGCGTCTTCTCTCTCGTTTTCAGGTCACTATATAGTTCTAGCTTAGGGGTTACAAGAATAGCTTAGGAACCGAGTATAGCGTTCAAGACTTATCAATATGATTTACCATTAGTTAATAAGTTATAAAATATTATATCCTAAATGAAGTAGTATTACCAAATTTATAATAAATGGCTGCCCAAAAAACTTCCAGTTAATCACTTAAAGTTCTGTTATAAATGGTGAGTAGAATATATTTCAACTATAAAATAGTTAACCCATGTTTTATTTCGATAATATATATACGTATATAGAATTGTATTCATTATTTTATCAAGGATATACTCTTTGTAATTATTAACATATGATTATATTCAATATTGTAAAAAATATTCTACATTTCATGCTTATATCTTAATTTAAGTAAATGAAATATGAACTAATTGTCTAGAATGATAGCATATTGAATATGGATTATTTGTTGAATATGATAAACTACCTGATGTCAGAGAAAAGACAAGCCTGTAAATTTTTTTTCTGAGTTAACAAATGTTTAATATAATAGAATGGATTAAACGTACAAACTGATACTAAAGATCCATATGTTACGAATATTTATCAGGCGTAAATAATTGATTTAAGGTTATATATTAGTTTATGAGTTGATTCTTGTAATTTTTACGAAGATTTAATCTAGACTGTATGAATGTTATTTACGTGACGAAAAATTGTATTGCTTACTTACCTATTTATGCCTGTTACCCACTCCAATGGAGCACAGGCCGTCGACCAGCATTTCCCAACCCACTCTGTCCTGGGCCTTCTTTTCTAGTTCTATCCAACAGTTTTTCATTCTTCTCATATTTGTCTCCATTTCTCGGTGTAGTGTTCTTTGATCTTCCTCTTCTCTTTCCCCCTTGAGGATTCCATGTGAGGGCTTGCCTTGTGACACAGTTGGGTGCCTTCCTCATATCCATATCCACTTCCAGCTCTTCTTTCTGATTTTTTCCTTTGCCGTGCTTATCAATGATTCTGCCAAAAAACGTATTGGTCAAGATGATATTATTGACAAAGACCAATATATTCTATTCTCGTACTTATTAACGATTCTTCACCTTATTTGGAAACCAAACAGCTTAGTTATCAAATATACAGGTAATCCATTGGTGAATAATCTCATGTACGTTATTAATACTATATTGTCTTACTTTAATATCAGGTTATTATCCATAAATGATAGGTTCAATGATACAAAAGTAATTTACTGTGTCTTTATAAGAACTAATGTAATCACTTAAGTTTCAGTATGGATGTATATAAATTTATAACAAATTGCTGAAAGATATTTCCTATTGTGTATCCTGACTTAAAAACGATAAAGTAAATAATTGAAAAATTAAATATCTGTATAGAAAAATAATAGGTTTGTTTTATTTATTTAAGTCCAAGTAAAATATAATAAATCTTCATAAGTACATTGAATAACTAACCGCTAAGTTGATGACGTTTATAAATAGAATCTGATAATCATGATTTGAACTAAAAGACAAATAAATCAACTTCAATTACATTTGTTGATTCACTTTTATATTATATTAGTTTTATTTATTCAAGTAATCATATTATTTGACATTTACCTTGTTATTAAATTTGTGTCCATGCCCTGTTACATATCTTATTAACTAGCATAACTGTCATACATGATTTGATTACACTGTTACATAGGATTTCTATAATTCATTCCTTATATTTTATAAAGTATATATCTATATATTATTATTCAGCCTATATAAATATACAATGAAACTAAAGATTCATTAAAGATAAAATTATTCTCAATGAATGAAGACATTAATAGGTGAATTCTATTGTAAAAAAAAGAAAAGAAATTTAAAATTTTACTAGGTAAAGATATAAATGACAATCACATAATCACTGACCTGGTAACTTCACAATTTAATCACGTTTTGAGTAAACATCTGGACTCTAGAAAAAAATTCAAATATCTTAACTGAAATATTTTGCAACAAATAAACAAGAAAATGCCAAATAGGTCAATTTTTTTAATTGTTAAACACGTGAAGTGTGAATTAATAATTTCTTTATTCCAATTAAAACAAACCCAAAATTTATTAATGACCAATTAAGGATAAAAAGTGTCATAAATAAACTTGGAATACTAATAACATTTAAAAGAGGTAATGGGAATAAGTAATCGATGTTAATATAGAATGAGAGGTGATGTGGCACAGATGTCAAAATTGTCGTCATGTGATTTTCGAATTAGTAATTTGAAAATTTTTTTGTAATTCGAGTGAATATTTGAGGAGTGATAATTTATTGCCAACCAAAAAGATATATGTCACATGTAAACTAAATACATTTGGTGGTATTTATTTTATCTGTGGACTTGAGTTAGAAATTGAGAACGACTGTGTCTCAAAAGATAACAATTTGTCTTCTATTATTTGATATGGAGGGTAACATGATCAAGGCAGATATCCTCATTTTACATTGAAATAAAATCTTTTCTAAACTATACAAGAGACGTATGGTCTTGTAAGGTAGTAGGGTATAAAGGTTCAATTTTAGTGGATTTATGTTTCCCAAAATTCTGTCAGTACGCAAGTAGCATGCTTGTATTTTTTTAAACAATAAGGATGAAACGAACTTATTAGGCAACAAAAAAACATACGGCCATAAAAAACTAGAGTATGTTTACCTATAAAACAGTTGTTTTTTAAGACTAGAAGTTACAAAAAACATCGAAGTACGTTGTCTAAAAAATTTTTAGAGAAATACATTTTGTGTGAATCTATTAGTCTAAGTGTTGTATTGGAACTACTTTTATCTTATGTACAAACCATCAAGTTCTAGATTGCATTTAAAGCATCACCTTTCTGTTGAACAAGGAACAAAAACGTAATCATGGAAAGCTATACTGCTATATATTAAGCCATCTGTTTATGTAAACTTAGCTTTCAAACTTATCAATAGTATACTATGCAATCTACCTTGTTTTTTTAAGCTTTCAGCTTTTACATTCACTCAAAGTAGTAAAATAAAGATAATCTATTTGATAGTAACCGTTAATAACAATTATTATACTTAATAAATTATCATTGTGTGAAAAACATGTGTCATCGATCTATAGATGAAAATACTATTAGCAATTTTAGTATTGCTTAAAAGTAGTATATTCTCAAATTTTCAACGTTACTAAGTTTATATTCATGTTGATAGCAAAGTTAATTAGTAATTGTATCATGATATCGATTGACAAAAAACATAAAGAAAGATGTACAAAAGTTTTTAAACAGTTAAGGTACTCCGATAATAATAAACGATTGTTTAAATTAGAAAGAGCTTCCAATTATACAAATGGTTTGTTTTCTACATATTAGGACATTGAAATAAGGAGAAATTTATCGTCCGCTTAAACGCGGCTTTCCGTAAAATCATTTGTAAAGTCTATATATGCGTTTGTTAACTTTTCTGCTTGTTCCACAATAACTTATTGTCACAACGCCTTATTTTTCATGGGAAACAATCAAATGATTAGTTTACTAAACTACTGTTTTTGGTAGTTTTGGAATCTCTTAGTTTAATGATTTACTTACGAACTTAGTTAATTTTGTGGACAAAATTAGAGGTTTGTTGAAATATAAAAATTAATACGTATTAAGCAATTTAGTAGTTGAATTCATGAGTCAAATAAAGCTAGACTACCACTGCAAAACCTGGAAACACTTGCTGGCCGTCTCGTCCTAGTATGGGACTCCTCAACAGTGCGCACTCACGATCGTGAGATTCGAACCCAGGACCTGTCAGTCTTGCATGCGAACGCTTAAAATCTAGACCACTGGTCTAGCTTAAATTGACTCATGAATTCAACTATTAAATTACTATAGTATTCACAAAACCTCTCTTTGAAAATAATAAGCACTTAAATCGTAATCCTCAGTCTACATATTGTCACATTTAATCAGACTCCTAGAATTCTAGATTAGCTATCATATGATTTGTGCTAAATCAAGTTTTAAATTTGCTTTTCTCATTGAAGATTAATTTTTTTTCATTTTCACACTATCTGGCTCTCTTTATTTATAAAAGACAGAATAGAAAATTAATCTGATCGGTATTACTTTTCGTGATAAAATTTGTTTTGTCAACATGAAGTTTATTGAACTTTCATCATCATAATAAAAAAAATCAGCTAATTTTCTTGTTAATCAAAATGTTTTCACAGTGATGATAACTTGTATTGTAGTGAACAAGAACACAAGTGGGAACAGTCGAATGTGTTTAAATACAAGATTACAGAATATCATAGTAAAACCTAAGAACCATACAGTAAACTCTTCATATGAAAAATGTCAATCAATCGTTTCAAGCTTGACTGTTTCTTCTGAAAATTGTGAATTGATCGTGTCAGACTTCATTGTTCTTTCGTCTTCACATCAACCAATCTCTGTTCTCACTCTCTTTCCTTCGATCTTCTTAACTTTCTGCCGCCAGACACTTCACTTTCGATTGATGATGCATACTACTTATATCTATCGAAATCAGTAGCACACACCACAGTATTAGATTATCCCTGAAATCATGGTTACATAATATTGAATAAATCACAATACCACAATATTGTACAGATAGTATAAATGATATAATGATTGATTACTCTGTAAAACAAATAGTTTAAGATTCATTTGATGCATCGTTTCAAATTCTTGTCCAACCTATACGTAGTATATGCTAAGCTTATTCAGTTGACAGCTCGTCACACTGACATTAAAATGTGACATTTTACAGTTTGTAAGTTATGATAGGTATTTGAAATTTTTTATTACAACAGGGGAATCAATTTGGAAAAAAACTATGTAATCTGGAATGTTTTATGTTGATTTTGTCAACCTAACACAACTGAATTCTGTCAAATGATTTTTAAAAATAGAATTCCTATTGCATTCCCCGTTACCAGTTATCGTTTTCTGAGTTTTTTTCCGAAATTAATAGACATGACAATTATTTTGATTCTTTATATCGCCACACCCCCTTTAACATTTTATTCATCGATCGATATATTGATGTGTAATATTTAAAGCAAAAAAAAATTATTTGTAAAAAACACCAAAGTTCTAACGAGAAAGTTTAGATTAGAAAGTAAGATTAAAATTGAATTATTTCAGATTCAACAGGAATGATCACAAAAACTTATGGCCTAAATGTATGATTTCACTAGTGTTACCTTTCCTAAGCTATACGGTTTAATTTTGACATTTTTAATGTCATTCTGAAACATATCACGACAATAAGAATAAACCGTTAGAAGTCTTATTACTACACTTCTATTAAATTACTAAACTATCCTTCTATTTCACTTGGTATTGTTTCGCTTGTATCTTTCCATTGAGTTTTTAAGACTGCAATTGATCAGTCTGTTATCGGCATAGGCGCATACTGTGCGTATGCCTCGATATTGCCTTAATTCACAAGCTTTTATAAGCAAAGACGATGGATTGTAGTCTTAAAAACTCAATGGGAAAATACAAGCAAAACAATACCAAGTGAATTTAAATTCACCCTGTTGCACAAGCAAGTGGCTATCAGTACTCAGTAGCTGAGTGGATAACGCGTTGGCGTCTGAAGCGATTGGTACTGGGTTCGAGTCCCGGAGCGAACATCATTTCTGAGATGCAGGTACATCCAACTGACGAGTCCGAAATAGGACGAAACGCGCGTCAAACTGGATTCCACTAATAGCTACTATCCATTTTTGCTGATATTCTTCTATTTATTCGATATTATTTATAGTTAGGCCTCTAAAAGTCCATTATATTAATTACAGCTTAATATTAATAAACTTTAGAAAAAAGTAATATTAATCGACCAGTCTTGACATTTTCTTGTTTTTTCTTAGAATTCTCTTATTTTTTGATCAATTCTATGGATTTAAAAGCCCTTACTTATTTGTCAGGACAAAAACGTAATATACTGAACTACTCAGACATTCGCCAAACTATGCTCACAGGTGCGCCAATAGTTTACATTCGTTTCATCAGATGATTGAGCTGAATCATAACTGACTTTGCACACCTGTGATCATGGTTTGGCGAATGTCTGAGTGGTTCAGTGTATTACGTTTTTGTCCTGACAAATAAGTAAGGGCTTTTAGAGGCGAGACTTTAATTTATGGACGAACCAGTCAGAAGTGTTTTAGGGATTTCAAGGTTACAGCACCAACTTCAGTGCTTAATGCTAACGTACGATCGGTTCACAAGGGATTTTGTACAAAACGTGATAATAGAGCGGCTATAACAAATAAAACGGCGAGAATATTATTTGTGGACGAATCAATCAGGTATAAGATAACAGATCTCGGATTTTAACGCGAAAAACGTTCATCCATTTGGCTAAATAAATTTCTGGCATTATAGCTGATGCCAGTTCGTGATTAAAACCCTATATATAATTCCTAACTAAGGTAAATTATGACAATTCTCGCGAACTGGATAATAAAAGCACCAGTAACACTGGTTGCAGCCAAGTACTACAATATATACGGATGATTGGAGAGCGTACAGACTCCTACAAAGACTTGGTTATGTGCATCGTGTCGTTATCCACAAGTGGCATTTTGTGTACTCAACAACCGGAGTGCACAAAAACAATATTGAAGCTATGTGGTCGAGGCTGAAAGAGTTTTTGAGACTTTATCGTGACTCCAGAGGCCGACTATTCTGTAGCCATATGGATGATTTTCTCTAATACATGCATTACGATCTTAGAACCTCTGAACTTCTTTCTAACTTTGACAAGCTTTTGAACCACATGTAAGATGTGTATCCACTTCATTTGTTTGGTTTTGTATAATATATTTTTACTCTAAACTGACTGTTTAGTGATTGTCTAATATTTCCCAAGGTTACTTAAGATTCATTCAAAGGGTCGTCCATAAATTATAGTCTCGCCAAAATGTTTAATTTTCCGGAGATAGATTTATATTTATGAATAAGTTGTGCATACATTCTCGATTTGATTCAATCAACAGAAGCTTACTTCTTATTATCGATTTTTTCTCACTCAACTAGCCTGTTGAATTCGCATATAGAAAACGTATGAATCAGTAACAGACTAACAGAATAAAATGATAAAACTTCACTCATCTTTTCTAATTTTGTTTATTAATAAAATGTTGACTAATATCTTTAACTTTATCTAACTGTAAATTTTACATGTGAGGGATAATTTTGACTTTATTCACGCACATTTTCCAATTTTATCCTTTTAATATTTTATATCTTATTAAACAAACATAATTCTATTCTTAAGTAGAATTCTAAAAGACCAGACATACTAATTTCAAACAATATACTTTGCAGAAACCATAATAAGTAAAAAATATTGAAATTACTTAACGATTTCATATCAACAGTTGAGATCATCAGTCAATTGAAGCTAGACCACCATGGAAAACCTGGAAGCACTGGACGGCCGTTCCGTCCTAATATGGGACTCTTCAGCAGTGCTCATCCACGAACTCGCCCCCCGTGGGATTCAAACCCAGGACCCATCAGTCTCGGGCCAGATGCTTAACCAACCACAATCTCCACAAACCCCCTTCTGATACTAATTTCATATCAGTTTATATTTAACAGAAAGACAGAAACTGATGAAGTACAGAAAATATATATCATACTGTGTGTGATGATGTAACTAGCTGAAATCATTCATATCAAAATGTTTATTAATATTACAAATTCTATGTCATTGTATTGTATTTACCTTACAAACTTATCGTTCATTGTAGCTATATTTATCAAGTGTATTATATGCATGTAAATGAAGACAAAATTTATGAATAAACTAAGGCGTGGGATAACGCAAAGAACTTTATGATTAATTATTTTGCTAATCTGTCGAGATATATTAGCCGAAATGATTTTTTATAGGCTTGAACGTATATCAGTAATAACGTTTTAAGATGGAGATTTATAGCGAAATCTACCCGTTTAATAAATGTATATTTTACAAAAAAATTTCGTTTAAATATTTACGTGATGTCATCAGCACAAACTTTTCAAAACAAAAGATAGTATTTTGGCAGCTTATTCAATTAATTTTCTTTCCTGTGACCTCTATACATATTGAACTACTATCGTAGTGACCTTTTAGTTGCTTCACTGACTTACAGACCAATATATAAAATATGTACCAATATAATGCGATGAGAACTATCGCTATGCCTGAATTTCAATATAATGCGATCCTAGCTTTTATCCATAGTTTTTCACATTCAAGTGAGGAAACTACGTCATAGTTCATCATCTAAATGCACAGTCATACTCTATATATTTCACGTAAATTATCATACCGTTCAGTGATTGATTGACATATTCAACGAAAGTCAGTTTGAGAAATTACACGCTTTTCATTCAATAATATCAGGAATTTACTACTACGCTCATAACCTGGCTGAGATTACAGATCAGGATTCCCGGTCTAGTGGAATCTGTTTCGAGACTAATGAAGAAAACGTACCTGACTAATATCTAAATAACACATTTATGCAGATTTTCTTTAGATCCGAGGATTCTTTTCACCACTATCTGACAAATGTCTATTGTGTTAAGCTTAGATAGTTTATATCCTAAATATGAGATTCCTATCAAAACATTATTTTGAAATATTCTAATTTATCTTAGCAATATTCAATAACTAACTTAGTCTGAGAATTTTTAGAAAAATTTTCACACATAACTATACCCTTTTGATAATGAATCTGGAAACAAAGTGAAATCAGAATTAATTACAACAGTTCTGATATCCAAAAAATATTGTGAAACGTATCTAAATTTATGTTTAAATACAGTTTTGTGACCCATTGATTTGATTCTAGTTTGATCGTAAGATGGGGGATGATGTTAAGGAAATATACATCCCGGCTACTCTCGTATACTATTATCGACTTCGTTCGCGTCAGAGAATAACAATGAAATACATCGAATGATAGAATGAACTTGGATACATATATTTTCTAACCTCGTTTATCCAGACAAATAACCATAGAAGGGAAGCGAAGAAGCAGACCAGAGAAGGCAAATGTGCCAACTCATTTTGATGAAGCGTGACTAAATATTTATAACCAGAAAGAAATAAGCTAAAGACATGTGATGAATATTGTAAGCGATACACACACACGCTCATATGGAAATAACCAAGGTTAGTAAGTGAATAATTGACTAAATCAGAACGTGACTCAGTATGAATAAATAAACTAGTCTGTTTGGAAGCGAGGATAACCCGTGCAAGTTTGACGTAGTTATGGATACTACAACTGTAAATTATATTAAAATATGTAAACAATAATTCAAACCGATTATTGCATCAAATGTGAAGCTAAATAGGTCGTCCTCAGGACTTTAATTCCATCTTGCACTGCTATGTTACCTGAAGTTCATGAATTCGTGTTCTATAGAAATTTCATCGAAAGTCGGAGTAAATGTGTACTGTTTCTTGGTTTGCAGTAGTTCTACATACGATGTCATTCTATAATACACAAGTAAACTAGAACCATTAAGAATAATGCAACTCTGCCAAAAGTACACAGTTAATCAAGTTTACAGCTTGCTAAATGATATTAAATAGCAAGTTGAACAAACATAAGCCCATTTTCATAGTCACAGTAAAGATTCACATATACACAAAATACAGTATCGATCTACCCCGAACTGTTTACGTGTGAAAAAAGAACGTCCTGTTTTAAAAAGGGTTATTAAATTTAGGCTCTTTATTTAGTTGGTAACTTTACACCTTACTGGATTACATTTATTCGTATTTCTGAATAAACAGTGCTGAGATACAGCTTCTGGTTGGCGAACCATCCACTTATTATTCAGTATAAAACTCAAAAGTACTGGAACTAGATCTACTCTGATGGTTAGGTAACAACATGTATTGAATATCTGTAAATGTTCAGTAAACGTACACATCTCAGTACGATAAAAATCATTTGGGTCCTGAATGGCCCAATATTGCCTCCTCTGACTATACTAGTGAATGACACCGGCTTGAATCCCACGGAAAAAATCCGTAAGATCACAACTGCAGATGTGATTTAGTAATGGGTGCCAAAAATTATGTCTATCAGATTTCATTATTTCACATCAAACAAATAGCATTAAGTAAGCTAATAGGCAAAATCTTGTTTGATCATTAGAATTTGATAACATTTTAGGAAACAAATAAAACAGTAGTGATTGTTGAAAAGACTTTAGTATCGCTCGTTGTCATCGGTAGTACTTGTGTTGTCATAGACAGATTTGAACCATGTTAGTTACAGATTATTCCTGAAATTAGTAAGCACAACAATCTCATTGGATGACGGTCCTCCAATATCATGAGTTGAATGAAGTTATAAATGTAAGCCAATAAATGTTAATATAGTGATTTGAATGTTGTGTTCAATACCTGATGTTTTCATAGTTACACACTGATAAGGAGTTTCACATTAGAACAAAACAGTTGTCTAAGTTTTTTGGTTTTGAATGATTGTTTAACTAAAGACAGTTCTGTCATGTCCCGATAAGTATAATGAATGGTAACTTTTAGGATCCATTTATGGACCAATACTATGAGTATATTTTTATCGTATAATTGTTAAATAACTAAACTATTCATATTCATGTCCCACTTATTATGAGCTTTATTTTGACCTATGTACTATTATTATACAATTTACCATTCTTGAATTACCAGCTGTCAATTAATTACTACCTCCCACATTCACATTTGGCTAATTGCTGTACAAATGTTATTTCCCATTTTATGGTACGATGTGGTCTGTCTGGTTTGTATATAAACCCCATGTGTTTGAAATGCATGATTCATATCACAGAAGCTGATATTGGTGTTCTGGACTTAACAGGCAGGGCTAGATAGAAAGCAGGACCGATAAGTACTCTAGACTGCTCGTACTTGTTTTATGCGCCATTGGTCCGGTCGATAATTCACTGTTCTCTAATTCGCAGTATCGTTACGTTATGCATTAACAGGGCACACAGGTTACAAGTTATAACAAGTTTGTGATGTAAAACTTTAAAATATTACTAAATGATCAACTAGAATTCAACTTTCTTTTCCTTATTTTTCTTTGAATAACTAAAAATCTAATTATATGAAATACTGTAGTAAAATAAACTTTTTCATAGTTATATAATCAGAAAGAAAACCAGACACTTCTCATATATTCGACCAAATTAAATATCGTTTCAATAGCCAAATGGTTTTTAATTAGTAACGACAACAACAACAACAACAAAAGTTATTTATGCTTGAGTTGAAAAATCCTATATACCAACGAATATTTTTCTAGAAGCATTTTAAAATGGCTTGGCGAAGAAAAAATACATACTTTTAAGTTAACCTCTATTTAATTTCTATTCTTAACTTATTTTGTTCAACTTCAGAAATAATAGAAGAATTAATGGGTGATGACTGTCAGTAAATTCCAGTACTCATGTTTCGTCCTATTTGTGACTCATCAGCTGGATAACTATAATCTTAGTTGACAGTATATTGACTGAAATAAGCAAATTCAATTCATGTTTTTTTCCTTTTTTATTAGTTACAAAACTAAATAACAAACAAAAACTATCATTTAAACGATCATTTGTGATATACAGAATAAGAATTTTAAACATTAAAGGAAAAAAACAAATTAAATTCCAAATGAAACTTACATAGAACAGTGACAAACAATGTGGAATACATATAACTTATTTAAACAAACTTATTCAAGTCAAAACTGCATAATAAACACCTTACAAATCACTGGAAACTCAAATACTATAATGATAAACTACGTATTTGCTATAAACTTAAGTTGTGTTTAGATTATTAGTTTGAATAGATAACTGAAAGACCTGAAAAGAATTTATTAAAAAGTACATACTTCATTCATATATCGATAATTCAATGAGATCGTACTAATGATAAGGTTAAATAATTTGTTTTTTAAAAAAGGAAAGAAATACTTATCAATGTTTATGATCATTGTCAGTATTGTCATTTCTCTTGGGATGATAATTTTGGATGTTTTTCATTACTTTCTATCTTTAAATACATAGATTATTGATATTTCAAGATACAAATAAATGAACCATTTTAAAAACAAAAGTATAAAATGCAACTAAGAATGTTATTTAATGATGATAATGTGTTGAATTATACAAAGAATGTTAAAAATTACACATAGCAACTAGCATGAATGTTCAGTAATCAAAGTTGTCGATCTAAACATCAAAGTAAGAGAGAATCTAAGTTATTTTAAAAAAACAGAGGAGTGGGCAAAATGTAAACTATGATAGAATGTTGAAATTAAAAATACACTTACATGAAATCAATGAAAATAAAAAACATGGAATAATATTTAATCGAAGATTCAAAATAAAATCAGTGAATGTAACTGTTCTAGTGGTTGGCACTATTCAATTATTTTGAAAGATAGTCAATAATTATTCAAGGTTAAAGTATTTAACAAGCATTTCGGGTTATACCAACAGTTACTAGCTTCATGGAATGACATAAATCACTAAATTTATTTGAAATGGAACTACATTTCAAGGAAATTTGGTAAAATTTATGATTGTCAGCTATTGTTTTTACATAGGCTCTTGATAAATAATCAGACAAATAATATTAAAAATCAAGTTGTATCATTCAATGTACGTTTATGGTTTAGACCAATACAATCTGCCTTCCTATTGTAAAATTGAGACTTGTAGTGTATTTTATCTTTCACAGTAAACTGGTGTTTCTATATACTTTGTTAGAAATTTTTTGTTTGATGAGATTCATTTTATCATTCACCACAGATGATAGATATGTATCTGCAATGACATATTGTCTCATTTGTTGAATGTTTTTGGTAATACTTTTTGGAGATGACACATAAATATATGGATATCTCGTTGAAATCACTAGCCAATCTAAGTTAGATCATCATCGAAAACCTAGAAGCAGTGCATTGCCACTTTTTTTCTAGCACGACAATCCTCAGCAATGCATATTCACGACCCCACACGCGACAATCAAACTCTGAATCTGCGATCTCGAGGCGAGACAGCAGTGCAGTACTTCCAGATTTTAAACGGTGATCTAGCTTAGATCAGTTGATGATTTCAATAATAAATCAACAACCTGCACGACCCTATACTGACATATTCATATCTGTTGGTTGAGAGTATAATTTGTAATCAGATAATCACTTTTATAATCAGTGATGGCCGAAATCAAGTTTATGGCTTGGTCGACCGAACCATCCAGCTCAGAGAACAAAACTCCACCAAAATCATCCACCTGAGCTACAAATCTTCCCCACCATCTTATACCGAATTCAATTACATATTTACTATAATATAAAGTACTTGCTTATGAGTGACATTCTTTAATGAATTAATAATTTATCTATCAAATTTCTTAGCCTGTCAAACAATGTAAAATATCTTAGTATCAACTTGTTTCATTAAAATAATAGTATGTTAATGATAACCATCAACTAAGGATTAATTCATTTACATGTAATAAAGATGTTTCTAAAACTTACCAAAATTTACAATTAGCAACATTTGCAGAAGCCAGTGCCATCATGCCTTTTCTACTAGCTTGTGTGTATAGGACATAGGAGCGGTTGGCTACTATTTTCTTTAGTAGTGTTAAATGCGCAACCTCATACTGTAAAAAAACATAATTCTCATTAACATTTTCCTCTCCAACTGAAGTGAAACTGGTAAAATTACTATGTCACATCATAAAAATTATGTGTATCAAAACATCTGATCACGAGCTCACATTTTATGCAAAGATAATCAAGGTACCTATATATAAAATGGTTAGACAGTGCCTTTCATTTAGAACTTAAGCAATCATCTGTTCAATGTAAAATAGGTGAATTGATTTAAAAACCTGCTCGCAAAAGGCTATTAGTTTGAATCAGTGAATCAAGGGACAATATTATATTTTACACGCATCAGCAGATGTTTAGTACAAACATATTCAGTCTTAAATACTGACATGTCTAGAGTCATGGAAAAAAGCATAAGCTATATTAACTAGCAACAACATTAACAGTATCGGATGGAAAAAACATTAATATATTATATTCATTATGTTATATAAGAATTAAGGAAATACAGCGTCAACCGACAAATAACTTATACAAAACGTTTAACCGACTTAGAGAAACCAAAAAATCTTATTGAGCATGTTACCAAGTAACAGTTAAAGCACGCATTTGTCTTTTGTGAATCAGGAATTATGACAGTTCAAAATTCACTTCGCTATTTTAGTAATAAACGTATGCCACTAGAGTAAATGTTTATAAATATCGTATGCAATTTGTAAAACTGTAGCCTATTATACTTAAAAATTTCATACGCCTAGTTTATTGACGATAGATTATATGCTATTCAAATGCTGAAACTTATTTTTCCTATGCAATCGTACATATCTATAACCAGTCAGATTGTTGAATTGTAAAACCATTAATTCTCAACCATTCTAACAACTTACATTAATTAAATTTAACAAAAGTCATTTCTAGTTTCTGACAACAAATTATGTAAAATAGTCCTAAAGAATATGTTCCTAAGTTTTGTTACTTACAACACTTTCCTAAGTGTATACTTAGATAATGTATGGAACTGTTTATCAGTGACCTTTTTTATTCATAGTCTCATTTTGTATAGTCATTTTTCAATTAGGTATATCTAGTTACTCCTTATGGATTGACTGCTGTTCGTGAGTAAAAAAATGTTAGGTCGCTTCTCTACCTATAATACATTCATCATAACAAATCGAGATATGAAGTTTATAAAAATTATATTTCAACATTATTTCCAATATATAGTACTCGAAAGTTCAAAGAAGTCTATTAAAAAAGTTGTTTGCATTCCAAAGAATGATATTAATTAATTCATATTGTTATATGATAACAATCTTCCTTAAAACATTGATAAATTTTAAATTCACTTCATATTGTTTACTTGAATCCTCTCATTGATGTTTAGGACTTCAATTGATCAGTCTCTTAAGGCCTTAATCCATAAGCATTATAAGCAAAGATGGATAGTGGCTGACAGTGAAATCCAGGACGCGCGTTTCGTCCTATTTATGACTCGTCAGCTGAATGTACCCGCATCCCAGAATTGGTGTCCACTATGGGACTCGAACCCAGTGTCTTTCGCTTGAAACGTCATTGCGCTAACCACTCACCTAATGAGTCCTGATAGTCAGTTGCTTGTGCAATGAGGTGAAGTTTAAATTCACTTGGTATTGTTTACTTGAATCTTCCAATTGATCAGTCACTTATTGGAATATGTACATCCTGTGCGTATTGCCTCGATATTGTCTTAATTCACAAGCATTATAAGCAAAAAAACAGATAAATGCGAGTAATTAAAAATTTGAATCATTTTTATGTAAATTGACAAGATGATAATCAGTCATAGGAATTATAAATATCCAATGAAGTTGAACAACAATCTAGGTCATGACAAATCAAGTCATGTAAAAAAATTAGTGTTTTTTATAAATGGAGTTATTTCAAGCAAACCGAAAGAACTTTTCTATAATGTTCTCAACAAACGTAATATTTGTAATTTTAAAATAGAATAAAATCTCCGAAGTCATTTGAGCATAAGAATGAAATAATCATTTCCCTTTAAAAAAAGTTGAAATAAAGTCAGATCCAAAGAAGTGAACATTTTAAGTGGATTTATCTGTAAACAGTACCTTTAGTGGACATATAACTTCTCGGTAAATAGAGGAACAACGTATGTGATTAGAGAATATTTTTTAGTTAACTAGTGATGGAAACTCATTATTCTGATTACAGAAATTCCACCGCTCTTTATTGAAACCACTCTCTTGTTTCGTTAACTATTTTCGAATATCGAGATCAGTTAACAGTGGGTGATAAATACTATTTTCTTATTATAATTTCTCCTTGAGTGATGGTTCGTGAATGTAAAGTAAAAATTCAAAATATAAACTTGCTAACGAGTATATTCTTTTGGACTATTTATTAAGGCAGTGGATATCGACATCAGGCATCTCACGTGAGTTCGTTTGTAACTCAAAATGTCGTGCAAATATTAATATCGTCAATGTCTATACATCGGGAAGAATTAGTCAAATTGTCTGTCTGAATCTGCATTTACATTTTAGTCGTCAAAGATTCATATCTTTTACTGTGTATATAAATATGTATTAAGTAACGTAGATACATGAAAAATATGAAGGCTTTGATCCAAAATCTTCCGAAAAATTGATTTTTCACTATTTTAACAACATGACTTTGAACAAAGTGTTTTCGCCAACCAGATTACTACGACTAACTTATCTCAAACCTTACTACTATGATTACTTCTGAACGTTTGATTTCACTATTGAAAAAAGTTACTTAACATTTTTACTAATACTTTGATCACAAAAGAAAATGCTTCGAATTTCAGCAGGATTGTTGGTTTATTTGACGTTTGGTACTATAGAAACAATCAATATGATGATGTTTTTTGTCACCTCGAAAATATCAATTTTTTATCCGTCATCTAATTTTCTTCAGAAAAAAAAACAAACAAACAAAATTGAAAACGCACAAACAACTTGTATTTTCGTACAAAATTAAAAAAGGTATTTACAAACGATGGAAAATTATTTGTATATGTTTATCATTTATTCTGTTTCTGTAGCTTGAAGGACATAAATAAATCACAGGACAAAGATAAACGATGGTAATTAACTGCGCTTGAAAAGCCAACACGAATAACGATTGTGATTTATAAAGCATTGTAAATAGTTGCAGCATTTAGTTGCTATTCTCCATTTGATCTAGTTCGATAACATAAATATTTCTCAAATAACCATTGTATTTTTGTACATTATCAACTGGAAACAATTTGTTTGGTATATGCACAACTACTCCAATTACATTGTCTAATTGACAATTTACTAACTTTTGTGCATTAAGGCCCGATTCCTGAAGAGAAAGGAAGTTTTGTATAAAGATTTTGAGAGAGTTTCAATAGACTACTTAATTGAAAATTTTTTAAAAAATTGCCTTTATTACAAACAAATTAAAAATTAAGCTGAAGATAATTACTAGCATGGTACTATACAATTTAACACCACATACTCTTATCTGAGTATCTGTTAGTTTTTTTTATATTAGATAATATAAAGACATTCTTTTTAATGAACAGAAAGTACAGGTCGATTTGTCAGACCATTACTAGTGCTAATTGATAAGGTCATATATAATCATTAGATTACGTAAGAAGCATCTATTTAGGCACTTGGAAAGACTTCTATCAATAAAAATCATTGTGCCACAATATTACAGAAGATAGTGATGAACAGTAAGCCAACAAGTAAGTCCTACAGATGTAATTTTAAAAAATTTCGAATAATATGTGAATTTACTATGGAAGTACTACAGCACTAGAGTTTACAACATAAAAACTCATATAACTCTAATTTATAAGAAGCCAGTAGTATGATTCTATTCCTCATGGTACCATCAATAGTATTGCTTATGGCTGAAACATAATTATTATTTCTGTAAAATCTTCTATAATCTTAAAAGAAACATCCTTCAATAATAATATTACAAAGGGAAATGTAGAGACCTTCATAAGGTATCCCACTCAGTTATAAATTGTAAGATTTGACTAATACTAAACAAGGAGAAAAGATTGAATTCAATAATGTTTGGAATTTGGTTAAATCGAAGATAATTCTAATCAACAACTGAAATCCGTCAAACAAACATGACGAAAAATTACTTTGTTCAACTTTAAAAGATTAGTACTAAGTATTTGTGAACTTATGGTAACCAAAAATATTCAGTGAAACAATAAATTTGGAATTTTATATTGAATTTATTACTCTGATAACAACAATTAGTGGTTAAAGAGAAACATTTCTTCGACACAAAGATTACATCACAACTGAATTAATTTCCTCTCAAATTACTTTAGCGGATTAGAACTTTAAAAGAAACTTCGTAACTTGTAGTTATTTTCCGGAATTCAGACACTATTTTTAAAAAGGATACTATTCAATGATTATTGTTATAAAATGACATCACCTGATGAGAAAAACACATGTTATATATAGAGGAAATTCAATGAACTTGTTTTGTACACTTTGTGCTTTACATTTTAGGATCGACACCTTTATCTCCATCAATATAAATATAAGTTTATTGAATAAAAGCGATTTTATCAACGATAATTTACACAGTAACATAGACCAATATTCAATCTTTAAGAGAAGGTATTCCTGGTTATAAACAGAGTTAACACCAAGACGAACAGATTTATGAAAGTAGTGAAACAGTTATGATTAAATAAGATGACAACAGTGCATGTGAATCAATGGGCTAAAAGTGATAAGCGATGTAGGTTTTAAACTTTAAGAAAGATATTGTATTTCTTGAGGTTGATGATATATATATATATATATATATATATATATATGGCTGTGTGACAAAGATCTTCAGCAACGCTCGTCGATTACTTAATATTAATTAACTATTTACTATTAGCTGGCATCTTTATGAATTATTAGAAGCAAATAAGAACATATATCGATTGGATACCTTCAACAAATTTGATTGTGTTACATTGAGTAACTTGCAAAGTCGCCAAGAGGCCATCTGAAAGTAAAGTTTAGCATAAAAAGTAAATAAATAAAAGGAGACGATGATGATAATAAGAAATGGAAACATAAGATGAAAACTTCACACAATCAAACATACAAAATAGCGTAGCAGTAAAAAATCAACACTGATTTACTGTATAATACGAAGTTGTTATAACTTCATAAATTTCATTAGTCAGTCATAAGCAAAGTAGAACTTAGTACATATATTCATCGATTTAAATCGCCATATTATATCAGAACAGTAAGATACAACTATCAAGACAAATTCCAGAGTAGTGGAAATGGTAACAAAATCAATCGTAGTAAAAAAGAGTAGTCATAAGTGTGATTCGATAAGGAAGAGTGAACTTGCAAAAATGAGGATTATATTCATCATTAGAAATGTAATTTTGAAACTCTTAATTTGAGGGGGAAAACAAAAAGTGAGTGCATATGAGCTACGATGATTGATTCCGAGCCATTTCATCCAATGCATTCAACCACTGATTAACGGTAAAGGTGTGAACCTTAATCCAGTAAATTTGTACCTGCCAACACGGCTCAATACAACGATACGACTTGAAAAAAATGCCTAATAAATTCAAAGGAATAATGTATTATATCTATAATTTTTAAGTCAATGACTGTCTTAAAACGTACAAATACCTATATATATATATATATATATATATATATATATATATATATATATATATATATATATATATATATATATATATATATATAATTACGAGATGAAACAGGTACCTGTCAATGAATATAGGTAATATTACTATGCATTCCAATTTTTCAGTATTGTTACTACAACTACTAATTGTACCACCAATACTACTACAGCATCAATAAAGATATTATTAGTAACTTAGGAAACTACTCATTTCTCACAAATAAAATATAGACCGATTTCCGTGTTACTTTTAGTTCTTTCATAAATAAACAAAAATGAGGAGGAAAATAAGATAAAGGAAACCATCAGTATTATCGTAAATTTGACAGTTCTACAGACAGATGATAATTATAAGAATGAAAGAGAGCCATTTAAGTTCATAAAACCTAATTTTATGTTTGGATGCCGACTACTTTTGTATCTTGTAAAATAACGAATTAACATAGAGAAAAGATCATTTCAGGAAATCTGTAAATGTCGACTCCATTAATTTAATTAATTATTCAGATCATATACAAAATAAAACTATGCAGAGAATAACCATGAAGTGAATAAAGTATTCAACATTTAGTTACTAGATCTCAAGTTTTAATCTATTTTGTTTTGAGTAATTGGACAGTTAGCACATTTTAGCTAAAAGTCAACTACATAACTATATATTTAGTTACAGGTCTTTTTTAAATGACATTCGTGTTTCAACATTTATTAATTTTACTTATTGTTCGAACTGTTATTTATGTACTCGGCTACTATCATTAGCTATTACAATCAACCATCGACCGTATCTTCGGGTTGAGTACATGAGTCTGTACTTAGTTACAGTATTACACTAAAAATAAGCAAAAAACAACTAATGATTACTTACATTTAGTGTCAATTCTACTGATGATTTATGTCTTTTCAATTTATTAACAATGGTTTGATCGTTGTCAAAATTGATTAAAACTCGTACTTCTGTTTCCAATCGTTGAAGAGGATTTGATAAGAGCGCTAAACATCGGACACATTTCAAGTTTTCTTGTTTAGAAAAATATTTGATTTTATTAGCAACACCAGAATATATTTCAAAATCCGCGCATGCACAATAAGGACAAATAGGCCAAACATGTGATCGACTTGTGTCTACATGGATCAATGTACCTGCATGATTTATCAACATATTATAATGATAATGAAAATATGATAATAAAAATTGGAAGAAATTCACGTGGGAGGTATTTAAACTTTAAGATAAGAAGTCTTCATGAATATTAAATGATAATTATTAATCGGCGTTGACTTTTGTTCTAATCGATAACAGATATGTATAGAGAATGAAAAAGGGCAGACTAAAACAGTATCAAAACTGTTAAGTTCTGACTGAGAAAACAACTATTATCATTACTATTATAACAAACTACTGTAACCATAATATTAAAATTGAATTGTCGATTAGTAGCTTAAGAATATACAAGCAAATGGTAATTCTTTAAAAAAATAGAAGAATAAGAAAGTATCGATTAGAAAACACGCTGTAGTTTAGTACAATTTATTATAAGGCAAATAGACTGGTATGTTCATTTAAACGAAAGTATAGAAAGATGGTATTATAACATCCATAAACATTGGAACGATTTTACTCTAAACTGTATCGACTATCAGGATATTGGTAATTTCTTTTTAATAATGTACAAAATTTAATTTTCAAGAATTAGTATGCCTATATACCTAAGAACATGAATAAAGATAAAGAATCTTAGTTAGTGAAGCATATAACTAAATAAGACATAGTGTAAGAACCCTAACAGCCCGAAGATGAGATTTAACGTATGATTTTAGAAGATCTCATAAACCATATTCCGCAAGGTTGAATATTGAAGTCTACCTATATATGGGGTAGAGAAATGGGAGGAAACTTGGTGAAACTGAATTAAACAATCGAAGAGAAAAGGAAATGGTTAATAAAAATAAGAATGATGTTGGAAGTGTGTATGTAAAGTGAATGAGATTTTCTCAAATTGGTCATGTTTGGAGGTATGGGGAAATTAGAAAAATCGACCACTAATTCCTTGCGTGTATTCACAAGTACATGAAATTTTTAAAAAAAGAACAGGGTTAGGAGCAAAAAAAGGAAACAAAAATATTCCTACCTGAAAAACTAACAATTTGATGAACACGTAACTTATTCACATCTTCAAACGACTGTAATAAAATATGGTTGGAATAAATCTGTTTGGAGAGAGAATTTTTTAAAGCGTACATCGATAAAGAATGTTGAGAGTAATTCTCAGTCTTAAGTAACGTAAAACGATCTAGAAGAATGAAACCTAGATGAAAAAGAGAATAATAAAAATTATCATAGTTTATAAATTAATTAATGAAACTTGACAGAATTTTATAAAATCTGTAACGAATACAATTTTGTCGATTCGAACGAATTTAAGTTCCACAAATAAAAATAAAAATACTAAGATTAGAGTGGTGACTATACCCATTCGAATAAATTGTTTGATCACACTCAATTCTATGAGTAATCACAGAAGGTAAGAATCACATCGACAGTCAGTAAGTATACAATATTTTCAGACTAAAGAGCATCGTAAAGTCAATGTTTTTAAATATAACCTACAAATAATCTGCTAGAAAGTAAGGTAAATATGAAAGCCTTATTCTTCACTCATCTTATTGTCATTTTAGATTTCGAGTTTGTAAATATTTCTTACACTGTATGATTATGGTCACTCGATAAAGTGAATAATAACCATCAGCTTTGTAAAATATAGTAATTCATTTAACTGAACTGATATTTTTGTTGGTATTCTCCCCCATTTTTATCGAGATAAATCCATAGCTATTTCTTCGACGTTGTATCTCGTATTAGTCAACACATTCTAATAAAGTTTATGTGACATACATTTTTTCTGCTACAAAACAGAGAACAAGTTTGTGCTACATGTACTACTACTTCAACAGATAGTTCATTTTTAGGTAACACATGTTATTATTCACTAATCACCTACAGTTACATCAAACGCAATATGTAAAATCACTAACTACTTATTGGTAGATCATGGTAATATCAAAACGCTATACTTGAAATAGATTAATGACTTCTCATGTTACAAAATGTAAATATCATTAGGTGTCATGAATTGGAATTTTATGATTCGATGGAAAAATTTTGAATTTTTACAATAGATAAATAAACGCAATAATACGGTATGGCAAAGCAATGATTGTTTATGAGGCATGATTAATGATTGCAATCCATGAGTGAACTGAGCTCCTAGACAAGAAAGACCACTAGTCAGAAGAATAAACTATTTTCTATCAAACCAAATAGCATACTTATAAACAAAAGATTAACACATACAATAAATAATGCAAGATAGTAGTAGCATGAAGCTGTGAAGAAAAACCTACATTCTATATATAAAGATAATATTGTCTAAAAAAACCGAGACTACTATATACAACTTACTATCAAAAAATAATCCTTGGTCAATGATTACATAAACACCAAATCCAGTAGTAGATAAAAAACTTGATGTTGAAGAAATAGCAAATAATTGTTCATAAATTAACTCTATAGGTGAAGTAACATCGACTAAACAAATACATGGAATAAATGCCGATGTAATAGATTCAGAAATCCATAAGTAAAATATTCGTGTAGATTTTTGTTCATCAGTAAATATATTTAAATGTTTTAAAGAACATTTCAGTTTTCTACTTTCATGATTATACCAATCTAAAATGATATCTTTGACAAGTGAACCTTCTGCTGGCTAATTAAGATAAAATAACAGAATATTATATATATACTACATGTTTTAATTAGAATACAATTGTATCGTTTGTGTAAATAAACATATTGAATAAATATTAGTCATTTCTTATCAGATAATATTGGTCACAAAACCATATCAGTTGAATAAATCATAGGATAGTTTTATTCTTGATATGCAATATTTATATTTAAGATTAAACCTTAAAATAAGTTGATTTTCAATAGTATCCAGCTAATAAGTTTATATATTCCTACTTCACACTATTTGTGATACAAGTAGGTTATAATACATTTTGAATTAGTATTTGTCTGGTATTAAAACATTAAGAATAAAAAAATTCTTTATTCAAGTCCATGTAAGATAGTAGATAATTTTCAATGTGCTTAATAAATTAACTAATAATAACCGCTTTGTATTTATTGAGAAATGTAAAAAATCAACATAATATGTGATAGAATTTCATAATGTTGGTAATATGCAAATTCTCTACAATCAATGATCAAACGTCATTAACTGTAAAAATTTCATTGATACAAATTTTAGTTATTTTTCTCGTAATAATACTTTTCTTTCTTTTCGTCATTACTGTGTATAAAACCTCTGATGTCTTCTAAACAATTTACCCACATTTCAGTGTTAATTTCGTTTTTAAAACAAACAATGTAAACAGATTTATATACAATAGTTTTATGAGAAGGGGTTTAATGGAGATTGTAGTAATTTCAATAGTTGAGATCATGAGTCAACTGAAGACTTAACACAATGGAAAACCTGGAAGAACTGGACGGCCGTTTCGTCTTATTGTGGAACTTCTCAGCAGTGAATATCCACGATCCCCAGTAGAGTTAAACCGGGTCTGTTGTGAGATGGTAACTCACTAAAGACAATGATGGATGCGTTGCTGAATTTCGTGGATTAGTTGAAGTTAGACATTGACACCGTTGGATGCCGGCCGGCTCAGTGATCTAGTGGTTAAGAGCTCGCACGCGAGACTGATAGGTCCTGGGTTCAAATCTCGCGAGGGGGCGGGATCGTGGATGCGCACTGCCGAGGAGTCCCACAATAGGATGAAACGGCCGTCTAGTGCTTCCGAGTTTTTCACGGTGGTTTAGCTTCAATCGATTCATGATATCAACTATTGAAATAGTTTTATGCTTATTAAATAATTTTTTTGTAAATTTAATACTTTTCATAATCAACATTTTAATTATCTTTCAGAATTAGATAAGACTGAATGTGAGAAGTTTCCTATTTTACTGTTTATGAAAGTCATTATATTAATAAATAGTCAAATTTACTTGTGATACATTTTTACAAGTAATTCACAAATATATCGGTATTGATATTTCAAGGGAAAATGAAAAAGTTTGAATTACATTGATGAGCAAAATTTTGAATTTATTTTACGTTGATTTACTGAAAGTTTTATAAATATAATTTCCTTCTTAATGTATTACATTAACTCGGCCCCAAGTACTGAGCAACTACTCGTTCAAAAAAAACATCCTTATAAATTTATTAATACTATTTTTTAAAGGAACTACACTTTAACGGGGGACAGTGTTCAAACCTTATCTTTTTTTCTTGAATTCTATGCATCATTTACGTATTTTATAGGAAAGAAACATCGATCTATGGAAAAAACATCCATAATACTTGTAAGAGTCTATTAGTTTTTTCGTGTTTTCACATTATTGATTGTTAATCAGATTAATAATTAAAAACGAACAGCTAGTTTTTCAGTTGATTCAATTTAAATTGATTATAAAAGATATTACCAAGGCAATAGATTCCAAAACAAAATCCTATAAATATATTCTCAAATGAATACTTGTCAACTAAATGATACAAGTGATTGGCTTGAAGACATAAACGAAATACATATCAAGTTTAAAAAAATAAAGAGCATTAAAAACTCTTTCATTTTTAAAAAGAAGTAAACATAAGTACATTAAAAAGTCTTGTAGCAACCTCCCACATTCACTCATAATTATTCCTAATTGAGGTGGTTTAACGTTCAAATCTCAGTAGTATATTAGATGTGTTATTTAATATCCCATTAATTACTGTACATTAACACAGATTATTTATCGATGTACATTTTTATTGGATACGTGTTAATGTGTATCTGTTTGCTTATTTACTTATTCCATTAAATTTATAGATGTATAAACAGATTTATTCACTAGTACAGTTTACCTGTATGTATGAAATATCACTTTCCCAAAATATTTCTTATCCGACTAATTTATATGGCATTTTTAACTAAACCTACTTACACAATATGATGTCTCAGAAATTAACTCGGAACTTTTAGTCTAGAAATTAAATGAGGATTTAAAATTATCGGAGTTATTTGGGACTAGAGGGAGAGAGTTTTTGATGGAAATGTTGACAAGAAAAATAAAGTGAAAATTCACTAAGAGAAAAGTCTAAATCATAAATTAGTTTTTCTATTTGTAGTCTGTATATTAATTTTTGATTGAGATCATGAACCGATTGATGTTAGACCAGCATTGAAAACCTGGAAGCACTGGACGGCACAGATTATGAGCTATGAGAAACATTTAGTGTGTTGTGAAATCAACGAAATTATTTCGGATCACACTTTAAGACAAAATGTCAGATTTTCAGACGATGTACCTCTGGCCATTAGGTTGTAGTTTCATAAATACGTTTGGATGGTAGTGATACAGCATGATAAATAATTATGTAGTGTTTCTGAAAACAACAGTGGTTTCCATGAGAAAGTTCACTTTTGCTTCAGCCAGCTTTATAGCTGAAAAGCTAGCAAACGAATAATCAAAAGTCAAGTTAAAAGTCCGTATGAAATGATACACACAGGATGCTTCATGTACTAACTTATCATAAACATAAATATGACACATTGGCAATATTAGCAGACTGGTCATCTGAAATAATTTTTTTAACAAATAACAAATAAGGGGAGAAAAGTAAACAAATGAAAATAAGTTTATAAAATCGTACATTTGGAGCTCTCTGGAATTAACGAAAAGAAGAACATAAAAGAAAAACCTACAACGACACATCATATCTATTGTAGGCAACGGAAGATGGTCGCACAGTATCGCGAACTGATTCAAGTTGGATATGTCAACTAATATAAGTTCGCGGTGTGAACTGTAAAAAAAAATTCAACGATCTCCACAAAACCCCAATACTAAAAATAAAAGAATAAGAATATACATACCTCAAGTACTAAGTAACCACTGATCGAACAGCGCGTATAGTTACCCAGATTACTCTATAAAATGAAAAATAAGGGTCCGTTTACATTTACTTTTACAATAAAGTAAATGAACCAGACTTTAGCAAGTTAAAATATATGACATATCTGTAGTAACGTTACATAAAATATGATGAACATGGAAAATTGTTTGATAGTAGTCATTGAAATTCACCTAATCAGCGATTTGTAAGTGAAAACGTCCACATTTATTAGGATGTCGGTATATCTAGTCGGCATGTTTCCAGTCGACTGAAAAACACATACTACATTCCACCACTAACCAATAACAAATGATATGAAAATATGTTCGCCGGGCATGATAGCATTAAATCATCAGTACAAGCAGCCGACTGTCATGTGACCTTAAGGACTTGATTTTTCTTATGGACCAAAAATGTAAAATATATAATCCCTAAATAAGTATACATAGTTTCAAATAGTACGCTACTCGTGAAGTTGGTGTGAATGCCGGTGAAACTAATTTCTACTGAAAGTGACAAAGAGTAGAATAAATTTATGGCTGATAGCCGAATGCATAAATTACTGCATGATGAGGAAAAGGATTACTGTAAAAACTCTGTCACGGAAAAACCTATTTTGCAATACTCCCTGGTTTTCTACTTTTTACAATTGATTGGTCATTGATTAGTGACAATATCATGACTATATAGTCCTTTAGTTGCTGATGGGCTTCTGTAGATCAAGTTGCAATGTGGCCACTAGTCCATTTAGGTAACTTGACATCACCTGGAATATGTTAACGTCTCAACTAGCATGAAACCTAGATTCAGAATCTCCTGTCAACTACTTCCAACCACTTAACATCTTGATATTTAATTTGACCTTTAGCTGATTCTAATTGATAAAAAAGTATCAACTAAGAATACATTTGTTAAGACTGGTATAAAATTGAGAAAAAAAATAATGTTCATAGATAATCACTTACTTTGTATGGAGTTGACAAATTGAAATGAATATAATTTGATTCCACCAAACTGAAATGAGATGCACGAGCATCCCATAACTTTATCGAACAGTTTGAATATTCTATGGACGTATTTTCATTGATAGAAATATGGGGATCAGTTGAACCATGGATGAAATGATTTAACTTTAAAAGGAGTGAAAATCAATAAAAAATTTCAACAGTATATGATTTTAGCATTACAGTTTTATGAGAAATCAATAAGTAGAACAAGACTTTAATATATGCAGCGAAAATAAAGGTAAAAGTGGAGTAGTAGTTAAGTTTGGTTTTACTAACATTTGGTTTTCATAAAGCTGTCAATACAATTATTAAACAATTACAAATGACCTATACAACACAGGATTGCTCTGTGCTAGTGCGTGTTCCTATATAACTGTTTACAGCTAACGTACTAACGAATTTGTACGATGGACTCTTAGCACTGATATTTCGCGAAGGTATTGGCTAAACTTTATAAGTTAGTGATGTTGAAAACATTAGTTGGCTGGTTGAAATTAACTTTATACATGTTTAGTTAGTCTATTTTGAAAGAATTCTTAGTCAGACCAAAATATATCTGTAGAGTGATCAACTGCTTTTTTTCGATATACTATAAAGGATTATAGGAATTCATGGTTTGAAGGGTTGGATAACACCCATTAAGAGATTGATTGAGAACAGTTGCATTTAAAGCTATTTTGCCTCCAAAAAAAATGATTTTTTAAAACTAATGTTTTGTTGAAAGTAATGTAACTAGTTTGTAGACGGACTACAGGTAAGTGAATGTTGACCTTCTATAAACTATCTAATTCAATAATATCTTGAACATTATAATAATAAAAGCAGTCAATATCTAGATGAAAAGTGATATTGATACTAATTGAAATGATAACAGTATTTAGTTTGAGCGTGTATTTGTAAGTGATTTCACTGTATAACTGAAGTGAACTACAGTGCAGGATAGACTGAATACTATATATATATATATATATATATATATATATATATATATATATATATATATATATATATATATATTATCCAAACTTTTTCTCAATTTATTTCTACTAAAATCAACGTACAGCATCAAAGTAAATAGTATACATTTTTAATCATAATAAAATATTCTAACTGGAAACAAATCTGTTTTTTGTCCTTCACATACCTGGGAAGCATCATCGATAAACAAGGAGGTTCAGATGCAGACGTCAAGGCGAGGATTGGCAAAGCAAGGACAGAATTCCTTCAATTAAAGAACATATGGAACTCAAAACAACTTTCAGCCAACATCAAAGTCAAAATCTTCAATACGAACGTCAAGGCAGTTCTACTGTACGGAGCTGAAACCTGGAGAACTACAACCACCACCATCAAGAAGGTACAAGTATTTATCAATAGCTGTCTACGCAAGATACTTAACATCCACTGACCAGATACCATCAGCAACAGCCTTCTGTGAGAGAGAACCAACCAGCTTCCAGGTGAAGAGGAAATTAGGAAAAGACGATGGAAATGTGTTATATTTTCGCTCTTACGGTTATAACCCAGCTATTCCTATCGCTTAGTATTCACGGTCACAGATTCACTCGACAAGGCCCCAAATCAGAACACGATTGAGCAGGAAGGAGATTATATTCCAAATAACAAGGTTAGGTGAAGCAAGAAGCAAGAAGCAAAATAGGAAAACCGTTAGTATATTTATAGCTTTTTACATAAGAAGAATCTAGAAGCTTCTCCATGTATAGACTGGCGCTGATTGGATAAGAATCAGCCAATCAGTGTGCGCCAAAGCAATCGTGCATTGAGCATGCTTAAATCCAATCTATGTCCCACTAACAAAATGAATAGGACATACATTGAGGAAATCATCAAACTGCATCACGAGACAAGCCTTAACACGGAATCCTGAAGGGAAGCGGAAAAGAGGACGGCTAAGGGACAAAATACGTCGAGAAATAGAAGCGGATATGAAAGGGACGAATAAGAACTGGAAAGAGCTGGAAAGGATTGGCCAGGACAGGGTTGGATGGAGAATGCTGGTGAGTGGCCTATGCTCCATCACGAGGAATAACAGGCGTAAGTAAGTAACTCTATTCATCGTCAATTCTATTGTTTCCGACTTTGAAATACGAAAGATAAATGAAAAAACTGAAAAATACTTACATTATTGGCATATTTCGATTCCAAACTATGTCTAATTTCATTTAAGTGATTATGTATTTCTTTTTGAACACTGTCATAAAACCAACAAAAATATTAGTTTTAATGTTGTATTATATATATATATATATATATATATATATATATATATATATATATATATATATATATTAAATTATATATATATTTTATTAAATTATTCCGATTGATTTTTCATTGGATGGAGGAATAGAATAAAATTCATGGATAATATTATCATATTCAGTCAGATTAAAAAATTCCAAACAAGTTGAATATACTACCAAACGAAACAAAATAGAATCTATAGGTCAATGATTGGGTTGCATGAGTGAGCTTTACGATATCTAATTTAATCTGGATAATTGAGTAGTTCATACTGGAACTTCATACAAAATGTGTAGTTGATGATTGAAAATAGAAAAGTCTAATAGTTTATTAAGATTCATTAAACTAGTGGAATGGGAAAATTATGGAATTATACCTCTGTTGTTACATAACGATTATTTTTTTTTAGGGGTGAAAAATGTGTAGTTGAGACTATTCAGAAAATATATGAACAATTTAAATAAACAATTATCATATTAACATGAAAAAATTAAAAGTTCTACCTGTAAGTGTATAAACATGAAATTGTGATGAGATAATAAATTTTCTGGTGAAAAGCTTAGTGAAACAAAGTAACATATTTTAGAAGTTATGATGCTGAAGATATCATATAAACTATGATGGGATAAAGAAATATTTATATGTGAAAATCTGAAACAGATTTAATTACAGTAAACCTCTAAATTGTTCTTTACAGTCTGATATTATTCATATTCAAGTGACTGAAAATTAAAAACAACTTAGATATATCATATTTTGGGGTAAATTTTAGCTCATCTAAGCTTTGTTTTACCTAGTTTTAACGAAAAAAGAACAACTAAAAGTATAATCATTAATGAAATAAACAACACCTACTTGGCCTGCAACTGATTATCAGGAAGTTGTAAAAGTGACTCAGATGTGTACACATTTCCAATATGAAAATCTTGATAAGAAACAACAGGATTATTGAGATTACCCGAATGAACTAGCTGATCCGGTAGAAAAATTAGTCCAGGACAATCGTTGTAATGCCAAACTAATAGAATATGTCTAAATGATAATGTACAAATAGATATACGAATTATGCAAGATATTAATCATATTCATTACATTTAACAAAAAATATTTTTACATACAACCTTCCTATCTCTCATTAACCAACCATGACATGATAATTCCAAGTGAAATACAGGAACAGTTGTGAAAAAAATCGAAAAGAAATATTCCCATGATTTCCGCAAGTAAGGTAAGAGAACATCTATGAAGAATGCACAATTGATTGGCTATCTGAACTCAGTAGCTAAGTGGATAACGAAACGGTGTTCGAAGCGAAAGTTACTGGGTTCGGGTCCCGTAGTAAACATCAACTCCGGGATGCAATTACATTATTATTATTAGTTTTATCCACTACTACATTTTTGGTACAATATAGAATCCTCATCACAAAGTACTTCAACAAGTTTCCGTTTGTTACTTCTTGGTCGATCCAGTGCTAAAAGTATTCTTTGCCATTTTGAAAACCCGGAGCAGTTAACTCTACTTTATAAGTAATTAGTACTGAGAACATATCTGGTTATTTGGTAACCAAGCAGAGGTTTCTATAGCTAATTTTAAGTCTTACATTTTTTTGTAAGGGTTAGTGATATTTTTAGGTTGTTCAAGCAAATGTAGGTGGACCGAGGTTCAAATCTGAAAATTAGTAATAAGTGGTCAGATGTTTTAATACTAAAGCTACTACTCGACTCGAGCACTCGAAATAAACCTATGGAAACAACACTACGAGAGAAACAGGAGACAATAAACTATTATCAAACTAATTCTTCATCAAAAAAACTCAAATAATTATTGCGAAGATACGTTTACATTGTATACTTCCCTTTCTGGATTTTCTTATTATTCAACATATTTATTACTCGCTTTTTATTATTCCTTGATGATACCTATTTTGTTATTTATCCATTTCATCGACGTTTTGTCATTGTTCTACCATAAATTAGGACAACTTGGGTATAAAGTTCTACATTGGTGTATATGGTTGGTCTATTATACCTCTTATGATGCTTAATCTTCCCATAAAATATTTTCCTTGACAATTATAACACACATTCTGTTGTTTCCAGTCATATTACTTAAAACGTAAAATTTTTCTTTTCAAGACACCTTTTAACTTCAGAACATGTAAACATTATGCTGTGCAGCACAAAAACATAAATTTAAATGAAAACTGAATGCACTCAGCTGTTGGTGCATTATTTCACCAACCTTAATTTCTTCAGTAACCGAAATCGATAGCAACCCAAGACTAAAAAACACTTCCTATTAAATATTTCTGTCAATATATTTTCGGAAGAATCCTGAAACGTTTGAATGACAGATGACTTTGGTTCTGCTAATCCCTTAATTCGAAATAAGTACATTAAGAAATTTGAAAATATAGTTATATCACTTAAAAACGATTAAGTAGTATTATAAAGTGCATATAATGAAACTCGCCGGATTCAAATACATGATTGTATATCTTTAAATTAAAAAAAAATGAAATCGAATCCACAGTGTTAATACTATTTGAAGTAGTTTTTAACATAAATTTAAAGGTTATTAATTTCTACATGGTGCCAAAATACAATGCCACCACTAAGTGGCATGAGCTGCAGAACCATTAAAATCTTGAGACCATGGACTAATTGTTCCATCTTAGTCTACAACTGTCAGGAAACGGTAATCATCTAGACTCCTCAAATTTCATAATGAAAACGGTACTTGAAATAACCCGTTGTGTCGCTGAATAAGAAAAAGAGTATCCAGAGAAGAAAATCTTTCCGACGAAATCATTTACTTAAGCTGTACATTCGTATTTATAATTATATGGAAAATATATGTCTATAGAAGGATAGAAAAGATTGAATCACAAATTAATTCGACTTTTTACCGATTAAGTATCCAATGTTTCGAAATTCATATGTACAGACTAACAGCGATTCGTTGTGATGGTACCCATTCAAAATCGTCAGCGATTAACCGTCTCAATTGTGACTAAATTTCATATATAACGGATTTTCACAAGGAAGCCATCCAAGAAAATTGACTTGATGAAGATCCGTCCTATCTACGATTCGGCTGCATGAAGCATGAACAAACAAGTACTCTGAAATGAACTAAACTCTGTTTACACATAGTTTCAATATTTTCAAGTTCAATGAATTCTCAATCGATATTTAAAAACTGACGAGTATTTTGGCTAAAATTTCTTAAAAGTTTGTGTAAGAATTACTATAAAAATGAGATTTGAAGATACTGGAGAAAAACCTAGCTAACTTGGGATTCAATGAAACGACAATCCAAATCACTGCATTAAGTGATAACTGACAAAAATACTAATTATAACAATAAAATCACTGGAGTAAAATAGACCAGTATAAACTTTTTAGAGGAAGAATTATTGGATGTATGTGCACGATGAGCATCCGTTACTTAACATTTTCAATCATAAGGAAAACATAAGACACACAATCAACCATATTTCTTTATGTGGTTACATATAAGAAGTGTGTCATATTACAACATTTTGAGAAGGGTGAATTATGTAAGGTTTACCTTCTACACAGAAATCATAACGAACTGCCTACTATATAGATTCAATCCTAATGTGTAGACAAATGCATACAAAGATAAGTGTGGAACAATTCAGTAAGTTATTCAATAATTTGGATTTAAATAAATATGTAGTCTTAATATTCATGATTAGAAAAAAAGGTGATATAGAGGAGAAAAACACTTATTAAGGTATATGTATGGGAATCTATGAATGACATAAACAATAGCGTAGGTGTTTTATAAATATATTATATATTATGGGAAAGTTCAAAACCACACACTAACAACAAAAAACACTGTTTCAAACTACTTAATCAGAGAATAATACTAGCAAAAAAAGTCTAATCAACTTACTTTAAAACGTTTTGGACAATTCAAAATAATAAATGGATCACCTACACAGAAAATAAACAAAAGAGAAATAAAGTAGGTTATATGATGGAGTTTTAAAAGAAAAAAAACATGGGTGCTAAAAAAGAAATTCTCATTTTATTAAAATAAAAGTAAGTATAAACTAAACAAATAATAAACTTTTCAATAAAATCTCATGTTCTACAGTTATAAATCCAAATTAATGTTTAAAATTACAAGATGATTTCATTCACTATGTGTTTTCCAAAGTTATTTATGCCACTAATCTTTTACGAGCAAAGATGGATGGTGGCAACCGTGGAATCCAGGATGCACGTTTCGTCCAATTCGGGAATCGTCAGCTGGATGTACCCACACCCAGAATCGTTCACTGTGAGACTCAAACCCAGTGCTGTTCGCTTCAAACGTCATCGCGTTATCCACTTAGCTACTGAGTCTTGTTAGTCAATTACTTGTGCAATGGAGTGAAGTTTAATCCAATTGGTATTGTTTCATTTGTATCTTCCCATTGATATTTAGGACTTCAATTGATCAGTCTCTTATTGGCATATGTGCATGCTGTATGGATTGCCTCGATATTGCCTTAAGTCACAAGCATTATAAGCAAAGATGGATGTTGAATTTAAGCTTCACCCCATGGCACAAGCAAGTGGCTATCAGGACTCAGTAGCTAAGTAGATAGCGTTCGAAGTGAACGGCACTGGGTTCGAGTCCCAGAGTGGACATCAACTCCAAAATGCAGGTGCATCCAGCTGACGAGTTCAAATAGAAGGAAGCGCGCGTCCTGAATTCCACTGCTAGCCACTATCTATCTTCGCTTATAATGCTTGTGAATTAAGTCAATATCGAGGCAATACGCACAGTATGCACATATGCCAATAAGAGACTAATCAATTGTAGTTCAAAACATCAATGGGAAGATTCAAGTAAGGAATACCACGAGAACGTATATAAGATTGTTGCGCTTTGAAAAAGGCCCAAACAATTGCTTTAATCGTAAGCTTATGATTCAACAACTTATAAAGCACAGCAGAAGTAAAAACCTAGAAAATTTCAAGTATATTTGACCATGCTATGCAATAAATACAGAGATATATACGAAGCTCTGAGCTGGAGAACAAAACTCCATCAAAATCATTCACTTGAGCTACAAATCTTCTCCACCATATCAATATATACGAAGCTTTGAGTTTAAGTATTTTAATGAAAGATCGACTAACATCATTCGGTTATCCAGATTGAATTAAGTGGAGCAGGATTCGAAGATATAAAACCTAATAGTCAAAAGTTGAATGCTTTAACTACAGGGCCAGTGTTACGACCATGGTATTTATTGGATATGAATTGAATCAATTAACTTAAATTTTGAAAAGTCCAACTTATATATACCATGAGAGTGCTAATAAAGGACTTTGAATTAAAGACTATAGAAAACGAACAGTCTACTTTCATGATTTCCTTCTCTGTATCCATTTTCGTTGCTGCTAATTAGCAAGCAGATAGAGCCAAAATTTATAGATTGACAAACAAACACAAACAACTTACATGATATTAAACATGAACAAGTAATTAGTTCAGGTTTATGAGGGGTTATCTGGGAATTAGGAAAATCATTTTCTACATCACTTAAAACCTCATGTCTCAAACGTTCAACCCAGAAGAATGAGTACATCACAGGCAAACTATTGAATTCATGAGAAGGATATGTTGACCTACCACCAGAAAGAAAACAAATAAACGATCCCTTAAAGCACAATAGAAAGGCAAAATCAGAACTGAACTGTTAAAAATGATCCATCTAGAAAAATGTAGATATCATTATCAGTACAAAATACTATTATTTCCGTACACCGAAATAATCGAATTATCATAGATTATGTTTCGATTCTGTAATTGGTACCAAGCAACATAATGTATGGCTTACCGATTATAAATATAGTCATGTGTCCCGCAGTATTTATTTCCTTATACGACCGTCACGAATCCCAAAGATCTGGTAATAACTCTAACGACAACTGCGATACCATAAAAAATAGTTCTGCTAGCTTCCAGTTCCCTAGCAACTCAAAAAGATCAATCTTATTGAGCGAGACTAAAGCCATTTCAATTATATATTAATTCAGTTGTTATTAATTATACAGTTCTATTTACTGGGTAATTGCAACTGAATACAAAATCATAATGAAATAATCAGCACAACGAAAATGTATTAAGTATCAAATAACTAAATACAACTGCCATAAACTGGAACTCAATGAATAGAATTTACGAAAATGAGCTTAAATTGACTGAGTGAAAATCATCTTAAGTTGATATGCGACATTATTGATCTTCTTTATCGCACACTATATTTAGAAATACAGTACCCCCAACAATGACTACAAATCATTTAGATGAATGATACAGAATGATCTAGGGTTTGAAGTTACCCACAAAACATGGAAACTGACTCAATTCTTAAAATGGAAGAATATACGTCGACCTAGATGAATGTCTAAATGTAGGCAGAAAAACGAATACGAAGTTTTATTATAAACTGATTTATGATCCTGTTTGATTTTGACATTTGCTGGAAATTATTACTGAACTACAAATTTTAATCGTTATCATGTACATGAACTTATTGTCTACGTTCGAAATCAATACTGTCATATGTCAAAATGCGGTTGGAACATCAAATCTATATGAATTTCACCGATCTTATGAGGTGGTATTTCATACTGGCTTTCAGCCTTTTGAAAATGTTTTGGATTTGGACGGTATAAATTTATTTCATGGTGGTCACTGGCATCTCAGATGATCACTCTTTTTTTATCCAATCTATCCGTCTTATCAATTCAAAATTAAGATAAAATCTTCATTTTTAATATAAATTTAAGAGGAAGTTAGTATGATGAAAATCAAACTTTTTCGGAAAATACATTATTTAGCCCCCCACATATAAATAGGGTCAATTTATTGAAATTAACTATACAGTAGAATAACCTACCATGGACTAAATACCATAACAAGATCGCCACATTTTAAATCATTGCCTAAAACGAAATTTGTTGCAATGGATGAAAATAACTCTTCAGTAACAAAAGGGACACCAGAAATAGGTAGAAGGAGGATTGCGAATTTGTTTGATACATTTTCATTAGCATTAGATACTTCAGTTTCATTTTCTAAAGGCGTTACAACTTCACGCACACCGAATGCTACTAATCCAGGCAAACTATCTGAATAATTACGGAATACCCTAAGAATTTGAAAAGTTTTCGAAGTATGCTTAGTAGAATCTATAAGAAAATAAATATGATAAATCTTATGAAAAATTCGGAAAGAGAGCAGAATTAATTGTTAAAATTCGAATTTTTCTAAATTAATTTCTAAGGTGAGCGATTATACGTAAACTGGTGGCACCTTGCGGAATTCATGATGAACACAATGAATAATACTAACGACATATACATGACTACTTATTTCGTACATACGTTCATGAAAAGTTATATAAAGTCAAATATGAGTATTTTGGCGATGTATATTTCACATATGTAAATATTAGGCGGTAGAAAACCATAAAAAACGCGGCAGATATGTGCAGCGTTGGAGTTCCGTAATACAGCGGATTCGAGAAAATTAAGAGTAACTCTAGCTTACAAACGGTGTGAAAAATACAAGTAGATACATATATGCATAAAGAAACAATCAAGGTTAAAATTTAATAATTAACAAACCAATCTGTACAGGATAATCAGTAACATCAAAATAATTAGGCTACCTAAAAACAGAATAAACTCATGTGAGCTTATAACAGTCAAGCCAATACAAACGCTTTAGAAAGGGCTTAAATGACTATATGAAGTAACAATGAAGTCATTGGTAAGGACAAAATACGAGAAAAACAAGAAAGGATGTAGTATTCTAAAAAACAACTGAAAGTTACTTGAATGTCATACAATAATTTGTGATTAATTGATGAAAAATGATTCTCCTGTAATCATATCATCAATCAACAGAATCATTTTACTTTAGATAGTAAAAATTTCAAGTTGGAAAATCTTACTGAATAAAACTCTGGCTAAAGTTCATAAATACATTGTTTAAAAACTAAGTGAGAAGGGTTCATTACATTCAATTCTAAATATGTGGTGTGAACGTTTGACAGGAATTTTGAGGTAGAAGGTAGAGCGAAATAACAGAGACCTCGAATGACACATCTCCAACATTATTGACCAAGCCAGTGAAATGATGTTGGCATATTAGTAAGTATCGGCCTCAATGATTGTTGAGACAATACAGATGCTCAGATAAAGTGCCAGGTTCATACAGAATTACTAGCAGTGGAATCCAGGAAGCGTGTTTTGTCCTGTTTCGTAATTGTCAACTGGATGTACTTGCATCTCAGAATGCCAGGTTCATATTTTATGTAACTTACTAACCAAATGGTTCAAAGCTACAATCTCATGATATGTCAAGAACTAAGCAAGTTAAAATAAGATTAAAATTGGGAGGAACTAACCAAATATCTTGTGATTTACTTATTAAATCAATAGACCATTAAGTTTAAAACCTGTGAGATACTGCAATGAAAACAACATTTGGGTGGCCAATCTAAAAACGGAATCGAAAAAATGACAAGTATGCAGCAGCATTTTTAGCCAAATCATACTAGTTATTAGGGAGGGGGAAGATTAGTTGCTGATAATGAAAAATGGTTGCCCTAGTTAGACTATTCAAGGAAAGCAAAAGAAATCATGAAGTGTTTCGGGGCCGCATTATAAACCCTAATCATCTATAAGATAGTCGAATACTCAACACAAAATTGTACCATGACTAGATGTGCTGAGAAAAGAAAGGATGGGGGAACAAACAAAGTAACTGTCCTTTTATTTAACACATCATCCAATCAAAAGACTAAAAAGACGAAGGGATAACTGACAAACCTGGGATTCGTATGTACAAATAAGCAAGGCATTACGTAAGCCTTGCTACAGATAACAAATTTGTTTCAACACCCTAAAATGGATTTTAAAAAGTATAAACTTTTACTCGATGAATATTCGTACACCTGATGAAAGGTATTTCCGTCTTAAACTTAGAATTTTTAGGAAGTTACAAAAACTGCGGGTATTCTACTGTGAAAATATGAAATAACCATGACTCATATTTTAGTAACATTTTCTTCTTGGTTTAAATAAACCAACCCTTCACAACTTCATAATTTGACAAGTATAATAAACCATGAATGGAAATTACCAAGGATATTTTGAGTTGAACGTTGATGCAACCAGATAGAGCGTTCTGAAGAGTTACGTTTGACCAAATGGTGGAGTTTTCGCAATAGACTATTCCTAAACACAAACCATATCAAAACTGTTAGTAGATTAAAATATACTTTCGTATTATAATAATAGAAAGTAGTTGGAAAATGGTGGTAAATGATGACAGTACCCAACGGCCATCATTATTAAAAAATTATTATAAATAGTATATAAGTAAAAAAATAAAACTATTCACCACAGATTGGCATTCTCCTAAAATTACTTAATAATACATTTTTTATTAGTGACATTAAATACTATTCGTTAATCTAACGGATGTTTTGATATAAGAATGGATTTTAATATAGGATATTTCAAACTAGCGAGTATTACAGCAATAGAAAAACCCCTGGAAAATAATAAAGTTTCGATAATTGTACAAATTTGAACGAAATGAAGAAACACTATTCTTTAGATAACTTTATAAATGTATGTATTTTATACATTAGGATGCAAGCATCCGTGGATTTTTGAAAAAATTTAACCCCTACAGTAACGAAAAAAACTTTACTCTAGAAGCTTCAAAGCTTTTAAGATATTTACACTCTGGTTTTATCATACTAGCTTGATTATTGCCATCAGGCTAACAAAAATGACTAAATTCACATTTCTAAGTGACTAGATAAGTTGATATACCATTATATCTTAGATGTCAATAGAAACTGTTGACTATGTACAATCCTCATCTAATCTCTGAATATCAACAAAGCACTAAGTGTATCCTTAAATTTTGACTACTATTACTGAAGAAACTGTAACACACACCCGTTGATGGCGACCATCGTTATCAATAACTCTTTGAAAAATCAATTTAAGTAAGAAACAAGTATGTTACTGACAAATCGTCATTTTTAAATAGATGCACAATGGAAATGCAATACGTACGAAAATATTCGACGAGGAAGAGATTTGACAGTCAGATTTGTGTAAGGGAGCTGTGAACAATCTCGTTGCAACTCAGTAAGATAACATAAGGAATCAAAGTCAGATTCATCTAGATTTTTGAATTCATTTTGATTGACAACTTCAGTCAAAGAACTTGGTTGAGAATACTCACAAATTACAGCATTTTCATTTTGAGATGAAACTGAAGACGAACAGTTACCGGAAATCAAATTCTGGAGCTGCTGGAACTCATTCGATGACTGGAATAAGAGACAAAAACAATGAATGAACTAAGTACATGAAATATCTGTACGTTCTCACTACTTCGAACAAAACGCATAGAAGATAAAATTTTCAAAAATGTAATATATATGCAATTAAAATTCTTCTTATGTCTCGTGGTTTCAAAACACATCAAATTTTTTACTTTGGACTGCTCACACCCATATTACAATACGTCCAATATGACAAGTCGGTCAAGTAAAATGTCGATAGTTGTAAAGATGGTGCAAGCTAACTAAATATATACACATTCAGCGGAAAACTACAACCTCGACATGGTAAAGACATTCACTTGTCATCATACCGACCGGAATACTTGTGTCATGAATCCTTACTTTGCTAAAAAGGTTTACTAAAGAGTAGAAAAACGAAGTGTGAATTGCTGTAGAGTGAATAGCTGAGCCATGACTTCCTGTCGTTTATCTGGATCTACATTGTCGATGAGTTTATTAAACAGATGTACCTTTGCAAAGGCTAATTTCATTAAAAGAATATGTTTGACTGATTTTAAATCTCTTCTAATATCCTAATTGTAAGGTCAATTTCGGACATTTAATAAAAATTTTAGTTGTCAGTCAATAGACAGATTGACAAAGATTCAATCTATCAGACCACACGAAAAAAGATTGATCAACTAAATGATCAAAGGTCAACAAAATGAGACATTCAGATTGAATACAAGGGCGAATAATGACAATGAAGCCTACTAAAATAACCAGTTCTAAAAATGGTCTTCAAGACGGACTGATTTGACGCTTACGGAATCACTGAAAAGGTCGCTTGTACATGATGTTGTCCAGAACAGCACTGAGAGCTCCACGGTCAAGCTATCCAGATCAAATAACTCAACAATATCAGAAGCATCCACTCGAGCCGCAACTCTATGTTGATGAGAGAGATTAATTTAGTATTCAACCCAACCGATATCTATCCTGTTGCAATTTTCCTTTAAGTGCTTGAACTATTTTCAAGATTCCAACAGGAGGTTAAGAAATCCCTAGGTTATTCAGTCCAAACTTTGTAGACTGACTTCATGTTTTGATTTTACGTCTCTGGTATTCTTGGAACCTCACACCAAGTTAGCCAGAGTAGGCTGTCAGTGTACAATGCCTTAGCAAGGACAAGGGATACTCAGACCACCTCAGTTGGCGAGAGTTCACAGATTAATAAGACGATTTGATATGCTTACCCGGCACGCTAAGTCGAACATCAGTACTGCTCATTTGTTATCCTCACAGTACACTACTGATGCGTAGAAGCCAAATTACCACCAAATAATAATAAACTGTCCATATCTTAAGTCTTTCAGATATGAAGACATCATGGGACGAAATGGACTGGGAGAAAGGAATGAAAATGGTGAGAGACTTGCAAACCTATGTGTCTTCAACAAACTGATCATAGGCGGCACCATAAACACATACAAAAAGCCACATGGATTTAACCGGATCACACTACACAGAACCAAATTGACCATATCTGCATCAATAAAAAGTTCAGAGGGACGATGGAGGATGTGAGAACCAAAACAGGAGCTGATATAGCCTCAGATCATCACTTGCTGGTCGCCAAGATGAAATTGAAACTCAAGAAGCACTAGAAAACGGGGTTGACAACACAAAAGCTCAATACGCTTTTCTTCGGGATACTGGCCGACTTAACGAATTCATGATAGCCCTCGTTAATAGGTTCCAGGCCTTTCATGATTTATTCAATGAAGAGGGAACTTCTATGAAGAGCAACTGGAAAGAGATAAAGAAGGCAATCACTGCAACAAGTCATGAGGTTCTAGATTATTTATTTATTTTATTTTAACACATAGATATTGGTACAAATACATATGCGTCACATAGATCTCATTTGATTTGTGTGAGGGCTGTGATACTGCCCGGGTGTCCAAACCGAAGCAGGTGGTTTTCTTAGGGGGCCACACCCGGAGCATTTGACCTAAAGGTCTGATCCACAAGGCAGTGGAAAATCATAAGGAGATGCAGTCCCATGGTAGCCGGTGACCAACGATTGGTTCATATGCCATTTGTTCCTTCAGGATACTGGAGCCCATGTGCACCATTGGTTTGGAATCAGGGTTTTGTAACTCCCCTAGGTGGACTCTCCATGTTCACCAACCCGGTTGGAGCGCCGGACATTCGCTTTTCGTCCTCTCATTTTCGTAAACGACACCCCCGCCACGAGAAGGCAGTGAGTAGGACTTGGCCATGTGAGGGCATTTCGTGAGGGAGGGCGGGCCCTAGCCACTCTCGGTCGTACCAGGGCATTTGGGGGTTCTAGAACACAAGAAGCACCATCACAAGGAATGGATCACTGTTGATACACTGGATAAGATTCAAGAAAGGAGGAACAAGGCGGAAACAATCAATATCAGCTGAACAACAGCAGAAATCCAAGGCACAAGCTGAATACACAAAAGCAAACACGTAAGAGAAGAGCACCGAAGCAGACAAACGTAAACATATGGAAGATCTAGCAATAACGGTGGAAAAGGCTGCAAGAGAAGGAAATATGAGACAACTGTATGATACAACAAAGAAACTCGCTGGAAATTATCGCAAAACAGAACGACCAGTGAAAAGCAAGGAAGGAAAAGTGATCACCAACATCGTAGAACAGAGAAGCAGGTGGGTGGAACACTTCAAAGAACTCTTAAATCGACCAGCTCCACTGAACTCACCCAACATCGAAGCATAACCCACGGACCTCCCAATCGATGTTGGCCCAACAATTGAAGAAATCAGCGTGGCCATCAGACAAATCAAGAGCTGCAAAGCAGCAGGACCAGACAACATTCCAGCAGCGGCACTAGAAGTAGACGTAGCAGTAACTCCAAAGATACTCCATATTCTCTTGAACAAGATTTGAGATAAAGAGCAAGTACCAACAGACTGAAAAGGACACCTCATCAAGATACCACAGAAAGGCGATTTCAGCAAGTGCGAGGACTACAGAGGCATCATTCTTCTCTCAATACTGGGAGAAGTCTTCAACAGGGTATTGTTAAACACTACGACTGTTGACCTTTGAAAAGTATGGCAGTGTTCTAGCATTTGGCGGAGGGTGAAGATATGATCAATACATACTTTGTTCCGGTCGAGGATGTATTGATCATATCTTCACCCTCCGCCAAATTTTAGAACACCGCCATACTTATCAAAGGCCAACAATCGTAGTGTTTCTTGATATCAAGGCTGCCTTCGATTCGTTGGACAGAACTGTTCTCTGGGATTGTCTATTGAAGAAGGGTGTGTCTGAGAAATTTATTAACATCCTAAAAGCCCTATACACAAACACCTCAGGCAGAGTGAGGGCATACAACCACCTTTCTCCGTTATTCCATTCAAGCAGTGGGGTTAGGCAGGGTTGCCCAATCTCACCATTCCTCTTCAACTTTGCCATCGATGACATTCTGGAAACAGCTCTGATGGATGTAAGTAATGGTGGTGTGGATCTGTTGCCTGGAGAAAGACTTCTCGACCTTGAGTATGCGGATGATATTGTCTTACTGTGCGAGAATGCCCAAGCCATGCAATCCGCACTTAATCAGTTGACAATCAATGTCCGTAGCAGTTTTGCTCTATGCTTGTGAAACCTGGCCTCTCCGAGCTGAGGATGTTAGACGACTCTGTGTTCGATCATCGCTGTCTCTGAAGGATTGCCAGAGAATTCCACGTCGTGCATTATTTGCCGACTCTGGGACTGGTTGGGAAAAGCGGAGAGGTGGTCAGTGTATGACATGGTGTCGTGGTATGAAAGAAAGCTGCAAAGGGCTAGCTTCTGTTGGTCCTTCACGACTCCCTGATTGGGGTCCGAGAGACGGTGTAACGCAGTGGCTAGAGACGTTATCAGATATGGCTAAGAATAGAAGCCAGTGGCGATCGTGCTGTAACCTCTTACTTTCTTCATAAAAAGTGGTTGTATCTTGCTTAACTGAAAGATTTCTTCTGATTGTACTGTTCCGTTTCCCCCATTATTGTTCTCTCTTTTTTTTTATAATTCCCTACGTCCATTACTTTTCTTTTTTTTTTCTCTTTTCTCCTTCTCTTCAAATTATCATTGTTTTGTGTGGCGCATATATATTTGGTGCCCCCTTGTACCAATATTTATGTGTTCAAATAAATAAATAAATAAAATAATGTTAAATAGAATGAAGGACTCCTTAGATGCCCAACTTCGAGACCAACAGGCTGGATTTCGTGAGGATCGATCATATACAGACCAAATCGCAACACTACGGATCGTTGTGGAACAATCAATTGAATGGAATTCATCACTCTACATCAACTTCATTGACAACGAGAAAGCATTTGATAGTGTGGACAGAACAACACTATGGAAGCTTCTTCGACACTACGGCGTGCCTCAGAAGATAGTCAATATCATACAGAATTCCTATGATGAATTAAACTGCAAAATCGTTCATGGAGAACAGTTAACAGACTCGTTCGAAGTAGCGACCGGTGTCAGGCAAGGTTGATTACTCTCACCTTTTATCTTCCTCTTGGTGACCGACTGGATTATGAAGACGTCATCATCTGAAGGGAAGCACGGGATACAGTGGACATCTAGGATGCATTGGATGGTCTAGACTTCACAGATGATCTGGCTCTTCTATTGCAAACGCAACAACAGATGCAGAAGACGACCAGTCTAGCAGCAGTGGGTCTCAACATACACAAAGGGGAAAGCAATATTCTCCGATACAACACAACATGCACCAATCAAATCACACTTGACGGAAAAGCTTTGGAAGATGTAAAAACCTTTAAATATCCGAGAGGCATATTTACAACTGAAGATTATCTGGAACTCAAAACAACTGTCAATCAACACCAAAGTCAGAATTTATAATACAAATGTCAAAACAGTTCTACTATATGGGGCGGAAACTTGGAGAATTACGAAAGCCATCGTCTAGAAGATACAAGTGTTTATTAACAGTTGCCTACGCAAAATACTTCGGATCCGTTGGCCAGACACTATCAGTAACAACCTACTGTGGGAGAGAACAAATCCGATTTCAGCGGAGGAAGACATCAGGAAGAAGAGTTGGAAGTGGATAGGACTCACATTGAAGAGAGAATCCAACTGCGTCACAAGGCAAGCCCTCACATGGAATCCTCAAGGCCAAAGGAGAAGAGAAAGACCAAAAAACATATTACGCCGAAAAATGGAGACAAACATGAGAAGAATGAACAACAATTGGACGGAACTATAAAAGAAGGCCCAGGACAAAGTGGGTTGGAAAATGCTGGTCGGCGGCCAATGCTCCGTTGGGGGTAACAAGCCTAAGTAATCTTAAGTCTTTAAAAAACCACGCGTCATAGCTGTAAGATAATGTACTCAGAATGTTATCTAGTATACCCAACCTTTGGTAACCGAATTGACACTACACTTACTCTAATAAATAGTATAATTTAGTGATAATATTCCTTACATATTAACACTATCAAACAGCACAAAAACCAAGCCCTATATATATCTTACAGATTTTCATTCGCATACATCCCTCAGAAGATAGTATCTGAAGTCATTTTTTGTGAGGAAAGGAAACACCAAAATCATAAAAGAAACCACTCAATACCGCAGCACTGTCTTAAGACAATATCTATTCTTAACCTTTTAATTACAAAAATCGATTAATTGTCCTCAATATGAGCCTAAAAGGATGACCATTTTATACATTTTAATTTAAATATCGACTGTGCAGTAAACGAATACTGCTGGACATTTTGCGGAAACAAAAATATAGTTAGGATATACAACTGATCAACTTTCATAAAAAGATTAAAAATGAATAAGCAAACTTCACTAACAATGGGTTCATCTAAATTTTCGATACTTAATAGTTGATGGCCGAACTCAAAGGTCTCTCCCTCTGGCGATGACGTCGGTGAAATATTTATGCAACCTTCATCTTCTTGAATTTTTTTATTCATTACGATCCCCGAATCGGGTGCAACACGGCTGAATGACCGTTTAGGTCGTAAACTATTTGTAGGACCGAAAGAACAGATCCAAGATGAAGAGTCATTAATTGAAACACTAAAAATTATCAGAATAGAAGCGTTACCTCTTACGAGGAACACAAATACGTTTTGGTAACCAATCTTTCTTCGTGAACATTTTTGTTTAACAGATAATGGTTAGCTGAAAGAAAATAAGGATATTTGAGAACGTGAGTGCTGCATTCGCCACCTTTAAAAATCACTGGTTTAAGAAAAAAAATACTCAGTATACGGCTTGTCTATTAGAACAATTATAATCGCAATAAATATATTTTTAGAAACACCGAATCATAAATCTGAAGAGGTTATACCTAACCTTTAGTGAGGATAAATGGTGGTGCCCACTGTATGTCATGAAAGATGGCGACTCCGTCTCAGTGGTTAGGTTTACTAAAATAATAGCTACAGTCTAGGAGCTGAAAGTAATCTCATTCGACCGGTTTTGATGGCTAATCGTTCCAGTTTCTAACAAAGGACAAACATCCCGTGATAAACATAAAGAAATCCATTTGATTAATATAGAGTCTAGAAACTAAGCCTAAAAAATTATGCTATTTAAATAAGGTTCGCGATTAGGAAACCAAGGTTAGTTTTAGATATGTCTGGTTTTGCAACATATCTATAATTACCAATATCCAATAATAGAGGCAATATCCAACCCTGTAGACCAAGAGATTTATTGGCAGTTTGTCATCATAATGTATGCTAACAAAGACTTTGAGGAAATCCCGGAACGTTTCAAAACTTTAGGAAAACATGTCAAGTTCTTACTGGAAAGATGCTCTTTTTGGTACTATTCGCAACTGAAATCTCGTCGTTTCGCAGACCTAATCCACTTAGAAAACTAGTCGTCTACCATTCACCACAAAAAAATCTACTTGTTGCGGATCTCGCTACGTAATACTACTAACAAACTTGAGTTAAAATGTCGTTTGACGATAAACAAGTAAGTAAACGATTCTTGAAAGGTAATATACGAATTTGCAATTAAAAACTGCTTATGTTATCAAAGCAGTCCTGTTTGTAAACACTTGCAACTTCGAAAACGTATCTCGTTGTTTATGATTCCCCAAAAGAATTCATCACTCAAAGTTTGCTAATATTAGGCCTTATAACACAATAACATTCAACGCCAACCCTAGCTTGATCATACAAGTTAGAGATGTGAGATTAATCAGATCTCGACCCTACACAAACCTTAGTCATTATACCACCGAGCCGTTCACTTCCATTAGTACGTTTATCTTTAAATGTTTAGTAATCAGTCATGTACATTTACACTGAAGCGTTGAGGGCTGTAGAATTGGAGGCTGGATGGATTCCAGTTGATTTTCCCAATGTTAACAACTGGACTGAGAATTTTTACTCGATATCAAAGTGTGCATTTAATACAAGCTTATAAATCAGTTCTTTCAAAACAGAAGTCCTTTCGTCACCAAGATCAACTACGTTACGAGATGTTGTAAATAAGTTAGTTACATCAACAATTATTTTTATCCCCACAGGTATCACACTTGCAACGCAAACTTCTATAAAATGTGGGAAGCCATCAATGTTCTGTCTAATCAGATTAGTAGGTTGACCACCTACATTGCACGTTCATCTATCGTTATCAAAGACAATAATATATGCAGTGTGGATTTCTTGAGCTTGGAATTTCTATTCCAGGCACTTGACTAAGTACATTGGAAGCTGCACTGCAAGAAAGAAAGTCTACTGATCAGTCCGTAGGTTTCAAATATAGTTTGTTACGATTAAGGAGATTTAAATGTCCGTGATCATCAGAAATGATCTTCGTAAGCGTATAAAGTCAATTTTTGTTTACTTTATGACGGCCGAACTAACAATTATTTATACTCCCTATGAAGCTGAAAGGAAAGTGGGTACAAGTTACTATAGATTCTACAGACCAATCAACGAATTCACAATTAGACCAAACATTATTGGTTATATGTTCATGTTAATGGTTCAAAAGTGCTTCTCGCTGTAAAAAAAGACATCAAACAAACGATGAATGTTGTGAATCAGGCTTTACTAAACAACGCGACATAAAGTATATAAGCACCCAAAGACAATCCAGCGAAAATGTGGGCGTAGTACAATAAAGTTTGTTTACCGCATATATTTATATGTAGTCATATATTTAATTCATAGGTTTGTGTTGAAATTACTAATCACTGTACATTTTCATTTCGAGGCTGGTTTCAGAAATACTGATATCACTGTAAGTCATTAATTCCAAACAAACTGCCTCGAATGACTTTTCGTACCTTATATACGTCTGATTAATTTTCGCTCTTCCCTTTAAATGGAGTGTCTTTCTAAACGCATATCATCAGATTAGTATTTATGTAGCTTTTATATGATATCATTTTTATTTATTTATTTGAACACATAAATACTGGTACAAGGAGGAACTAGAAACATATGCACCACACAGATCTCATTTGATTTGTGTGAGGGCTGTGATACTGCCCGGGTGTCCAAACCGAAGCAGGTGGTTTTCTTAGGGGGCCACACCCGGAGCATTTGACCTAAAGGTCTGATCCACAAGGCAGTGGAAAATCATAAGGAGATGCAGTCCCATGGTAGCCGGTGACCAACGATTGGTTCATATGCCATTTGTTCCTTCAGGATACTGGAGCCCATGTGCACCATTGGTTTGGAATCAGGGTTTTGTAACTCCCCTAGGTGGACTCTCCATGTTCACCAACCCGGTTGGAGCGCCGGACATTCGCTTTTCGTCCTCTCATTTTCGTAAACGACACCCCCGCCACGAGAAGGCAGTGAGTAGGACTTCCCTGGTAGAGGCTATATACGCGTGGCTATGTGAGAGTATTTCGAGAGGGAGAGCGGACTCTCGCCACTCTCGGTCGTACCAGGGCATTTGGTAGCGTATGATACCATAGAATGTCCTGAATTTTTTTCCAGAACTGTATAGACGCAAGATTGAGTAAAGGCTAGAAAATCATACACACCTGGTCCCAAATGATACGTATATATAAGGTGGACAAAAGTCAAATTTGGTAATTTTTGTTATAATATAGCGCACATTATCATTTATAATGTCGTCTAATGATGTCGATGCATAGATATAATATTAAGTGTTGCAAGTGTTTACAAACAGGACTGCTTTGATAACATAAGCAGTCTTTAATTGCAAATTCGTATATTACCTTTCAAGAATCGTTTACTTACTTGTTTATCGTCAAACGACATTTTAACTCAAGTTTGTTAGTAGTATTACGTAGCGAGATCCGCAACAAGTAGATTTTTTTGTGGTGAATGGTAGACGACTAGTTTTCTAAGTGGATTAGGTCTGCGAAACGACGAGATTTCAGTTGCGAATAGTACCAAAAAGAGCATCTTTCCAGTAAGAACTTGACATGTTTTCCCATAGTTTTGAAACTTTTTGGGGTTTTCTCAAAACACACAATAATTCCGGATACTTCTCAATATATTCGCTTGTATTTCTAAAAGGTGCAAATTGTGTACACGATATTTTTTCCACATTTTTTCTAGTTTTTCAAGGTTTTCTAATGACTCTTCCCTAGAATTTGTTCAGAATTTGAATTTTCAGATTGCCGGGTCAACCTTTTATATAGGGTGGACTGACATACAACGAAAGACTAAATGACAAGCCATGAAGTATTTCTGTTACACATGAGTCCTCAACATTTAAATGTCAAAGGCTTAGAAATTTTTCAGCACATTACGTTATTGATTAGTAGTAACTACATACTATTTTTTAATTTACATATAAGTTTACACCTCAAGATAAAGATTGGTAAGTTGTCGAAAATCCGAACATAAAAGTAAACTTCACTTGAGCCGAAATCATTGTAAGTACCGCAACTTATCGAAAACTAAACTTTGAAAGTGGATGCATTTCGAACGGTTCAAATGGTTCTGAACGGAACAGAATATGCTTTCGCTTGACTGTTTTCCCTATCTAGAAGAGATGGATCGAAAATGCAAACAGGTAAGAATTTAAATATATCAACGATAAAAGAGAAAGAAAGAATTAGTAAATTATAATATGATAGTCATTAGTCCCTAACAATATGTGAAGTTTTATCCTAAAAGCCTCCCGAGAAGTCGCCTTGCCCAGCTCAATCGGCACGAATTCTAACGTTTGACTACTCTTAAGGAGTAGAATGTATGTCTACAACACATTCTGCTGTGTTCTGTTCCAAATTTCTGGGTGTTACCCGCTCGTCGATCTGGCCGAAAATGAACTTCAACGTTATGGATGCAATGTTTGCTCGAAACACGTTTTATCGCAGTTAGCATAAGACTTCAGATCATACGGTATCAACATTTCTAGATCTTTCCAGCTTGAGATACATCTGTAGTGACCTACTTTTGTCAACAGAACACGATTGGTTCGATGAAAACAATTATTATTATAACCAATTGTACCAGTGACTGTTTTACTGTGCTCGTTTGTTTAACTGTGCTAATAACAGCCATTTTGGGCTTCCATTGTATTCCATTGCTTTTACGCGGTTTTTGGACTACGCACGTATCTTATCTTGCCGATCGCAACTGTACTCCTTTGGCACGATCTCGGTATTCTTTCGATACCACGAGATCGCCAACAAATATATACGACTACTACAATCATTTGCCTTCTGATATTTTGGCCTATCGGAATTTTATTGGTCTATTGGCAAGTAGTCTGGTAGCGGTGTTCATAGTTCAGCTCAACTCGACACCACGCTACATTTGGTGACCCAAATTTTGGAACACGCCTCAACTTCGGTCAAATCTTCTGCAACTGGTGAACCTACATCTACGACCACTTGGCAATCGCAACCAAACCTTCCAAAGAAGTCAATTTTGGTGAGTCTATCGCTTATCTATCCACGTCTGTCATATATTTCCATATTAATTTTTAATATATATATTTGACATGACGGATAACGATAAGAATAGTATTAATATAATAGACTCCGATGTACGCGTACCGAATCCTCGGCACTTTTTATTCGCGTGACGATAAATTCCACGCCTTATTCGAGAAATTCCCCAGATTAACTAAACCACTCGAGGAGATTTCATCGGTGACCAATCGTGTGGTACATCACATAGTCACCCGCGGACCACCAGTCACGGCAAGACCACGCCGACTGGCACCGGACAAATTAGCTTTCGCTAAACGTGAGTTTGACAATTTACTATCTGCTGGTATTATTCGTCCTTCTCACAGTCCTTGGGCCTCTCCTTTACACATGGTGCGCTAGAAGGATGGGGTTAGTTGGAGACCTTGCGGCGACTACCGAGCATTAAACGTAGTTACGCGCTTTGATAGCTACCCCATCCCCCACATACACGACATCACGGCATCGCTCAAGGGCACGACTATCTTTTCTAAAATCGATCTGGTACGAGCATATCACCAGATCCCATGTCGCTCTTGAAGACATCGAGAAAACTGCTATCACGACTCCTTTCGGTCTGTTTGAGTTCCTACGAATGCCATTTGGATTACGGAATGCTGCTCAAACTTTCCAAAGGTTTATCGATAGCATAGTACGAGACTTGGATTTTGTTCACTTCTATATTGATGACCTGCTGATCGCATCATCAAACGTAGATGAACATTATCAACACCTTACACTATTATTCCAACGTCTTTCGGATAATGGAATAGTAGTCAACCCAGAGAAATGTGAGTTGGGTAAATCGGAAATAATATTTCTGGGTCACATCATCAGACAAGAGGGTATTCTGCCTTGCGAGGACAAAGTTCGAGCAATCAAGGAGTACAACGTGCCGTCCTCAATCAAGGAACTGAAGGCTTTTCTCGGTTTGGTTAACTTCTACCGACGTTTCATCCCTCACGCGGCAGAACGGTTACGACCATTAACCGATTTACTACGCGGTAGTCCACGCAAATTAGAATTGAACGATACCGCACGTACTGCATTCTCAGAGATCAAAACGGCTCTCGCTGAAGTTACACTTCTCGCTCATCCTGACCCATCAGCCACGCTTAGTATAGCGGTTGATGCATCGGATTTTGCCATAGGAGCCGTTATGCAACAGAATATCTCCGGTAGTTGGCAACCCCTTGAATTTTTCTCACGACGCCTTACTCCCACGGAGACGAGATATAGCGCTTTTGGTCGCGAACTGCTTGCAGCCTACTGCGCCATCAAACATTTCCGGCACGCAGTAGAAGGACGTCAATTCATCTTATTCACCGACCATAAGCCCTTAACGTATGCCCTGCATACCAAGTCTGACCGCTACTCACCACGAGAGTGCAGACATTTGGACTATATCTCACAGTTCACGACAGACCTTCGTCACATTAGAGGCGAGTCGAACTATGTTGCCGATGCTCTTTCACGTATCCAGACGAATGCAGTTACCTTGCCGGTGCTCGATCTTCCTGCTATGGCCGCCGCGCAAGCAAACGATCCTGTCTGTACAGAAGCACCACAATCTTCGTCCCTTCAGTGTCAGGAAGTACCCCTGGCTACTAGCTCAGGTACTATCCTATGTGATATTTCTACCGGTCTACCTCGACCCATCGTACCCTCTACCTATCGCCGTCTCGTCTTCGATGCCCTTCATGGATTGTCTCATCCAGGTATCGCAGCCACATTACGTCTCATCGCTGCACGATACGTCTGGCCGTCCATGAATAAAGATGTTCGTATGTGGGTAAAGCAATGCCTACAGTGTCAACGATCAAAAGTGCACAGGCACGTAGCTGCCCCCATTGGCACGTTCGCTACGCCTGATGCTCGCTTTGATCACGTTCATATAGACATTGTAGGACCATTGCCACCATCGCATGGGTATGATCACATACTCACGTGCATTGACCGTTTTACAAGATGGCCCGAAGCTATTCCCATCACGTCTATCACGGCGGAGACAGTTGCTCACCGCTTCGTAGAACGATGGATAGCATTGTACGGTTGTCCCTCGACCGTCACGACTGACCGAGGACAACAATTTGAGTCCGCATTATTCTCCTCACTGACCCGGCTGCTTGGTACGGAACGCATACGCACTACCGCCTACCATCCAGCATCGAATGGTTTAGTCGAAAGGTTTCACCGCCAACTTAAAAGTGCTCTTCGAGCACACGAAAACGACAATTGGTACGAAACCTTACCGCTCGTTCTCTTAGGCATCAGAACGAGTTTGAAGGCAGATATCCAATGTTCCGCCGCTGAACTTGTATACGGCACGACATTGCGTCTGCCTGGGGAATTCTTCACACCACGGAGCAGTAATGATTTCGGTAAATCAGACTACGTCCATCGACTGTCTGCATTTATGCGAACGCTGTCTCCGGTGTCAACTCGAATACAACATCGACAGGTCGCTCTCCCTCGAGAGTTATCTACCTGTTCACATGTTTTCATACGAGTAGATTCGGTACACAAACCTCTACAACAGCCTTACGAAGGCCCTTTTCACGTGATCTCTCGTCACGAAAAGACCTTCAAGGTTGATCGACACGGCCGCGTCGAGATCGTCAGCATTGATCGTCTCAAACCAGCACACGTCAATGACAGTGCCCTACCCGATAACTTGAGACTCAATGCTAGACCTACCAAACCTTCTAGCGGGATCTCTACATCTACCTCGGATCCCACGCTAGATACATCAGAGACCTCGTTCTCACGTCCCGGTCAACAGCACGCGTCATCTGCACCATCTACGGACGAGACTTCCGTCTCACGTCCAGATCGGCAGACCACGCCGCCCTTGACCTCGGATGAGATCGCAGGCTCACGAAGTACGAACGAGACCACCGTCTCACGTTCCGGTCGCCGGGTACGATTACCCGTACGCTTTCGCGACTAAACGCACAGTCAATAACATACGGTGTAGGATTATTCCTATACTACACGCATGCTACACTTTTCTTTTTTTGATTTTTTTTTGTATCCTGAGCCCACGCCTCCGACCATCGTCCATTTGATAACGTCGACTTCAGTCAACTTTGGCGAAAGCTGGTTTGGCCACCCACGCTCTAGTCAACGCACTCAGTCGATTATCTGGTCTCGAATTCGCCTGGCATACGCTTGGTCTTTATGGTCGCTTCCGGTTTCTTGGCTCAACGTGGTTTCGTCCTACGTCTGCAGCGTTTTCTGGTCCACATCCCTACGAACGCAATCTTCAGATTCTGGATACAAACCACTCTGGTGTGGTATGCTAATTCGACCAACAAATTCAGCACACTTCTGGTACCGTTCTGCGCAAAAGACTTTCGTTGGCAACTCGAGGATCAATGATCACTTCCTGTTCCGCCAATTTCCTCCGTCCTACAACCGCAATTCTGCCGATCAGTCCCACGAATCAAACCGCTAACTATCGAAAGTGTAAACCCTTTCTAGCGGGGGGCTCCTGTAGTGACCTACTTTTGTCAACAGAACACGATTGGTTCGATGAAAACAATTATTATTATAACCAATTGTACCAGTGACTGTTTTACTGTGCTCGTTTGTTTAACTGTGCTAATAACAGCCATTTTGGGCTTCCATTGTATTCCATTGCTTTTACGCGGTTTTTGGACTACGCACGTATCTTATCTTGCCGATCGCAACTGTACTCCTTTGGCACGATCTCGGTATTCTTTCGATACCACGAGATCGCCAACAAATATATACGACTACTACAATCATTTGCCTTCTGATATTTTGGCCTATCGGAATTTTATTGGTCTATTGGCAAGTAGTCTGGTAGCGGTGTTCATAGTTCAGCTCAACTCGACACCACGCTACACATCTAGAGGGAGTTGTATTCGTAGTCTTTAACGTGTCTCAGATAAAATACACTACACTTTGAAGAGTTTGAGGTAAGTCCGTTGATGTCTGCTGAACTCTGAATTCAATTCAGATCCTCCTGAAGTGTCAGCTTATCATCTTTGATGCAACTATGTCTCCGGAGTTTTACACTGTTGGCAAAGGTCACAAATCCGACGCGACTTATTGAGGTAGGTCACGTTGACCGTTTTCCAAAAAACTGATCTAGTTAAAGAGTATAACAAAATTCCCATGGCTGCAGACGACACTTCAAAGTCGACTATCATCACGCTCTTCAGATTCCACGAATTTTGTGCAAGACTTTCGGTTTAGGAAATGCTGCACAAACTTTTCAGATATCCATCCATGACGTGTTCAAAGGTTTTTCGTTCACGCATGTGTAGATGGTTGTTTCATAGCATGTTCAAACAGAGAATCTAATATCCTGTATCTGGACGTTGTACTCGGAAGACTGCAGAAACATAGCATCACTGTAGACATTCAGAATTCACATATTGTTACCGACTCCCTAGATTTTCTTAGACATATTGTTAATACCCAAGACATTCAAACGCTGAAAAACAAAGCGTCGGCTATTCTGGACTACTCAGAACACACTGCATTCAAGCAATTACACAAATTCAACATTCTGGCCCCTTTTATCGATAGTTTTTACCAAATTGCGCGTCTCTCATGATACCCCTAACCGACCAACTTCGTGGAAATGCGAAAATCGTCAATTTAGACGATATTACGTAAAAAGCATTCTTCACAGTTAAGAAACTTATCGCCAAAGCAACATTGCTCGCACAATAGGACACCAGAGAAATTATTTGTATCTTAGTAGATACATCCGACTCGACAATTGCAGTAGTCTGACAACAGTGGGTAGATAGTAGCTGACAACTTTTGACATTCATCTCGAGACGATCTCATGACACTGAGCATTTCCGGTAGGCGATTCCTAGAGATGTATTGTGGTTGACGGCACTTTTAACGCTCTGTGGAATGCCGAAATTTACTATGTTCACCGACCACAAACTTCTCACCCTTCAATCTCGTCTCCAGACAAGATTCTCAACAACTAGACTACATTTCGCAGTTTACTTCAGATATACAACACTTTTCTTGACCAGACAACGTTGTTGAGTACGTCTTGTCCACGATAATTTTCTTGAACATTTTCAAGGAATCGGCCTCCTTACACTCTCCCCGTCTTATAAAGAAGACAGTGATCTGAAGCCCCAGTTCTCTTTGACAACCCCGAAACTACGTATTAAACAGATGGGAAAAGGTAAGAAAACTTTGCTTTGCAGTACATCAACCCTGTCGAAACATTGTCAAAGCAACGTCTTCGAAACATCGTGTAAACGTTCTGATTCAGGTATTCGAGCAACCAACAAGCTTATCGTAGGACGATTGTGTTGACCTGATATGAATAAAGACGTAAGGGAGCCTCCAGTAATGTTAGGTGATTAGACACAACAAATGTTCCTTTTGCACTTTCAAAATGCTAGACGCTCATTTCGTCGATGTTCATCAGATTCAAATGAACACTCTTACCTCTTAACTTGTGTAGACTGTTACACGATGGTTAGAGGTAGTGCTTATCAAGGAGATTACTGTCGAAACAGTGGCCCGTGCCTTATTTGAACTATGAGTAATAAATTTTCGCGACCGCTCAACTATCACTACAGGCCATGGATACCGGAATGAATCTCGGCTGTCTGTTATCTTACTACACACGACTGCCACCCACAAACAAACGGATCGGCGGAACGATTTCATCTACAGGTGAAAGCTTTTCTCTCAGGCGCGACGATTCAAAGTAACTGACGCTCCACTGTTTCAGTTACTCGGTATTCGAAATGCAATGTAGGCCGATATTGGATAATCTGAAGCATAAATCGTTTATGCAAGGACTTTCGGACTTCCAAGAGAATTGGTGGATTATTTGTTTTCTTGAATGAAAATGAGTCTAAACATTGGCATTAACCGTCTTAGAACCGCGTTTTTAGAGATACGCTAAGATGTTGGTCTTTCCTTGGTATACTTAAGTGACAAAATTACCATACTCCACCCGATAACCGACAATCATAAAAAATATTCGCCAGCCTGAAACAACGCGCACTGGGATCAAGATGAGGTTTCCAGTACATTAAGATGATTACTAAGCATAGGGTACAATATGACATGTTGTTTTGTCTCAATTTTTTACGTGTTAATGTGTCAGAAAACCAAAAGCAAATAATATTTTTTTAATATGCTTACATATATACGTGAATATATGTTTATTTTCATTTTTTCAAAGTGCTAATTGTGTAAAGTTTATTTTTATACTACTTGTTGTTAACAAATCGAATATATACAAGTTTATTTACCTTTTTCGCCCTTCGAAGTCACACTTCGTGGCCGGTACCTTACAAGGACTACCTCATTGACGTATCAAGGTGTTAAAGATTCCTTGAAGACTGTACAACAGAGAGGACGTTATCACAGAAATATATCAGTTTAAGTAAATACAGGCGGAAGTAGGACCACTATCGCATGGGCAAGTCTACGGCATACAATTAACTGATATGCGTTGGTTGTCCTTGACCTTGGCGAGGATTGATAATTTGTTTGATTTTCAGGGACCCAACTGCCGGATATTAGGTTTTGGATTTTGGCGCGAAATTTAATTATTCATTTGGTTAATTAGAGTTTTGACATTGTAGCTGATGCCAGTTCTTGATGAAAATCTTAACCATCAAGAGTAAATCATAATTCAAATACCAAACACTGGTTTATAACCCTCATTCGGACACTCTCAGGGTCACTCTAGAGACATTTAAAGGTCGTCCATAAATTGTAGTCTCACCAAATCTTGTTACAAAGCTAATTATTAAGAGAGTATCAATGAGACAATTCTCCTTCGTCGTAGCTGCGATCTATTATAGACGGATTCATACACTGCATACAGTTGCCAATTATATGTGCAGGCAGTGCAGTTTTCATGAGAAGAAGAAGAAGAAGGAACATTAGGTTATCTTTGAAATCTAGTTGGCTAATGAAACTAGATCATAAATTTCACCATGTTGACATTAGTCCAAATAATTTGCACTTAGTTTGAAAGACTAGATAATGGAAGATATCTTTGAATTCCCACATCAGAAGTTCATTAGAAGACAACTGCTTATGTTTTTAACACTTATGTAGCTAAGTTTTTTTCTTAATCCGATGTGACAGTGGTCGTCTAATCATCGTCAGTTTTCTAGACATCCACTTTCAGAAGCAATCGTTTGAGGATTTCGTGTGGCTCATAACTTCTTCCCCATGGAATGACTTGAGTGACGTAACTATTTAACTAGTGAATAAAATACTGGGACTCGTTGTTTCAATATCGAGTAACCGTTGAGCGGCCAAATGGATTTGTGCGGTGCGTCAAGGCTATTTAAGGTTCATGCCTTGGTAGTTATTGAGAGGTGAGATTAGGATGCGACTTCTTTTTCAGCAAAAGATTTCATCAAACATACCGTTAGTCTTAATCATAGTATTATTTCAGCACAGTATATCACACTGATAACGGCGGGATAATAGTTCTGATCAGTAGAACTGTTAGCTGGTGGTAAAATTCATCCTTAATCACATCCGAGTTGCAATCTGTTAGATAATAAGTGGAAATGATGAAAAGGCATCGTTTCTCACGCTGATTTATTCTCAGTTTGATTGAACTTTCTAATCTAACAGCACATACCCGACTGTTAATGGGGATCCAATCGATTAGTACTGCCTCAGCTCTAGCGCTTAATGCGACACCAACGCCAGCAATTTCAGACGAAGATGCCACAGTCCCCGGATAAACGTACGTAAAGCAAGCTTTTTGAAGCGACAGATGGAGAGCGAGTTTGTAGTACTTCACCAGAGTCTTGAATACGGATCTCGGATAGACGACAAACTTCAATATTAAGACTTTCCAAAGACACAGGTAGCCCTATCTGTTGTCCGATCTGTATAAGTGTGCGAACGTTGAAGACAGCCAGTTTGAATGGTGCACGCGGTTTCAGAAAGACTGCTTCAGTATTCGTATTCGGTGGTGGCATACACTTTTCAACCAGGCAGTGACTCGAGGGCGTTTAGATAGAGCAAAGTTTCCACCATGGACGTGTAAAAGTATTTAAAGAGGAAGAGTGAACTCTTTACTCTCGGCCGTAGCAGGGCGTTTAGGGGCTTGAAAGACATCTAAACGAGATTATTTAATTTTTTTGTCGACAAGTGTTCATCGATAAAAGAGGGTCAACTACATTTAGAATTCGATGAACTCTTTGGTTAGACCTCATGGAAATTAAGATTATAAAACAACAAAGCTATAAAAAGAATTACAAAGAGTACAGTCCAGACAGGAACACATAATACAATTTTTCAAAATAAATCCGTAATGTTTGTTTGGAGTTGTAAGAAAATCTACCGACTAGTTGATTATGTGTAGACTAAAGTATGTTCTGAGGTAAATTAATGACAACCAACGAGGAGCTCCGTATTATAATTAGTTTATTTGTGTTTTATGAATTGATCGCGTGTCGTTTGGATGATGGTCTGATCGTAGAGAATGGTATTCATTTATTATTAAACTATGAAAAAATATATTTAGCCATATTTTTAGCATATTTCACACCTTTCAAAATTTTTTGTCGGGTCTATTGGGAGCCCTTGTCAAAATCTGGCATGATGCATTTACCAGCAAATGTTATTGAATGATGATTACACGATATCGCGAATCGTTTGAAGTTAGACATACTGGCTATTGGATTTCTGCTCAGTGATCTAAAGCTTAGACGTTCGCCTCAATACCTGAGGCTTCAGTGCACAGTGCCAAGTCCCTACGCTAATAAAAAGCAGCTGTCCGGTGCTTCCTGGTTTTCCGTGGTTGTTTCTAGGGTATATGAATTATTCATTAAAAATATACTTAGCTTTAGATATTTATTAATAATTTATCTTTCGCATTTATGAGTATTATATACAGCAACTTTTTGATCATTTATTTCACCAGGATTCTGCTAAATCGTCGATTGTTCGTGTTATTTTCATTATTCAGTAGTTTATCACTTCTGATTTTTATCTTTTATGCTAATAAATGGTTTCTAAATTATCATTATGCAAATTGTTTTATGTCGGCAAAACAGTTCTCGAAAACAGATAATTATTCATTTATCAATAACAACAATGCTCATAGTACGGACAGTAATACCAAGCCATATCCTGTTGTTGTCTACAACAGAATCCCTAAAACAGGTAGCACATCTTTAATAAACTTAGTCTATCAATTAATTGAAGAAAATTACAGTCATGCACATGTGATACACTTAAACATTTCTTCAAATAAACATTATTTAAATCGTCTAAATGAATTATATCTTATAGATAATTTGACACATTGGACCAGCATGCATCCACTGATTATACATGGGCATTTCGCTTATATAAATTTTATCAAATATGGATCATTGTTTAACCCAGTATATATTAATATGATAAGAAATCCACTAGACAGATTAGTGTCTTATTATTACTTTCTACGATACGGCGATGATTATAGGCCATATCTGATACGTAAACGTATGTTTGATCTTATGACTCGCAACCAAACATTTGATGAATGTGTTCTTGTAAATGGTAGTGATTGTAGTCCACAACTTCTCTGGGTCCAAGTAAGCAAACAAATTTTATTTATAAACGTGAAAAACTGTATTTAAAACCATTTCAGTGATTAATTATAACCCTGAAGAGGAGGCTCAAACCAGTTTGCTGGGCAAAATTTTGGAATTAATCAAGTTTCAATCGTTGAAATTGTTTCAAATATAATGTATACATTTGATGTCATTTATATACTCGGCGCTCAGCTTGTCAAACTATTTGTTCGAAAGTGTGTCCTTTCACCCCCCAGCGTCTTCTGATGGCAGTTAGTTGATTATCTCTGACCAGTGGATCTTGAGTATTGTGTATAGACAGCTGTTCACAAGCACCAGTAGATTTTTGGTGCTGGTTGTGGTTGTCATTCTCTTTTCAGCTCCGTACAGTAGGACTATCTTAACATTGGTATTGACAATACTGACTCTGCCCTTGTTCTTTAGTTTCACATATTTCGATAGTATAATAAAAAGACGAAAATGATCAAAAGTATGTGATATATTAGCGCAACACATTTCGAACAAGGCAGTGTTTAGATGTTTTTTTCTGGTTGGCGTTTTTTTTGCAAGGTGGCGTTGGTAAACCTACAGTCACCATTTCTCCTTTGCCGGGAATTGGGAATAACCATGAAAGGTTACACGCAGAGCTGATAGACTATTTTATTTACTTGAACACATAAATACTGGTACATAAAGGCACCATGTTTATATGCGCCAAACAAAACAATAAGAATTTGAAGAGAAAAAAAGGAAAGGAGCGTAAAAAAAGAACATTGACGAACAGATTAGTGTAAGGTAATGTAATAATAATAATAATGAGGGAAACGGAAAGGTACAATCAGAAGAAATCTTTCAGTTAAGGAAGAAGCAACCACTGTTTACGAAGAAATTAAAAGAAGGCTACAGCAGGATCGCCACTGGCTTCTATTCTGAGCCATATCTGATAACGTCTCTAGCCACTGTGTTGCACCGTCTCTCGGACCCCAACCAGGGAATCGGGAAAGGCCAACAGAAGCCAGCCCTTTGCAGCTGTCTTTCATACCACGACACCATGTTATACACTGACCACCTCTCCGCTTTTCCCAACCAGTCCCAGCGTCGGTAAATAATGCACGACGTGGAATTCTCTGGGACGACATTCGTAGAACATGTACAAGCCACCGAAGTCGGTGTTTCAAGATGGTGACACCGATTGCATTATCGTCTCTGTGCCCGAACACACGATGCCGAACCTCTGCATTACTAACATGGTGTTGCCACTGGATGCCAGCAATCCTTCAGAGACAGTGATGATCGAACACAGAGTCGTCTAACATCCTCAGCTCGGAGAGGCCAGGTTTCACAAGCATAGAGCAAAACTGCTACGGACATTGTCCAACGAATCGAAGGCAGCCCTGATATCAAGAAACACTACGATTGTTGGCCTTTGATAAGTATGGCGGTGTTCTAACACTTGGCGGAGGGTGAAGATATGATCAATACATCCTCGACCAGAACGAAACCCAGCCTGCTCCTCGCGAGTCAATCCTTCTCGGGTTCTGAACAACCTACGAAGTATGACGGAAGCCAATAGCTTGGATGAAATCGGAAGTAGACTTATCCCCCGAAAGTTGTTACAGGAACAACGTGAACCCTTTTTAAAGATAGGGACGACTATCGACCCATTCCATGACGTTGGTACACACTCTAGTTCCCAGATCTTTGTAAACAAAGTCGTCAGTCCCTTAGTCAGAAAGTCACCACCATCTTTAAAAAGAGCCGGAGGTAAGTCGTCTGGGCCCGGTGATTTGTAACGTTTCAAGAGTTGGAGTTCCTTGCGGACTTCCGCCTCATTTGGTGGATCAGTCGTCACCGACCATGGAGGGCAGGACAGTCTGACCGATGTTGCCGGAGCAGCAGGCCAGTTGAACTGCCTTTCAAAGAATTCTGCCCATCGTCCAAGACGTCGATGGATGTTAGTGATTGGCGTTCCGTCATCCTCGCAGATTGTTTCGCTCACACCAAACTTCTTGCTGCCAGTGGCTCGAATGAGTTGGAAGAGCTTCCGGTAATTACCAGATGCAGTTGCTGCTTCCAACTCACTGGCACGCTCCGACCACCAGGCTTCTCGGTCCTTACGCAAGCTTTGCCCGATTTCATTACGTAACATCCTTCGTCTGTGGTCAAACTCACGGTCACCCGGAGTAGACCGACGGGCTTCAATAAGTTGTAAGGAACCAGAAGAAACCCAGTGCTTGTAAGCGGGACGTTTCGCAAACCCACAACTGACTTGACCCGCCATTTTCATGGCGTCATGCAATTGCAACCAATGCTCATCTATACTTTTCGGTGGAATGGTAGCTATCCTAGAAGCTAGCTCGGTTTGATACTTACTAGTAACAGAAGCTGCAACCAGCTTGCTAACATCAATCCTTTGGTGGCGGTCACTTCGTTATGGTTTGTGCACAGTCGCAGTAGACGGTTCCCATTATCTGTCCTGAGACCAACAAGTACCCATCGGCCATTTTAACGACTCTCTTCTATGCCTAAACGCCCGACCTGAGCATTCAAGTCAACGGCTAGTACTACAATATCTATCGAACGCACTTTCTGGAGAAGAACAGTTAACTGGTGGTAGAATTCATCCTTGATTGCGTCCGGGCTGTAATCTGTCGGGGTATAGGCGGAGATGACGAAAAGACATCGTTTCTCACGCCGATCTAACAGCACATACCCGACTGTTATTGGGGATCCAATCGATTAGTACTGCCTCAGCTCTAGCGCTTAATGCGACACCAACGCCAGCAATTTCAGACGAAGATGCCACAGTCCCCGGATAAACGTACGTAAAGCAAGCTTTTTGAAGCGACAGATGGAGAGCGAGTTTGTAGTACTTCACCAGAGTCTTGAATACGGATCTCGGATAGACGACAAACTTCAATATTAAGACTTTCCAAAGACACAGGTAGCCCTATCTGTTGTCCGATCTGTATAAGTGTGCGAACGTTGAAGACAGCCAGTTTGAATGGTGCACGCGGTTTCAGAAAGACTGCTTCAGTATTCGTATTCGGTGGTGGCATACACTTTTCAACCAGGCAGTGACTCGAGGGCGTTTAGATAGAGCCAAAATTCCGCCATAGACAAGTCGGAAAATAAGGATACATGAAGTTAGAATAAAAGAGAGCGAATAAATGACGTGGTAAATAATAATAAGAACAATAATAGTGATAATAATGTGAATCGTCAGATTGTTAATTGAAGCAAGAAGTGTCTTCCGTAAATATAATCATTTCATCGCATTTGTGAGCGGGCTATGATACTACCCGGGTGCCCAGACCGAAGCAGGTGGTTTTCTTAAGGGGCCACACCCCGAGCCTCCAAGCTAAAGGTCTGATCCATAAGGCAGTGGAGCAGCGTGAGGAGATGCAGTCCCATGGAAGCCGTTGATCAAAGATTGGTTCATACGCCATTTGTTCCTTCACGGTACTGGCGCCCATGTCCAGCATTGGTTTGGGATCCGGCTAAAGCGTCGGACATTTTCTTTTCGTAAACGACACCCTCGCCACGAGAAGGCAGTGAGTAGGACTTCCCTGGCAGAGGCTATATGTGCGTGGCTATGTGAGAGCATTTCGAGAGGGAGAGCGGACTCTCGGTCGTACAAGGGCATTTGGGGGCAATTTGGAGATCGATTATTGGCATTCTATAGAACGCTGATATCTACTATTTTGATTTCCATTGATTCATTATATAATGGTTGTAACTATTGTATCCAAATCCATGACTGGATAGTACTGATGTAGTATAAGTTTTACTGGTTAGTCGGTCCTAATATAAATCACCTCTACATTGTTCTCCTCATTTGACACTTCAGTGCGCAGTTGATTGGTCACTGAGTAATAACCAATGTCATTTTTGTCTAGTCCTTCGTATTAAGTGTAATACCTACTCTCTGCAAAATACCATTCTTGACTGTGATTTGCAGTAGATTCTCAGACCAAACAGCCGTTCAATTTATAAATATGTATTACTAAAGTCAATCTGGGTTACACATATTAAAATATATTTACAGGAAACTTATTTGTATGCTATCTAAATTAACAAGAATTCGCTTCAAAGCATATCTTTTAGTAAATCATCATGGAGCATTGTTTTGTGTGTATACTTCAATTAATCCTGTGCTGCACTAAAAGTTAAACGAATAGTATATATCTTTCACTAGAACGTTTGCTATTCTGTAACATGACTATAATTTATGTTAAGTAGCTCACAACTCATCAGTTTAGTTGATCCTGGACCTGTAAATAGAAAAAATATTCAGATATTCACTGAATAGGATGAAAGCTAGCACTATACGTCAAAGATGTAGATAGTGAGACATATATTAGGTCATGTGTAGTCTTAACTTTAGTAAACAAATGCTTAAATGAAGTTACTAGTAGACAAACGTATATTATCCAAAATTTTAACTTTCTATCGATTCACTGTATTTATGAATTTTTAAGGTACCGTTTTTCTGCGGACAAGCAGCGTATTGCAGAATTCCTGGTAATCCAGTTGCTGTAGAAACTGCTAAACGTCGTGTGATTGAAAATTATCTTACTGTTGGCCTGACAGAAGAATTCGATAAATTTGTCGACTTGCTAGAAATACTCTTACCATCATTCTTTACCGGTGCTCATAATCTAATATCTCGTTCAAAGGATAAGTGGCATCTAAGACGCACAAATTATAAATTGCCAATTAGTAAAGCAACAACTAAAATATATCAAAACAATCCGATTTGGCAAGCTGAACAAGAGTTTTACAACTTTGTTCGTACGGAATTTCATACAATACTCAATTCTCTCCAAGGACAGTCTTCACACCAACCACTTTCAAAATTTTCTGCATTGTATAAAGAAAAAATTAGTTTTGATAAAATTCGCCCGAAATTTGGCGCTTAACTTCAAATACCTTTTTTTGCTCTAATATATACAATCCTTTTATCATGATAGACATTTCAGAAAATTATTTATTTGTACCATGTTTTATACTTTATTTTATTAACCGCTTTTATTCACATTGAGTTGCATTTACTTTAATTGAAATTACCCTGTACAATTCAACGTTCTTTACTCTGGGTTTTTTTCATGGAAATTTAGTAAATTTGATCAATTTCACAGATCAAGTTATTTGTTACTTTTTTTCAGTTATATCAATCTTATGCATTTAATAGAAATTTTTGCTGACCTTTAAATGAATACTTATTAGTTCTGTTATAAAAACAATAATGGGAAGGTAAAACTGTACACTTTAGCTGCTTAAATATTTGTGGATTGATGATAATGTAGACTACATATGCCTAATATTGTTTGTTACTGAATAGAAATATTATGTACAAGAAAATCGTAGTATGTTGTAGAAGTCCATGATGTCCAGTTAATATAGTAAGTAAACTTTTGACAGCGAATTTAAAGTCGGTGTACTTAATTTCTAATACAGTTATGATTTTAAAAAATAACTCAGAAATTTATATATACTGCCTTCGAAACATTGTTGAAATAAAATGGGACGGGTGAGTGAATAGTTTTGGTTAGGTTATAAATCACTAAATCGATTGATGTAGTTTAGGGCGTCTGTCGACTAAAAGGTCAGAGATATCCAAGGTGAGATATGACGTAGCGACAATTCATGAAGCCATTGATTCCTAATCTAAGCCGTGTAGCGATACCCAAATATTTTGGTCACAGTCATGAAGATAATCATACTGTGGTTGGAAATAAAATGAAATGGTTCGAAATCAACTGAATTGTGGTGTGGATGTGCTTAACTTGAGTTTAGTATGATTACGTACTTTTCATCCCCAATCTCGTTCGTTCTTCATGAACCATACTCCTTGATTTTAGTTTAGCATTACCAGTATGATCATTAACCTCACCGGATTTGACTTTGTGTCTTGAGCTTATTGGTTTGATGGTCCTGGTTGTATCACCATGAGCCGATTCACATTTGTGCTTTTTATGGATCACAATTGTAAGAATGGATTTCCGTTTGTCCTAATCAATGAGTATAATACTGACTCATCGATGACGTGCAATTACACGTGTGGCCATGTGAAGAGTGCACTAGACCGTATTTTTGACGCAAACTTCCAAATGATTTGGAATCAAAGACGAAAATACAGATAAGAATGTTATGGGTGATCAGAGGAAATTAGTTTGTATGTCACTCATTCTCCGATCGATTAAGACCTAATTCATGCTCCCCCATATAAGTATGCATTATTTACAAGCAACTAGGATGAACAAAGAATAATTTTTAAATTCAGTTTTAAACAAAGCAAATCTACTTATAGATGACCTAACTAATTTTAGACATAAAGTCACCTGATAAATACAAATTAAATTTATCTATTTAAAAAACTTTACACAATATGTGTCATATTATTGAATCTATTAAATAAAATCGTAAGAAAACTCTGAACCAAGTAGTCTTGGACTATTTTAATAATTTAATTCCTGAAAGCATTTTAGTTCAGACATTGAGTACTATGAACATGTTTTCATGTTCCACATTACTAACTACATGGATGATCGTTCAAACTGTCTTATTTCTTGACATTGATATTTTGTTGACAGTACTTTCGATATGAAGTGTACAGATGACATAGTACCAATAAATAAAAATTTCGTTTCTTCACAGTTCTCGAAACCCAGCAAGTGGTATTATGACAAACTTTTCAGTGGGTTTCTGCATACGTACATGAAAACAATGAGAAATACAGTCGAAATCATATTATTTCAGCTGATATTTTGATAATGGTAATTTAGTTTGTTATTCTGATAACACAATCTGGTATGTAATACAGCTTATTCCTTGTTGTAACAGACCTATCCATCCTTACTGTTTTTCGTTCAACTGCTTTTAAAGACTGACTCATTAAGAGAGGTTTCAACAACACTTTAGATATCCTCTTCAGTAGGGGTTTACTACAAGTATTACTCTGACCGGATTTCAAAATATTTACCACCATAAAATGCCAGAAAGATAAAAAACAATGAGGAACTATACAATGGAATATTGATCTACCGTATCATCCAAGTTTACTACAATTTGACAAATAGTATAACCAATTCCTGAATACAATAACAGCAACACCACCACCATCAACAACAACGGTGTGAGAAAGTTGAAAAAAAGAAAAATCAGTTAAATTCACGATCTACAATACTGACAATAAGAAAATTGTATTCTATGTACTGATCTGAAGTGTATTTTTAATTGAATAGAAAACAATTATCTATATGTAAGTAATGGTAGGAATCTTCATTAAAAAAACTGAATGGAATGAGTTAACTAAATTAGTCGGTCGAACAAATAACAATTATTATCATTACTGTTTGAAGGTGAAGGATAAACAAAAATGAGACAATTCATAATAGCAATGTTATAATATATAAATATTAAAATTTAAATGTATATATTTGATGGAGTTACTTATTTGATGATCTTGACGAAATTAAAAAAGATAAACCAACATTTTTTTGCTTACTAAATTTATTGTATTGTTAATTCTACTACGACATATTGATCATAAAGAAAAATAAAACAACAAAAAAATAAATAGAAAAAAATGTTGCAAGGGAAAAATCGAGCAAAGAAAGAATAGTGATTTATGTGGTACTAGGAGGATCTTCGTTATTTTCATTTACTGTTCTGATTGAGCTTGATGATGGTGCTGATGACGACGAGGATGATAATAATGGTGTGACGAAATTTGAGGTAACCACCGATACAGCTGAATTTAAAGCATTTGATATCTGAAACGAAATTGATGAATAAAATTCATATTAGGAGTTGTAGAAATTATCATTATGAATTTTAGATAACTGTTTTAAGATTATCGTTATTATTTTTTATCATCTCAAAGTGGCATTAATTGAAGGATCGTTCAAAATAAAAACCAAGAAAATATATTAAACATGTTTATTGTCCTACTTAACTGGAAATTCTTCAGAAGTGTTTCAAAATTAATAGATTTTTCGAATAATAAAGTGGTGTACAAAACAAATGAATTATATTTGCAAAGACTTACTTTATAACAACAGTTCATAAGAAACCAGTTAATACTGAAAAATCCTATTTATAACCAAATATGATTATTTAGTAGTTTCTGTCGTTATTGGACACAGATGTTCGTATCCTAGTATTGGTTATGGAAAACTAAACAACAGTTGAGTCAGTATAGTATTTTGTAGACTGTTCGTTGTGTGGGATAGGATGATCATGTTTGGTTGTCTGCTTAGTCAGACATGTAGACAGTCTCACAGGTGTCAGATAAGTTATATATTCCCTTACCCTTATTATTGTGACACACTCATATACATATATACTTATTATTGATTGTACATTGTTGTGGATTGTGTCGGTTTCGGGTGTAAAAATATATTACGTTCTGGTCAGGCTAATTACGTGTTCTTGATCTGAGTTGTGTTGAAGTCCTGTAGAATAGACACTGGGAGGGATCTAGTGTAGATAATCGTTTAAGCGTTATAACTTTAGACGAAGTAATACAGAGCGTTATAACAATTGGCGACGGAGCGTTATAACACTGTTGAATTTCATTCAAATCATGGATCGATTTAAATTAGACGACCATTGTAGAACTGGAAGCAGTGGACGGCCGTTTTGGCCTAGTATAGGACTCCTAAGGAATGAGTAACTACGAACCTGCACGTAGAAATCAGAACATGGTTTTTCACAAGCGAACGCATAACCTCAAGGTTGACCGATGTTCAGAACTAATACCGTTGGATGCTGAGCCAGTGGTCTAGAGGCTAGGCGTTAGCACGCAAGACCGAAAGTCCTAGGTTCGATTCCTGTGTGCAGACATGTGGATGAGGACTGTTGAAGAGTCCCATGCTAGAACAAAACAGCCATCTAGTGCTTTCGGCTTTTCAATGATAATGTAAATTAGATGGTTTTATAGTTCAGGTACACTAGTTTAGTATTTCATAATTTTTAATGATGTTTGAATAAATGTGTTATTAACTTTTAGAAAAGAAAAAATCTCGATAAAATAAAAACGATAATGTTAAATAATGATAATTAAATCAATTAACTGAAGGAAATTATCATATCTAAGAAGACATATTAGAATAACTAACATTAGAAGAGTATTAAGAAATTATGGTGACGTGTACATGCAAACACGTATCAGATATGAATTCACATTTTTAAAAATGTTGATTTTGTAGAAGAAAATCAGTAATTTATTACATGAACTTATTTCATTGTTGAACTTTAATAGCATTAAAGTAATAAATAAAAACAGGTTAAGGAGAGAAGGGACCTTCTTAATTATCAATAACTATAATAAAAACTTTTGCTAAGATCATATATGGAAATATATTAGAAACTAAGAGAGGTGTACAAGGATCACATCTATTAACAAAGGACTAAATTCCAAAAAAAGATATATTCAATGACACACACACATTAAGATTATTATTGCTGTTTCCAGTGAATGAATTAGCTTCATATGAGTAGTATAAATTTGCCGTTAAGGATATATCCGTCACGACGTAGAACCTCGTACACAGAGAGATGATATTGTCAGAGCGAACCCAAGAGTACTAGAGGTAGTAACGGCTTTAATGCTAATAGAAAAGACTAGGCATCGAACGTACGACTCAAGAACATATAAATTAGTGTATTAAAAACAAAGAAAGTTATGAGGGATTTTGAAGCTTGAAATCTAAGGGAAGACAAAGAATAGATGCACCTGAGCCATTGCAAACAATTCTGAGCCGTGTCACTCAGTCTCTAACCACTGGTTACGATAGTCACGCGGACCTCAACCACGTAATGAACAACTATTAACATGGCTTAATCCAATTGGCAACGACTTTATAAACTGATCTCAAGCTTTGGTTTGATCGCCCCTAGCTTTCTTGCAGCCTACTCCTACACCAGAAAACGTCGCCCGTCGAGGTAAGCGGTGGTTAGATATACGTCACACCTATGTGAACGACTTCATTTGATGAAGATTTACTACCTTTTCAATCGATTTGCCCACCATTACCTAGTACCCTACTCCTATTCACAACCCAGACATTACTTAGTGGTCCTAAAATACACGAGTAATGCTTTGAAGACATCTATGATCAAATGACAGTAACCTACGAACATGCTCTACTTTTAATGGATATGTTTCACGCGCATAAAGTAGAACGGAGAGAAGTGCTGCACAGTATGCTTGTTCTTTGGTCGGCAGACTTATATCTCTCCTATAGCACAAGTTGGCAAAATTCAGTCAAGCCTTCTGAATGTATTCTGAGCTTTCACCTGACACCAAATCATCATATTATTCAGAAAAATTTGGGCGTAAAAAGACTACTGAATACAATTGATTTACTTGTTCGCACACAGATTTCAAGACAATATTGGGATATGGGGTGAGAAATAGAGTTCTATCTCTTTATCTTTACCAAAAACAAACAAAATCACTTCGCAAAAAGTGAGATTTTATTTACATGAAAATGAATTAATTTGAATATATTTGTTAATTATCGCAATTATACAAGGAATCAAAGAGATAGAGATTACTGATAGAAAAAAAGAACTATAAACCACAACTGTCTAATGGTAAATTCAAGTTTACCTGAATTATGTAGTAGACGACTTGAGTTGTATACAAACAAATAAACAAAAATGAAGAGAAATATGAGTTCTCTAGCGTAAAAAAACTAAAAAAAGCACTAAAATAATACTATTTTGGATTAATTTATGATACTAATAAGAGACAAACACTAGGAGAAATCTAGCATCCTAATAAAAAAAGAATTGTGTCCTTATACAGATATTAGCTGTTTTGTATTAGTTGTGAGTTGGCCAGCTTCATCATCATTGGCTTACATAAATAAAGCTATTTTTGTGTTTCTTAGAAGCATACCTAGTGCAAATATGTATACAGACTTAGACTATGTGTTTTCTAAATGCAGTAGTTTATGCTGTTAGCAGAATATACAAACATACTGTAATGAAAACTGTACAGTGCTTTTATACAATACATACGTCAACTGTTCATTATTATTATAACGATAGAGTAAGCTGATAGCACACATATAAAAGTTTTGGAATATAATTTTCTAATAACTTCGTACCCGAAGTAGATCTTTTATATCTTCAGTCAGTCAGTCAGCTGCAACGTAGGACCAGGCACATATATGCATCGGTCCAAGTTGCCATACCACATTAGCACAACAAGATGAACACCGGATTCATAGAAGTAGTTGATTCAGTGGTGGTAATATATAAAAGAAAGATCGCATATAAAGAGATAGTACAGGAAGATAGAATTAGTATGTAGAAAGAAAGACATGAAGCGATTTTAATCACTTAGTTTAAGGGAAGACAGAGAGTGTAATCTTTTATATCTGGAAAGCATGGAATAACTTAAATCTTCCAAAATTTGACAAATTAGATTTGGTATCCAAATCATAAAATGTCATTGGTCTTTTACGTAGAAAACAATAAAAACCTCATAATATTAGTTAATTTCTTGTGTTTAAAGAAAGCTATATGATCCATTCAGTTTATAGTGGTGTACACATCATAAAATGACAAAGAACCCAACCTGTCTTAGTTTCTTCGCACAACAATCAGCTGATTTCTGGCGTTTAAGGCTTTTCTATACTTAAGCACATTTTGAACGAAGATTTAATCAAGTGCTCGCTACTAACCTAAAGATAAAATATGAATACCAATTAGCCTATTACATTATTGTAAAATCAGTATTATGTAAAAATAATGATATAAATAATCTAATGAATAGAGATTAAAACATAGAGTATATGAAATATACGATCGCTTGGTAAACATGATTCTCAAATAATTTTAGAATATCATTTTGCCCATGTAAAAAACAAAACGTCTTTTAACAGAAAGTAAGTAAAATTTAAATGATTACAAGTAGTAACTATTTTTAAGATAAAGGTTAGCACAAACCTTCTTACTTATAACTGCTAGTGGCTTGCTTAGGTAGCAAATATCAAAAGCTGTTATTAGAAGCGGTAATCGTGATGTAGTTCAATTACGCTCTGCAAAATGGAGTCGAAAAATTCCTATGAAGTTTAAAAAAAGATGACATTGTAACACAAACCAAGACAGATGATATTGTAACTTACAGAAGGGTATTGACCTCATTTAGACGACTGGAAAGAAGAAAGCAGTAGACAGCTGTTTAGTCTTAACAGGAGACTCCTTAGAAGTGCACATCCATGAAGTTACTGTGGATTGAACTCAGCAACTTTAGGTCACGCATCGAACACTTAGCGTTTAGACCACTGAGTAAGCGTTTGATGGTTTATATGTTTAATTTCAATCAATAACCCCAATCCCACTGACAGGTAACTGTCATATTAACTTAGCTCAAAATATCATGAGTGAAAATATATATCGATATAAAAAATTGGTAAAATAGAGAAATAAAAATGAAATGATATAGTAAAGAAGAGGCAGTAGGATAGAATCCAAGCTAAATTAAATAAATATCTATCATAGAGAGATCAACTCTAAATTTAATCCGATGAAACCTCTAACCAACAGAAGATGACTTCAATGGATAATCTTACTGCTCAGAGTGAAGATGTCAATAATGTTACGAAACAGTAATAAAGCTATATCTTGGGTGCCTTCGGTATTCAATCAGCTAAATACAGAACGAAAAATGTCAACAGAACAAGCCAAACCGGTGGAAATGGAGGGGAGGATAGGTAGAAATAAAAAAGTGAATTTCGCGGAGGTGAAATTTCGAACAAAGGACAAGCATGAATGGATATTCTAAACCAGATGATATTGAAATTACTGTGAACTATGTTCATGATCAAAAGCAAACTGTTTCAGGCTAACCATAGGACGGGTAATTTTCAAATCACTGAGTAATACAGCTTCATTACAGTACAAACAATATTCATAGGTTCACAAATCAAAATATTGTATGTGTATAATTAAAACTAACTTGAAAAACGATTGAATTTTGATTTTCAGAGGGTTTATTGCTATTTCTACATGCATATTTTTCATGACCTGGTGATGATTCATCATCGCTATTAAAAGTTGGTTTTTCTTTAGAATTTGATGTTGACTGGGTATTTTTATTCGGAACAACAGATTCGTTAGCAATGGGTCCAATACTAGTGATAGTAGATTGAACTTCACGTCTTTTAGTTTCTTCATTCCAAAATTCAAAGAATAAATTTGACAATTCTTCTAATCGTGATTGCCTTAATGGTTGTAAATCATCACTGGAGCGTAAATCACTGCAAAAATACAGTAGTAATTAGCTTCATTGACGAATGAATTACATTTATTTTGCGACAGACAAAATTTGTCACTCTCCAAGTTCATTTAATAATGAAATTAACCTTTCAGTATATTAGTCAATATTTTCAGAGTGGATTTTAAACAATATGTTTCTTAATCCTGTCAACGTCACATTCAAATGTCTGTAAAAGGCATGTACCTTGATTCTTTCTCCGACTAATTCGTCCACATAACTCGTTTACCAAGTGTAATTTTATATATTTTGTTTTGAACTAAACATACTAACTGGAGTCAAGTAACATTATCCAGGTGACTGATACGGAGGCGGAGAGGGATTTAAACTAAAAAACATGTATGCAAAAATCAGGTAGTTCAAGTATTGTTCATCTACTTCACATAGTGGTCTAATGTTTTACAGATTTAAATATATTTGATGCTTCGAATGCACCGGTTAATATACTGAACTTGAAGCTATAATTTGTAATTGAGGTATAGCTGCAACAGACCGCCCAAACTAGTGACTCCTCTTCAAGGCCGCAATGGCGTTCGCAGAACTGAACTCTCTATCTCCCATTTGGCAGAGACACCAAATGTAGTAAACGACGACATGGTGGGGAAGACCAATTAATTGTCTAGTGCAGAATTACAGTGTCATCGTAAATTATGAAAACCATACATTAAATACTTCACTTGCACATCTTCCATCAGTTGTCCTTTATATCCTTCATGATTCGTTCAATACCCAATTCCTTTATGTTTCCCTTTCTGTTTTTTTTCAATTCGATCTTCTCAACATTCTTTTGACAGACATACTACTTCTGATCTGTGTTACATACTGCTCATATTGTGGTGCGCGCTACTTATATTGATATAATAAGTAGTATATGACGCGAGTTTTAAACGTAATGTCTGGCAGCAGAAGGTGGGGGAAGATCAAGAAAGGAAAAGCGGGAACACAATGGAATTTGTATGGAAACTCATGAACAATGAAATGTCAGACAATCGATTGATGTTTGCAACAGGAACAGTCCAGTTTGATATGATGGATTGTTATTTTGCAAATTAACGATTCACTATATGGTTGTTAGATTTTATTAACAAGTGCTGTAATTTGTCGTCAAACACATCCGATTGTCCCCATTGGTGTTCTTGTTCACTACAATATGTCAGTATAAGTAGCATACGCCAAACAGTGATAATGCTTAATTGCTGAAATCGAGTCTGTTGAAATGTAGTCCGAACGTACGTCTAAAATCGACTGAAAGTCGAATGACTTAACCGTTAAGTCACTGACTCTAAAGTAGATACCAGCTAACAATCTAGACAGAAGAAACTTGGATAAAAAACCAGGTAAACTGGCAGAGAATTTGCGGTATTGTTTAATTAGCTTACATTATCTTTGGTGTGTACTTCCCTTAAACCTGACATAGTTGAACTCCACAAGAGTCACAGTGTAGTGAACAGAACACAGGTGGGGACAATCGAATGTGTTTAACAACAAATTACGGAACTAGTTAGTAAAATCCAACAACCATATATTATATCGTTAATTTGCAAATTGTTCATCAATTGTCTCAAATGACTCGGAATCCTCTGTTCTTGCATTTTCATACAAATTGCGTTCTTTCTTCATTCTTTGTTGTTCGATCTTCTCGTCTCTCTGCTGCCAGACATTCTGTTCATGACTCATGTCATATACTACTTATGTCTACATAAGTAGCACACGCCACAACAGCTTCTCATTAGAACTCCGGAAATTTCTTTTCGAAGATAGTCACTAGTGAGGACATGATAATTGTCAGTATAGGGGTTGTAGAGATCGTTGAATGTTATTGAAATCACGAATCGATCTAAGTCTGGTTGTTAGGCTTTTACATGTGAAGTGACTCGATTCCCATGGGTTATGAATATTTATACAAATACATGCCATTCTGTTAATAGAAAACATTTTCAACCTATAACTTCAGATTTGAATGCATTTAAGTTTGTCACATGACTTCGTTTGTCGTTTATACTACTTGTGACATAAGTCAATTAAGTAAAGGAAGAGTAATGAAGTGCACAATTTAAAAAAAAACGAAAATTTGTTCTCATAATTCATAGAACAATGTAGTAATAAATGAAAGTTTTGTATGTTAACTTGCCAACGAATATATATACAAATATGAAACGCAACTCACATAAACGAAGAATCATCCGAATCTGCATAGCGAATTTGAAAAACAAGAACACGATAAAAGGCACTAGAAATTAGTTGACACTTATTTCAAATACTATCATATAATATATTTGCTAACAGAAAATTCCGATCTATCAAGTGAAGATAAAGATGTGACGAATAGACTAATGAATATTGCATACATATATAAACAACACTAGTGAATGTAGCTCAGCAAAAAAAAATTAATGGTAATTTCATCAGAGATCTAACAGAATAATTGAATTTTGATTAATTATTATGTAAAATTATACGTTATAACAAAGTAACATATTATTACGATAGGGATTGTGCAGATTATAGGATTCCATAGTTTATATCATAAATTGATCTTAACAAAAGAAATTACGAATTACCTGAACTTTTAGACCCATCAGTAACGTGAATATCATAGCTGTAAAAAAAACCAAATAAAACACAAACCAATCATCAAAACAGTTGGAAAACCCTGATTCCAAACCAATGGTGCACATGGGCTCCAGTATCTTGAAGGAACAAATGGCGTATGAACCAATCGTTGGTCACCGGCTACCATGGGACTGCATCTCCTTACGATGCTCCACTACCTTGTGGGTCAGACCTTTAGGTCAAATGCTCCGGGTGTGGCCCCCTAAGAAAACCACCTGCTTCGGTTTGGACACCCAGGCAGTATCACAGCCCTCACATAAATCAAATGAGATCTGTGTGGCGCATATGTATTCGGTGCCTCCTTGTACCGATATCTATGTGTTAAAATAAAATAATAATAAATAAAACCTTAGTTCGAGAACTTATGAAAATCAGGAATCCATCTTGTGTTAGTATAAGGTCCTTGGCATAGCACACCAACAAACTTGAGGATGGTCGAACAGAAAAATACGCAATTCTTGTGGTTAAGGCTTAGAACTTAGATCGCCGAATCCTCATCCAGTGGCTTAGAAGTCTAAATTCAATCAATTGGTGATAATGTGCGACCGTTATCTAATGGCATTATTAGGTGAAGTGGATGTCTCGCTCCAAAATAAGTGGAACCCACAGATCATGGTTTCTCAATAGAACTCTGGGAATCGTTTCCCCGAAATCGATCATTGGTAGATACATGATTAATATTAACATGAACGGTTTGTGGAGGTTCTTGAAAGACCTGAATATTCAGCGTTCTATCCCGCTGGAGTCATTGATAGATGCTGGAGAGGAGTTCCATATCAAGATGAAATAACTGATTGGTATGAGTCCTCCAACTCTTAATAAGGTTGAAAAAGCTATAAGCAATCCAGAGTGAGAGGGAGCAGGGAAACCTGATAGATTAACCACTGAGATTTCTAAGGATGGTGGCCGTTTTATTAGTTAGATTGACTGAGAACTTAGCCGAAATCGGGGAACTGGACGTAATTTCATCTGACCCAACCGCTATTCGACCCAGTCTATAAGAAAGGGAAAAAATCCTCTTGTGACAAACAGATAGGAATCAGTTTAACTAGTAGTGTCTAAAATATTAGCCTCAATAATACTTCGATGTCTAACTAGAGCTCTTGAGAAGCAAATTCGAGAAAGCCAGACTGGTTTCAGACCTGGACGTAGATGTATAGAGCAAATATTCACATATCGGCAAGTTCTGGGACACATACATACCATTTGATGTCCGACTATAATTATATTCCTTGACCTTAAGGCAGCACTGGACTCATTTGATAGTGAGGTTTTATGTCAGTGTCTGTCACTAAAAGGCGTGCCAAATAAGTATATTGACCTTGTACAGGGTCTTTATTCGAACACTTCTGGTTGAGTCAGAGCTTATAGCAAACTGCCATAGAAATTGATTGCTACAGGTAATGTTCATCAGGGTTATCTTCATTCAACGGTTTTATATATATTTGTCACAGACATGCTTTTAGAGATAACACTTACAATGGTTCCAGCCCATACAACCTTAAGCAACAATCCAATCCCATGTGCGGGATCGTGAATACACACTAATGAGAAGCCCCATGGTAGGATGTAATGGCCGTCCAGTGCTTACAGGTTTGCAATGGTGGTCTAACATTGATCGGCTGATGATCTCGATGACTATTCAGTAATTGATGGTTTTCAATTATTGTTTAACAAAGGTCAGTCAGTGGTGAAAACAACAAGAGTACATGGTTGACAGAAAAATAATAAGATAAAGAGCAATACTCGAAAAGAAGACGCTATCAACACATACACTCTGCGAAGTGACAATTCTGTACATTTAGCCATTTCACCGATAAATTGAAAAGTAAATCGCAGTATTTCTTCACCCAATTCCATACGTGTTTTCAATTTATGACCAAACAAGAACCAATCATATCCAAGAGTAAGATATAACATTTGAATAGGTGTTAAACTACAATGCATTAAATCATCAGCCCAAAGTAAACAGCGAAGTAGACAAATAAATAATGGTGTACGATCCCATCCAGAAACACAATGTAACAGTAAACCTCCAGCGCCTATTAATAATAATAAATGAGGATTGTGAATAAACTGAAAAATTAATTTAATAAATGACAAGTGTGAAACATCTAACCAAGACTAGGATGATTCCATGAGACTCCTACATACAAAATGAACTGTAATGCATTAAATGTTATGCTAGATGGCATCATGAGTGCAATTTTTATGACGAAATAAATTCTATATGTTCACTCAGAAGTCCTTAATTATAATTAAACCGTCGTTCGGGACTATATAATAATAATAATAATCAAGTTTGAAGCTAGTTAAAATTTATTCCCGTTAAAACTGTATAAGTTGAAACCAGTTTTCTAATTATACCTAAAATAGTATATGGTGAAGTATAGCATGAATACGGATAAATGGATAAAGTTACATTTCTATTGAAAATACAAAGGGGGACGTAAGAATTCAACACACTAATTGTTTTTCCTTAAAAAAAACGTAACTTCAGGTAAAATTATTGACTGTTTATCAAGTATAGGTTTATGTACTCGACTTTCAACTACACATATTGAGTGAAAGGAAAAGAAATTATCGGGCTACCCAAACTTAATAAATAGAGTTGTGGTGTATGCTACTTATGTTTGCAAATATACGTAGTATGCATCACCAGTCGGAAGTGGAAGCTGGATGTTCTAACCACAAAAACTACCAGTCCCAGTTTCAAGTGAAGCAGTTTTACAAGAAAAAACACCTTTAATTGTCTTACGTTGTAAGTAAATTTGTTTTTTATTTTTAAAGCAACAAAAATTGACCAATATGTATAAAGATGATGATTACCTTCGTAGAGTAATCCAAGAAGCAACTTCATGTAGTTCACAGTAATTGTATATATATCCCAGGACTGAAATATATTATTAGAAAACAATATATTTAACTAGTCAGTTTCAAGTTGGCGATAATATACATTTTGAACTGAAAAAAATTCATAAATAGATTGAGAACATACCTAATAGAATAAAAAAGGAACGTTAAAATTACTGATATTCATAAATACGTAGATTAAAGGAAATTACTACAGAAAATCTTTTAACACAAAAGTCATAAACGAAGAAGGATCGTTTCCTTTCGATTTCTAGTAAACTAGAGTATATCGAGAAAAAAATTGGAATTGTCTATTGTTAACAATTAATATATAACATTTTCTTCTGTAGTACTTGTAAACCGAGTTAGTAAGAGATAATGTGTAGATAAAACTACATTTAAGAGAGAGTTAATTTTCTCGTGAACAAATTTGTTGGATAAGACTCTGGAAAATATTTTAGTAGCGTTACGTTCTGAGCTAAATGATTTAACTGCAAAGCATTCTTGAATGTTTCAGATGGCATCTTCAGAGTTTGCTTCATGAAAAATGGAACTCAACTGGGTATTCTATCAGTTTTTAGTTCTAAAATAGGAGTATAAAGAGTACAAAAAATGAAAGCTACGAAGTAATGAATGTAGAATGACTTTGTAGCCATATTCACTCTGGCTAGGAAAGACCGATGGGGAAATCCAGTTGTTCATACAGAAAGTTATAAAAACTTAATGGATTGTATCACTTTTGACAAAAGGTTCACCCGTGCCGTAACTGGTCATGAAAGGGATAAAAATCTCTGAGACAAGAATGGACTACTAGTTGTTACAATAAGTATATATACATATATATATATATATATATATATATATATATATATATATATATATATATATATATATATGGAGATTTGAACTTAATACCATATGGTTTATACGAGATAAAATTCATTCGATGGAATTGTAGGTTTAAAACGACTAAGTTATTTATCATGTTTACTAAATCTTCAGGTTTCCCACAAAACAATTTATTAGTTTAAAAATTATAAATTAAAAATGCTAACAATAGCTGGTCAAAAATGTGATATGAAAAGACAAGGACATTTATTATGGGTTGGAGTAAATGTTTCTTAGTTGAATTCTCAGATAATTTGAAATTAATAAATTCTAGTGTTTCATTTTTTGTATTCGTTTTCTATCTTCATTTATATGCCAAAGATTGCACTATTATAAATATTCATCTAATGTTCCCAAATGTTATTTTAGGATCTTCTTTAAATCCCACATTTCTGCCGGTATAATTGTTTGGAATTTAATGGTTTTATTCTAATTAATCTGCTAACAATTGACTGTAAGTGGAGCCCGGTTGAAATAATATAACATTCGTGACAGATCACTATACTGTTGTTCTACTATGAGAATGAATGTTATACATCGGTAAGAAAGTGGGTTACTAATTAGGATGTGAAACAACCAGTTATAGACTATGTCCCCTTACTAAATTAACGGAGTAATGTTTACTTTACCTTAACCTTTGAAAATGAGCATGATTTTCATTCGTTGAAAAAGGGACTTCATCGACAAGTTAAGTGGTTCTCTGATCTTTGATCATTTAAAGGTTTAGCATCATAAATCTGGTTTTCAAAAGCAGTCATCATTCAACCATCCTACATCCACCAGTTCAATATATTGTCCATAAATCTATTTGGTTCTCGTTAAAATACAATACATAGTTTAGAAATAAAACATTATATGAATAAGCTAAATGAAAGTAACACGTAGTTTTCTTAAAGATTAAACCAACCTTGTACAAGTTCCATTCTACTGAGCTAGATAACAGAGTTTTTGGTATAAGGTTTGGATTAACGGACACCTCAACTCCCGACTACAACATAAAACGGTTAACAAAAAACAACTCAGACGACAACCAAAAGGTAGAAATAGTAATTTGAGAATCACGACGCTGAAACAGAGTACAATTACTAAAACTGTAAATAAAGAATGGTGAGAACGTAATCTACAGATTACTTTTGAGCGACCGTGAATTGACCTTGAGAAACTTTGACCACTCCTTGTTGTCAAAATAACGTTATATATTAGTGTGGGTAATCAGGATCTGAAGTTAGATGTTAGGGTCAGGGACTAGAATTAGGGTTCACATCACGGACTGGCATCAAACATGATGCCCAGATGCTATTTAGCCAAATGGACTGATTAATTTTGCATCAAAATCCGAGTGTCACCGTCTTAAATATGATTGGTTTGTTCATAGATTACAGTTCCGTTAAATAACTGTAAACAGTATAAAGAAATGTCTCAAATAATATTTGCTACAAAAGCAACTAACTACAAGCTTGTTAAGGATGTAGTCGAAGATGTTCTTTTTGACAGATTACAATAGGGACTATATGTCGTGCAGTTCTCGACTAAGTATCCAAATAAGTCTTCGGATAGTAACTTACGCCAAACAAAATCATGGAAAATTAGGTTTACCATTACTGTTGTCGACTAAGTTGTACGGTTCAGTGACCACGAAGCGTTCTTGGACCCGGAACTAGAAATGGTCACATTACACTTCAGACATTATAAAGTTCTGTTAGTTGATACTATTAACATTTGATCGGTATTCATTTCCTTAATGAAAAGAAGTGTTCACTTTCAACGTACTAATTTCATAGTTGCTATCCTAAATACATGATATTTGATTATATCGTATACAGCATTCACAGATTTCTGTGTTACATTTTCACAATAAAACAATTACGATATATAGTAAACCAATGTCTTACTCAATACCTATTTGTTGTGAATATTACATAAGAATGAACTAACAAACCATCAGGTTTGTGTTATTTTTTAGATGAAAACAGTAGTTACGGATAATCTTAATCTTCTATATTAGCAAAATCACCAGTTTAAGAGATTCCAATTATATGTTGCTGATGCTGAAAAAGAAGCAATTGTGTTATTCCATGACTTTTGAATTTTCATCACCTAAATATATTATGGTAAATTTTAACCTGATCATCTACTAACCAGTTTATTAAATACAGTTTTCACTTAATTTCATCGATTTAAAAATACTAGGTATGGAAATAACAAAATTAAAATAGTTTAATAGATAGAGAAAATAAAATACTTCCCATACATTACCGGGAATTTTTGATGATTTTAAGCCAGACATATACAGTTTCATGCCAAGACCGAGCATTATAAGTGCAATTTTAGTGAATAGTTGTACTAATTAACTGTCTACATACTGACAGGTTTACTGGGATTCAAACATGAAATACAGTGAACATATCCGAAACTTGAGTAAACCAGTTATATATAAAGTTATATCCTAACGAAGAGTAAACGAATGGTAGCTGCCAGAAATTCCTTACAAAATCGACATCATCTGGAATTTATACAATGGACTAAACTGCAAAGTCGTGTATGAAGAACAGTTGACAGACGCATTCCAAGTGATCGATGTCACACAAGGATGCTTACTTTTCCCCTTCCTCTTTCTTCTGGTGATTGACTGGATTATGAAGTCTTCCATATCTCAAGGAAAGCACAGAATACAATGGACAACTTGGATGGAACTGAGTGATTTGGACTTCGCAGATGACCTAGATATTCTATCCCATACACACCAACAAATGTAGATGTAGACAATTACTGTAGCAGAAGCCTATGCATTAGTAGGTTTCAACATACACCCTCAAATTCAACACAGAGAACAACAACCCAATCTAACTTGATGGAGAAAATCCGGAAGAGGTGGAATCTTCCACGTACCTGGACATCATCAACGAAGGAAGAAGATCTGATGCAGATGTAAAGGCGAGGATTAGCAAAGCAAGGGCCGCATTCCTACAATTGAAGAACATATGGAACTCAAAACAATTGTCAATCAATATTAGTGTGAATCTTCAATACGAACGTCAAGACAGTTAGTTCTACTGTATGGAGCTGAAACTTGGAGAACTACTATAACCATCATCAAGAAGGTATAAGTATTTTTAAACAGTTGTATGCTTAAGATACTCAATATCCGTTGGTTGGATACCATCAACAACAGCATCATATGGGAGAGAATTAAACAACTTCCAGCTGAAAAGGAAATTAGAAAAAGACGTTGAAAGTAGATAGGACATGCATTACGGAAATCACCAAACTGCATCACGAAGGAAGCGCTAACTTGAAATTCTGAAGGGAAACGAAAAAGAGAAGGGCCAAAGAATACACTGCGTCGAACGTTGCAAGCAGACATCAAAAGGATGAATAGAAAGTGGAAACAACTGGAAAGGATTGGATGGAGAATGCTGGTGGGCGGCTTATGTTTCTCCACTAGGCATAACAGGCGTAAGTAAGTAACTACTATAAATTATTTCTGTACTACTATTACATATATTTCTATTGAATAACCATTATATGTATATTCATATTCCCTTTATCATAAGCTTTTATTTGACCTATTGGCTACTATTATACGACTTACTAATCCCAAGTTATACCCAGTCTATTAGTTACATTCTCTCACATTCACAGCTACTTTTGGCTTGATCGTTTATAATTGTCATTTTCTATTTTGTGGTGTGATATGGTCTAATTTGCTTGTGTATAAACTGCGTACGTATGAACTACGTGATTAATACAGTAGAAGCTGAAATTGTATTCCGGACTCAAATGGGTAGGGCTAGGCGAGGATTCAGAGTTGACTCCAGGCTGCTTGTGCTGGTTAACGCGCCATTGGTTTGGCACAAGGCTAAGGTTGTGTAGGTCGACGTTCTGATTGGCGGTTTTGTCGCATGATAATTAACAGGGTCAAAATCTTTCTCCCTCTCTCTCTCTCTCTCTCTCTCTCTCTCTCTCTCTATATATATATATATATATATATATATATATATATATATATATATAATTCACTAGCTTTCTGAGGTTATCTACACTTTTGTAGTATTTGTATGACTGATTATAGTCCTACTGGATGTAGTAGAATATTGCTTTGAATAGAGTGGAGAAACTTTCTAAAATATGACTTAGTATGTATCTATTTATTTGAAATATACGAAGATATTGGAAAATCTTTGTTTGCTAATCGATGATTTTACTAAATATAAAGCACCGACTTCGGCAACACTTGTTACTGATAACTCATATTGATTTACAAAAAGTGGCGAGCATTGAAAATTTGTTGGCCGTTTAGACTGTTATGACTGAACATTCACATCTTTATGCAGACAAAATAAAATGAAAGTTTCCTTATGATACTAAAGCCGCTTTTTATTTTAAAACCCTGATAAAAAACGAGTATTTACAATGTATATGTACTACCTAAATACATATCCGATTCACAACTACGAACAGTCTGTAAGTGAAGGGAGACAAGATATATAAAAGACAAAATTTATTGATCAGAAAATAAATCACATTTACGGCAAATAATAGCAGCATAAACAAATGACTTGATTTGTTTAAGGAAAATGCAGTATTGACCCAAAGTCTTAAAAATTGTTGAGTTGTGTTAAGCGATCAAAATGAAGTGGAAATAACCAAATGGATATTTCTTTCAGTGATTTTCATATCAAGTATTATTGTTTGGTGATGAGATTTTCTTATGAGGAATTATGCTACGATGTATATCTGTGTTATATTAATAATTGAGTGTAAATAGAAACCTAGTCAAAGAGGTTTGATAAATTATACAACTAAATAGCTTGAAATGTAGTCAGCTAAAACTTAAGATCTCTGATAATGTACGTTCTGTCAATTTTTTTCTTTCTGGTTTGTCTTCGCCATTACCGTGGAACGTATTTAAATAGTGTAGACCTTGAACTAAATTAGACATTTTATATTTAAATAAGATCATATATACCGTTTTTCAAAGTAAATTACTGCCAGGAAACGTCAGTTGTAGTGAGAACAACTTTATTTACAGGAAGTTGTATCAAAGTCTTCGAAAATGGTTGCTTTTCAAGGAACAAAACAGTCAACTGGAAGCCCCCAATGTGAGAAAGTTATTCAGATGATTTAAGTTTCTTGACCGGAAGATACATTTATGTAGAAAGAGAAAACTACTTGTTAATTAGCATAACTTAATTCCCCATCATCAAATATAAAAAAATTTAAAACACGGTTACATTTGTGTAGAAAAATACATGTTTTAAACGTTACAATATAATAATTACCCGATTCCAGTCAAAGTATACATGATGCATAGCATAACCAGAATCACGCCATATACGGAAAAATTCGCTGCCAGGATAAGGGAGAGGTATGACTACGAAGTCATTATAGCGTCCTTGTTGATCCACCTTTTCTGATGAACTAATTCTATAAGATCAAAAAAAAATAGAACTAGCATATATATATATATATATATATATATATATATATATATATATATATATATATATAACTGACATACACGATCTTCGAGAAATGACATAACATTGGGGGGGAGGAAGATTTTCCTTATGACATTTAGTGTAGTTCTACAGTCCTACTTATAGTTACTTAACGTATACATTAATACATAAGTTCATTTGAGGCATTTTGAAATAAGTTTTCCAGAGATGTTAGAAGCAGATTACGTACAAACCAAGATAAAACACACGAAACTATCTTCATGAAAACCAAGATTTTATCGACTTTATCTCACTAACTGACTAACATCAGTTCTTAGAGAAAACTATATTTAAAAACTACGAATATTTGTAAAACACTTAAGTAAATAAAACAATTTAACAAAACAATATTGATACATTTACTAAAACATAATGCTATGATAATATAACCTGATACAAGCAAAATACAGTACAAACAAGACACACAGAATTATAAATATTATACCAAGGTCAACGGAATCTGTAACCCATTTACAAACCTTAATTTTATTTACTCGACTAGTGATACTACCCGGCTGCCAAAACTGGAATAGATGAAGCCACATTTGAATCTGTTATCTATTCGTCTAAATTCAAGTGCTTTAACTACTAATTAGTGGAAAATATCGGGTCGGTAGTATTAAGATGCCTAAAACCAAAAGATAACCATTTAAAAAACAAATATAAAACAAGATATTGTGCACCGATAAGGGGAGCAGTCCGATAGAATGTTATTCGAAGATTGCAAAAATAACGCTTTTGTTGTTAATAATGAAATACAAAATAAAAGCACAAAATAACTTACGGGACCCAACATTTTATCTTTCTGTACTCCAACATAAAATCACAAATATAGGTGACATTTAAACGACGAATTAATTCACAATCATCATCACGTAATTTTTCTAAACTGTGACGTCCGTTTTCTGTCCTTAAGAAGTTCGAAAGCATTTTGTAAATAGAACATATGTTATTCAAATATTATAGAAAGAATTAACAATTAAAATTAGATTCATCAACAACTAGACCAGTCAAAGACTCAAAAATTCAGTGAGTAGAATATTGACTAAGAAATGAAGTAACTTCATAACAATTTAAATATTGATGGAGTAGACTATAGGTCACAATTATTATGTGCGAGCTATCTGGATATCTAGAAGTCATATAATGGAGTAGAATTCTAAACTGTGACCCATAAGTTGAAAATCAAATGATCAACCGAATTAGCTATATGTTTAACTTATTTCAGATTTGTTTGATATGTATTTTCTGATCTGTCTGGTTCAAATATATCGTAGTGCAAGCGCTGACTGACTGATTTTTATCATATGAAGTTCTTAGTTAATTACTAAGTATACTAGAAACTACGGGGATATGTTAGAAAATTGGAAAGGAAATTCACGTTTTGTGCTCAAAAGAAACAGCTATACGTCCTGTGGAGCTCAGTGATACAGTGGTGCGCGCTACTTATATTGATATAATAAGTAGTATATGACGCGAGTTTTAAACGTAATGTCTGGCAGCAGAAGGTGGGAGAAGATCAAGAAAGGAAGAGCGGGAACACAATGGAATTTGTATGGAAACTCATGAACAATGAAATGTCAGACAATCGATTGATGTTTGCAACAGGAACAGTCCAGTTTGACATGATGGATTGTTATTTTGCAAATTAACGATTCACTATATGGTTGTTAGATTTTATTAACAAGTGCTGTAATTTGTCGTCAAACACATCCGATTGTTCCCATTGGTGTTCTTGTTCACTACAATACTATCTGGCTAGCTGAACCAGAGTAGATAGAATGAGGTTAGACCCTGATATTAAGTAGATAAAAGTCAGTTTCTTCAGTATACTAATTTATTGTTTTAAAGGAAAAGGAGATGCACTGAGCCAAAAACCTTCAACATTTAAAATTGAAAATAGTTGAATTTTGATTAGGTAAAACTCGAATGGATATATATATATATTCCCAGTAAAAAAAATACTCAGAAATTGTTTCAGCAAATAAAACTCACTCAAAACTTGTATCTGGAAGCTCTCCTCCTGAAGAGTTACTGACATGTCCATCAAAATTAAAGCCTGTGTAGTCATTACATGAATACGTAAGTTAACAAACCTGCAGCTGTGGCAACTTGGCGACCATAAAACTCTAATGGGCCGCTTAAAGTACTACATCGGCATATATTCTGGAATAAAAGAACACACAAAAATTCCGTGACAAATCAAATAAACAAACTTTGATTTTCCTTATTTACAGTAATCTATTTTTACTATTAACTGTGAAAATCCGTAAACATCGCGAAACCTATGGTTAAAATATTTAGTTAAACACTTCATTTTAATAAGAGTTACTTCTGTCGTATCACAAAACGCTAGTCACTATGGAAAGCCCGAAAACAAGCTAAGAGTATGTAGAGAGAAAGCGAGAATCTTCCACGTATGAGTGTGTATATTTGTTTAGAGCCAGGTACATAACATTTCTGAGTTAGTATTCACTCTGAAATTCACACAAGCATATACGTAATTCTTAAACAAATTCACATGTTTAACCAGTTTTGTTATTTTTATTTGCTTTATTCAAAACGTAAAGATTTGTAATCACGATGACTTACGCCTGTTACTCCTCGTGAAGGAGCATAGGTCACCCACCAGCATTATCCATCCAACCCTGTCCTGGACAATCATTTCCAGCTCTTTCCAGTTCTTATTCATCCCTTTCATATCCGCTTCTATTTCCCGACGTAATGTGTTCTTTGGCCTTCCTCTTTTCCGCTTTCCTTCAGGATTCCAAGTTAGCACTTGCCTGGCAATGCAGTTTGATGATTTCCTCAATGTATGTCCTATCCATTTCCATTGTCTTTTCCTAATTTCCTCTTCAGCTGGAAGCTGGTTGGTTCTCTCCCATAAAAGGCTGTTGCTGATGGTATCCGGTCAGTGGATGTTAAGTATCTTGCGTAGACAGCTATTGATAAATACTTGTACCTTCTTGATGGTGGTGGTTGTAGTTCTCCAAGTTTCAGCTCCATACAGTAGAACTGCCGTGACGTTCGTACTGAAGATTTTGACTTTGATATTGGTTGAAAGTTGTTTTGAGTTCCATATGTTCTTTAATTGAAGGAATTCTGTCCTTGCTTTGCCAATCCTCGCCTTGACGTCTGCATCTGAACCTCCTTGTTTATCGATGATGCTTCCCAGGTATGTGAAGGATTCCACATCTTCCAGAGTTTCGCCATCAAGAGTGATTGGATTGCTGTTCTCCGTGTTGTATTTGAGGACCTCGGTTTTCCCTTTGTGTATGTTGAGGCCTACTGATGCAGAGACTGCTGCCATGCTGGCTGTCTTTATCTGCATTTGTTCGTGTGTATAATCACGATGAACAGTTTAAATAAGCTTAAATCAGTCATTTACAATGTATACTCCAGCACATACCAATTAATTCACTAAGCTACACTTCATAATAGTATTAAGAGATTACTTAAGTAAAGGTAGGGAGTCAAGGTACAAATGACAAAGGCGTTTGTAAATCAAACAGAAAATGTGGTTCAAAAAGGCTAGTGAAGTCGTAAATAGCTAGTATATAACTACAGTACACTAGAAAGGCAAAAGAACAGTTACTACATCTCCAGGTTCCTAAGGATTTAACAGAGAATATTGGAGCTAAAAGATAACTAGTCTTCACTAAAATATAAGGAATTAAGAACAGGAATGATTTTTTCACTCAAGTGACTTCGTTTAAGGGAATACAATGCCAATATGGTACGGCGTACAATTCTACAATAACGATGAACATTAGTAAACGTTTCTCGATATCACCAAAGCACAAAAGGGTGGTACAACGTAAAACTGGCAATAGAAATATAGAACTCAAACAATATGTTTATTCCATCCAACGATTGGCTAGGATGCCATCAACTGAGTTATCTCATCCCATCTTTCTCTTACATATTTCTTTAAATATCGATTCGATACAAAGAACCAAGGGTGAAACTAATCCTACAACAAACAAGGAAAGAGGATACAACATCCTCCACTAGTTTATTCATTTCATACAATACGAATCCCAACGTATCAAAAAAACAAATTTAATTGAAACTCTGGGATTCATTCAACAGATAGATCGACCTCTCCTTGTCTATGTTTGGTTCTGTAGTTTTATCGCCTTCAACACCTACTTACTATCCGATATAAAATTATTTAGCATGAAACTTGTTTTTGAAAGTACATCAGCTTGCTATTACAAATCGCTTGGCGGCATCAAGTTCACTAAGTGATACACATCCCTCAGCAATATAGAAGCACTTGTCCAGTAGAACTTTGTCTCAGATGTATTTAAGATGAACGGGTACCGCCTGGTGCAAAGCGAAGTTAGCGTAGAAAGGATGGCAAGGTAGCACCAAATGGAAGGAGTTATCCTATATTTGGACACCCTCCATTGAATGGTCTCAAGAAGAAATCTGCAACTGATCTCAGTCTTCACTAGATGCATTCATTCATTTTAACACATAAGTATAGGTACAGGGAGGCACCAAGTACATATGCGCCACACGAATCTCAATTGATTTGTGTGAGGGCTGTGATACTGCCCGGGTGCCCAAACCGAAGCAGGTGGTTTTCTTAGGGGGCCACATCCCGAGCCTTCGACCTGAACGTCTGACCCACAAGGCAGTGGAACAACGTGAGGAGATGCACTCCCATGGTAGCCGGTGACCAACGATTGGTTCATACGCCATTTGTTCCTTCAGGATACTGGAGCCCATGTGCACCATTGGTTTGGGATCCGGTTAAAGCGCCGGACATTCGCTTTTCGTCCTCTCATTTTTGTAAACAACACCCCCGCCACGAGAAGGCAGTGAGTAGGACTTCCCTGGCACAGGCTATATACGCATGGCCATGTGAGAGCATTTCGAGAGGGAGAGCGGACTCTCCCCACTCTCGGCCGTACAAGGGCATTTGTAAAACCATCTCTTTTATATCTGAACCAACTGCGATCTGGGACCGGCGGAGTAGCTTCTTCTGCTTATAAGCACTGGGTTTCTTCTGGTTCCTTACAACTCATTGAAGCCCGTCTGGAAACAGCTCTGACGGATGTAAGTTATGGTGGTGTGGATCTGTTTCCTGGAGAAAGACTTCTCGACCTTGAGTATGCGGATGATATTGTCTTACTGTGCGAGAATGCCCAAGCCATGCAATCCGCACTTAATCAGTTGACAATCAATGTCCGTAGCAGTTTTGCTCTATGCTTGTGAAACCTGGCCTCTCCGAGCTGAGGATGTTAGACGACTCTGTGTTCGATCATCGCTGTCTCTGAAGGATTGCTGGCATCCAGTGGCAACACCATGTTAGTAATGCAGAGGTTCGGCATCGAGTGTTCGGGCACAGAGACGATAATGCAATCGGTGTCACCATCTTGAAACACCGACTTCGGTGGCTTGGACATGTTCTACGAATGTCGCCGACGCTGGGACTGGTTGGGAAAAGCGGAGAGGTGGTCAGTGTATAACATGGTGTCGTGGTATGAAAGACAGCTGCAAAGGGCTGGCTTCTGTTGGCCCTTCACGACTCCCTGGTTGGGGTCCGAGAGATGGTGTAACACAGTGGATGGAAACGTTACCAGATATGGCTCAGAATCAGTCAGTCAGTCAGTAACAACGTGGAACTTCGTACGTACGTACATCAGTTCGAGTTGCCATACCACATTAGCACAGAGATTCAGTTATCGATTCAAATCCCATAGTGGTAGAGGTACTGAAATTATACGTAGTGATAGGGAACATTAGGGTTTGATGATGTTATTAAAGGAGTATAATCCAGCGGAATAAATTTGGAAAAAAAATAAAGGACGTCAAGAATTCAGAAGATTAGAATTCGGGAGAACACAAAGAGTGGATGCACCTGCGCCATTGCAAACGATTTTGAGCCATGTCATTCAAGGTCTCTAACCATCGGTTGCTATCATCTCGCGGTCCCCAACCAAGTAGCCTACACCTACCAACATGGCTCAGTCCACTTGTCAGTGACTTCATGGATTTGTGCCATGTTTTGGTCTGGCCGCCCCTATCTTTCTTCCAACCTACTCCTACACCGGAAAACATAACACGTCGGGGCAGTCGGTGGTCGGGCATGCGCAACATATGTCCCAGCCATCTCAACTGATGAAGTTTCACTACTTCATCAATTGATTTGCCATCCTTACCTAGTACCCGTTTCCTAACAACTGAGTTACTTACTCGGTGGTCCCATGATATACGAGCAATGTTTCGAAGACACCTACGAATATCCTCTACTCTTACTGGCCATGTTACACTGCCATAGAGTAGGATGGAACGAACTGCTGCGCAGTAAACATGTCCTTTGGTTGATAGACGGATATCTCGCCTACGCCACAAATGACGCAAGTTGGCAAAAGCTAGCCGAGCCTTTTGTATCCGTACTGAGATTTCGTCACACACCAGACCACAAGGGCTGATGAGACTTCCAAGCGGTCGACACGCCCAACTACTTCACTCCCTATCACTAGTTCGGGTGTCGATGTAACCCAATCCTGAAGCAACATTTTGCATTTCGAGAGAGAGAATCGCATGCCGAACATGCCTGCATTGTTGCTTAGAGTGGTCAGAAGACTGCATTTTGTCAGCGTCTTCACCAAATAGAACTATGTCATCGGCATACTCTAAGTCAATAAGTGAATTTCCCGGTAGAAGTTCAAGCCCTGGAAAGTCATATGTGGAAAGAGTTATCTCTAAAAGCACGTCAATGACAAAGTTAAACAAGAATGGAGAGAGTGGACAGCCCTGACGAACACCACTTGAGGTAATCAGTTCTGATGACAGTTCGCCATAAGCTCTCACTCGACCAGTTGTGTTCGAGTAGAGAGCCTTTATAAGGTTAATGTACTTCTTTGGTACTCCTTTCAGTGACAAACACTGCCATAGAACCTCACGATCAACAGAGTCAAATGCCGCCTTAAGGTCGAGAAATACTACAATTGTGGGGCGTCTGAATGTGTCTATGTTCCAGGACCCGACGTAGTGTGAATATTTGATCTATACAACCACGTGCAGGTCGAAAACCAGCCTGGTTTTCTCTAGTCTGCTCTTCACGAGCTCCGGTTAGACGTCGAAGTATTATTGAAGCTAATATTTTAGACATTATATCAGTCAAACTGATTATTTATTATTTATTTATTTGAACACATAAATATTGGTACAGGGGGGCACCAAATATATATGCGCCACACAAAACAATGATAATTTGAAGAGAAGGAGAAAAGAGAAAAAAAAAGAAAAGTAATGAACGTGAGGAATTATAAAAAAAAGAGAGAGAGAACAATGGTAGGAGAAACGGAAAGGTACAATCAGAAGAGATCTTTCAGTTAAGGAAGAAGCAACCACTGTTTACGAAGAAATTAAAAGAAGGCTACAGCAGGATCGCCACTGGCTTCTATTCTGAGCCATATCTGATAACGTCTCTAGCCACTGTGTTACACCGTCTCTTGGACCCCAATCAGGGAGTCGTGAAGGACCAACAGAAGCTAGCCCTTTGCAGCTTTCTTTCATACCACGACACCATGTTATACACTGACCACCTCTCCGCTTTTCCCAACCAGTCCCAGAGTCGGCAAATAATGCACGACGTGGAATTCTCTGGGACGACATTCGTAGAACATGTACAAGACACCGAAGTCGGTGTTTCAAGATGGTGACACCGTCTCTGTGACCGAACACTCGATGCCGAACCTTTGCATTACTGACATGGTGTTGCCACTGGATGCCAGCAATCCTTCAGAGACAGCGATGATCGAACACAGAGAGTCGTCTAACATCCTCAACTCGGAGAGGCCAGGTTTCACAAGCATAGAGCAAAACTGCTCTCACCGTCGCGTTGTAGATCCGACCTTTTACAGCCAGACTAACATCACGAAGGCACCAAAGATGGCCCAGATTTGTATAAGCCGCTCTGACTTTCACTATACGTGCATTGATCTCATCACTCACACAACCACCAGCACTTATGCAGCTACCTAGATGCACGAACTTCTCGACTACTTCTATCTGCTCACCATCCAGAGTGAGCACAGGATTAGAATCCTGCCAGTCTTGTAGAAGAACTTTGCACTTCGAAGGTGCAAAGCACATACCATACCTACGGACACTGATTGCCAACTGATTAAGTGCGGATTGCATGGCTTGGACATTCTCGCACAGTAAGACAATATCATCCGCATACTCAAGGTCGAGAAGTCTTTCTCCAGGCAACAGATCCACACCACATTACTTACATCCATCAGAGCTGTTTCCAGAATGTCATCGATGGCAAAGTTGAAGAGGAATGGTGAGATTGGGCAACCCTGCCTAACCCCACTGCTTGAATGGAATAACGGAGAAAGGTGGTTGTATGCCCTCACTCTGCCTGAGGTGTTTGTGTATAGGGCTTTTAGGATGTTAATAAATTTCTCAGGCACACCCTTCTTCAATAGACAATCCCAGAGAACAGTTCTGTCCAACGAATCGAAGGCAGCCTTGATATCAAGAAACACTACGATTGTTGGCCTTTGATAAGTATGGCGGTGTTCTAACACTTGGCGGAGGGTGAAGATATGATCAATACATCCTCGACCAGAACGAAACCCAGCCTGCTCCTCGCGAGTCAATCCTTCTCGGGTTCTGAACAACCTACAAATTATGACGGAAGCCAATAGCTTGAACGCAATCGGAAGTAGACTTATCCCCCGATAGTTGTTACAGGAACAACGTGAACCCTTTTTAAAGATAGGGACAACTATCGACTCATTCCATGACGTTGGTACACACTCTAGTTCCCAGATCTTTGTAAACAACGTCGTCAGTCCCTTAGTCAGAAAGTCACCACCATCTTTAAAAAGAGCCGGAGGTAAGTCGTCTGGGCCCGGTGATTTGTAACGTTTCAAGAGTTGGAGTTCCTTGCGGACTTCCGCCTCATTTGGTGGATCAGTCGTCACCGACCATGGAGGGCAGGACAGTCTGACCGATGTTGCCGGAGCAGCAGGCCAGTTGAACTGCCTTTCAAAGAATTCTGCCCATCGTCCAAGACGTCGATGGATGTTAGTGATTAGCGTTCCGTCATCCTCGCAGATTGTGTCGCTCACACCAGACTTCTTGCTGCCAGTGGCTCGGATGAGTTGGAAGAGCTTCCGGTAATTACCAGATGCAGCAGCTGCTTCCAGCTCATTAGCACGCTCCGATCACCAGGCTTCTCGGTCCTTACGCAAGCTTTGCCCGATTTCATTACGTAACATCCTTCGTCTGTGGTCAAACTCACGGTCACCCGGAGTAGACCGACGGGCTTCAATAAGTTGTAAGGAACCAGAAGAAACCCAGTGCTTGTGAGCGGGACGTTTCGCAAACCCACAACTGACTTGACCCGCCATTTTCATGGCGTCATGCAATTGCAACCAATGCTCATCTATACTTTTCGGTGGAATGGTAGCTAGCCTAGAAGCTAGCTCGGTTCGGAACATACTAGCAACAGAAGTTGCAACCAGCTTGCTAACATCAATCCTGTGGTGGCGCTCACTTCGTTGTCCACTGAAAAGTAAGGTAAGATTGGCGCAGACCAGAGCATGATCAGATTCCAGATAGGTACTCCAAAAGGAGCGGCAGTCTTGTACACAACCGCGCCAGCGGTAGCTGATCGCGATGTGATCAATCTGAATCCAGGCTTGAGATGCAGAAGGGGGACGCCAGGTGGCACATCGGCGATGACTGTGCCGAAAGTTAGTGCTAGCCAGAAACAGGTTGTGGTCTGTGCATAGTTGCAGTAGACGTTCCCCGTTATCTGTCCTGCGACCAACAAGTCCCCATCGGCCACCTAAACGACTCTCTTCTGTGCCTAGACGCCCAACCTGAGCATTCAAGTCTCCAGCTAGTACTACAATATCTGTCGAACGCACTTTCTGGAGAAGAACAGTTAGCTGGTGGTAGAACTCGTCCTTGATTGCATCCAGGCTGCAATCTGTCGGGGCATAGGCGGAGATGACGAAAAGACATCGTTTCTCACGCCGATTTCTTCTCACTTTGATGAAAATTTCTAATCTAACAGCACATAACCGACTGTTATTGGGGATCCAGTCGACTAGTGCTGCCTCAGCTCTTGCGCTTAGTGCGACACCAACGCCAGCAGGACCAGACGAAGATGATACAGGGTCCCCGGATAAACGCACATAAAACAAGCTTTTTGAAGTGACAGATGGAGAGCGAATTTGTAGTACTTCACCAGAGTCTTGAATACGGGTCTCGGATAGACGACAAACTTCAATATTAAGACTTTCCAAAGACACAGGTAGCCCTATCTGTTGTCCGACCTGCATAAGTGTGCGAACGTTGAAGGCAGCCAGTTTGAATGGTGCACGTGGTTTCAGAAAAACTGCTTCAGTACTCGTATTCGGTGGCAACATACAATTTTCAACCAGGCAGTGACTCGAGAACGTTTAGATAAAGCTGAATTTTTACCATAGGCGAGCTGCTGTCTGAGTCGAAACGGATACAAAAAGTAGAGATAGGAGATAGTGAATAAATGACGTAGTAAATAATAATAATAATAATAATAATAATAATAATAATAATAATAGTAATAATAATAATAATAATAGTAATAATAATAATAATAATAATAATAATAGTACCAGTCATTTCAATGATAGTCGGAGAGAAACGAATATTTTCCATAAGCAGATAGTTCATCATGGTTTTAGTGTGTGGGCTGAGATACTGCCCGGGTGCCCAAACCGAAGCAGGTGGTTTTCTTAAGGGGCCACACCCCGAGCCTCTGACCTAAAGGTCTAGTCCACAAGGCAGTGGAGCAGCGTGAGGAGATGCAGTCCCATGGAAGCCGGTGACCAACGATTGCTTTGTACGCCATTTGTTCCTTCAGGATACTGGAGCCCATGTGCACCATAGAATTGGGATCCGGTTATAGCGCTGGACGTTCGCTTTTCGTCCTCTCATTTTCGTAAACAACAGCCCCGCCACGAGAAGGCAGTGAGTAGGACTTCCCTGGCAGAGGCTGTATACGCCTGGCCGTGTGAGAGTATTTCGAGAGGGAGGGCGAACCCTCCTCGCTCTCGGCCATACCAGGACATTTGGGTCAAACTGATTCCTCTGTGATTGTCACAAGAAGACTTTTGTCCTTTCTTATAGACTGGCACAATCAGTGATTGAGACCAGTCAGATGGGATTACATCCAGTTCCCAGATTCTACCTAAGACCTCTGTCAATCTCGCTGCTAATACTGGACCGCCATCCTTAAAAATCTCTGGGGTAAACCTGTCAGGGCCTGCTGCTCTCCCACGCTTCAGATTACCTATAGCTTTTTCAACTTCGTAAAAAGTCGGAGGATTCACATTAACTTGCCATTCAGGTAGATTGGAGATCGTGGGAAACCGAAGTGTGGCTGAAGGCCAGTTGAACTGATACCTTAAGTGTTCTGCCCATCGATCCAATCTCCTGGATTGAGAATGAATAATATGTCCATCTTTCTCTGAGATTGTTTCGCTAACAGTTGGGTTCCTAATACCGGTTTCCTTAACAAGTCTGAACAGTTGCCTACTGTTACCTATTGCCGCTGCCTTTTCCATCTCTCTCGCTTTCGCTACCCACCACTGTTCACGATCATTGCGTAAGCTTCTAGTCAGCTTACGCTTAAGCTGACTCCGCTCTTCGTTATGTTCTGAGCCAGATGGAATGAGTTTACGAGCATCTATCAGTGGAGTAGATGCTGCTGAGATCCAGTGTTTCTCCCTAACCTTATGGTTCACCGTACTTGCAGACATCACTGCTGTTTCTACAGCTTTTCGGATGTCATTCCACGCCGCCTCGGGGTGGGCATCACTTACATGGCTGCCTAACTGTTTTTCTAGTTGTTCCTGAAATATACTCTTAGCTTGACTATTTATTTTTATTTATTTATTTTAACACATAGGTATTGATACAAGGAGGCACCAAATACATATGCGCCACACGAATCTCAATTGATTTGTGTGAGGGCTGTGATACTGCCCGGGTGCCCAAACCGAAGCAGGTGGTTTTCTTAGGGGACCACACCCCGAGCCTTCAACCTGAACGTCTGACCCACAAGGCAGTGGAACAACGTGAGGAGATGCACTCCCATGGTAGCCGGTGACCAACGATTGGTTCATACGCCATTTGTTCCTTCAGGATACTGGAGCCCATGTGCACCATTGGTTTGGGATCCGGTTAAAGCGCCGGACATTCGCTTTTCGTCCTCTCATTTTCGCAAACAACAACCCCGCCACGAGAAGGCAGTGGGTAGGACTTCCCTGGTAGATGCTATATACGCGTGGCCATGTGAGAGCATTTTGAGAGGGAGAGCGGACTCTCCCCACTCTCGGCCGTACCAGGGCGTTTGGGGGGTTGACTATTATTAAGTAGGACCCTAAGGGGTTTCATTGCACCATCTTTCCTACGTCCAGTAAGGCGTAGACAAATACGCGCTCGCACTAGGGCATTATCTAAGTCTAAGCATGTGCTCCAGAATGAGCGACAGTCTTCAGTCGAGCCCCTCCATCGGTGGCTGATAGCGATGTGATCTATTTGGGTCCAACGTTGAGACGAATTAGGAGGTCGCCATGTCAAAAGATGTTTGTCCTTATGCTTAAAGTTAGTGTTTGCAAGAAACAGGCGGTTATCTGAGCATAGCTGCATTAGACGGTCGCCGTTATCTGTTCTTTGAGACGCGACACCATAAGATCCACCCAGGTGTCTTTCCCTTTCGCTTAGTCTACCTACTTGAGCATTAAAGTCACCAGCCACTATTAATACATCTGAACGCCTAGCTTTTCGGAGAAGGTCGGAAAGCTTTCTGTAAAACTCACCTTTTACATCATCTTAGCTGCAGTCAGTGGAAGAGTAGGCAGAGACGACAAACAGGCAACGACGAGTATCCCTATCTTTTCGAGTCCTTACTGTTCCGTCTAGTTGGACAGCACACGAACGACTGTCTACTGGGATCCAGCCTAAGAGAGCTAGTTCTGCCCTAGAACTCAATGCTATACCTACGCCAGCGAGGCCACAGGAAGCAGCATCAGGGCTTCCAGATACACGAAGCGTAAATCGAGTTGGTTCGTTACTTTGTCATGGTGCGGTCAAATGAATGACACTACTCGGATCCTGTATGCGCGTTTCGGAGACGCACAACACATCGATGGAGCGAGATTCTAAAGTCTTAGCTAAGGAAGCCTGTTGTCCTATTTGACACAGTGTTCGGACGTTGAAAGCTCCTACGTGTGGTTTAGAGCGTGGTTTCAGGAGACCAGGAATAACATTCCGTGTATTCGAATCGTTTGCACTAGCGGGGCGAGGTGATAAAGGGACGTGAGAAGGGTTGGTCATGGGGATAAGATAGTTATTAGGAGGTGTAGGAAGGATTTGAATGTGACCAACTTGGTCTCGTGTGCTGTTACGGGTATGAGGGCTGAAATCACTTCCCGGTTGCCCACACCGTGGAAGGGTATTTCTTGGGGGACCTGAAAAGGAAATCGAATTAGTGTTGGTCTTAGCGACCTGAGTGCGTGACCGCAGAGCCCAAGGGACAACTGCTTGAGGCCGGTCGCGCACGGCCTTTTTGTGGGAGGTTTTTAATGTGTTAGCTCCGTTCTTCAAAGGGCCTTACCGCCGGAGACGGAAATCCGTGGGGTAAGGTGAGGTGTGACATTTTTAGGGTCAACCTTTTCTAACCCCTTCCTTCCTTGTGAGAAGGCAGCATCGCTGCAGATGCTGGTTGTCCGAGGGAAACATCTTACTGCTGTCACACCTCTGTACAGTCAGCAGTACGACTTCGCCCTCAGACCTTGAGTTGCTGCTTTTAGTCTTATCGTTCTTCAATCGACCTGCCTGGCATGGTAGAACCTGCAGGAGCATGTGTTCCAGCCAATATAGCTCGGTTGGGTCATCACGATAGGCAAGCCCGACCACCACGTCAAGGTAGCAGCTACGGCCGGGAAGCCGGTGGCGATCCTGCTGTAACCTTTTTTTACTTTCTTCATATGTGTTCAAATAAATAAATAAATATTGATCTTCATATTGGTATCTGATGTTTAGCTTGGTAAATATGCAATGCAAACTAATCTAACTCTATTATAGTCTGCACAGATCACTCTTCAGGCTACTCGATCACGTTCTAAAATATGTCGGTCTGATTATCTTAGCTTTATTAGAAGTAGAAGTGTTGCATTCAAGCCCAAGATTAGATTAAATGAATGTGCCTCCTGAGACGGTAGCAGTACCACTATACGTTGTAGATCTTCACAGTACAACAGCAGTTACACTGAAGCGGGAACATTGAGTCATTCATGATCGTCGAAGGAGCATTTGAAGTTATAAATAGTAATGGTCATTAGACAAGAGATGGCGCGAGTTCTCAGTCTTCGCAACTTCCGGGACCTAGATGTTGAGTAGGGAAAGTGTGAAACAACGTTCATGATGGTCAGTTGGTACCCTATGTGTATGGACTATAAACAACATACATATAGAATGCTAGTGAATTAATTGATGATAGAAAATAATTTTCGGATAAAGTATTAGATATAAACTATAAAACTGAACAAACCTTGTGTTTAAAAGAAAAGGACGGGACGACAAATCTTGTTCGACAGCGAGCAAACTTCGACTGAAGCATAAGCTGACCTAAGTCGGCTAAGGATCTATTTAAAATAATTGGACAGATTCTGTTCTTACGAAGATAAATGTCGAGTACGGGGGATAGCAATATATGGTGGGTAATGCCCACACATATAGCCATTCAAATTCTCCAAAATCTTAACGAAGAATAAAATTTTAGACAGTTTACTTCAGTAGGACAGTCCTCAAATGTTAGTGAGTTGCAGATATCGTTTATTTTATATATTTCCTAAGTGTTTCAATGAGTTAAATATTGATGTGCCAGTTACCTTTGGGTAAAACTTTAATACTTGTTCGTTAAAATCAGCGTCCAGCATGAAACTAAGTAGTTCAATGACATCTTCCTTTGTAACACCTAACATTTGTGCAAAACTCCTGGAGCAAGTATATATAATTTAAAACTTGTGCTGACTTCTTGACCTACAGAAATTATTGAGTTTAACAAAAGCTCAGTTTTTATCATTATGCAACTGGAAAGTGGCACAAAAGTTTTCTGTCTTCGGACATTTTATCGCAGTTAGCATAAGACTTCAGATCATACGGTATCAACATTTCTAGATCTTTCCAGCTTGAGATACATCTAGAGGGAGTTGTATTCGTAGTCTTTAACGTGTCTCAGATAAAATACACTACACTTTGAAGAGTTTGAGGTAAGTCCTTTGATGTCTGCTGAACTCTGAATTCAATTCAGATCCTCCTGAAGTGTCAGCTTATCATCTTCGATGCAAATATTTCTCCGGAGTTTTACATTGTCGGCAAAGGTCACAAATCCGACGATACTTGCTGAGGAAGGTCATTTACATGGATTAAGAAAAAAAGGGGTCCTGGTACTAGGCCGTGGGGACTCTACTAGACTATTCTGTAGCCTGAGAAAGAGTTAAGTTCACCCTGAACTTATAAAATCGATTGTTTAGATATGAGGTGAGCCAATCCATAAAAGATGATGTGACACTTGATGATTTGAGTTTATTGATATGACGTATATAATTCACCCTATAAAAAGCTTCTGAGAATTAAAGGTATATGACGTAAACCTTCTCCTTGTGATCAAGTAGTTTCCATCTGTCCATTGCGGTTAGCATGTTGATTATACAAGAGTGACCTATTCTGAAACTGTACTGTAGGGTTGGAAAGTTTATGGATAATAAGTACTCGTGTAGATCGCCGCATATCAGGGACTCCATATTAGCTTAAACTTTCGACATACAGACATAGTGGACATCCTGCTTCTAAGGTTTTTTTGAAGATTTTCAAACTTCCTAATTCACCATAGTTTTCATTTGTTCTTTAACTAGTGTGGTATCACATTGAGTGAAAGGAGCTGAATTCTCAGAATTATACTATCTAGTTAAAATAATTCCCAAAAGCTTTCGTCATAACATTATGACTGAGCATTCCAGTCCACTTTTGATGGCCTCAAAGGACTCAACATTGGAGCAAGTAAAGTTTAACAGTTATTGTCCTGAAATCGCTAATCAAACAAACATTGAAAAAGGCAAACATGGAGTAAATAATGGGGATATTCCACTATACAATAAAAGTCAAGTAGAGAATGGACGGCATTCCTTCAACTGAAGAACATATGGAACTCAAAACAACTTTCAACCAATATCAAAGTCAGAATCTTCAATACGAACGTCAAGGCAGTTCTACTGTACGGAGCTGAAACTTGGAGAACTACAACAACCACCATCAAGAAGGTACAGGTATTTATTAATAGCTGTCTACGCATGATACTCAACATCCATTGGCCGGATACCATCAGCAACAGCCTTTTGTGGGAGAGAACGAACCAGCTTCCAGCTGAAGAGGAAATTAGGAAAAGACGATGGAAATGGATAGGACATACATTGAGGAAATTATCAAACTGCATTACGAGACAAGCGCTAACTTGGAATCCTGAAGGAAAGCGGAAAAGTGGTAGGCCAAAGAACACATTACGTCGGGAAATAGAAGCAGATATGAAAAAGATGTATAAGAAGTTGAAAAAGCTTGAAAGGATTGCCCAGGACAGGGTTGGATGGAGAATGCTGGTGAGCGGCCTATGCTCCTTCACGAGGAGTAACAGGCGTAAGTAAGTAAGTAAGAGAATGGACACAATGAAAGTCTCGTTCATCTCCTTATATGGGAAAATATTGCTAGATTTCCTCTTCTCATCTCTGTGGGTTTTGAAATGTCTCTGCTCTTGCCTTTGATTCCACAACAAAACAAATGTTCAGACACAGCTGACAAGATTTGGTCGTTCTCAAATGATACCTAAAATATCTGAATAAATCTGAACAGTCTCTGATGGTTCGTACATCATTTAGAATAGGTTTGATGCATAAGATGTCGATTACATGACCCGAACTCTCATTTATCAATATTTATTACAATGTCGTACTACTTGAGGGTTTAGAAAACTTTTCTCAGTTGAACGAAGCGCTCAGTTTAATCTTCCCTGGCCCTGAGTAAATTGTTTACATATGCATGGACTAACTTTAGTGATGTGAACCGGAAAAGAAGAGGCCCTGACAAACTACGAAGGCTATTTTTCAGGACGTTATTTCATTTTATTCAAAACTTGTAAAACACTAACATTTATTTTTGTCCCTAATCTATTCTACAGAACATAAGCTTTCTTTCGATGTATCATTCACTGCCATACCTTTTTCTGTTCCGAAGCCATTGTAATTTAAACATATTATTTTGCACCCTATTTTCTACTCTAATTCCCAACTTTGGACATAATTGTCTTTTTCCTAATCAGTGTACGTTGCGGTCAGGTTATACACTTATTTATTCCTGTACCTTTTTTCATTAATCTGAATTCAGTGAATTCAGTGAAATCAGGAATAGATCGAGTAGTGTTCCAGTTGTCTTGTCTTCTCTCATTCGTGTGCTTGCCCACCAATCAGGTGACAGAATAGTTTTCTTCTCTCCACCCCATCTCGAACTCACGCGTACTACTCTCAAGATTAAGCCAATCAGTCTAAATCTAAATTTGCGAACTCAAATTACCAATAGAACCAAACTCCAATTTCGATACAAAAGTTTATTCACAATTTACAAATAGTCGACCCAAATGTCGTTCTAACAACAATAATTATAACAATTACAAAACAAACACTCAATTTTGTAGGTTCCCGGAGCAAAAACTCCCAAATATCAAACCAAAGACAAAGAGAAACCAAAATGTCCGAAAATAATGATATAAACAAACGAGTTCAGAAGTTGAGTAAAACAAATACATCCAAAACACAGTGAAATTAACAATATTTGATATAAAGTTTTTAGTCAGTCAAATGTCTTCAGTTCTCCCTTAAGATTCCCGACCGAAAGAACCTTGGTTCTTTTCACAGACAAATAAATAGGTAACAATGATCCAAGTATGTGCATCACAAGCAATCAACAAAAAACACTCAATATACCAACAATCTTGTGATCTCTAGGACTTACACCAGTACGCCTAGGGACCCGAGTAGCTACCTACCATCTACAGCTTCAAGAAGAAACAGTTTTTGAATATCTCTCACTAGGATCCCCTTTCTTGTCCTCAGTTCTACCTGTCTCACTGGTCTATCCTTACTTGGTATCACTCTCTGTACTAGACATAAGGTCCACTTGTTTTTCTCGGAGAAGTCAGAACATACCGTTACTAAGTCACCCTCCCGTATGTTCCTCTCTAGTTGTGTCCACTTGTATCTACGCTGCAATAGCGAGACATATTCCATAGATCAACGTCTCCAAAATACTTGTGCCAAGTAATTCGCTTGTTTCCATCTCTTAGAATACCTGTCATTAGATAGAGTGTTAGCGAATTCTGCAACGTTCTCTCTCAATAGTAATAGTCTTGCCGGTGTTACTGCATCGAGATCATTCGAGTCTTCTGTAAAGGGAACCAAAGGTCGATTGTTAATTATACACTCAGCCTCTATAATGAAAGTTTCAAGGCATTCATCTGCTAAAGATTGTTCCTTTACAAGAGCATCCAATACCCTACGTACAGAGCGAATCATGCGCCCCCATACTTCTACCCAATGACTAGCAGCTGAAGGATTGAAATGCCAGTCAATCCCTTTTGTTTGTGAATCAGAGTGCATACGTTCCTGTACCCAACCCTAAAGACATTTATTAATTCACATTCAGCCCCCACCAGATTCGATCCATTATCACGGTATATCACTTTTGGAAAACCTCTCCTACTGACAAACCTCATTACTTACTTACTTACTTACGCCTGTTACTCCCAATGGAGCATAGGCCGCCAACCAGCATTCTCCAACCCACTTTGTCCTGGGCCTTCTTTTCTAGTTCCATCCAATTCTTGTCCATTTTTCTCATATCTATCTCCATTTCCCGGCGTAATATATTCTTTGGTCTTCCTCTCCTCCTTCAACCATGAGGATTCCATATGAGGCCTTGTCTTGTGACGCAGTTCGGTGCTTTCCTCAATGTGTGTCCTATCCACTTCCAGCGCTTCTTCCTGATTTCTTCCTCCACTGGGATCTGATTTGTTCTCTCCCACAGTAGGTTGTTGCTTATAGTGTCCGGCCAGCGGATCTGAAGTATTTTGCGTAGACAACTGTTAATAAACACCTGTATCTTTTGGATGATCGCTTTCGTAGTTCTTCAGGTCTCCGCCCCATACAGTAGAACTGTCTTGATATTTGTATTGAAAATCTTGACTTTGGTGTTGGTTGACAATTGTTTTGAGTTCCAGATATTCTTCAGTTGTAAATATGCTGCTCTTGCTTTGCCAATCCGTGCCTTCACATCTGCATTGGATCCACCGTGTTCATCGATGATACTGCTCAAATATGTAAAGGTTTTTACATCTTCCAAATCTTCTCCGTCAATTGTGATTGGATTGGTACATGCTGTGTTGTATCGGAGAATCTTGCTTTTCCCTTTGTGTATATTGAGACCTATTGCTGCTGAGGCTGCAGCTACACTGGTTGTCTTCTCCTGCATTTGTTGTTGCGTATGCGATAGAAGAGCTAGATCATCTGCGAAGTCTTGATCGTCCAACTGCATCCTAGATATCCACTGTATCCCGTGCTTCCCTTCAGATGTTGATGTCTTCATGATGCGGTCGATCACCAGGAGAAAGAGAAAGGGTGAGAGTAAGCAACCTTGCCTGACATCGGTCTTTAATTCGAACGACTTTGTCAACTGTCCTCCATGCACGATTTTGCAGTTTAGTCGATCATAGGAATTCTGTATGATATTGACTATCTTCTGAGGCACGCCGTAGTGTCGAAGAAGCTTCCATAGTGTTGTTCTGTCCACGCTGTCAAATGCTTTTTCGTAGTCGATGAAGTTGATATAGAGTGATGAATTCCGTTCAATTGATTGTTCCACAATGATCCGTAGAGTTGCGATTTGGTCTGTGCACGATCTATCCTTACGGAATCCTGCCTGTTGGTCTCGAAGTTGGGCGTCTACGGAGTCCTTCATCCTGTTTAACAATACCCTGTTGAAGACTTTTCCTAGTATTGAAAGAAGAGTGATTCCCCTGTAGTTGTCACAGTTGCTGAGATCGCCTTTCTTTGGTATTTTGACTAGAAGTCCTTCTTTCCAGTCTTTTGGTACCTGTTCCTCATCCCAGATCTTTCTGAAGAGAATGTGGAGTATCCTTGCAGTTGCCGCTACGTCTACTTTCAGTGCCTCTGCTGGAATGCTGTCTAGTCCTGCTGCTTTGCCACTCTTGGTTTGTCTGATAGCCATGCTGATCTCTTCAAATGTTGGTGGGCCAACATCGATTGGGAGGTCCGTGAGTGCTGCTTCGATGTTGGGTGGGTTTAGTGGGGCTGGTCGATTCAAGAGTTCTTTGAAGTGTTCTACCCACCTGTTTCGTTGTTCTTCAATGTTGGTGATTATCTTGCCTTCCTTGTTTTTCACTGGTCGTTCTGGTTTACGGTGATTTCCAGAGAGTTTCTTTGTTGTTTCATACAGTTGTCTCATGTTTCCTTCTCTGGCAGCCTTTTCCGCCGTCAATGCCAAATCCTCCACATATTTACGTTTGTCAGTTCTGATGCTCCTTTTCACTTGCTTGTTTACTTCTGTGTATTCAGCTTGTGTCTTGACTTTTTCTACTCTTGTTCGACTGGTATTGATTGCTGCTTTCTTGTTCCTCCTTTCTTGAATCTTATCCAGTGTATCGACCGTGATCCAATCCTTGTGATGGTGCTTCTTTTGGAACAGAACCTCATGACATGTTGAAGTGATTGCCTCTTTTATCTCTTTCCAGTTGCTCTCCATAGTAGTTCCTTCTCCATTGAGTAGATCATGAAAGGCTTGGAACTTATTGCTGAGGGTTATCTTGAATTTATTGAGTTGGTCATTATCCCGAAGAAGAGCCGTATTAAATTTTTGTGATATTGTCCTTTCCGTTGTCCAGTGCCTCTTGAATTTCAATGTCATCTTGGCCACGAGCAAGTGATGATCTGATGCTATATCAGCTCCTCTCTTTTTTCGCACGTCCTCCATTGTCCTCCTGAACGTTTTGTTGATGCAGATATGGTCGATTCGGTTCTGTGTGCTGTGATCCGGTGAAGTCCATGTGGTTTTGTGTATGCGTTTATGTCGGAATATAGTCTCGCCTATGACCAGTTTATTGAAGGCACATAGATTTGCAAATCTCTCACCATTTTTGTTCCTTTCTCCCAGTCCGTGTCGTCCCACGATCTTTTCAGATCCGGTGTTGTCAATTCCAACCTTGGCATTTGAATCTCCCATCAGAATGGTCGGGTCCTTTGTTGGGCACTTCTCGACGATTGACTGCAGCCTATCGTAGAATTGGTCTTTAGCGTCTTCATTGTAGTCGTTGGTAGGCGCGTAGCATTGGATGACGTTCATTGTAATCCCTGTTTTCTTTGTTTTGAAGGAGGCTTTGATGATCCTTGGTCCATGAGATTCCCATACTATAAGTGCATTTTGTGCTTGTTTAGACAGCATCAATGCAACTCCTTGTGTATGTGGAGCATTTTCTTGTTCATGTCCGGGGTATAACAGCAGCTCCCCTGAAGCTAGTCGTTGTTGTCCAACTTGCGTCCAATTTGTTTCACTGATCCCAAGCACCTCTAAATTGTATCTCCTCATTTCTGCAGCAATTTGGAAAACTCTCCCAGTCTCCCACATTGTGAGAGCATTCCATGTACCTAAATAAATGGTTGCTCTGGTTGTCAGAAGGGGCATCGGCCTCGTGACTTCTGAAGGAGCTCGGCTTTCATCATGAGGCGTCATAATTCTAAACGAAGACCTCCTGACTCCCAGGGCAGAGTTTAAATGGTTTGAATAATTTTTCTGGTTAGCGTTTTTTTAGCGAGTTAGTTTTCTACGGGATGGGGTCGCTAACCCCATTCCCAACCCTCCTCCTTTATCCGGGCATGAGACTCCAGGTGGAGTTGACAAACCTCATTAGTGCAATGATAAATGAGTCTGTGGTAAAACTATATTTCACCTCCAGATGCACAGCCATCAACCATAAACAAGTGAATACACAACCATATAGCTTCTCAGTAATTCTATCATGTTTAACTACAAGGGGTCCAAAATAATCTACCCCAACTGATAAGAATGGATAGTCATCACCTTCTATCCTGATCGGAGGTAATGGTGCTATTAGTTGCTGGATGGGACGGGCGTTCCTCCTTCAACAATTAGCACAATCCTTATTCACCCTCCTCATGGCTACACCACCCCTCAGCACCCGAAATTTTTCTCGGGCCGTTGCCATTACCTGTGTAGCTCCAACATGTCCCTCCAAAATATGGCAATACTGTAGAATCAAATTTGTAATTGTATGCTTCGATGGTAATATTATAGGATGCTTCCTGGACTCGGCCCAAGAACTAATTCGAAGTCGGCCACCGACACAATAATCCGTTTATCATCATTGTATTTAAGATTAGTAAGGGCGACTTTGTTATTTTCACCTTTCTAATGATATCAAACGACAATATTTCAATTTCTTTCCGAAATACTATGCGTTGAACGTATCGAATTAAATCCAAGCAAGCTAAATTTAACCCATCAACTCTGAGCATACCCACATGTAGAGACAGATCGGTTCTACCAGAACGCGTTATCAATAAATATCGCTTAAATCGGGTTAACCATGCAACAGCCTTAAGTAATCTAGTCCAATCTGAATAATAATTAATAATTAGATCGACAGTGGATTCTTCAACCATTACATGCGTGGACATTGACTTCTTTAATTCCAAGAGATGGAGTTCAGGACCCTGCACATATGCATCAGGCCAACACTTCTTTGGCTTCTTCAAAAAATGTGGACCCTCCTCTCATACCTTGACATCATCGATGTTGAACTTGCCCCCTCTAGATGCAAAGTCTGCTATGTTTTCCTTAGAAGGTACGAATCTCCATTGGTCCACCTTAGTGAGACTGTGAATAGTTGAAACCCGGTTTGCTATGAATGTTTGAAACTGGCTTTTCTCATTTCTAATATAGTGTAAGATAATCATGGAATCCGTCCAAAACTTAACCTCTGCAAACTCAATATCTAACTGGGACTGCAGCTGGGACCCCATGAGAGCTGCTAACACTGCTGCCGTAAGTTCCAAGAGCGGTATAGTTTGAACCTTCAAGGGGGTTACTCTTGCCTTAGCCGTAATAAGACGAGAACATAGTCCGGTGTCATAGACGTAAGAGAGGACGTATGCCACTGCACCATATCCAGTTTCCGAGGCATCATAGAAAATACGAAGTTTCAGGAGCAAGCGATCTGATTGTGGAAACAATACACAACGTGGAAAACTAACGTTCTCAACCCTCTGAAATTAACTTAAAATCTCTAACCAGCGTTTGTTTTCCTCATTTGGAATCTCTTCGTCTCATCCTAAACGTTGAAGTAACTGCTTCATGAGAAGTATAAACGGTGCTAACAATCCCAAGGGATCGTAAAGTCAGGCTACACTCGACAATACCTTGCCTAGTGAGGGGGCGTTTTGGTATGCGAACTTTAAATTCAAACGAATCAACCATAGTATTCCAAAATAATCCCAACTCGCGTTCAGTAGGAAGTCTCGCAAAGTCAGCCTCTTTTACGGCTTCTGCTCTCTCTTCTGGATGAACTGATTCGAGAACATGTAGACAGTTACTTATTCACTTGGTAAGTCTGAACCCACCTTTTCTGAAGAGTAAACCAAGGGTTTTTGCAAGCTCGATTGCATCCAGCACATTATCAATGGAGGCTAAGTAGTCGTCGACATAGAAACTCTTATTTACGACTTCCTGGACATCTTTATACAATTCCTTACCGAATATATCTACCGTCTTCCTAAGAGCAAAATTAGCGCAAATAGTAGAGGACACGGCTCCAAACGGACGACTTGTTAAACAGTATTCCTTAGTTTTTCGTCTTATATCATCGTCTTCCCACCACAATAGTCGAAACGCTCTCCTATCTTGTCTCGGGATCTTTACTTGAAGAAACATCTCCTCGATGTCAACGGCTAGTGCTACGTTACCTAATCTGAATCGTAGAAGTATACCAATTAAACTATTTACACTATTTGGTCCTCTCAAAAGCTGATCATTAAGAGAACCTTGATAGACAGCTGTACAATCAAAAACAATTCTCAATTTTCCAGGTTTCTTAGGGATGATGATGAGGAATATACCAACAAACAGCATCACGGTCAAATCCCTCCTTACTAGCTTCAATGATATAGCCCTTACTTAAATGTTTATTCGTCACAACTTGATATTTCTCCAGAAGACTATTATCTTTCATAAACCTCTTCCTTAAACACTTATCTGCGTTAAGCTAGTTCCAAATTATTCGGTAGCCTTGGCTCATCATACTTCCATGGTAGGCCAACTTGGAAATGACTACCCTCCAGTCTAAAGGAACTATTAACTATTTCTATAGCTCTTTTATCTTTGACAGAATATCCATTACGAAACACATCTGCATCCTCGAACTCATGATTATACAATCTTTCTATATCTCGCAAAATATCATTAGTAGAACAATGACACCACTGAACTTGATGTAGAGGCCTTGATACTCCTTTAGGACCTATAATCATCCAACCGAGATGAGTACGCACACCAAACGGATGCTTTCTGTCTCCCAGGCGTTGTTCAAGGACCCAATGTGCATCTGGAGCATCACACCCAATCAATATTCCTGCAAGATTACATTGCAATCTCGGAAGGGTTATGTCCTTCAAATGTTTCTACCGTGTCAACTGGAGTTCGGTTAAAAGTTCTGCATGATCGATCGGAAGTTTCTTGGTCGTATAAGCCTTGTTGATCTTTATAGAACCCCGTTCATCTGATAAAAATACCTCTAAATTTACTTCCAGACATTTATAAGTAGTAGTCCCATTCACAGTCGTCATCTTTATCGAAGTCTTTACCTTTGAGACCCAACTGATTAATTAACTCTTCACATACAAGAGAAGTATCTGAGCCACTATCTAAAAAGGCTTAAGTTTCCAAAGTCCCCTTCGGACCATACAGTCTGACTGGAACGATACCCAAACAAACCTTCAACGAGTTCCAATACTTAACTAAGTTCACTACATGGTTATTAATAACATCAATATATAGCAATGAATTATGCCGAATCTTACAATTATTAACGTCACACTTTATGTCCAAGTTACACGACTTGGCTATGTAACCCTTCCTTAAACACAGGTAACATAGACCACGTCTTCTCACTTCCTGTCTTCTTTCTGTAACATTCATTTTCGATAACTTCGTACAATCTTTCTCTTTGTGATCACCAAAACAAATTTCGCAACTCGAAGCCTTGAATGAGTTGCTTGGTTCCCGCTTAACTATTTTAAGGCCTGACTTTCTATCAACTTGGCCTTCACAATTACCTTTACGGAACTTTGAGTTACAATATACCAATCTATCAGAACGTGACCGGGCAATCCTGGCTCTTTCTTCTACAAACATCACTAATTCTTCAAAGATCGGCTCCCTAACGGCCATCATGATCCTTTCGGCAACTTCCACCCATTTATTCTGTGATTCTGGGGGTAAACATGACACAATTATCTTCAGATTAGCTATAGAATTCACATCAGACATATACCCCATTTTCTTCAATGTTATGCATACATTAAGTAGCTTAATTGTGAAGTTAGTTAGGCCATCGGCTGATCCTTCAACAGATTAATGGTTGAGTAATTCAGTAATCAAATTACGAGCGACAAGGTGTTCTTTACCGAATAGATCATACAAAATTTGTCTAGCTCTATCGTAATCCAAACGACTGGGCAAGGAAATACAAGCTTCAATAGCCGTTCTGGCCTTTCCTTTACAATAGTATGACAAATATGACAACAACTGGAACTTATCCGACAGTTTACTATCGATAATGCTAGTAAACTGACTAATAAAACAGTGGTACTGACTTGGTTGTCCACCAAAAAACATCATATCAATCTTAGGCAAAACCGTATTATTAACCGTAGTATGTAATGTGTCCTTTAATTCATCAATCCAATCGCATTTTGAGATGTTAAATATTTCCCTTGAATGCTTATTACATCATCAGAAGACAGATGATGGCTGTAGTCGAGATATATTTGCTGGCGATCTCGTGGTATCGAAAGAATACCGAGATCGTGCCAAAGGAGTACAAGTGGGATCGGCAGGAGAAAGTACGTGCGTAGAGTTACAAACCGCGCAGAAGTAATGGAGTCCAATGGAAGGCCAATATGACTGTCATTAGAACAGTTGAACAAACGAGCACAGTAAAACAATCACTGGTACAATTTGTTATAATAATAATTGTTTTCATCGAACCAATCGCGTTCTGTTGACAAAAGTAGGTCACTACAGTAGCCCCCCGCTAGAAAGGGTTTACTCTTTCGATAGGTAGCGGTTCGATTCGTGGGACTGATCGGCAAAAGTGCGGTTGTAGGACGGAAGAATTGGCGAAACAAGAAGCGATCGTTGATCCTCAAATCGCCAACGAAATTCTTTTGCGTGGAACGTTACCAGGAGAAGTGTGCTGCATTTGTTGCTCGATTTAGCATAACACACCAGAGTGGTTTGTATCCAGGATCTGAAGATTGCGTTCGTAGGGATGCGGACCAGAAAACGCTGCACACGTGGGACGAAACCACGTTGAGCCAAGAAACCGGAGGCGACCATAACTACCAAACGCGAAACCAAGCGTATGCCAGGTGGATTCGAAACCAGATTATTCACTGAGTGTGTTGACAAGAGCGTGGGTGATCAGGCCAGCTTTCGCCAAGGTTGACTGAAGTCGACGTTACCGAACGGGCGTGGGCTCGGGATACAAAAAAATAAAAGTGTAGCATGCGTGCAGTATAGGAATAGTCCTGCACCGTATCCAATGTTGACTGTGCGGTTAGTCGCGAAGGCGTACGGGTAATCGAACTCGGCGACCGGAACGTGAGACGGTAGTCTCGTTCGTACTTCGTGAGCCTGCGATCTCATCCGAGGTCAAGGGCGGCGTGGTCTGCTGATCTGAACGTGAGACGGAAGCCTCGTCCGTAGATGGTGCAGATGACGCGTGCTGTTGACCGGGACGTGAGAACGAGGTCTCTGATGTATCTCGCGTGGGATCCGAGGTAGATGTGAATATCCCGCTAGTAGGTTTGATAGGTCTGGCATTGAGTCTCAAGTTATCGGGTAGGGCACTGTCATCGACGTGTGCTGGTTCGAGACGATCAATGCTGACGATCTCGACGCGGCCATGTCGATCAACCTTGAAAGTCTTTTCATGACGAGAGATCACGTGAAAAGGTCCTTCGTAAGGCTGTTGTAGAGGTTTGTGTACCGAATCTACTCGTATGAAGACATGTGAACAGGTAGATAACTCTCGAGGGAGAGCAACCTGTCGATGTTGTATTCGAGTTGACACCGGAGACAGCGTTCGCATAAATGCAGACAGTCGATGGACGTAGTCTGATTCACCGAAATCGTTACTGCTCCGTGGTGTGAAGAATTCCCCAGGCAGACGCAATGTCTACAAGTTAAGCGGCGGAACATTGGATATCTGCCTTCAAACTCGTTCTGATGCCTAAAAGAACGAGCGGTAAGGTTTCGTACCAATTGTCGTTTTCGTGTGCTCGGAGAGCACTTTTAAGTTGGTGTTGAAACTGTTCAACTAAACCATTTGATGCCGTGTGGTAGGCGGTAGTGCGTATGCGTTCCGTACCAAGCAGCCGGGTCAGTGAGGAGAATAATGCGGACTCGAATTGTTGTCCTCGGTCAGTCGTGACGGTCGAGGGACAACCGTACAATGCTATCCATCGTTCTACGAAGCGGTGAGCAACTGTCTCCGCCGTGATAGATATGATGGGAATAGCTTCGGGCCATCTTGTAAAACGGTCAATGCACGCGAGTATGTGATCATACCCATGAGATGGTGGTAAAGGTCCTACAATGTCTATATGAACGTGATCGAAGCAAGCATCAGGCGTAGCGAACGTGCCAATGGGGGCAGCTACGTGCCTGTGCACTTTTGATCGTTGACACTGTAGGCATTGCTTTACCCACATACGAACATCTTTATTTATGGACGGCCAGACGTATCGTGCAGCGATGAGACGTAGTGTGGCTGCGATACCTGGATGAGACAATCCATGAAGGGCATCGAAGACGAGACGTCGATAAGCAGAGTGTACGATGGGTCGAGGAAGACCGGAAGAAGTATCACATAGGATAGTACCTGAGCTAGTAGCTAGGGGTACTTCCTGACACTGAAGGGACGAAGATTGTGGTGCTTCTGTACAGACAGGATCGTTTGCATTCGTCTGGATACGTGATATAGCATCGGCAACATAGTTCGACTCGCCTTTAATGTGACGAAGGTCTGTCGTGAACTGTGAGATATAGTCCAAATGTCTGCACTCTCGTGGTGAGTAGCGGTCAGACTTGGTATGCAGAGCATACGTTAAGGGCTTATGGTCGGTGGATAAGATGAATTGGCGTCCTTCTACTGCGTGCCGGAAATGTTTGATGGCGCAGTAGGCTGCAAGCAGCTCGCTACCAAAAGCGCTATATCTCGTCTCCGTAGGAGTAAGGCGTCGTGAGAAAATTTCAAGCGGTTGCCAACTACCGGAGATATTCTGTTGCATGACGGCTCCTATAGCGAAATCTGATGCATCAACCGCTATACTAAGCGTGGCTGATGGGTCAGGATGAGCGAGAAGTGTAACTTCAGCGAGAGCCGTTTTGATCTCTGAGAATGCAGTACGTGCGGTATCGTTCAATTCTAATTTGCGTGGACTACCGCGTAGTAAATCGGTTAATGGTCGTAACCGTTCTGCCGCGTGAGGGATGAAACGTCGGTAGAAGTTAACCAAACCGAGAAAAGTCTTCAGTTCCTTGATTGAGGACGGCACGTTGTACTCCTTGATTGCTCGAACTTTGTCCTCGCAAGACAGAATATCCTCTTGTCTGATGATGTGACCCAAAAATATTATTTCTGATCTACCCTATTCACATTTGTCTGGGTTGACTACTATTCCATTATCCGAGAGGCGTTGGAATAATAGTGTAAGGTGTTGATAATGTTCATCTACGTTTGATGATGCGATTAGCAAGTCATCAATATAGAAGTGAACAAAATCCAAGTCTCGTACTATGCTATCGACAAACCTTTGGAAAGTTTGAGCAGCATTCCGTAATCCAAATGGCATTCGTAGGAACTCAAACAAACCGAAAGGGGTCGTGATAGCAGTTTTTTCGATATCTTCAAGAGCGACTGGGATCTGGTAATGTGCTCGTACCAGATCGATCTTAGAAAAGATAGTCGTGCCCTTGAGCGATGCCGTGATATCGTGTATGTGGGGTATGGGGTGGTTATCAAAGCGTGTAACTACGTTTGATGCTCGGTAGTCGCCGCATGGTCTCCAATTAAACCCATCCTTTTTGCGCACCATGTGAAGAGGAGAGACCCAGGGACTGTGAAAAGGACGAATAATACCAGTAGATAGTTAATTGTCAAACTCACGTTTAGCGAAGGCTAATTTGTTCGGTGCCAGTCGGCGTGGTCTTGCCGTGACTGGTGGTCCGCGGGTGACTATGTGATGTACCACACGATTGGTCACCGATGAAATCTCCTCGAGTGGTTTAGTTATTCTGGGGAATTTCTCGAATAAAGCGTGGAATTTATCGTCACGCGAATAAAAAGTGCCGAGGATTCGGTACGCGTTTGTGTGAGCTTTAGAGCCCATGAATTTGCTGTTCGACGAAGTATCGATTAGCTGCAGCCTACGTGAATCGACTAGCGATTTGTAGTGCTGTAGGAAATCAATACCTAGTATGGCTGTGGGAACATCTGCAATGATGAACGTCCACAGATACCGTCGTCGGTTGCCCAGGTTGACCGCGAGTTGTCGTGTACCGTAGGTAGGAACGGCTGAGCCATTCGCAGCGCGTTTTCGAAGCATTATAGCTTGTGACTTGATGCTACCACGTGGTACGACAGAAACTTTGGCACCTGTATCCACTAGGTACCTATCGTTTGTGCGATAATCGTGCACGTAAAATAAACGGCCAACCTGGGGGCAGGGCCGGCGAGTACGGCCGCTTTTACTCGCCGGCTTTGGCGTTTCCCGCCTTGTATGCGCACGGGGCTCGACAACGGCGGGCACCAGACCCGAAGGATCGATAGAACCAGCACCAACCTTCACTCGCTTCCGAAGCCGCCTTTTGGCGTGGCTTGGAAGATGCCCTCGTTGGGCGAGTGTTGACGGCTTTTCGAGAGCGTGAGCGGGCTCGAGGGACGTAGGGTCCGGGTATATCACAGCGGTCTCGGAAGTTAAGACGCGTGTGAATACGGCCGCCCCTATCACCTTGAGTCTAGGAGTGACTGGCGTCGATATCCACGTTTGAACGTGACGTTGAGGCAATTACTTAGTTGTCTTGGTTGCCAGTCCTTGCCAAAGTTTTGTCTGCTATGAGGGCCACCTGGTTGAGTGGTGAGTCATCGAGCAGGGCTGTGATGGTTGGTTGGATATGTGCTGGTAAAAACTCGAACCATAGCTCTTTAACTACTTCTGAGTCGGCAGCTGTAGGTCCTGTAAGAGATTGCAGGCGCGTGAGGTGATGACTTGGGTTAGCATCACCCAGAGGGTGACGTGCTGACAATGTCCTTAATCGTTCCCCCATCGATGGGAGGAAATGTCGAAGAATAGCCTCTTTGAGGCGATCGTACGCGTTGGGGGCATTTGAATTAAGGACCACCTCACGTACAGCTACTATATGATCCCCGGGTAATGACTCAAGAGCAGAAGCGTACTTTTGCTTTTGGCTCGAAATGCGGCGAGTCTCGAATTGAGACTCTATTGCAGCAAACCAAACCTCTGGGTCATGGGGAATAAATGGTACAGGTCGAAAATAGATAGCCTGTACATCTGAGTCTAAAATATTAATGCTGCTTTTATCGCTATCCGTCATGTCGAGTATATTATATATTAAAAATTAATATGAAAACATACGACAGACGTGGATAGATAAACAACAGACTCACCGGATTGAGTTCTTTGGAAGATTTGACCAGAGGTTGATGCATGTTCCCAGATTTGGTTCACCAATTGTAGCGTGGTGTCGAATCGCGCTTGATTATGAACACTGCTAAACGAAAACTACATGCCAGTAAACCAATAAGATTCCCGTAGGCCAATATCAGAAGACAGATGATGGCTGTAGTCGATATATATTTGCTGGCGATCTCGTGGTATCGAAAGAATACCGAGATCGTGTCAAAGGAGTACAAGTGGGATCGGCAGGAGAAAGTACGTGCGTAGAGTTACAAACCGCGCAGAAGTAATGGAGTCCAATGGAAGGCCAATATGACTGTCATTAGAACAGTTGAACAAACGAGCACAGTAAAACAATCACTGGTACAATTTGTTATAATAATAATTGTTTTCATCGAACCAATCGCGTTCTGTTGACAAAAGTAGGTCACTACACTAGTATCTTTTGAACGTTTTGTGATAAGCACTGAAGACTGGGCTGATAAAATAAGCGTTTATCAATTCATCTGCTGCCCAGTATGCTAGTCATATACCATTTCGATTGCGACAGCATGCTGTCACTTAATCTCGCATTTTCTAGTAGTTGGTCGAATGAAACACCCGGTTGTGATAGCTTTGTCCCGTAGAACGTTGTATGGTGAAATCGAGCTAAGCTTTGTGTCTGTGGGAGACATAATGGCTGGTCACTGGTTTTAATTGCAGGTACAAATAAGGAAATTCTACCCACAGAACTGGATCTAGTAAAGATGGAAAGTAAAGAATTTTCGAGGAACAGAGGAGTGAAAGCACAAGCTACAATGATAAGCACGGGCAAATGGGTTAAGAGCAAATAAACAAAAATTTATATGTACATACAGATACTCACTAAATTGGATTTATAAATATAAGTTTGTGCGCAGGAATGTATGACAATCTTAACAAAGTTTTACGCACCGAAGTGAAATAAAATAGTTCCAAGGGATTGATAATTTAAATACCATGTATAAATACAGTCAGTCGAGAGATAAGCATAAACCAAGATTATTGGATTATAATCTACAGTTACAAAAATTTGATTTATTGGTGATTTGAATGTTAACAGAGTACAAGCACACCATCTACTATTACATAGGACATCGTTGGAGATGTATCTATTAACCTACTATTCACTGGTCTACCAGTAATATGATAAATCATGTATTATGCTATAAAGAAATACCATACCGTGAAATACGAAGAATTCTATCATGATAGCCAACAATATGGAAACTAAATTCAAAAAAGCTCACCTAAAGGTGTCAAAGATGGAAGAAAGAACATGAGAGATTCTCAAACAATCTTGATGTGCACAAACAAAACCGAAAATATGCAAGATCTGAAATGTCTACAAACAAATTAGTAAAAACACTTGATAGATTTTGATAACTTAGAAAAATGATGCAACATTCCTCTATTTTATTACACACTACGATGTGTAAAGTTCACTGTAAATATTTTGATGGAGTTTTCTTCTCTGACCTGGATGTTTTGGTCCAGCTTCACCATCTCACTGTAAATATGGCATAATTGACATCGAAGAAAAGGAAATTTTCTGTGAACTGGTTTCATTTAATTTCATCTCACATTTGTTTAAGCATTCTCTAGTAGCTACAATTAGGCAAGAGGTTGAAATTTGTGAAAGACTATGAACAGTGATTAATGTTAGTGTATTAGAATAATCAATAAAGTGCTTGTATATAAAGATTGTATCATTTCTAAAATTATTAGTTTTGATATTTCATATAGTTAGAAGATTAATCTTTAGTTCAGATAGTAATTTATGTCATAAAAATTTTGAATTTGATTGACATAAATATTCTATAATTAGTATAATTACAGTGATTTAAATGTGTTGGTGAAATTCTTCTTATTAGAAAAGTGTATAAACATCACTGTTTTAAGGATATGAATTATGTGATTTCATATTGACTAAGTAAATTTATCAAAAGTAATCTAAATAATGAAGGTACGGATCGGCAAAGCATGAGCAGCATATTTACAACTGAAGAATATCTGGAACTCAAAACAATTGTCAACCAACACCAAAGTCAAGATTTTCAATACAAATGTCAAGACAGTTCTACTGTATGGGGCGGAAACTTGGAAAACCACGAAAGCCATCATCCAAAAGATACAGGTGTTTATTAACAGTTGTCTACGCAAAATACTTCAGATCCGCTGGCCGGACACTATAAGCAACAACCTACTGTGGGAGAGAACAAATCAGATCCCAGTGGAGGAAGAAATCAGGAAGAAGCGCTGGAAGTGGATAGGACACACATTGAGGAAAGCACCGAACTGCGTCACAAGACAAGGCCTCATATGGAATCCTCATGGTTGAAGGAGGAGAGGAAGACCAAAGAATATATTACGCCGGGAAATGGAGATAGATATGAGAAAAATGGACAAGAATTGGATGGAACTAGAAAAGAAGGCCCAGGACAAAGTGGGTTGGAGAATGCTGGTTGGCGGCCTATGCTCCATTGGGAGTAACAGGCGTAAGTAAGTAAATAAGTAAGTTAATAGACAATTTCAAGTAATTTCTAGTTTTGTCACTGATTACTAAGATCCTATTTTATGTAAGGTGAAATTATTTTTTAAATGTTGATGTCAATTAAATAATTGGAGTCTTCGAAAAAAAGAACTAAGATATTTACTGAATTAGTATATTGTTTTCAATGACAATTGTACTGATTAATGTTTATTACAAAATGATTAATATTGAACTACTTCAGATTTCTATGAAGTAGTATGTATTTTCAGAATAATTGAGGTTATTCAGATCTCAGATCATAATAACGTTTGAACATGGAATGTATCCAGTGATCTTATGCAAAAATTATATATATATATATATATATATATATATATATATATATATATATATATATATATATATATATATATATATATATATATATATAGAACATTTATAAAGTCCCAATTAATTTATTTTATCATAATTATTATCAGGAAAAAAACTATTCACATAAAACAAACAAAAGTAAACGGTGAAATATAATTCAATCAAAATATTTTGACCTCTCCAAAGAAAGTGTAGTTACATTAGAAATATACAAAAAAAAGTATAAGAAGGGATTTTTTGAGGATGCTCACTGCTGAGGAATCCCACTATAGGACGAAACGGTCGTCCAATGCTTTTAGGTTTTTCATGGTGGTCTAACTTCAATTGACTGACGATCTCAACTATTGAGAAAAATATTAAACCGTTAATTAGTATTTGCAATTTTAAAATGAATGATTAAATTGAATTAGAAACTGTTATAACGATTGGATTTCCACGTTTATACGTATGGGATGTCAATTTACCTTAGAATAATATCTACACAAGATTCTCTCCCAGTGTCTATTTTACAGGACTTCAACACAACTTAGATCAAGAAAAGGTGATTAACCTGACTAGAACGTGAATATATTTCCACACCAAAACTCGACATAATCCAACAAACATGAACAATTAATAATCAATAATTATAAGGATAAGGGAATATATAATTCATCTGACACTTGTCAGATTATCTGTATATCTGATTAATCAGACAACCAATCATTGTCATTCTCGCAAACTCATTAGAAACATTATATTTAACACTGATTTAGTCGACCTTAATATACTAAACAACGGAACATATGAAAGCTGTATAATTTGTTAATATATGTCGATGCATCATAGAATCCATTAATTTTCAGGAATAATATTTTTCATAGCAAAAATATAACATATCCTCTAGTAAAAAAGGCAAAAATTTGCTTTACAGTCTAAAATTTTGCATCTCTTTTGATTACTGAGATGAACTGTTATATACCAATGATAAATCATAGTTTATCCCGTGAATTCAAAGAAAACAGGTCCTTGCCAAAATAAATGTTTATCACAGTAAAGTTGTTAGGTCCCAATAAGCATAATGAATAGCAACTTTGGGATCCATTTATGGACCAATACTAAACATATACTTTTATTGTATAATTGTTAAATAACTAGACTATTCATATTCCTCTTATTATAAGCTTTGTTTTGACCTATGGAACATTATTATACGTCTTACCATTCTTGAATTATGCCCTGTCTATTTGTCACTGCCTTCCACATTCACAGCCACATTTGGCCAAATTTTGTACAAGTGTTATTTCCTATTTTATGGTACGATGTGGTCTGTCTGGTTTGTATATAAACCCAGTGTGTTTGAAATACATGATTCATATTACATAAGTTGGTTAAGAATGTAAAAATATGACATAAAACATTCTGACTGAATCTAATCATTTAGAGAAGGACAAATATCACAAAGAATAACGACGATAATAAATGACTATGTAATTAAACGATATAACTTGGTAGGCATATATTAATGGATGAGTAATAGCATGGGACTATCAACAATCTTCCCAAAATAAAACATATCTCTTCTATTTAAAGTTACTTGGTCACATAGTGATGACCAATATCACATACGTTAAGTCATTCTGAGTGCTGGTCAAGTTCTGTCGATCAAGTTGAAATGTGGTCACTGATCTATGTAACTCGATAGCGTATGCACTATGTTGAAATATAAGACAGTGATTAGAGAGAGATGACAGGAAGCCCTAGACCTAGGTTGCATTCCATTTATCACTTATCAACAAGTTTTACCTATGATTGTAAGGGGACATATGCATCCTGTAAAATTCGATCCCATGTCACCCACATTCACAGTCAAAGGTGAACATCAGTTTCCTCACTATTACAATTACATCTTGATAACGAGTGTTAAACAGCACAAATTTTATATTCAAGGTTTCATGTTGACTATTTCTAATTATCAAGTTAAATCACTTCCGCAATATCCAGATTATTAAAAAATAAATGTACCAGATATTTAGTAGTTACTTTTTTTCAGTAGTCGGTTAGAAACCGGATAACATTTTCAATAGCCCAAGATTTTTATACGTATTCACCAAAATTTTTCTATGCTAATTATTAGATTAAATAAGTATGACCTAGTTAGTGATAGAAAAAAGTAATATATTTATAAAATTTCTGAAATAACACATTTTTGTTCTCTTGCCAGTAAACGTGTAAATATTTGGAAAGAGTATAAAAACATTAATCACTAAGTATTAAAGAATATGAAAGTGTATGTACAATTTTATGTTGTCATTGCGTTATAATTATTTCTATGTTATGATTTTAATGACCTACATACATACAAAAGTACTCTTTTTCATTCTATAAACGGAAAAATGAACAGCTTTCAAGATATAACAAAATATTTATATTTATTTTATATCTAAATGTGTTATATCTTGTGACCTTATTAATAAATATAACGTAATGATGGCACAGTACGGCCGTTAGGTTATGGGTTTTCGCGCACGTGTAACATATTGTCGTGGATGTTTTGTGTCGTTATTTATCAACTATTAACAGGATTTTTTCCATCCCACATCCATTTTTGTATTGTTTATGCTTGCTACATAGTTTTTATTCCAATTTATTAGCAGTTTGACGTATTATTTGCTTACCAGCTTAGGGACTGTTTAGTAAGCCTAATTAGGTTATTTGCAACAATACAAACTCAAGCAAGTAAGATTCACCATTTTTCAAGTTATAAAATAGGTCACAGATTAAGTTTTCAAGGAAATAAGCTCTAAAACTTATTACATATGGTTCACCTCGTTTATTGTGGTGATGATGAACATGGATGTTGGTAGTTGTTTATAAAATGTAGGTACAAGCAATTAAGCGTTAATCCATTTATGAATATCATATAACTTGTTAACATTTAGTCATAAACAGTTATACCTATTATAAGTATCATCGCTTTGTACTTAAATGACATAGTATTATGTAACGCATTTGAGAAGAATTATGTGAGTAACAATTGACGTTGATACTCATTTCCGTTCGCTTTCTGAACGTATACAGGAACAGTATATAGCACCACTGGAAGTGTCACATTAAGTAGTCACAAAGTCTTCATAAGTAAAACAATTTGTTTCTTTTGGGCATTGTGACAAAACCATCTCCTAGTTGATACTGAAACCAATAACATTTCATTTAAATCATAAACCTGGTATAAAGAAATGTCATGAGACTGTGAAGCGTTGACAGTTATATGATTTTCCGTATATGTTCTGCAGATTACCGATGAATTTCTATTAACGGAATCCGAAATCTCTTGTGAATAACATTGTTGCAAATAAGAGATTTATAGGTACATTCTGTTACCTGCTATTTGATAAACTTAATGAATATGATACGGCTAACTAAGCTTAATTGTTTGTTTCAAGACTGATCTTTTGTTTCTCAGTATTGTATGAAGCTATTAAGGTCCTCAAAACAATGCGATAATGTTTACGCCGGTGTACAACTTATGGAATTTGTGATTATGAATTATCATGTGTAAAACCGGTTTACAAGTTTACGACAACTGTGTTCTATATTGCATACTGACATTTTTATTCACCCAATGAATTATTTAAATGTAAATATCACAACTATACTCAGTGTTTTACATTATAAATCGTGTAGGTATGTAAAAACTGTATATGATATTAGAACAAATATTGATGCAGAGTAATATGAATGAATTATAATTCACGGAATTAGCAAGTAATAAGATGGGTTACGTAATAATTCATTTAATTTTTTACATTTATATAGCGATCTGTTAAACTACCCTGTCACTCATCCACGCTCGATTGGTCCTCTTCAAATTCTACGTAACTATTACGTAACCCAACTTATCAGTTTTTAAATGCAAGGATCCTTTATAACCTATAAAATTTTCACACCACTTATCCGTCTGTGAACTCTACTCGACCCACCCACCCTTAATGTATCCTTTGTTCTATAAATAAATGACCTTTGACCTGCATATATGCATATGTATATTGTTATTATTGATGACCTACGTTATTCCAACTATTTATATTTACTTATGTCAACTGCTTCATACCTAAATGTTAAATTGTAATGCACATTTCGTTGTAAGCAGCTGAGAAGAAACCACGAAATATAATGAATGCCTATTCAGTAAGACTTTACGTCCTTCTTAATTCTTACAGACACTGACTCGTGGACAATATCCCCAACAACGAAGGAATAAGAGGAGAACGAAAATTATGAATTACTTTATTTAATCATCATTAACTTTTAAGCATAAAAACTTGTTTACAGGTTATCATTAATAATTCTTAAATAATAACTGTTCACTTTCTTCTCAACTTCCGTTGCGAAACTTTCACCATACTTCCGTACGATGTGATGCCTGTTAATTCTTTGGCTTTGTAGGACACTTATATACTCATTTCTTTGTGTCGATAGTGCTATTGATGTGTCATTTTGCAAGTTATTGATAACACGTAACTTCCATCTGCAGTATCTAAGAAGTTCATTAGCTATACAGTTTATATTTCAAAATTAATATAGCTTACCTGAAAGAGTTCGTCTTTTAAAATATACGAGTAGCAGATGGCGGCAAGAGTATCGACACATAAGAAATGTACTACATTCACATTCAAAAGTATTTAGATCCACTGCATAGTGCTTCCCGCAATCAACAATAGACAACCAGTCTCCGGCTTCATATCCCACAGAAACGAAACGCATATGTTTAAGTTCGTATAACACTTTACCTCGCGCGTATGGCGTAATCATTTTCAACAACGGAATCAAACGCTGTGGGGTGTCATATGTACACGACCTTGAGGCTGTTATTTGCTCTTCAATATTTTTTCTAGACGACGTCATTACACTCCATTTGATAACTTTGTATATGCATTTATATAAACTATCTGTTCTCTTCACATACCTTTTAATCTGACGGTTGAGGGACTCGACACGATTATTTGTGTTATTGTCCGACGTTAAAACATTGCCGTAAAACGCTAGAGCCCACATACTTTTACGCGACATCCAAAATCGATGAAGATATTGAGCTAGCTGCCTGTCCCTTTGGTTAATTATTCTGAAATATTGATTAAATCTGGTCAATAAATACATTTAAAAAAATTTCGTCCAACCGTTTTAGTGTTTACCAATCGACTGAGGTACGTTCTCACAATTTTGTCACGTGTCTAAGAGCAATGTTATGTAAGTAACTATTGGTGTACCTTTTTGCGGAAAGCGCGGATTACGTGAAGAGCGCACATAATAATGTTTGCGTGCCCGTGTGTGATACGGACAGCCGCGCTTTCTGATCGTGCACAATCCATAACAAATGTTTCTGTCCGTCTTGTTGTTCCCATGAGTTCTTTGAATTTGTCTAAAATCCAGGTGACATCTGCACGCATTTCCTTTCGCGTCCAGGCAAACATGACTGTACGTCCTCGACCAAAGTTATCCGTTACAACCAACTGGAATAAGGAATATCTATAAAATAAAATACAAGCAAAAGAACAATCACTTCTTATTATTGGTATTATAAGTAGAATCAATGCAAACAACTTCCGGATATTCATTGTACAAGTGCATTTGGTCATAACTACTGAAATATATTCTCGTTACATATCCATTTTCTAAATGTTCCCTAACTTTACCTTTCTGTCGCAGCAAACCCATAACATTTTTACGCGTACAACTACCTGAAATATACTTTTATACACTTACATGTGGAGAGTTTAGCTTTCATAGACTTGACATCAACAACAGTGACCACCTTACCAGTTCTCTCCTTGACACATTCTATAATTTCATCAGTTGACTGCGACTGCAAAATGGCTGGCTTTAAATTCTCTTTTTCTTCCGACGATAATCTTCTTGTCCATTGATCACAAACCATCCATGAACTACTACATGGATGATTGTGGAGCATCTTGTAGAATTTGATGACATATCCTTCCGCCTCCAGTCTTACACGGAACTTTGATTGACAATTAAATAATTTAGACCTTAAACGTCACATATTAGGTAAAGTTCTCACGATTTTTGATTCACTTTCAAACCTTCTGATTTCCGCTTATGACCAAATGTACAATGAAAAGCAACAAACAGGTATTTGAATCTGACGTCTCTCAGCAATTTGCTTTCTACGTGAATTTAATGAGTGCACGTAGTCTGAGAAATGATAAAATCACTCTTCCATACTTTTTGGAACTCTTTTAGGGCGTTATCAAAGTCATCCCAGTATGCAAAACGCTTGTTCAGTATCATACTTTGAATAGGTTCACTAAGGTCGACTGAAATGTCGCTTGAGCACGAAGCACTACAAACAGAAATCACTATTTATAAAAAAATAATTCCTTGAAACAGTAATAACTCAAGGAAGAACTATAAATACTTAGGATTTACCGCTGATTTGACATTTCGTATAGGTTTACTACAGCAGTTGGGACCACAGATCAAATTACGAAGCAACAACAGAGCTAAATTAATGCGTTTGATAATTATTTTGTGCTTTTCAATGCAGCAAAACATGAATTAATTATGAAAAAACTTGACACTCATGAAACCCAACCAACCCACGGCAATAGAAATACTGAAAGACCGCCTCTTTTCAGGCTGTTCAAGGTCGTTGAAACGAAAGCGCGGGCAGCTTCGAACGGTCATAACGTTTTTCCTGTGCCCGTAATGATACTGCCAATTAGAGAACAGTGATTTATCGACCGGATCCATGACGCATAAAACCTGTACGAGTAGTCTTTAGTCATTGTCGGTCCTTCTCTCTATCTAACCCTGCCTGTCAAAAGTTCAGAATGTTTTATATCATATTATCACATTCTTAACCATCTTATGTTCTATCTCATCTCAACTTCAGTAATTAAGTTGTGTGAAATCTTTGTTTCGAATCAGTTTGATATTCTTACCGTCAAGCAGATGAGAAGTATTCAAATAGAATGGTGAATGTCTTCAAGTCTATTAATTTTTTTATTCTTGTGTCTGTTAAGCACGGGTGTAAACAACAACATACCTTAGACAGGCTTTTTGTTTGTTCAAACAAGAACAGATTTGTGCAAGGGTATAATATGAGGTCTCTACAATGTAAAACAAAATAGTACAGTATTTTTGTAATAGAATCGTAGATCAATAGTTTACATGTCAAATAAAGTGAATTAAACTACCATAAGTGTTTCCATTATCTTAATATTTTGTAATATCCGCAGGTGTAAACATATTATGACAATTAGACTGGTATTTTCACCGACAAATAATTCACTTTAGAACTTCCGAATATCTTCAAGAAAAAATATGCAATTACAAGATGATAGATTCACAGTAGAATGTTTTATTCCATTAAAAATATTTTCACCTAAATTATCCTTTAAAATGGTATAATTTACTAAACAGATAATGAATGTGTAAAATCCTGTAATCATCTAAAAGTTGGAAATAACTTAATTCTCAAACAGTTTAATGTTTGACTGATTTGATTAACAAATAAAAATGTCCAATTAAATGATTGAATATTGTTTCCACAATGAAGAGATGAATGTTAAAAATAGTTATCAGAAGGGGTTTTATATGGATATTTTAATAATTTCAATAGTTGAGATTATGAGTCAATTAAAGCTAGACCACCACTTTTAAGGAGTCCCACAATAGTATAAAATGACCGTCCAGTGCTTCCAGGTTTTCCATGGTGGTCTAGCCTCAATTGACTAATGATTTCAACTATTGAAAAAAATAGTTATATAAGAAAGCATTGATTGAGATATGAAACTATGATAAGTGACAATTTTTCAATTGCTCTAATCCATTAAGCGTGATTAAATTAAGTAAATATCTAGGCTACAATAAAATCCTCTTTTTATATGATGATAAATATTTCATTCAAATTCAAAGTATCATTTTAGTTCAATGCAATGAACCTATATGTACAGGGTGCGACAATGTAAATATTATATGAAAAACAATTTAGAATATTTATTTAAGTAAATTTACTGTTTAGTGTTTGCCAAATTGGCATACATAACTTTTGATTGTTAATATCCACATTTTAAATTATCATAAAGCAAAATGATTAGAAATTTGATAAACAGGCTTGCCTGATTATGTGAATAATGGAATTGGTTTTTAATGGGGTGTTAAGTTGAAAAATTCTCTTGGCGAACGAGAAGTCAGCCAACTGTCTTTATGAATATAAGCCAAGTTATAACATGGGGCTTCAGTAAGCGTTTCTTTCATAGCCTTTGTACTTTCTTTATCCAAACCTCATTGATGATACAGTAGTGTACGAAAACTTAGGTACGGTAACCCAACTTATTGTCGATTAAAAAAATGCACGATGCCATTATAATATATGAAAATCACACATAGAATACATTATATGCAAATCTTCCTTTAATTACCCTTTACATACTCCATCATTCTTCTAATTCTGTTGTTTTTAATGCTCTCCGTTTTCCTTTCACTTCTTTTCATTTCAATTTGTTGCTGTTATACATTCCACTTTCTATTCCTGCTACGTACTACTTATATCTGTCTGCATAGGAAGTGCACACTCTAATACCACCGCTAAAATCTAAAAAATGTTTAACAGAAATATTTTGTTACTTAAAGTTTCTTCTTTATCTGATCCACGTGTTTATATTTACTTTCCAGATAATTATGTATTTCTAATTATATTCTTCAAAATGAACTGGTGTAGTTCAAGGTGACAAACATTTCACTTAATTTTGTTGGCACTTAAAATGAATGGATCAATAGACGTAAGTAAACTGTCTAACTGATGTTACCTTCACTATCTATATTTTTTTTCAACTGTCTTTTGGACGGTGTCACAGAATGAAAAGTCTCAGAATAACATAAAATCATTCATTTATATTTCACAAGCTAGTATCTATCTGAACTCAGCAGTTAACACGATGGCGTTTGAGGCGAACGGCATTGAGTTCAAGCCTCAGTGTGAAAACCAAATCTGAGTTACAGTTACATTTAGCTGATGACTTCAAAATAAAACAAATTGTGCATCTTGAACTCCACTGTTAGCCACCATCCATGTCTGTTTATATTGACATACTATCGCGTTTTATTTTTGTGAAGTAAAATCTAAATAAGAGAGCTACATTTTATTCAATTTTACTACCATATTAACTCTTATTCAAAAACTAAAGGATTTTCAAAATATTCGAAGATAGGTAGTGGCTAGCAGTGGAATCCAGAACGCGCGTTTCGTCCTATTTGAGATTCGTCAGATGGATGTACCTGCATCTTAAAGTTGACGTTCACTCCGGCACTCGAACTCAGTAACGTTTGCTTCAAACGCCATCGCTTGTGAATTAAGGCTATATTGATGCATTAGGCATAATATACACATATGCCAAAAAGAGACTGATCAAGTGCAGTCCCAAACACCAATGGGAAGATTCAAACAAACAATACCAAGTGAATTTTCAAAATAGCCTGATTTCCTAGTCATCATGTTTATCTTTTATACTATCTAAAAGTTCATTTTGATATTCATGTCTTTGAAAAAATTTATAAGATTCTATTAGTTCAGGAAAGTCATTGAATTATGCTTTTAATTAATGTTTTTTTTTAAAATACGTTACTTGAAACTTTATCATATTGAATCATCTTGTTGCTAATTCGCAACTATTAACAATGTTAAAGTTATAAAGGAAAAACACTTTCAATCTATAAAATCTTTTATTTATAGTGCGATAGTTCTACGGCTAAGTGCCTAATCAAACAATATGTCGTTTGTGAATATGTGATACGTAAAAGTACCATAGTTCGTAGATAAATAGGGTGTTCTAAAAGTATGATTCCACTTAATCCTTTGTAAATTTCAGGAATACTAGAAAATTATAGTCCGTTTACTCTTAATCTGTTAACTCCTTATTGAGGTATTTCATAAAGCAAACTATCAAGTTTTATGAAATGATTATAATAGTTATCATGATACAAACATAGGTACACACCAAATAATGCCAAAAATCTGTACTTTATATAGTCATAACTATAATTGACTTACAATATTAAAATACTCCATGTTATTTAGAAACATTATAAGAAACGAATAATCATACATCCTACAAAAGATACCTAAATTCTATCAAAATATTGGTTTTAATAATAAAACTCAATGACCTGACTAGGTTAAGTAACGTTGTGATCAATAAAAATGTGATCTAACATAATGTTTTCATAAAAATTCAATAGTATTTAATTTTCTTCTTACCTCTTATAGAACTAAGGTGTTATCTTCGAAAAACAGGTAGGTTGTGGAAGATTTACCCTTCTTGTGGAAATAATAAATACGAATCAAATAAACGGTTACATCAATGAATAATTATTTTACTAAAAGGATATAGATGTGTTAAATTTATTGTTTTGTATCTGTATGCCAATCACTTTAGGTATAAGTACAAGTATGTACATATCATGGATTTGTAAGGGGATAATTCTTGATACTTAAAATGATATTATAGCACAAGATGACCAATCAATATTAACGTAAATAACATTAAAATAATTTTATAAATGAGTTTGGTATTAACACATGGATAATAAAATAAGAAGTGGCGTTTTCATCAAATCTAACTTACAACTAGTAATATTCATATATTTAGGAATCAATAATAGTCAAAAGTCATTTGTCAGCCAAGTTTGCGCGCAACTTTCGAAAAATTTATGTTTCAACATAGGTTCAAGTCAAACAGATAAGTTTTCAATAAACAAACTGGTTATTCGATTGCTATACATACTCCATTGTTGATAAATGTAAAGAGGTATAAAATCGAGGTTGATAACCTTCATAACTCTCTTCAGGACCTAATAAATATGAGATGCCTTAGAAGGATTGGAATGCTAGTATAACATATTTTGTTAGCTGTGAGAATAACCAAAATTTTTCGAATCTGTTTAAACCTTTTAATTGTAATTTCCTCACAAAAAAGATTTTTAATTAATTAATGAGCGGATTCTTCAAAACAGAAAATCATTTTGAGTTTTGAAGTTCTAATTACCCGTATATGATATTCATGTAGTAGGTTCCTAGAGTCTGTTGACAAAATTTACTGAATGCGCTATCATCTCTGTTCTTATAATAAATAAAATAAATAATTATTTCCAGGGTATAATTTATTTTAGTGGAGTTTTGTTCTCTGAGCTGGATGGTTCGGTTGTAGAGCTTTCATTACTGTTTTGAACGATATCAACGCACGAAATTCAGATAGAACTTCTAACTGAGCTGTAACTCTTCTCCACCATCTCAATATAATCTATTTATTTATTCAAACTAATCATAGTCAACTTCATTTTTAGTGATGAATATTAGACCATTATTGGACAACGTCCAAGCAAGCATTGTTATCATGTATACTGATGAGTTCAAGGTATGTTGAAACCCATAACATAGATCGCTACTCTAGTCACAATACAAAATAGACTAAAAATTATACCTACAGATAATATGAAGATGTTCATCCATGGCGTTCATATTTTAAACAGTGATTTATCAAATTTAGTCTTTGATTCAAATTACGACGTAATACACAGGCTAATAAATATACTTTATTACTAAACATTTAGAGCCAATTAATTTTTATTCATCATGAAATTAGACTTGTTAACAAGTTCATTAAATTTAATCAATCAAAAAACAACTCCATTTATAAAATATTTTACATTGTTAGTGTACATATAAACATATATTAAAACTATCTAATATCTTATCATGTATGAAATCAATATGGCCGGTAAATATAAGTGTGATTTATCTACCCCCATATGATGATATTCTAAGTGTCGCACTATGTTTCTCTATCACTCTCTTTTATATACTGTGTATCTGTCTTCCGTCCAGTTTTTTTCAGCTAACCAACGTGATTAAATTACATCACACATACACTATTGTATTAAATATCACTATAAAAAAAGAAACGACCAAAAATCGATGCGGTTCTCATATAAAAAAGTAAATTATAATAACTGACTGAACATTCTTATTTCTCATTTACCTTGTTTTGTTTTATTCACATATTGTGTTATACAGTTCTGCGTATACAATAATAAATTATCATTTGGCTGATCTTTCTCCATCTAAAAAGAATTAGAATTATACATACATATATAAATACATATATATATAATCAAATTAACTATTCAATTATATAATTATGCCACTTGGACGTTCAAATAAAAACCAAAATTTACGTACTGCTAAATCGGATAGTTCACTTCATCAACAAGAATATGATCAAAAAACAAATCAAAAAGTAATTTATCGATGTATTGTATGTGCACTTGATAGAACTTTAGTGAATACTATAGAAGTAAAGGAAAGAAATAACCTAAGTGATTTATTTATTTCACACATGAAGAAACGTACAAGTCATCAAGTTCGTTTTATATGTTTACAAGATCGAATTATTTTTCGAAAGAAAAATTTTGTTGCTAAATCGTTATTTCGTGATCATGTATTGTATAAAGATGTAGAACATTTTTTTATGTGTAAAGAATACCCAGATATGTTTATGTTATCAGTGAGATCTGAATTTCCATATTCAAGTTACTGTGAAACATATAAATGTAAAGATCCTAATGATACTCAACGTTTATGTGAAATAATTTATAATGCATCTAAACACTCTGATAACATGGTACATGATATGCCATCAGTTGATTCTCCATTAAAGGCACAATCTATGTCATACATTGATACTCAAATAAGTTCAGAAGTTACAAATAAAAATCTATTGAATCGTTCATTATCAAATAGTTTAAATGATGGTTGGGCTACACCAAAATTACATAATGAATCACCTATACAACTATCAACAGATTCACCAGCTCGATCACCATTACTTTCTTATCGATCACCTGTTCAAACGCCGATGAGTCGTGATTCTCAAATTAAACCATTAGTAGTTACACCAATCAATACGGTGAATACTTCAGCTTACGTATCTGCTCCAACTGAAATAACTACAAATACAACTTATTTCGATTATGATCCTATTCACGGACCACAAATTAATGAAGTTGGACCAATTTATATGTTTATGGTTAGACATCCATCACAGCCTGACATGACACATTTAATAAATTAATCATAATCAGTAATTAAATACAACGCAAAAAAACGAAGAGGAGAGTTTTTTTCAAAGAAAAAAAGGAACAAGATTAATTTTGTTTGCCAAAAAGAAAAAACTATTTTTTTTAAAAAAGAAGTATAACTTTTATTTTATTATTTATGTTACAAAAGTTATGTTAAAAGAAAGATGAAAATATCTATGAAAGGTAATGCGGCATTGTTTACACATATGTTTTACAAGAAACATTGAATTGATTATAATAGTTTTACTTTTAGCAAATTGACATGATAAAAGTATTATTATTATTATTATTGTTATTGTTGTAATATTTCTTGCTTTTTGTTTGTTTATTAAACCATTTTTAGAATTAGTTCATACTTTATGAATGAACGTTGTTATTTTTTTCTTTAAAGAGCATCCATCAAAGAATGAACTTTTGTTCTAAGTAATATAGTATTAGTATTATTAGTATAATTATGATTTATTTGTTTATTTATTTTTCTCCTTCTATTTGATTTGACTAATAGTTTAAAAATTTATAAAGTCCATTTTCATAATGATGTTAATATCATTTTCTGACAATAATGGTAACAGTTTATTCATTAAAAAACTGATGAGAATCATCTAAATATGATTCAACTTACAATAAAAACAAGAAACTTGAGACTATACTTAATGCTCTTAATCGATTATCATGTTTGTTTGTTTATTTTTTGTTTTTCTTTGAAATTATCTTATATTAACGGTTGAATGTTATTATTTATTTTTACAACTATAACAAACAAATGGTATTTATAATGAATTGGATCATGACCAAAATAAGATCTAATATAGTTGTTGTGAATTAATATTCATGTTAGGAAAGGTTTATTTTAATACATAAAAGTATTCTTAAAAATTCGTTTAATGTTATCAATCACTAAATAAATGTAGAAGGAATAAGGTTAATTAAAAAGTATATGTGAATGTAATTGATAGAATAACACAGATTGTTATATTTCATAACAATACTCATGGAATATAAATTTACGTTCTGAAAGGTTTTATACATTCAACCAAAATATTCGTATATTGTTCCGACATTTTCGGAAAACAATCTAAAGTGATAAATGTTAGGACAATTAAATTAATGATACATAAACATAATCCAAATCTCGATCGAGCAATAAAAAGATAGAGTTGATCTTATTGTTCTGTCAAAATTTATAAAATGAACTATTTTAAATAATCATAAACATTCTGATATGTAACATAAATATTTATTTATTTTGTAATTCTCGATTGAAAATTTAAAAAAGTCTATACATAACAATATTTTGTAATCAAAAGTATTACACTGAAGCTGAATTTTAATATAATCAACAAACATTCGTAGCCTGAATTTTTTTAAAAAAGTAGCGGGATAGTTTTTGGCATCATTAAATAAGCTATTTATCATAATACAAATATTTTTTTGTATCATATTATTATAGCTTAATAAGTTGATGTTTAACAGATCAGCAGTTTACAATTGATTGATTACTGGATGGTGATCAATGTCATATATGTCAGGTCCTTCTTAGTGCAGATCGAATCCTATCATACGAGTTACAATATAGCTACTGGATTAGCAGTTTAACATACTATTGTTTTGAATAGTTTCATTCATCAAAGTATCTAAGAAAAATTTGTTTGTTGTAGCATCGATTATTTTTCTTATTCAAGAAAAATTGGTTGTTACGTAATCAATATTTTAGTTGTTATGTAGATTTTTTATTAGTTAATATCGATTTTCTCAAAACATAATAAACTTGTTGAATGATAAACATAGTTTAGACTGAAATAATTCTAAGATGTCGGTCTTGACAAACTGACAGTGGATTAGACAAAATATTTTATGTTCAATATTGAATTTCAAAAAACATAGGAAATGAGAAGGAATCATTGATTTCAGAGAAAATATTTCCTACTTCATAAATAAGTTAATAAGCCTATTAAAGCTATAAAGTGAATACTTAAAATGTTTTTTTGAGCTACGTGGTTAGTCAAAAGATTACTTTCAAGCTATTTTGAGACAATATCTAGTTAAATTAATGTTATGTAATATAGTTCGAATTTTGATAATCTAAGCTGGATTGTTGTCTTCTGTGGTTCTTTAAGGTTAGTCAGTAAACAATGTATGTGAAAAATATGATTAAAAGGTTTAATGTTAAAATAGTTTAAATTGACTCATAACAGGTAATTATAATTTCTTCAGTCCTGTGGAAATCTACTCCATGGATACTAGGTTGCTTCTATATGTAACATAAAATCGAAAAAAGAATATACGGTATCTGGTTGCACGTCTATTCAATATGGCTTTATACATGATCTACAAATATAAATGTCTACAACATGTTAATTTGATATCCTGGCTATTTTATTACTTATATTTAAAAGTAGTCATCATAATTCTAAACGTCTTTACTTAGCATCTAAGCTATAATCTACTTTAACATTGTATGGAACAGATTATACATCATACAAATATTGTTCGATAAGTCAAAAAAATTATCGCTGGTTTAAAACTTTACGGTACAAAACGTATAGAAATATGATAAATAGATAAAGCGTTTTAATTGAGATCATGAACCGATTGATGTTAGACTACCATTGAAAACCTGGAACTACTGAAGCGCCGTTTGATCCTGTTGTATAATTCCTTAACAGGATTCAATCCCAGGGCCTTCAGGCTAACGCTCCAACGCGAACAATGAAAGATGGTCGTGCGATATTGTGGATTAGTTGAAGTTATACATTAACATCGTTGGATGCCGGCTCAGTGGTTTAGAGGTTAAACGTTTGCGTGCGAGACTGAAGGCCCTGGGTTTGAATCTCGAAAGCGGTATAGTGGATGCGCACTACTATGGAGTCCCACAGTAGGACGAATCGGCCATCCAGTGCTTTCAGGTTTTTAATGGTGGCTTGACATCAATCGGTTCATGTTGTCAATCAAAAACTTGATAATTTCCACAACCCTATACTGATAAAAGGTTTTAAGTTTTCTACGTTGTTCAGTTTATTAGGTTATCCAAATATGTTATTATAATTTAACGAGTTCATTGAAAACGAGGTGAATAATCACATCAAAAGAGAAACTTACATCAACATAATTATCTCACTAGCTAATGGAAAATGAAGTACAGAACAGAAAATAAATTCATTTAATATCATCTCTTTACCAAAATACTGAAATATAATGCATTTCTTCCTCAAGAATATTTTGTTTGTAACTGAATTTTCAAAGCAATAAGTTTAAGTAATTAACCAACACCAAAAACATTGCAACATGTTGTACAATACAGTAAGAATTTAGTCAATAGTCTTGTAAACCTAAGTAAATGTTTACATATATATTTGAGTTCTGCAATATTTTACTCACAATTAAAGAATAAAATAATGTTGATTGATATGAAATTGTCTATTCCTACAGGTAAAGTGTGTGCATAGAAAACTGAAAGTCTGGTGTTGCTCTAGATCATATAGTCTCACAGTTGATACAAACTTCCTTTGAATACGTCTACGGAAGTAGTTGTCATTACTCGATAAGTTAGTGGGTCTCACTTGTTAATATTAAGATTTAAAAGTCGATATTTAATGGACACGTTTTTCAGTAGAAATGTATTATAATAACATATCTCAAAACTGAAACCAGGTGGCCACTTATCCTTTTATATAATAATCTATTCCAGTTAGGGAGTCGAGTATTAATTAACCTCCAGTATTGTTAAAATATTTACATTGATATCACCAAGTAATAAACAGATAGATTAATGGTAACTTCTCTAAATTAATTAGCTTATGAATCGTCTTCGAATCTGACGTGTAGAATGGGTTTCGTTACGACTTCAAGTACGCATTGTTAAAAAGAGTGAAATAAGAAGGGACTTATTTATAGGACGTCTTGTCAATCAACTAACCATGGTGATTATTATTACATTTACTGATAAGAAATTAACTTATGTGGAAGCAGGAAATTTTAATCAGTATGGTGGACGAGCTGTTAAAATCGATTATAAGTTACAAAAAAGACAGCTGTAAAGTATCTGTGATGATAATAGGCATTTCAACAACAGTTCAATCTGACGTTAGAATCCGAAAAATGCATAACAACCTACTTGGTTATGAAAAAAATATTTCATGTTTCTGAATTGTTGAAAAAAAGAAACAATGCTGATATTAATCATGATGAAATCATTATGAAAATGCAACTACATTCAACAACCTAAATGGTAAAATATAAAGTGTTGACAAAGATTACTTATCTTTTCAAAGCGTATGTGTAGAAAAAAAGAGTTCTGAAGGATAATACGGGTAAAATGTTGTTATCAAGACAGCCTAAAATAATCTACGTACTTGTTTTCCACATAAAAGCTGGGTTTTAAACTCTCAGTTGGAGCTATGTTAACAAAGCATAATGTTCATCATATTTTCTAAACAAATAAAGCTTCTACATTCATTACCGTCAATGAAGAAAATTGATGTGATTTTTCTATTTCTATGAATATGCTTCACTCAGAATTGTAAAAGAATGTCTTATTTCAATAACAAATAGTTCATTGATTAACCACAAGTTTTTCCTTTAAATAACATTCAAATCTGTCTTGACAGCCAAATCGTTTGACTTTTTCGAAGTTTCTTCATAGTTATCACCTAAAAATGAGTTAAGTTCAGACCAGATTTCATTATTTATTAACATAAAAAGAAGTATTTTTATCTTGACACGTAAGCATTAACTGGAATTTTAATAATGGATGTTATTGAGCTGCATAGTTAGTCTATTATTTTATGACTGATTTTACAGTTAATCTCTCTTTTTCATACTCTTGTTCTCTTACAGCCATATGCTTCACTTTCCATCTTCTCCTTAAATCTTCTATCCCCAACTGGTTTGTTTTTATTTCCACGATCATTCCGATTACATTTCACCTCTATTTCAACATCTTATTTTATCATGCTGAGCCATCCTTTCCCAATGATAATTTTCCTATCTATCTTTTAATGAATACCTAAGCCATTAACAATCAATCGATTATTAAACTTTCCTTGTTTCTAAAAAATTTTTATTACCTTTGTTTATTTAACCTCACTGTCACCATGTATAACAAGATTATTATTAGTATTACCATTATTATCCTGTAAAAATAAGTATAATTATTTGCTATTGTACAGCTTCGAAAATGAATTTGCCGAAAAAAGAACTCTTCGCTGAACTAATCTTTTTTATTTAATCACTAGTGAACAACATAAATTTCTCAGTCGTCAAAAGTATATTTAAATTCTGTCCACATAATAGAAAACCACCTAAATGTGTAAACTATGATTTTATATTTTAACTACCTCCTTCATGTAGTTGGTTGTTTACGCGGGCTATAATAGTGACGACTCAAATGTCATTAAAAGACTGTTAGAATTTATCAGTCAATAACAATAGAGACTATAATATTTTTAAGTTTCATGAAAACTAATATCGAAGTGAGTTCATTTAATTTCGATCAAAGAGAAATATTATAATGAAAATGAGCATTGAGCCTGATCATTGTTCTTGATCTACAAAAAATGTACAAATTTCCAAAACTTTTGGATATCTAAGCCAAATATAGTTAGTTGTTAAGGTATATTTCCAGATACTGTTTACAGTTTGGTACTAACGCTTATCTTGAATTGATATCGAACAAGGAATTATTGTAAATCAAAGAGCATTAAACGGATGTTCAGTCTAATTTAAACATTTTCAGTCATTGACAAATAATTATTCTCAAAGTGTATAAAATGCTTATCTAAGTTATGATTATGCAACCACTAACAACTATAGGTATCATTACCAAGATTTGATTTGATGATTTCGAATAAATTGAGCATTGGGTAGATTTTTATAAATAAACAATATATTTGTAATATCCCAATGAGTAGAAAATTAGATTTTCTGACGTTTCGTGACTTAGTGTAAGTCACTTCTTCATAGAATAAATAACCAAATAACCAAATTGGTTATTTATTCTCTGAAGAAGTGACTTACACTAAGTTACGAAACGCCAGAAAATCTAATTTTTCTACTCATTAGGATATCATAAATATATTATTTATTTACACTAACAACCATGTTTAGATGACCTTAATGTAGTTTTGATTAAAAGCCATGAAATGTAAAATTACCCATATTGAAAGTGTGACTGTAATTCAGTTGTAAGTCTCAATTTATCATAAATTGATTTTAGTTAAAAATATAGAATATTTCATTTGAATACAACAGTTCGATGGTATTGTACACACTGTACAATATCTCAAGATTCTGAGTCCACTTAGTTTGGATTCGTCATAAGTATCGTTGAGTAGTGTCAACCATTAAGAAAATAGCATTCAGATGATTCCTAAGTTTTAAATTGTCTCCAATTGGTATTAGTCAGTAATAAGAAGTTACATTCAAACTTAATTAATATTCAATTTTGTTTACTTCACTAAAGCTACTTTTATTGTATTCATTAAAGAATAACTATTATTTCAAAAGATAAAAAGTAAAACAAACACATCAAATTTATTTTAGAATACGAAACACACAAATACTGAATTTCATCAAAATTGTATTTATATAATTTATTATTATAATTCATTTAGTAAACAGAGGTTTGTAAGTACTATTTCAAACTGAGTATAAAAAGTAATATTATAGTGTACTAGACTATCCAATTCACAAGGCATAATTAAATGATCAAATTTATTTATATTTTCGTTTTAATTGACTAAACGAAGGATTTGAACTTGATGACTCGTAATTGAATAAAGATTCTGATTCATCTTGTGAAGAACTTGATGTTCTATCAGAGTTTGAAGTTTTTGACTTATATGTAATGGAATGACGTTGATGATAATAACTATTGATAATGTTAAAATATAGGCGAGCCTTAACTCCCATAACACATTTTAAAAAATCTATAAAGAAGTCGTGGGATGTTGAATCTTTTATTTTGTACAACTCATAACGACGTTGTTTGTCAGTACATGAATCAATGCATAACACAAAACAGCCAGGGGTTGATATGCTTGGTGAGGTGAAAATATATTTCACTTCAGAATATATAATACATGGTTTTGGGTAGGTATTTAGCCTGCGATTCTTGTTATGCAGAACAAATCTATCTGGAAGGACAAATGCCTTATATTTAACTGGTTTTATTTTATGATACTTTTCGATAAATGAAATTGCATTAGATTCCGTGAAAATTTCACAAGGTGGTAACAAAACAGAATTAAGTAATGAAATGTCAATTTCATGTAAATATTCCCCTTTATTACGTTCTGACGAATAACTGTGTCTACGCAGTTGATTGGCTAACAGTAATGAGTTCTGTTTACTGTGAGTCATGTGATGTTACTCGTATGAGAAAAGGCTTGAACATGCATAATCTGGATCTCTTTGGAATTCCAAAATCAACTGATCACTGAGGAATTTCGATATGTATGTATTTTGTATTTGTAATTCAAAGATTAGACATGATTTAATGAATTGTCGAAAGCACTCAAAGTTATCACAAATTAAAATAGCAACAATGTAAAGAACAGATACATTTGTATATATGTGTGAATACGTTAAAACTTGTGGGTGTAAGTGTATATGCTAAACCTTTTATTCGCCCAATAGAAATTATGTTTTGTAGCTTTATGTATGACGCATATTTGAATCGATCATTGATTAAAATTGGAACGTAATTGATATTTAAATGTAATATCCTACTCAATTTGTGAAAGTCATTAACAAATGGTTATTAGTATCCTTTAGGATATGATATATATTAATGAAGTCGAGTAATTTTAGCCGATAAATTATACGAGAACTCAGTAGATCATCCAAACTTTTATAGTATTATGGAAAAAGAGGTTTCGGAGATAAAGTATATTTGTATTCGAATTAAAGCGGTAAATACTTGTGAACAATCCTTATATACAATAGGATTCCATCGATTCAAAGTTGTTACGAAGAATGTATTTTTTTGTCGGAATGGGGGTTAGTGGAGATTGTAGTAATTTTTGATAGTTGAATTCATGAATCGATCAAAGCTAGACCATTATGGACAACCTAGAAGCATTGAATGGTCGTTTCGTCCTAGTATGGGACTCTTCAGCAGTGCGCATCCACTATCTCGCACTCGGGATTCGAACCCGGCGCCTTCGGTCTTACGCACGAACGCATAGGCTCTAGAACACCGAGCTGGCATCCAACGGTGTTAATGTTTTACTTCAACCAATCCACAACATTGCGCGACCGTCCACTATTGTCTTCAGTGAGTAATGGCCGCACAACAAACACGGTTGTTAAACCGTCTTAATAGTAACTAAAACTGTCTTTTAGAACTATCATACATTTTTTTCCATCGATAAACCTGATGAGATTAAGAATAACAAAAAAAGTAGAATAAGAAGAACTTATTTATTTTCTGCATTCTTATCAGTTCCTTGCGGCCTAGAAACAATAATTATAACCATTATTTTAAACAATGTGACATACGTTCTACCATCCTGACCGTTGTTGCTACCTTGACGTGGTGGTCGGGCTTGCCTATCGTGATGAAGCAACTGAGCTATACTGGCTGGAACAACCGTTCCTCAAGGTCCTACCATGCCAGACAGGTCGGTTGAAGAGCGGTAAGACTAAAAGCAACAAAACCAAGGTCCGAAGGCGAAGTCGTACTGCTGACTGTACAGAGGTGTGACAGCAGTAAGGTGTTTCCTTCAGACAACCAGCATGACAGCGATGCTGCCTTCCCACAAGGAGGGGTGGGGTTAGAAAAGGTCGACCCTAAAAATGCACACCTCGCCTTATCCCACGGATATCCGTCTCCGGCGGTAAGGACTCAACAAGTACGGAGCTAACACAAAAATCACTCATAAAAAGGTCGTGTGTGACCGACCTCAAGCAGCTGTCCCTTGGGCACTGCGGTCACGCTCTCAGGTCACTATGACCACCTCTAATCCAATTTCCTTTTCAGGTACCTCCAGCAGAACCCTTCCACGGTGTGGGCAACCGGGAAGTGATAACCGCCCTCATACCTCTAACAGCACTCAAGACCACTGTATTCATAGTCAACCTCCCTCTTCAATTCCTATTATTCCTCCTACATCGACTTTATACACTAAACTTCCTCTTTTAGCTTCCTCCTCAAGTGTCATCACAGCCAACGATTCTAGTGCTCAAAACACTGTCCCAGGTCTACTGAAACCTCGCTCCAAACTATACATTGGAGCCTTCAACGTACGCACACTATGCCAAATCGGTCAGCAGGCTTCCTTGGCTAAAACCCTAGAATCTCGTACCATTGATGTATGCTGTGTCTCCGAAACACGCATACAGGATCCTAGTGTGGTCATTCACTTGACCTCACCTCGGCAAAACGGAGAGCCAACGAGATACACCCTCCGTGTATCTGGTGACCCGATGGCTAGTTCTCGTGGACTGGCAGGTGTAGGCATAGCACTTAGCATGAGGGCGGAACAAGCGCTATTAGAGTGGATCCCCGTTAACAGTCGTCTATGCGCTGTTCGGCTAAACGGCTCCGTAAGAACTCGGAAGGATAGGGACACACGTCGTTGCCTTTTCGTCGTTTCTGCCTACGCTCCCACTGACTGCAGTTCGGATGAAGTGAAAGATGAATTTTACAGAAAGCTGTCTGAACTTCTTCAGAAAGCTAAACGTTCAGACATAGTACTCGTAGGAGGTGACTTTAATGCCCAGGTAGGTAGCTTAAACAAAACAGAAAGACATTTAGGTGGGTATTTTAGTATTCCGGCACAGCGAACAGACAATGGTGATCGTCTGCTGCAACTGTGCTCAGACAATCGTTTATTTTTAGCAAACACAAATTTTAAGCATAAGGAGAGACACCGTCTAACATGGCGACCCCCTGCACCAAACCAACGATGGACTCAAATAGACCATATTGCCATCAGTCATCGTTGGAGAGGGTCAATAGAAGATTGTCGCTCATTCTGGGGTACCTGCTTGGACTCTGATCATGCCCTAGTACGAGCACGCATCTGCTTGCGCCTCACTGGACGCAAAAGAGCCACACAAAAAAGACTCATTAGAACCGAATCGAGTAATGAGAAAGCCAAAAGTAGGTTCCAGGAACAACTGAGGTCACACTTAGGTAGTTCTGAAAACGAGACTGACCCAGATGTTGCTTGGAAAGTTATACAAGCAGCTGTGGAAACAGCAGTGACATCTACCAGTGATTTAAACCAAATGGTTACAAAGAACCAATGGATTTCTTCAAGGTCTATTGCACTGATAGATTCTCGCAAACTCATCCCATCAGGTTTTGAATACGATGAAGAGCGTAAAGAAATCAAATCTAGATTAAGCAAAAGTCTAAGGAATGATCGTGAGCAGTGGTGGGCAACGAAAGCAAAAGAGATGGAAAAGGCGGCGGCTATAGGGAACACAAGACAACTCTACAGACCAATAAAAGAAACTGGAATTAATAAATCAAGTGTAAGTCAGACCATTTCGGAAAAAGACGACACTCTCATCTGCTCCCAGTCCAGACGCTTAGAACGATGGGCGGAACACTTTAAGGAGCAGTTTAGCTGGCCTTCAGCTACTCTACAACTACCCTCTATTCCCAGACAGTGTGAATGGAACATTGAAGTAGGTCCCCCAACTCTAGCTGAAGTTCAAAAGGCTATAGTTAATCTGAAACGAGGAAGGGCAGCTGGTCCAGATGGATTGGCCCCAGAGGTCTTTAAGGATGGTGGTCTAGTTTTAGCGATTAGGTTGACTAATATTTTAGCTAAAATCTGGGAGTTAGACGTCATCCCATCTAACTGGTCACAATCACTTATCGTCCCAATATTTAAGAAAAGGTCAAAATCATCCTGTGACAACCACAGAGGGATTAGTTTGACTAATATAGTATCTAAAATACTAGCTTCGATAATTTTCGGACGCCTAACTAAAACTCGTGAACTGCAAACACGTGAAAATCAGGCTGGCTTCAGACCTGGTCGTGGCTGCATCGACCACATATTCACCATTCGTCAGGTTCTAGAACACAGGCATACTTATCGGCGTCCGACAATGGTGGTATTCCTTGACTTAAAAGCAGCGTTTGACTCTGTTGACCGAGAGGTTCTGTGGCAGTGTCTGTCATTGAAAGGCGTACCTCAGAAGTACATAAACCTTGTGAAGGCTCTTTACTCGAACACTACTAGTCGGGTCAGAGCCTATGGCGAACTGTCATCTGCTTTTGCAACCTCAAGTGGCGTCCGTCAAGGCTGTCCACTTTCTCCTTTTTTGTTTAACTTTATCATAGACATCCTGATGGAAATAACGCTCTCATCGACTGAATTCTCAGGTATTGATCTCCTTCCAGGAGGTCCACTTATTGACTTAGAATACGCAGATGACATAGTCCTGTTTGGTGAAGACGCTGATAAAATGCAGAGTCTTTTGGTAGCACTGAGCAACAATGCTAGAATGTTTGGGATGCGCTTTTCTCCCTCTAAATGCAAGTTGTTGCTTCAGGACTGGTCTGCATCAACACCTGAACTAAGGATAGGGAGTGAAGTAGTCGAACGCGTTGACAACTTCACTTATCTTGGAAGTCTGATCAGCCCTAATGGGTTGGTGTCTGACGAAATCTCAGCACGGATTCGAAAAGCTCGCTTGGCCTTTGCCAACTTACGTCATCTATGGCGAAGACGAGATATCCGTCTATCAATTAAGGGACGAGTATACTGCGCGGCAGTTCGTTCCGTCCTTCTATACGGCTGCGAAACATGGCCTTTAAGAGTGGAAGATATTCGTAAGTTACTAGTATTTGACCACAGGTGCCTTAGAAATATTGCGGGTATCTGCTGGGATCACCGGGTAAGTAATAGTGAGGTTAGACGCAGGGTATTAGGGAATGATGGTAAATCAGTTGATGAGGTTATGAATCTTCATCGACTGAGATGGTTGGGCCACGTGTTGCGTATGCCTGAACACCGATTACCACGACGCGCAATGCTGACTAGTGCAGGGGATAATTGGAAGAAAGTTAGGGGCGGCCAAACCAAAACGTGGCATCAGTGCTTGAAGTCACTAACTTCTGGTCTGAGCCATGTTGGGAGATTCAGACTGCCTGGTTGGGGTCCGCGTGACTATCGTAACCAATGGTTGGAGACTCTTGGTGACATGGCTCAGAATCGATCACAATGGCGTCGGTGTATACACTCTCTGTCTTCCCTAAATTAAGAGATTAAAATCGCTTCATATCTGTCTAGGAACTAATTCTTTCTTCCTTTACTATCTCCTTATACACAATCTTTCTTCTATATATTACCACCACTGAATTAACTACTCCTATGAATCCGGTGTTCATCTTGTTGTGCTAATGCGGTATGGCAACTTGGACCGATGCATATACGTGCCTGGTCCTACGTTGCAGCTGACTGACTGACGTTCTACCATACTAATGAAAATTAGCAGAATATCGATAACAGTTCTGAATAAATTGTAAAACGGTAAAGTGGATGAATATTGATGTGTTACTGAATGTTAAAGTTCTAGAGAAAAATTTTTATAGTATATGGAGACAAGTTTCTGGAGAATGACAAACAAAATTTGATAGATTAATAGAGCAAGACGAGTAAAGCTCAAAAATAATGAAATAGTGAAAGATATAAGTTTTCTATTGACAACGGTAAATAAGATATTCATTAACTGAACAAAGAAACATAGAGGTTCAATTAAGTTATATCTTATTTCATATTCTTAAAAACTTCCTTTCAATATTAGATCCTTTTTGAACTAGATTCATCTTATTATGTTAATGTATACAATTTCATGGTTGTTATTATGTAACCCTGACATCAGTTTTCATTTTCTAAACATGTGTCTCAATATGTCATCTTATTCTTCTACGTTCATTGTTCATGTTTTAGAATCATGACAAGGAACGTTTTATTCATTACTTAATTTAGTGCTGCTTGGGCTAAAAACGTTTACTTTGAATTTCGTCTAGTTATTCAGTAGCAATAAATGTTAATAAATTGCTTCAATCATTCTAGTATATTACAAGGCAAAAGCAAGCTTGATAATATCATTTCAAAAGATTCTAATTCTTCATCATTATAACCATTGAGAAAGCGTTCAACAGTTTTAGAACGCTACAATATATTTATTTTAATGTCCCATTTAATATCACAAATTGTCATGATTCCATAATACCTAGATGAATTTCAAGGGATTACTTCGAACAATGGTTAAAGACTTTGGTTAATATGATTTTATAATCACTCATAATAGTTCGGATACATTTATTTTTTACTCTCCTCTGGTTCTTCAATTTCAGCACTCTTTCATGTATACCTTTTAATTCTGTCTTTTCGAATCACATGTTTAATATTTACTCTTTTTTACAATTATTAAGCCTCATCTCATTGTGCTTATTTAGTATGGCAACTTACAATTATATTAGGCTCTTCTATTTTTTTTTGTTTTATTAATTAACTGATTGATTCATTTATCAATATAACTTTGACAATGAGCAAAAGTGAATATTGCCAGTTTTAATTTTTGTTACAATGTATTATGTATTGTCGGTTTTAGTATTTTTTACTATAAAAGTTTTTTTCTAATAATAAAAAAATAGTGATGAAAACTTTATAAAACATTTTGTATCTTAAAATCTTGAAGTTTCTTAAAAGTACATCACATGAATAAATGTATAAACAAGCATATTGATTAATTGAGCTTTGTATGTTCACAAAAGTGCATTACAACTCAACATTCATTGAAATTTTATTTATTTATTATCTATTTATTTAGTCCCTCATTCGTATAAAGTATATCATGATACCACCCATATAAATGAGATGATGAATATATATATATATATATATATATATATATATATATATATATATATATGTATATATATATATATATATATATATATATATATATATATATAATTGTGAGAAACTAATACAACCCATCTATTTCAAATAGTATTATAATATCTTAATAAAAATGAATGATAAGAATTTTCTTTAAAAAAAAGAAAAGAAAAGAAGAGAAGAAAGGTGTGCACATACCATCTAATTGTGTAGTGGTATATTTATTTAAATGTAGTTATGTATTTTATAAATGGTTCATTTATTTATTGATTTTATAGATTGTAAATTATTCCATTATTCTTATACATTTAAAGAAAAAAATGTACTAATTACAATTGTGCATCTATTGTACACATGACCTTAAAATGTTTTTGAATAAACTAATTAACAAACTTTTTTATTACGCTTACAGTATAATGATAATAATAATAATAATAATAATAATAATAATAATAATAATAATAATAATAATAATGGTATTAATAATATCATTTAGTCTATAATTAATTGATACAAATAAGAAATAATTCCAAATTCGTAATAAATTTTGTAAATCCTTCTTATAATTGAATAGATTTAATCATTTGAAAGTAGTGAATAAGTAGTATAATCATTTATTGCTAAAGAAATGTTGATCAAGCATAAATGAATCATAAATATTAACAGAAATCAATGAATTAATTTTAACTACATTTGAATAATGTAAAAATCAATATGATCAATGGTATAGATTTTTTGATGGATCATATTTAAATTTGATAACTTGTAAATTTTTATCAAAATGATCATATAAACAAATAAGTTTTGATTACTAATATGTATTAGGTTTTGTCAGTTATAGTGGCAGTTTGAACAAAAATTAACAATAGATCCAGTTTTGAATCCATTTTTAGATTAAAGATTACCAATTATTCGTATGTAAAACAGAGAGATAAACATTAGCTAACGAAATTAAGTCAAGTTTACGACACATAATGTACTCATATGGTTAATCAAATAATCGAATCTTTGCATTTTTCACCAGATTAAAACATTTTTCTAGCTTTGAATGAGTGTATTCTGCTTCTAAAGTAATGTATAATTCATATTTTAAATGATTTGTTAGCATTTGTGAAGCTAATGAATTGTAAGTCAATTTTGATATTGAATATCATATTCATACTTAACTAGATTCGAAATGATATCAGTTTGTTGTCTTGGATAAAGATTAACAATTTGTACGTGCATACTGATTGTAAATTAGCAAACTAATCGATGAGTGAAAACTGTTAATACTTCCTACCATGGTCTATTCAGCTTTTAGTTTACTAAAACATTTTGAAATATAAGTAGATATCTACTTTTATAATTTATACTTCTATAATTGTTTACCATCAAAAATGCATCAATCATATGTTGAGAATGTAGTTGTAATAAGTGACAAGTAGCCTACTCTGAAGTTTTGAGTTAGTGAGATAGATTAGAGACCTGTAGATGCAGTAACAATCCTAACATAGACTCAATACTGATTTTAATTTCCAAATATGTGTACACACAATGTAGTGAACGAGAATACAGCGGGAACAACCTATCGTATTTCAATATGAAATTATAGAATCTCTTAGTTAAATTGGACAACCATATAGTAAATTTTTCATTTGCAAAATGTTAATCAATTGTCTCAAAATTTATTGTTCCTTCGTTTCCACACCAATCATTCTCTGTCTTTGTTCTCTTTCCTCCAATTTTCTTATCCTTGTGCTGCCAGACATTTCACTTTCGATTTATGATACATACTACTTATATCTATCGATATCAGTAGCACACACCATAATATATGTGTAGTTATTTCAAATAATTTAAACATTCACTTTTACCAGACACTTTTTAGTTGTGTGGTACTTAGTAAACACTTGATAAAAATCTATAGATGAAAACACGAACATTTTCATTAGTTGTATTAATACTTCATGATTTTCATAAGTATTTTTGCTTAAAAAAACAAGTGGGGTGAAATCTTAAGATTTACATCGTAAAATTATCTTCATCTTTATTGAGTTTGTGTCTTTGGCTGCTGCATGTAGGTTGTGAGTTGAAAATAGTTCATATTTGGGACAAAATTAAACTTTTCGATTTCGTACTGGACGTGTTAGAGTCACTCATTAAGGAGCCCTAATTCTAAGCTTAATTCAAGTTAACACTTATTAACAACGTATATCTGAAGTCGAAATGGAAATATCACCTAGTGAGGTGGAATCCACTTCATAGTCATAGGTATTATTACCTACCTACTCAACTATATAAGAAGTCTCCCTTAGTATGAGTTCTATGTTCAGGGATTTTTGTGGATTACTTTTACTTTTCTAGCACTACATAGAGTGTATCTCGAAAATCACTCACTTTGATCAGCGGATACATTTCTACGAAATATGTATAAATACATCAACAATACAAACTGCTTGATTTTATGTTGAATTTCACCAATTTAAAACAATAACGTTTAATGAGGGTCTATATTTCTAATTTCAATTATGTTTAGTAATTTATATTTAATTGAGATCGTGAACCGATCAACGTTTGACCACCGTTGCAAACCTGGAAGCACTTGAAGACGGTTTCATCCAATTATGGGACTACTAAGCAGTGCATGTATATTTCGTTTCTTCAAGAGTAGACAAACACTCAATATTGAATATTGCGGTTAGTTCTATGGTAAGCCATGACAAATAATACGGAAAATTTGTAGTAGGCAGTTAAGATAAAGACAAGGCGTGGAAGTTTTTAAAGTTCCAGTTAACAGTGTTATTTTAATATGTTGCTTAAACAGTTGAATTTTCGAAAGTTATGTCGAACCAAACCATTTGTAAGGTTTCAATATATCTAGCTAACATTCAGATTTTCAAATACCATCCAAGAGCTAGAAACCAGTACTTTTGCTCACGTGTTCTTTATATATCAATTGGAACATAGTTTAAATTCCCCCTAGATTTTACTAAAAAAGAAACTTTATGAGAATATGCGCAGAAATTTCGCTGAAAACCAGATGAATATCAAAAATATCATGAGACTACGACTAAAAATCACTGATTAGGTGGAGGATATAGGGTTTCTTGGAAAACTTCTAATGCAAACATGGAGAATTCATAATGCTTATTTGCATGTCGATACAAATTGATTGATTATTTTAATGGAGTTATTTAGTAACGCCAATCATTCAAGAACATTTAATAGTGAGTTCTAAAAAAATTTTTATTAAATAACAAACCAAATCTATAAAATCGTGTTCCATAAAGACGTATTTGACGAAAACCTTACGGAACTAGCACCGTCGATTGATATGATTTAAATGAGCAAATTAGAACAACCAAAAGGTTTTGACCTACATATTTTCAAAGAAGAAGAGCTGGTGATTCATAACCGACCGTCAGATGTTTGTTTAGACACCGTCTGCATCATCTATTTCTTTGTCATTTATTTTCATTTTCTCTTACTATTTTGTTCCCTTTTTATATTCAAATTATATAAACCTTAACCCAAACTCTTTTGTTTCCAAAAATAAACTGAAATATATGATTCAGTCCTAGTCTTCTTTGAAATAAGCTTCATTTGTCAACTTAAAAAATCACATCATCAAAACTTCAAGTTTGTTTATGTATCGATAATTCAAGTCATAAACACTGTTATTATCTTCGTTTAAATGAAAAAACAGTGGAAGAAATCATACCTATCATCATCTACAAAATAAACTGTACTAGCTACGAAAAATATACTAAGCAGTTAAACTATCTAGCTCAGAGGATTTACCAACACCGAAACCATGATTTGAGAGTTAAATTATTCAATCTTCTTGTCGTTGAATATAACGTAATAATTCTAGGTAACAAACTTTCGAAAAGTAATGTGTTTTCAGTAGATATAGGCTTGTAACCGTTGCTATTATTGAATAACTTCTGTTGAAATTCACTTTATTTCTGTCAAAAATTTCAAATACATGACTTATCTAGAGTTTCCTTGTATTACTTAAATGGTTTAAATAACATCACATTGATTTTCACTTTATTTTATTTTAAGGTGTATGCATGTTACATAATTGAACATCTCAGATGTTAACAGTTTGATTGCATGTAGCAGTATGTTGTCATTATGTGATTTTAAGTGGTTACTTAATTTGAAAAAAAATGTTGCACATTAAAGAGATGCAATTATATTACCAAAACTTCTAGTTTGTTTTTATGTCTGCTATTTTATGCTTCCCATACTTCTGTTATTCTCTTGTCGCTCTGAAAATTCTTTTGATATTTCATTTTCTTACCTGAAATCAATTACTGTCGATACATTTCAACAATACTCTTACTAGCAAAACTAAACTTATCCCTAGATTAATTTTTGTACGATAGAAGAGCTGTACAAAATAAAATCATCAGTGTTTGTTACTATGATAAATATCACGGATTACATTAAAATACCTTTTTGTTTCGAAATTGTATTGTGTATTAATGTACTTGTTTGAAAATTAAGTTTAAATACCAAAAATCTATAATGCAGGTGAAGCATTATTTCAAATATAAATCTAATATTTAGCTATGATTTGACTCAGTTATCAAGTTTTCAACATTAAGCATTAAGAAAGAATTATTCCGCAAAGAGTTTTGCCAAACATGGTAACAGAGAGGTGTAATAAATTAAGTTATAAGAACGTTATCAAAAAAACTAATAATAATTTTGTTGTTGAGAACTTTAATATTCACCATGACAATAAATAAGGAATAGTTTTTGTAAGAGAAGGCTCATCGTGATAAGATAACATGTTGAAATTGAGATGAACTGTAATCAGGAGGATCATAGAAACAGCAGTAAACCAGTGGGAGGGTGTAAAAGGCCTCTAGAAAAGGTAGAAGGCAAACTGAGGACTGTAGATTAAGAGAAGTATAAAGAAGAAAGGAAAAACGAGATGTTAAGAACATGGTATGAGAAGAGGTTGTGCCAGTTGACTCTGGACGTATAACTCTGGTTTTACCAGATTAGTTGCTAGTGCTTCAGTAATGCTAAAAAGATGGGATTAAATTGCCTTTGGCTGCTTTCCACTTACCTTGTGAACGACTGTGAACCCAGAATCCTCTTTGATTGAATGGCCTGTGCTCGTTCATTGAACTTCTTAATGAGCCATTCACATCTCGTTTCAGTCAAACCGGGTAACGTTTTCAAATTCTTTTGTACAAGATACGTATCAAATAACCTACATACCTGCCTCTACACGAACATCTAAATCGATAAACGCACATAGAATTTGTCAGTTGAGATAATTTATCCTTAAGATTATTGGTGAACATTGAAGCGAAAACCATTCACAAAGTTGGTGTGAAGAACGACCAATTAAGGGGGTAAAAAATTATTAACTTCAGAACGTCTGCAGCTAATATCACCTTCGAACTCGATGTTCATACAATGTGTTTTGATGTCTATGAAGGTTATTCATGCTTTAGGTGGTTTGAGTTTTATATTCTTGTCAATAAATATCGGTAGATCCATGTTCTCAATGAGCATTTTTTAAGGAGGCTCAGTTCGTCATCCATGACCTCAGGATTACAAATTCTTTATATCCGTGTAGCAAGGAATATAATTAAGTTTTGCTTCCAACAAATGCGGACCCAGTTGTGAAAACCTGACAGATAACCATTTCACAAAGGTTTCCCGCAGATGGATCTTCTTAGAGTTCTGTCGTGTTTTTGTAATTAGGACATCAAGAAAGTGAATACTTTGTTTGTTTTTAACTTCAAGTATGAAATTTAATACTGAGTGGCAGTTATTAAATGCCTTTAGAAGATGATTCACACCATATTTATTGTCACAAATGGTATAAATATCACCCACGTACCTTTTGTTCAAGTGGAATTTATCATTGGCCGTTTTAAGTTTATTGTTTTCTGATCATGAAAGCATCCATTATTAATGGATCAGGAATGAATCACACTGATATGTCATTCTTTTGACTATCAATTATTTCCAATTCAGCCTATAAATCAACAGTCTTCTTAAACTGTATATATTAAAAACCTGACAAATTTAGAGATGGGATTTCTAAAGTTTTATTGGACAACTGTGGTCGTTATATTTTAACAATATTTGAAATGTGAGGGGTACTTGCAATATTTATTATTGTTGAGGAATAAATAGAATTGGCTCAATTTTGCAGCATATATCGAGGAGGTCTACGTAGTACTATAGTGAGATGATTCGGAGTTGAAGACATGAAAAATGTTTTGGCTAGGTATTGTTAAACAGTCCGAAATCGGGATAAAACGAATTTTCAGTGTTCTCTGGTTTTCGCTGGTTCTTTGTTTTATGTCATTTATTAACGAAAGATAGTCTTGTAATAGCTCCATTTTATTTTAGAAATTTGTTTCGTAACACATTTTGTAGCTAAATGAATCTAATTTAACTTCACAAAGTATATTTTACTACATTTTAGAATCATCACTATTTACAGGAAGAACCATACAAGGAAAGAGACTAAGAATAGTACCTAACCCTAAATGATAAAAATCAAATCTACTGGCAGTGTTCTCATTGACTTACTAATACAATTTCTCATAGAAATCGAAGGGAGTCCTAATTGTTTCATCTAATTTTCATTAATCAGCCGAAGGTCTTTAACATATGCACCATACTGCGTATTTCTCAACTATTATAAAAATAATACGTGAAATTGAACTGCTCTATATCAAAATCATAAGTAACTTAATATTTTCAATAATTGAGATTACGAACCAATCGAAGTTAGACCACTTTGGAAAACCTGGAAGCACTGGATATTCACATTTGTCTACCATTCAAGCTACAAATGCTACATTTTCCTTTCATTTCAATTACGTATATACAATGTAGCAGTATGGATTGTAAATTAGTGAAATCTAAATTATTTCTTTCTGAGAACTATTAAGACTACATCATGTAAATTTTACAAATAAGAGTCTGTTTACTTCTTATTTGGCTGTTAGATTATGCATCTACAAACTAAATTACTGACTAAATGTAAGTGCTTATTTACTAAGCAAAGTTTACGAAATATCAATAACTAGTTATCGATTGATCGTGCTGAGTGCGTGTGTATATGACACAGATAGATAGAAAGAGAGTCTAACAAAACGATTCCGTAAGACGATACATTAAATTTTGCATATAATTATAGTAGAAAAAATATGATTCAACTCTTTAGTATACTAAGCCAACGCAAACATTTATTGATTGGAAATGTTAGGTCATGTTTTTAATCATGAATTATCAAATCTGTGGTATATATTAGTCAGAAATAGGTATCCTTTCAATATTCGTTGAGAGAAACTGGAAGCAAAACTCCAATGTAAAAAATTGGTTACAGTTACTAAAGGAACTCATTCCGAAAACTGTGAGTTTGAAGCAGCTACTATAGTAAAATTCGAAAAAATTAACTCGTGAAATATTTGAGAAAAACACTTGAATTCGCTTAGCCATCCCCTGTCTTACCTAGTCGTCTTCTAGTTTTAAAATATTTCTGTTTCTACTTTGGGCTACAAAGATGTTGATTTATAAATTTGTTTGCTTTTATGGGCAAGCTTACATTAGTCCCAAAGAGGATTCACTCTATAGATGTGTCTCTAAGTACAACAGAGAGCGCGATTTAAGAGGAAAAAATATTTAAAAGACCACTACCGGAATATCTCATCAATTTTAAACACATTTCTATGCCAAAAATATCATTTGAAATTATCTACGCCGTCAAAAGATCAAGCCCAATGGGAGCACAACTCAAAAATGTACCAAGTTCGAAGCTTCAGCGATTGAAGTCTGTACTCTTTGGGGAAAGGTGGCTCATCCATCAGCGGCTCAAATAATTTTCCACTTCCATACTTCGTGTTTCGTTAATTATATTATTTTCTAAAATTTTAGTATTTATTAATTATTTGAAAAAAGTAAGAACAAAGATTCAAGCAGAACAGCATGAAGTCATTTCATTTCGTTGGTTCTCGTCAGCTGCTTACAAACTCCGATATTTGAAACATGATTACAAAATGGGTTTAAATTACTTTCATAAAAGAAATTAGTTGTAAGTTACGTTAATACACATTAGTATAGTATAGCAAGGGTGTAAACAAATTTAACAGACCGAATATTAAAAATATTTAACTTATGTAGAAGAAAATTCTACAACAGTTCAAACAATTGATTACATAATGAGTAGACTGTGATGAGAATAAAATGAGTAAAGCTCAGTCAATGAAATAAGACTAATAATCTGGAAGATAGTCGAAGTAAAAACTCAGTGATGTAATGAATACTAGAAAGAGTTTAAAAAAGGTTTCAAGATGCATTGAAAAAATATTTGTCACCAGAGCAAGGGAAGATTAATAACCATTTCCTTCTGAACACAATAATCAATGACTTTAGAAAGCTTCAAAAGACTTGAGATTGACTGTTTGTTAATCATCTTGAAACATTGCAAGGTATCAACATAATGTTCAGTATCCAAGATATATTTGGAATTTGAACTGTTTTGAGTTGTTCTTTCTCTGGTTCTAAGGCCTTTAGGAATATGCTAAGATCAAACATATGCCCTCCTTTATGTAGCTGCTTAATAATAACATTTACAGCTTTCCATTTCTTTTTCAACTTCATGTAAAGAAAGGGAAGAATTGCTACTAATGATTCTGTGACTTGAAATTTCTCTAATTTATCTGTAATAAGATTATTACGGTTTGATTTTGTGCTGTATGAACGACAAAACAGTAGAAGAAATCATACCTATCATCATCTACAAAATAAACTGTACTAGCTACGAAAAATATACTAAGCAGTTAAACTATCTAGCTCAGAGGATTTACCAACACCGAAACCATGATTTGAGAGTTAAATTATTCAATCTTCTTGTCGTTGAATATAACGTAATAATTCTAGGTAACAAACTTTCGAAAAGTAATGTGTTTTCAGTAGATATAGGCTTGTAACCGTTGCTATTATTGAATAACTTCTGTTGAAATTCACTTTATTTCTGTCAAAAATTTCAAATACATGACTTATCTAGAGTTTCCTTGTATTACTTAAATGGTTTAAATAACATCACATTGATTTTCACTTTATTTTATTTTAAGGTGTATGCATGTTACATAATTGAACATCTCAGATGTTAACAGTTTGATTGCATGTAGCAGTATGTTGTCATTATGTGATTTTAAGTGGTTACTTAATTTGAAAAAAAATGTTGCACATTAAAGAGATGCAATTATGTTATCCTTTAATTTGTGTTAGTGATTTTAGTTAATTTTGTTTGAACAGTCAATCGCCTTTTATGGGACTTTTATCAATAAGCCTTTAAATAATACTTCAGATGAGTGGATGAATGAAGTGTCAGTTGATCAATAGTTATCACTTCAAATTATGACAAAAAAAAGTGCTAAGACCATGGAAGAAAATGTTTTATACTAGAACGTAACTTGTGATTTTGATGGAGTTTTGTTCTTTGAGCTGGATGATTTAGTCGTGGAATTTTCTTTAAACCTATTAATTGTGAAACGAACGTTTCTGAATACTGACTTTTCAGTTATCGTTTATTCTGACTTCATTGAACCAATGATATGGAATATTATTTAGATCTACGTAATCATACTTTTATATTCTTTCAGATTAAATTAGTACTTACAAAGACTATAACCTAAATTATGATATCTCTAAATTTTGTTGGATAATTATTATAACTTTCTGCAGAAACTCTTTCCATTTTATGCATTTTTAAATCAACACCTAAAATGATCCATTTAAAAGTGACTTAATATTAGGATGATAGTAGTTGTAAACTTCAATGAAGTCTGATTATATATTAAGTTGGTATCACTGAACACAAAATTACACATGGAAATGGCATTGAGATAAACTACGAGTCACAAGAATCATCACTGGTGTGCAACAGAGATATTTATTTTTGTATTACTGAAGCTGTTTTATAAATCAACTATGGATTTTATGAATAGTTCATTCTGATAGTGTTTTTGTAGACAATGAACTTAAGTTATAAAGGTGTAACATAACAACATGACCAGCCAATTGTTAATAAATGGGAAAAAAGGTTTATTCGTTTGCACAAGTGAGCCTATTGGAAGTGATTTGAAAAGAACCCTTAAGGTTGAAAAAGAAAGCATCGTCTAGAAAAAATCCATTGTTTCATCTAGTTACTAAGGTTTCCTCACAAATAGTTATCGATTTCAATAACATCATTTTCTGTACCTCAGTGAAGAAAATGTTTTTTTATTGTTATTACAATAATTTCCTTTTAAATTTGATAGGTATGCAAACAAACTTTCAAAGCAATTAGTCCCTTTTTATATATTTCGATAGAACAACTTCGTCTTCTCATTGTTCTACCGAAACAAAATTTCATAAATCGTCTAGCATCCTTTCCTGTTAATTGAAATTTTCAAAATCTGCTTTATTGTTTCAATAATTTTTAGGCTTACAAACATATTCTTTTTCTTAAAAATATTGTACTACATACTTACCCTTGATAAGCATAGCTTTCATAGTCATTATGTCACTCACTAAAATTACTTTTCAAAAGTTCTTTTACGTATACTATCTTATTGTATTTATCAGAGATTAGTATTGGTGTATCAGCCTTAAATTTATATTCTCTTTATTCTGTAGTTATCTGTTTCATTCATACCATACGTCAGTAAGTACATGAATGGATGTGAACTTTTCTAATGGAGCGAATTACGTTTATACTTAACATGTAGAACAAAGTAAATTAATGGTACATATTGAAGACAATTTGATCCAAACCATGACATTTACTTGATAATTGTATCAAGATTTTTCTAAGTTAGTTTCAGGTCTTCTCATTGAACAAACGTACATTTAAACAAAATAAACATTTATTTCAGAACTCCCTTGATCATAGCTTTTATTGCATGAAGAATTGTAGTGAACAAACGTCATCTAAGATCACAATATGTAACTCTTTCCGTATATGTTATAACTTTTTAATAGCTGATGGTGTTTTCTAAAATGACTAGTCTGTAGAAATATAAGTTTAGCAGACACATTTGGTAGCCTACTTACACATAAAGTCCAAAATTACATAAAATATTAAATGTCAATTGTTATCGAAGCCATCACGAAAGAAAAGAAAAGTTGATCTGTACTGGCTTACAATCTATCTTAATGAGTAAAAATAAAAGATACCTTTGACCAGTCTTATAGTTATCGATTATTTAGTATTAGACTTTGGTTAAGGCACAAAGTTTAAAAGTTTTAATTCTTTTAGATGAAGAGGAAGAATATATTTGTCTTCGAAATTGTGCATTGTGACACTTTTTTGATAACAACGTAAGTTTTAGTTCATACTTATTTCCATAAATCTGATTCATAGAAGAATCGAACAGTAGTAAAATCGACGCTAAAAGTTGAACAAAGCTGCCTATAAATTACATCGATTAATCCTACGTAAATATATACATATTATAGACAATATATGATCGTGGAATGAAACATTTATTATAAATTAACCAATGGTTTTCTTCCTTCATTAAAATGTTAATTGATGGTTCTAAGCGACAGTATTTTTATAAGTTCCTTCGTATAAATAACTAAAGGCATTATTGAAAATAATATTTTTAAATAAAAGAACTACAGGTTAATAATAAGGTGAAAAAATAATCGAAAAACTGATCATCAGGTTTATTTTATATAGAAAGAAGTATTAAAATGATGAGGTACCAAAGCTCATAAAACTTGGATTATGCAATACTTCTTTACAAATCTAAATGATTACAATTTTTATAGTTTTTACTTAAACACATAAACATTGGTACAAGGAGGCACCAAACAGATATGCGCCACATAAATCACTCGATATATGAGGGGTGAGATACTGCCCGGGTGTCCAAACCGGAGCAGGTGGTTTTCTTAGGAGGACACACCCGAAGCCTTCGACCTAAAGGTCTGATGCACAAGTCAGTGGAGCAACGTGAGGAGATGCAGTCTCATGGTAGCCAGTGACTAATAATTAGTTCATACGTCATTTGTTCCCTCGGGATCCTGGAGCCCATGTGCACGATTGGTTTGGAATTAGGGTTTTTCAATTCCCGTGGGTGGACTCTCCGTATCCACCAACCCGGTTAAAGCGCAGGATATTCGCTTTTCGTCCTCTCAATTTCGTAAACAACTGTAATGCCACGAGAAAGCAGTGAGTAGGAGTTCCCTGGCAGTGGCTGTATACGCGTGAGCATGTGAGAGCATTTCGAGAGGGAGAGCGGACTCTCCCCACCCTCGGCCGTACCAGGGCATTCGGGGGCTTGGTACTGCTCAGGGTTACATGATGAAATTATTTGGTACCAAGTTGACTTATTCTTCATTGTGGAAATCTGAGGACAAAAAATGTATTTATTTTTTTCTTTATTCACATAAATATAAATATTATTATTGCAACGTTGCTAATACATTTATGTTTTGAAGCATCTGTGATTCGATCAAGAGGGTGAATAAAATCCTTCTGGAAATTCAATAACAAAATGATTGAAAAATGACATTTCTTCCTAATTATCATGAACAGGATTAATAGGACAATAATGTTTTTTGAACCTGTTAATGCATTAATAAGAGAATAAGTATTTAGATACTGAACTTCATGTAATGAATTATCTTATCCAAAATAATCGTCCGTGAATCAGTAATTAATAGTTCTGTTTTATTGAATTTCGCCAAACAGAAAACTGGTTATAATTCAGTTATGAATGAATATAAACACTCATAAAGCCTAATACATTCAAACTAAGAGTAAAGTTATTTGGTTTTGTGTAACAGACACTATTTATCTTAGTTAACGGTAAATTAAACATTACTGGATGTCTGAAAGTAAATTACTGACACTTTCGCTCATTCCCGCTCAACACGAATAACAGATAAAATGTATTGAGTAACATAATCAACGGAAAGTGACTGAAATTAGTTGCTTAATTTTCAATTTCTACACTTTTACTTAAAACTTTCTATGATCTCAATGTTATTAGGTATAGGACATGATAATGAACAAATAACGAGATATATTTATCTTACTATTATTCTTGAAACTTCGAATCAATAAATTTATTTACTGTTTTAATAGTCAGTTGTCAATGCTAGGAGCTGAATTAAAATCTTTCAAAATCTACGTGAATTTAATTATCTATGAAGAATATGAATGTAAGCAGTGTTTTTGTGGAATTAGGTCATATGAATTTATTGATTAGTAGTCAACTTTATTCGAGTGTCACAAAAACAATATGGATTATGAACAGCTGATTGTGTTTTGGCATAGCTGAACTAGGAGCTAAAATATTGAATATACATTGGCAAAATTAGACGCTAAGTGTTATGTTCACTCTCACGTTTACAGAAATACTTTGATACTGTTAGGCTAATTATTATATCATTTCATACTTTCAGTATGGTTAGAAATTAGATATTTTAATGAACAATCTTAAGCCCCAGAGAGGACAATGTAAGAGGCATTTAAGTGGCACATCATAATTTGATATTTCCGAAGGTGGTTTAATGTGAAAATCTAGGTGTCACATGCAGATGCATCCAGACGACGAGTCCCAAGTGTTACAAAACACGCGTCGTGTGTTTCACAAGTAGTCACTTTACATCTCTACCTATAATCCCTGTGATTTAATGACAATATCGATGTAGTTCGCGCAATATGCACATATACCAAATGAGATTGATTAATTGAATTCCTCAATATCAATGGGGAGATTCAAGCAACCAAGGAAAACAAATCAAGTGTCAGTCTACTATACAAGCTATTGACTATTCGGACTCAATAGCCAAGTAGATAAGAACGGTACTAGGTTCGAGTTCTGGAGTGCACATCAACTCTAGGATTTAGTTGCATTCAGCTAATTAGTTCAAAATTGGGTGAAAGTCAAGACCTGGTTTCAACTGCCAGCCACGATCCATCCCGCTTATATCTATTTAATAATAAAAAACAATCGAATAAATTTTAGATAAGTTTAAAAATCCATGGAATCTTTTAGGTATAAACCTTTGTTTAAGCAAACAATCTTGTGAATATTTTAAATGTGAAAAATCTAGTATTACTGAGAAGTGAAAGCGCTCTGAGTTGTATGATTCACCTAGTCTAGCATTTACATAAATGGTTCTTATATTTTCTCGTTATTAAGTTTAATTTCGACCGTATACTTAGCTTTATATAAAAAAATAAAGATACTTATTTACAATGTCTATATCGCATGCTCTGATTCAAAGGAATCGAAAGATTGCTTGGAAAATCATCCTTTGAGTGAATCTAATGTATGTTTTTACTTAATAACAATACTAATGGATTTTCTGAGATGATTGTCAACACATTATAATAATTATAAGTAGGAGAAGAATAACGATGTTTATGTTTCATGCAGACTCTTACAGTTGGTCTATAAAAATCCAAACTGCTTGTTCCATATAATGAATTATTGATCAGAAAGTATGAACTATGAGCAATAAAGCTGTGAGCAATAAAAAAAACTATTGACTAGGAACAAAAAACAATTAAGAATTCATTTTAATATGATTAAGAACTCTATTTGATTAGTAAATGATTAAATCCATATTCTTAATTATTTTAAGTAACCTTGTAGGTCTGATTTCACTCTTAACACTTGTTATTTCAATTAATTGTAATAAATGTATAATTAAATGATTTATCAATAAATCATTCTTTTAGAAAACAAAATCTTTTAAATGTCCACTTAAATGAACATACATTGTGTTTTTATAATATATTAATAAAAGATGTAAATCAATAATCCAGTTCATAATATCTAGTTGTATTTCAGTAGTTTAATAAATTATATGAGCATACATGTTTTGTTGAATAAAAAAGTACAACTAATTGGGTTTTTTAAAGAAAAAAGGAAACAATAGTGATAATGTAGTCTTGAAGTTAGTAACAAAATATTATCAAAAGTAATATTCACGTATATTCTGTTAACATGAAACAGTCTTTCAAATATATATATATATATATATATATATATATATATATTCACACCATTTGTTTTCTATTCAGCTTACATTAATTATCTACCATTCGTATATTTCGTTTGATAAATAATAATTTTATATTTTCATTACTTATAAACTTTTAAATAACTTTTATTCTATACTGTATTAATATTTTTTTGTTTTTGAAAGGAAATATTTGACCATGGTTACAATCTGAAAATGATTTTTGCTTTTACAGATTTATATACATATGGTCAATGATATGAGCCAACAACAACAAAATCGAAATAGCGATATTATTGATTATTATTGTATCTGTGGCTTGTTTTTTTATTTAGGAAAGAAATTATATATATATTTGAGTATAGGTGAATAGTGTAATGAAAGGAAAAAAGGTAATCGAAAAACTATCGAAAGTCAATCAATATAAGATTTAAAATGTTTGTAGTTTGATAGGTAAGCTTTGAGAAATAAATACAAAACCTTTGAAATATTTGTTAGATATTTGTTTTCTTCAAAAGAATATTACCGATATGTAATTTTAATCCATTGTATAGGAGAGAAAACAATGTTTATTCTTTATGAATGAATATATGAAATAGTTAATAGTTTGATTTATTTTAATACCTGTATGGTGAGCTTCTATGATGATCTTCATTTCCATAACTATAGCTACTTCGTCTATCTGAGTAAATGGAATTATTTCCCAAAGTTCCTTGACTTTTTGGTCTATACAAATATAAATAGACTGGACCATGTCTGTTCGTTATTATACCTCTGTGTGGATCGTAAGTGAGATAGGTTACATCAATTAAACTATCAATAGTTCGACGTTTAGCACTGGCATTAAGTGGTGGACTATAACTTTGTTTAACTGGTGAAACCATAACTGGTGATGGTAAATAAACAGGACTGATAGTATGTTGTGCATAATAATTTTGATTCTTCTCAGGTATTGAAATTGTTTCACGATTGTTTTCAATTTCAAAATTACTTACTGAACGTACACGACCCACATCGTCAACATAAACCTGTCGAATAGATGTTAAATCACGTAATACTTTATCCGTATCATTCATTGCTCGTCTGAGATACTCACAAACTGTTTGTGCTGTTTCAGGAATCTTACATTTATATATTTCATAATATCTCATAGAACTATACATAGAATCAATACATAGTACAAAAAAATGTGGAGTAGCTCTATTTATGTATATATCTTTAATTTCTTTATATGTTACCCATGGACGAAATGGTATCTTACCAGATGCTTTATTTCGTTCAAAACTAATACGATCTTCTAATAAACTTCCAGTACAATGAGATTGTCGTTTACGACGATATTTTTGCAATAGATATAATGCTCTTGTTTCAGAAAAATGTTCTGATGGACCAGCAATTACACGAAATATTGTACAAACATGTGTTTCATAAAATAAATGCTGTTTACTTCCAACATGACGTAAACAATCATCAATATAATCACGTTCTTGTTGATAAGAGAAAACTTCTTTATTCCTCATATTCAAAAAGTGTCAAGTTCTTTCTAACTTTTAAATAATTGTAAATAAATGTATATCTATATATATGTAATATAAACTTATGTATACTGTTGGATAAAACTGTTAACAGAGTTTTTATAAGGACTATTTATGAACATATGAGCATATATATATATACTCATGTACATCACTGAGATGAATGCAAAAATATTTTTTTCCAGAAAACTGTAACATGAATGACTAATTAACCAATTGATAATATGAATAAAAAAATATTTTTCACACAGTAATAATTTTTGTTTTTTGTATTACTATTTGTAATACAGAATAATAATAACAATAATAGTAATAATAATAAGTTTACTTGTATTTGAAAACCATTTTCAATCATAAGAAAATCAATCATCATACTAAGGATGTGTTTCTATAAAGAAATGTATCATATAAGAATTATTACTTGAATTATTGACTTTCATAAAGCAATAATAATTAAAAAAACTTGGAAAGCAAAACACTTATCAAAGATAATTGATTTAAATGATTCTAAAACAAAAAAATAATAATAAACTTCATTTTCTTTATAAATCTGATAGTAATTAGCAATGGAATGTAAGATGTGAATTTTATTAGAAATTGGTAACATGAAGTAAATGTATTAGGTACTTAGAGTTGAGATTTATACAAGTTAATAGCTTTTGTAAGTCACGAGAAACCAAAAAATCGCACATCTATATCCAAAGCAATAAGACTATGGTTTGGATTCTAGTTGACTTACAAAAATTGATTAAAATAGATCCAGGTGATTCGCTTTAAATAAGAAATTAACTGAATCCTGGGTAAGTGTGCTAAACAATATCATAAGTTTGCTGAATCTGAAAATGAAGGCAGTGCCAAAAACTTCATGAAATGAAACAGTATTGTTGTTAACATAGAAATCAAAACCTAGTTATGAATGAAAATTTATATTTTGAGAAGAATTATATTTGTAATCTTTCACATTGATTGAATGAATTTCAAATAACAACTGGGACAAATACGTTTTTTAGAAGTTTTTAGTTAATTTACGAACCCTTCGCCTATAAACAATTTATTTTGAGTTTCAACAAATACTATATATTTATTTTCTGAATATTGGTTGCTTGCAATTATTTATCATATAGTCAATTAGTCTTATTTGAAAATGTCGAACAGAAAATAAAACACTATTAGCTGTACACTGAAAATACATATACTACTTAAAATCATATCTTTTGAAGTAATTTGTATTCCAAAAGGATAGAAGAATTAATATTTTCAAGTGAGGTAAATTTTCATGTGACTGAGTTGCTAAATCCATGTTTAACCCTCCTACTTTGTTCAGGTTTCAGACTGTCAGTAACATAAGAAGGGCTTCAGAGGAGTTAAGTGAATGGAAGTGTATAGAAGAAATTGTAAGCGATTTCGATATATAAAGCATGCAAACATTATGTAGTTGATGTTTAAATAGTCAAATCATAATACAAAATGAAGTAACAACTTTAAAGCATGGTTGCCAAGTGTAAGCGGGAATATTTCATTTTAAACACTGAGTAAATGTTGTTTTGATGCGTATCATATTTTAAACGACTGACTGAAAACATAATTTCTATTTCCATGATGAAATTACTCGATTCACATTTGTGATTTGTGGAGAGAAGAATGAAAACCTGCTATAGTTCTTTTCTAATATGCATCAGTAAATGTTTAATCTTTTTATAAATAAAACATCCTGAGATGTAAACGCCTTTTATTACATGAGCAGATTTCGAGAGTTGATTATCTAATTTTAAATCCTGTGCTCAATATGGTTTTAGATCGAACCTACTTTTTGAACAAGTCCGCTGTGTCTCCTAAGAGATTCTAATCCAGTTAAAAGATTAAAAGAGTAAATCTCTTTGTATGGTATATATCATAATGAAGTGACCCCCTAAATTACTAAGAAACTATCCGGTAGAACTTTTCGATTCTTTCATTCTTTGCTAAACCGAACATCTGTGATGCTGCACTATTAGAAGTCCTGTAATATCTTACCAAGGGGCGAAAGCCACTTTTCAAATACAGACTTGGGGTTTATGCTCAATCTTCTTGATTTGTGCTCATCATTGTTTCTTTGAAAAGTGTGGTGAACATATTTTATCCAACTGTATCAAAGCCCTTCATAATATCGATACCATTGTAAAGCTTTTTACCCATGGTCCTCAAGTCTTTATTTACAATGACTTGTAAACGAGGACTAACATCAAATGTGGTTCACCAGAGCATCATCTAGATTTTTAATGATCATAGAGGCAGATTTAGTTAGATTGATGATAATGTCTGGAAGTTCGTTGACGTAGGAGAATAACAGTATTTGACTTATTACAGTTCTCACAAACAGCTCCCTAAGTAACGGTTTCTAATAGATGACTATGAAGGTAGTTTGTATTCTGTTTGACCAATGAACAGGAACCTTTCCAATCTGCTTAATCAGGCGTCAGGTGATTCCCAAGTTTCCAACTTCTTTAGAGGCCTGGTATGCAGTTACGTATCGGAAAGTTTTCTGAAATCAATGTCCATTATAGTAACTGATTTTCGGGTGTCGAGTAACTCCGTGCGGCTCTATCTTATCGACAGAAGGTTTACAATTATCAATAAATCGTTTCTGATGATGTACTGTACATTATTTATTGCAGGGTGTATTCATGGGAAGCTCATAGTTATCTTTTTACCGATTCTTTTTAAGTTTGTTACATCACGTTTTTTTATGATAAATTGGTCTCTAAATTGACGATGTCCTCTTGGATACTTTTTGGTGGGTTAAAGTGATTCTCATATCTTTCTGAGCTAGCCACAGGGAGGAAAGAAGGGGAGAGCTATTATAAGTGTCGTAATTTGTTTCGAACTCTAAGTTTGTGGCTCGCCCGGGCTTGCTGGTCTGGAGTGCCCAATGAGTTTATTACATAATCCTGGTTAATAACTGTAGTAACAGACTACTTTTAAATTTGTTGTTTATTGAGAGTATATAATAAACTTTGCAAGGTAGTTGTCCATAGTCTTTGTTTTGTTATGATCTTGTGTTTTTTTAACGCATTCGTCTAGCTAAATCAGGCATATTTGACGTATTTTAGCCCCATAATTTATTTAAGAGAAAATGTTCTACAGTGTATACAAGTCAAGTTGCTAATTGTTATATAAGACCAAGGATTGTTATGATGTACGTATTTGTGACCGGCTCGTAGAGCAGATTTTCTTTAGCGGTGCCAAGATATATGGTAATATTCCAGACCGTTAGGTAAAAGTTTGCTAGTGATCCATAGAGACTGCTATTTCTCGTCTTCGAGACTTAGCAAATTAAGAACGTCTTCAGATAACTGGTTATAGAACTGTTCTACGTATATCCATGGGGCTTTAATTAAAGGTACAGAGACGATTGCTATGTTTTATTCTTTGTGGAAATTGTTGAGTTGATCTCAACTATGTCATCTTTTAAAACGCTAAAACGGGCAGGCTTAGTGATACGGTATAATATAGCACCAGTCAAATATATCTTAGTATCAAAGTCACTTCAAAATTCGAAAAAGGTTAGTAAAGTTTAGTAATTTCTTCAAATATTCAACTTAATAAACATAAAAAAAATGATTCATATAACCTTTCCTTATAATGTTAATGAAAAATTACCTTACTTATTAATTCACACTGCCTAACTATAATTTCTATAAATCTATCTTAAGGCTAGCTTTTGTTCAATCTAAGGTTTTGTGGTGATTTGTTCACTTTAAATGTTCTAAAATAGATAGCATGTTGAGTAAGGCATATACTCATTGACAAGTTATCATTTAAATGAAATCAGTGTAGGTTATACTTTTATTCATTCCACAGTACATTTGAGTCTATGCCAAGATCTATCTGCAGATTGAGAAACAAAAAGATAATTGTTCTCTTTTTATTTTTATAAAACAAAAACTAATTTGTTAAATGTTACTTTGTTGTCAATCCTGATTGAAAAATGTTCAAAGATGAAATGAATTTGAAAAAAAAACAACTAAATATCACTGTTTTGACATGAACCAAATAGCACTTTATGTGTAAAACAGTGATTGATTGATTTGTTCACATTATAAATGTTTACAATATACACTTTAATATAACCATTTGATCATATTACACATAGAAAAACTTATTCTTATCAATCATAATCATAAAATTGTGCGCTTATTGCATATGACAACATCTGCTTACGTTTTTAATTGAATGAAATCATAAGATACCTAAAATTGATTCGTAATACTAAAAAGATTTATGGAATATTTTGGCTGGAAAATCTTATGTTTGACTATTTGTAAAAGATATTATTTGAATTAAGTTGTAAATTTCTAACGGAATATTGAGTTGATTACTCTTACATTAGTGAAAGAAATCAGATTAAAGATTATTTATATTGATGGAGATTGTTATTTGAGCTGGATAGTTTGGTTGAGGAGCTTTTTATTGTAGAAGTTTGTGATAATGATGTCGTTCAAAAGAATGATCAAAGCTTCACGATCAAACTATGCAACTCAGAGAAAAAAACTCTGTCAAAATCATCTATCTAAGTTACAGATCTTCTCCACCATCTCAAAATTATTTATCAAATGAAAAGTTTTCTTATAGTTAAGTAAGAAATTACTAATCATAAGAAATATGTTTTGCTTTGATCCATTGTACTTTAGTGACTATGTATGTGTTTTAAGTGACATTTCATATTGGGTGAAACTAGACTCATAAGTGTAAATTATAAATGTGCATATGATTTTTGTCTTCAAATTAACAAATTTTGGTTGATGATAACCACAATTGATTTGATTTAAACAACTACAAATCGAGTACCTGAGAATTCACTGCTCAATAAAATTAACTTTTCTTGTCATTCATTTAACAGGTGAGGTATCCATATTGTGTAAAAGGTATTATTAACTGACAAAACTATGATGAAAAATTTAATCAATGTTTGTTTTGCATTGAGTCATTAAAAAATCACCTATATGTTAGATGACTTTGTCTGGGTAACAGGCATCTACTGTTAGAACTTCTGTTTTGACTAACAGCGTTCTTAACACATTTCTGTTAGACTGATTATAACAGATAAACGTTTTGTCTTCGGTACACAATCAGATTGAAAATATGAAAATATGTAGTTACTTACTTGCTTAAACACTAGGTCTGTCACCGCACGAGGAGGAGCGTAGACCAGTTACCAGCATTCTTCGATCACGTTTTTAATGGGCTTTTCTTTCCAGTTGTGTTCCAGTTGCTATTCACTCTTTTAATTCCTTCTTCCGATTTCCAACCCAATTTGTCATTTGATCTTCCTCTTTTCCGTTTCCCTTCAGGATTTCAAGTTAACGCTTGCCACGTGATGTAGTCTGATGATTTCTGTAATGTATGTCCTATCCACTCTCAACGTATTTTCCTAATTTTCCACTCAGCTGAAAGCTGGTTTGTTTTCTCCTACAGTAGGTTGTTGCTGTTGTTATCAACGGACAATAAGTATCTTGCTTAGACAAGTGTTTATAAATACTTGTACCTTTTTGATAATGGTTGTAGTAGTTCTGGAAGTTTCAGCTCCGTACAGTAGAACTAAATGTCTTGACGTTCGCATTGAAGATTCACACTTTAATATTGATTAAAAATTGTTTTGAGTTACATATGTTCTTCGATAGTAGGAATGCGGCCCTTGCTTTGCTAATCCTCGCCTTTACATCTGCATCAGATTTTCTTCCTTCGTTCATGATGTCCAGATACGTGGAAGATCCCACCCCTTCCAGATTTTCTCTATCAAGTGTGATTGAGCTGCTGTTCTCCGCGTTGTATTTGAGGATCTTGTTTTATCCTTTGTAAATGTTGAGACCTACCGCTACCGAGGCCGCTGCTACACTGGCGGTCTTGGCCCGCGTTTGTTACTGTGTGTGGGACAGAGAAGCTAGGTCATCTGTGAAGTCCAAATCATTTAGTCTCACCAAAGTTGTCCATTGTATATCGTGCTTTCTCTGAGAAGTGAAGGTTTTCAAATTCCACTTGACCACCAAATGAAAGAGAAAGCAGCTTTATCTGATACTGGTCTTCACTTGGAATACATCTGTCAGCTCTCCTGAGTACACGACTTTGCAGTGTAGTCCGTCATATGAATTTTTATGTTGACGATTTTTTCAGCTATTTCCTTAGTCCAAAACAAGATTCAACGTGGTTTTCCCGTCTATACGCTCAAATGTTGTTTATCAACAAGTTCCATCCAAGTGATTGTTCAACGATGTTCCACAGTGTCGCTTTTTAGTTTGTGAGCGACCAATCCTCGAGGAATCCGGTCTGTTAATTTCATTGTTGGTTGTCTTCTGAATTTCTCATTCTGTTCAAATACACTCTGTTGAAAACTTTTCCTGGTGTCGACAGCAGTGTAATCACTTTGCAGTTCTCATATTTGTACAGATCTTTATTTATTGGTATCTTCATGAGTTGTCCTTCCTTCCATTCTGTCGGCACTTGTTCTTCCTCCTAAATCTCCCCGAATAGAACGTGGAGCATGTTTTCAGTTGCTTTTATGTGTGACTCTAGTACTTCGTCTGGTATATTGTCAGGTCCTGCCGCTTTCCCACCCTTGATTTGTCTAATGGTCATCTTGATTTATTCGATCATTTGTGGATGCAAATATGCAAATATGGTCGATCTGGTCCAACGTAGCGTGATCCAGTGAGACCCATGAAGCTTTGTGAATGTGTTTGTGTGGGAATATAGTGCCACCAATAACCATAAATTTGCAACTCTCTCATTATTCTTGTTCCTTTCTCCCAGTCAGTCGATGTCATCCGATGATATCTTCATATACGGTGTTGTCCATTCTGACTTTGATGTTTAGGTATCCCATCAGTATTGTCAGGTTCTTTCCTGAGCTCTTAGCTATAACCGATTGTAGCCCCTTGTAAAACTGATCATTATCGCCTTCGTTGCTTTCGTAGTTGGACGCCAGTCACCGGATAATATTCACTTTAATCCCCTTCTTCACTTCGATGATACAGAATCCATTAGATTCCCATCCTACAAGTGCTCTTCGTGATTCTTCGAACAGCAACTACCAGACTGTGCGGAGCATTACAACAGTAACTCTGCCGAATCTATCCTTTTCTGTTCAGCCTGGATCCAAAGGGTCTCACTTATTCCAAGCACCATCAAAGTTTATCTCCTCATTTCCGTAGCTATTTCATTAGTCACCCTGGCCTCGGCTTTCAACAAGAGGCGTCGTAACTCTTCTAAATGAAGATCGCCTGACTTTCAGGGAGGAGTTTAAATGTTTTTTTAGGACGACGTTGTTTTAGCAAGGTTGTTTTCTACAGGATGAGGTTGCTGACCTTATCCCTAACCTTCCTCATTTATCCGGGGTTGCGACCAAGAATTGCTATTGGAGGAATTAAAAGGCATGAAGTGCTATTTATTACACAAGTCCTATAAAGCACTCAAACGAAAATAATTCAAGTACAGTACATTAGTTAATACAAAAGACAAAGCAAGTACAAAATAATTTTAATTAACTTCCTCGGTCATGATCAGTCATTAACATTCCGTGAAATAACTGTATTACAAATTTAATGAGTTGGCAACCACAGTAAGCATCATTTTCTAACTAAACAACTTAAATTTCTTGAAAATTTTTAATAAAAATCAGATAGAGAACTATCCAGAATATTTTGATTCCTCACTAATCCACCATCTGATATCACTCACTAAGTAGAACTAATCTTCACAGATATATTGTAGTGAACGAGAACACAAGTGGGGACAACCAAATTGTGGAAACAAAATTACATAATCTATTAGTAAAATCTGAAAATCATACAGTAAATACTTAATTTGCAAAATGTCAGTCACTTTTCGCAGACTTGATTGTTCCTTAGTTTTCCCATCAATCATCCTCTGTTCTCGTTCTCTTCTCTTTCCACTTTCGATTAATGATACATACTACTTATATCTGTCGACATCAGCAGCACACAACACAAGACGACTGGATATTTTTTCCTCTACGCTACGCATATATGTACATACAAACGATTCCAGTAAACCAACTATATTGGTGTATATATGATTTTTATTGTATTTAATATACCCATATACTTGTATTATATATTTGTGAACTTTAGTTAACACTTGATTTTAACGAATTTGCCAAGTTTGTTCTAAAACATGATTTGAACAAAATGATCGGAAAATTAACATTTTAAATAAAACTTTGAAAGACATACGATATTTACTGTACAATAAAACTGTTTTCATTTATAAAAAACGGTTGATATCTAATTATCTGTTCAGCTAAAAACACTGGCTGATTATAGCCGTAAGTAGTATCTTAAACGTAATAAGTTGAAGTGAGTCTCCCTTCTGATAAGAATCTTTTACGGTCTCAGGGAATGCGAAAATAGATTACCAGGTATCAGGGAGAGGAAATAAGTATTTACGGGAAATATGAAACGGCGAATCTCAATAAACTTAAAGTACTGTATTAATATCAATGTTTTGGTTCCTGTCCCGTAGTGAACACCTACTCCAGGATGCAAGTACATCCAGCTGACTAGCCCGAATAGGAAGAATCGTGCGTCTTTGATTCCACTGCTAGCCACCATCCACCTTTGCATATCAACTCTTTAACTGTTATTCAATAATTGTTACTACAAGACGTTTTTAGTTTTGAATGTTTCACTACTGTGAGTAGTATAAATAATAAATGTTATTTAATGAAATCAATTACCAAAGAACATTACTATTTCTGTTTTGCTGGCAAAATAACCAAAGTAAATTTTAAAGGATTCGAAAAAACACAGTCCAAAGAGTTCTTAATTTTATTTCAACGAAGTGCATTGACTTTTACAAATCATATTGTATATGGAAATCACTGAATACACAACTTATAATGACATCCGAAACAGAGGTTCTGTCCTATTTTAAAAACCTCAGAAGGCTTTAAGCCATGCTGCTCCAAACATTATGCAACTACTCATCTAAGAATAAGGACAAAAATAACTGGTCGATGATAAAGAATACACGAACTTGAATAAACATTATGTTGAATAAAACCAAGGCATCCTAACTACCTATCCAAGTTTATATTAATTTAGTGTCTAATAGTGTCTAATTCTTTTGATAAAGCTTGAACAAATATACGTTTATCCTGATGAGTAACGACAAGTTTACTTTGTTTAGTTTAGGACGATGTTGAAATTGATCAGATGCAATATCGGACATTTTTATTGAACCGGTATAATAACGGAAATTCTTGGGTTCTAATCATATCAGAAATCATAATTTCTTAGTTAGGAATAATTCCTGATAAACAAGTACAAGAAAACAACTTGGAGACAATTTAAATTATTGAAGAAAGTTGTATAATATAAATGTAACCGATTGGCTACTGTTACTTTCAAACCATGCTGGGGTTTAATATACAATTTCGAACAAATATTACCATTGTAAATGCTTTAAAAATACATCATTACTTTTGTAACAGGTTGTCCGCAACTGATTCTGTTTAGTGATTAGGATGTATTCAATAAATTTTCAAATAATGTTTCGAACTAAAAGTTGTCAAAAAGTTGTTTAAAGGTGGTTTGATGCACTTGTTTCAGATGTTTTACAGAATTATGGGCTGATAACATCCTACATTCCCTTTAATAGTTCTTTACCTTAACTTACAAATAACATACTCAATAATATAATATTAGTACTGATGTACTTTTATATTCTTATAAACATTATTAAGATTCCTTCATTTGTATCCTTCTAATTGTTGGATACTATTGATCCTAAATATTCGTTAAATGGACATTTATCAACGGTTGATGTTCATTTAACACTTAACATTTTCATTAAAACTAATGTGATACTCATTTCTATTTGATTATCTTTAACCCTATAGCTCAAAATCTTTGAGATTTCTTTGCCGTTACAATACATCTTTGCATATATTTGCAGATTTATGCCTTTAAAAACTTAGTTTAACATCTATAGCTTACTCTAGATTATGAAACAAGAATATTTTAATACAGTCATTTTGTTATTTTTACTTATTAATCTGTTTTCTGTAATATTCAATAGACTTCATCTGGCTATAATAGATAAACGTAGATTGGTTAAAGTTAGATATTAACACCATTGGATGCCGGCTCAGTGATTTAGAGGCTAAGCGTTCTATCACGAGACTAAAGGTCCTGGGTTCATGTCTCATTTGTGGGATCGCGGATGTGCACTGCTGAGTAGTCCCATAATAGAACGAAATAGCCGTCCAGTGCTTCTAGATTTTCAACGGTAGTTTAACATTGATCGACTATTGACATCAATTTAAACTCAACAATCTTCACAACCCTATAAAAATGGGTAGAAATTTAGGATTTCTAGGTATAGCATCATGTCACGTTTTAGAAAGAAAAGTAACATGAATATAAAAATCTTTAAATAATTTCTACTTGGAAAATCCTTAGACTTGTTTAATTAATTGTAAAGTAGTTACATTCCAATAAACTGTTCACTATTTCATAATTAGAGAATAATTTAATTGCAGTGTAACTGTGTAGTGTGTGCTACTTATGTAGACAAAAGTAGTATATAATGTTAGTCGTGAACAGAATGTCTGGCAGAAAAGAGACAAGAAGATTGATCAGTAAAAAATGAAAACAGAATGCAAGTTGTATGAAATGCAAGAACAATGAAGTCTGAGTCATTTTGAGACAATTGATGGACATTTTGCAAACTGAGCATTTAATATATTGTTGTTAGAGTTCATTAACAAGTTCTGTAATTAGTCGTCAAATGTATTCGATTGTTCCCAACTGGTGTTCTTATTCACTACAACTGGATTTGGATTTTCACTATATATATGAAAATCTTAAAATCGTTAAGCGACGTTTTGCATAGATAGCTAGAATAGATGAATGTCTTTTCTAAGTATTTAAAGTTGATCTACAATAAATACAAACATAAAACTGAAAAGATCTTATCAAACCTTTCATTATGATTTTGAGATACGATTGATTTGTAGGTTTGCTTTTCTTTTTCATCACTATTTAACAGGTTTAATGTACTATATGTATACTCTTAAATTGATATGAATTACATTTAAAACAGCCCCCAAATGCCCTGGTGCGGCCGAGAGTGGGGAGAGTCCTCTCTCCCTCTCGAAATGCTCTCACATGGCCACGCGTATATAGCCTGCGCCAGGGAAGTCCTACTCACTGCCTTCACGTGGCGGGGGTGTTGTTTACGAAAATGAGAGGACGAAAAGCGAATGTCCGGCGCTTTAACCGGATCCCAAACCAATGGTGCACATGGGCTCCAGTATCCTGATGGAACAAATGGCGTATGAACCAATCGTTGGTCACCGGCTGCCATGGGACTGCATCTCTTTACGATGCTCCACTGCCTTGTGGGTCAGACGTTCAGGTTGAAGGCTCGGGGTGTGGCCCATTAAGAAAACTACTTTCTTCGGTTTGGGCACCCGGACAGTATCACAGCCCTCACACAAATCAATTGAGATTCGTGTGGCGCATATGTATTTGGTGCCTTCTTGTATCAATATCTATGTGTTAGAATAAATAAATAAATAAACATTTAAAACAATGACATTTATTAATTGAAATATTTTAACAGATTTCAAATACTTTACTAAACTGCAACTGTTATTAAATAAAATCATATATCTGGGTCAAAATCCATCGGTTAAAAAAGCTGTGAATAAGGTATTAACTCAAGGTACTTTATCCACTCATTGAGATAATAAGAAGTAGCCAAGTATTGATAACCGGCTAAAGTAAAATTAATAATCTATCGGCTCTAAATGAGATGATGTCAGAATACTATTATTAAGAGAACTGTTCCTTCGCATAGGAACCAAACGTTTTTATGTACTGAAATATAGCATAATAAATAAATACCTGATAAATCCCATTTAGTACAATGACTTGTAGTGTAACTACCTTCTCTGCTTTATTTTTCAGAGAATGAACTAGAATATTATTTATCAGTCACAAATACCAATTATCTTCCTGAAAATAAATAAATATTCAAATGTAATGTTCGTATACATTTTTAACATAAAAATGTCTTTGTCAACTTTGCTAAGACCCTTCAGACAATGTAATATATATATACATATATATAGTTGTTAGCTTACATCATATGAATATGAAACGGCGCATGACTAACACACGGTCAATAATTTGAGCACGTGCTTTACAACTCGTATTTAATTTGTTATCATTTGACAAAATAATATGCTTATTTTATTGCTTAATCACTGAATGAGGCAAATTTGGTAAGCGTTAAGTAATCGTAACCCTTCAGGTAGATTCAGTCAATTGTATTTAAAGTCCCATATATATGACATGAAATACTTCAGTTCTGCATATTCATAGTTGCGTTCAAGTAGTAATTTGATATTAATACAACATATGAATTTGATTTTAAGGCCTCTCAAGACTAAAATAATCTTTGATTTACACTAAAGTATTAGTGTATACCATATGTTTGGTCACTGTCAAAAGAGATTTAAAAAAAAAAAACAAATAAAGCTTCCTAATAGTGTGGCTTCTGAGTAAAATTTATTTTTCCCTTACCTTCCACAAATGTTTACTTGAATTTAGGTTAAAATTAGATTCCTTTTTTGTCATTAAAGATTACAGGTTCCTAATATCAACGAATTCGTGACAGTACCTGAACTTCTAATATTTCCATGCTCAACATGGTTGATTTGCGCTTACAATGGATTCACATTAAGTTTTAGACAATATCTTGCAAAAATGATAAGCAATAAACACACTTAAGTTAGTGAATGAATGTTCAATTCGTGTCTTACATCACGGAGTGAAGATTTTTTTACAATCACTGAAAATCAAAGAAGATTGAACAGATCTTCCATCTTAGTATAGGTTTGATGTATAGCTTTTCCGCTAGGCGTTAAAAAGAGCAAAATGACTACCCAGTAAGTCTATTTTCCTTCCTTACACAAACTCACCTCAACGTACCCAACTATCGCAAAATCTCTAACCCAACCATGGTTTCGCACATTTTATCTCTTATCCTCCCAGTAACTTTAATTAGAACTAGTAAATGAAACGACTTTCACATTTCATAGACGAACAGATTTTGTAACTACGATTTGCTTTCATTAATCACAAGCTTACCTGCTTCGGTGATATATTTTAAACGCACGACTAATTATCACTTCATGTTTAATTCCAATGAATGATAACGTTTTTTTAATTCAATGATTTTTCTAAATGAAAACATTTGGTTAAATCTATATATGTTCATGTTTCACACCTCCATCATTAATAAAATCTGGTGATGCTACATGGAAAATTTCTAGGATTTGAACCAACTTCCCGAATATCTATGAACTACTACCAGTTTATGTACAAACGTAGTTGTAGGCATATTGACGTTAGATATCTTTTTTATGCAGAAAATCGACTACATTGTTTAGGATTTATGTATTGTTTCAACGAAAACTATCCAACTGTAAAGCAGAATCTTTATAACATTAGATCATTTTCTACTTTTTGGAATTGTGCAGAAGCGATATTATTTCAAAGAAAGATATCAAGGTGAAATATAAATGTATGTATATCGATCATTTTGATGCAGTTATAATAATCACGTCAATAATCAAGGATGAATGGAAACTACTGATAGTTCTAAGTGTACCCAGGAACAATGAAGTTTACCAATCACCAAAAATAAATATAATAATTACTTAAACTAAAATATCCCATTTTGATTATTTAAGAAAATAATCTATAAAATAAACGAATATACATATTTTCTGAGTGTTTTCGTAATATGATATTAAGGCAAATATTTGGTGAATTGATCACTGTACTGAACGTTGTAAATCTTCTATACGATGTTTATCAAGAAGATCTGAAAATACTTCGACAGACTATTGTTATGTTGTATACAATATTGTAATAAAGGATTTTTCGAAAAAAAGGTATATAGAGATAATAAAAAATTTGTGATTAAAACGACCAGCTTACAAAACTCAACGTACGAAAATATCCGGAATAACAAAACGTTATTTATTGGTTGAGATCTTGAACTGACTGATGTTAGATCACCACTGAAAACCTAGAAGCACTGGACAGCCGTTTCGTCCTATTGTGGGGCTCCCCAGAAGTGCGCATCCACGATCCCGGTGGCGGGACTCAAGCCCTGGGCTTTCAGTTTCACGCGCGAATGCTTAATCAACCAGACCACTGCGCTGACATCCAACGGTGTTAATGCCTAACCTAACGTGATAAGAAGTTATTTATCATATTTACATGAAATTGATGTATATATCTAAATTATGTTTATTGTATTATAACTTTTTCGATACGATAAATTGCAAGTTTTACAGAGATTTCACTCAATTTGATAAAATAACACCAGAATTCCTAAGTTAATGGTGATTGCGTATTTTTATCGGGCAATTATGAGAATAGAATAATGCTTTATAAATAAAAAGACAGAAATAATAAGATGATGCACTTAAGAGAAAATTATGTTACGTGTAGTGTCGATTATTATGTTAAGCTCATACACATTATTCTAGCTTTCTGACAGCCCAATCTATTCATTCCACTTGAGTCACATTCTAACCTTGTTAATTATTCGCCTATCAATCCTGAATGTTTTTATATGAACGCGTAGGTGTGTGTACACTTCTATCCCATTACTCATCACATGTCTGTAGTTGATTTTTGTGTGCTTATAAATATTGATTAACACTTGGTTAAATGGGAGTTGGCTTACCAGCCATCTCCACCGCGCATCATTTTTACTTCGCTTTCTTCTCTTCGCATCGTTTCCCCGTTCGTTTATTTGATCAACGATTATATAAAATATACGTATCCAAAGTTCCACTCTCGTTGTTCGATTTATTTAATTCCGTTATTGACTAACGCGATTTAAGTCAATGATTATATACGAGGATAGGCGATAACAAGCATTCATGCAATCTATTTTGAGTCAGATCTCGGGCCACACTAAAGTGGAGAGCCCTTCGGCAACATCGTCCGATCTAAATAACGACAAAATAACGGGCCCCACATACGTTCATAAGAAATTTAATTTTGAAACACCGACACTGGGTTATCGTAGCATATGGCAAATTCGTCCGTATTTACAGTTCAGATGTCTAATATGGATTTTTTATAAACTAATAGTTTGAACTTGTTTGCAATAAAACTGGTTTGTTTAGAAAGTATGTTGTATTGTAAATAAAAAAGGAATTCATTTTTCACATGAGCATATAGTCAGTAAAGGATGTAGCTCAACAATGGGATCTATGATGTAATGATTTTCTAACTCAGGTTTCGTCAGTTACATGTACTTGCATATTAGTACTCGTCTTCACATTATACTCAAATTCAGTGACTCCATTTCCTCTGATTCAATGAGTTCAAATAGCCAACAACTTATTTAGAAAGCATGATGTTTTTATTATTAATAAAATGATGTCATTTACTCCATTGTTAATATTCTTGACTAAATTTCGATCAGTCTTTTTGGCTTGTCTGTATCTTGTTCATATTTCTACAGTACAATGAATAGATCAATGCTCTTGACACTTTTTTTACAGAAGGGTCACAAAATTCAGTTTTTTTTGTCTAGTTCTGGACATCTAAATTTATTCATCTGAATATAAAAGAAATAATTTGAATTCTTAATTAAGAATATTTTGGAACAAATTTTATTGAAGGAGGAATATATATATTTCATCTCCTCCATTCTCATATTCATTCTACCATCTTTTGTTTGTTATATAAGAAGAAATGTTACGCGAATTATGAAATCAATCATCTGAATCGATAAATTTTTGTGGCTGAACAATAACTACTCACAAGGGTTAAATTATTGACTCACAAAGCTCCTAGTAAATAAATATCAAAAAAAAAGAATTTGTCATCAAAATTATGAGTCTTTTTGTACAATACAAATGACAAATGTATATTAAAACTATATTACATAAAATGAAAATGAATGAGCATAGTTGTCAGATACTGGTTTAATAAAAAATCTAATGACCTATGTATTTGAGGTTTGATTATTAGGTTTATTTATTATTAGTGTAATGAACAAGAACACAAGTGGAAGACAATCGAAAGCACTTATACCCGATATTACAGCACATCTTATTAAAATCTGAGAACTTTACAGTATATAGTTAATTTTTGAAATATTCCCATAATGTAAATTTAGAACAAAATATATGAGCTTATATATGTTGTTCTAAATAGTTAATTAGTAAAATATTAATCAATTGTCTCAAGCTTGACTGTTCCTTTTGCAAATATCAGTCAATCGTCTAAGACTTCGTTATTCCTGCATTTTCATACCATTTGGTTTCCGTTCCTGTTCTTTTCTTCTCAACACTCTGCTGCCAGACATTCTAATCTTAACTATCATTATGTACTACTCATGTCGATATAAGTAGTACACACCATATTCGTTGTATTGACTTGTCAAAAAACCTCACGATTCGTTTAGCATTAAAGTTACGTTTTTTGTAGTATTTCTATTATTCTCAAAATTTTACTCAAAACAGTATCATGTTTTTTGCCCTAGAATATGTTACTAAGTTATATTTCCTTTGTTAAAAGTTACTTTTTTAATACATCAGTATTCATGTGAATTAATTCATTTTTATTTTAATACCGGAAGAGAAAAGATATTTTAAAGTCACCAAGAATTAAAAATCTTTTAAGTGTGATTCAATTTACTTATGAAACTGTTAAATATAATTTATATTTTGGTTAATAAACATGATTATTTTAAACATCTTTTTTATAACTCAATATTTTATTAAACTTTATCTAATGAAAAGATGGAAGTGGCTAGCAGCGGAATCCAAGGCGCATGTTTCGTCCTATTTGGGACTCGTCAGCTGGATGTACCTTCACATCAGTGTTGATGTTCACTCTGGGATCAATTACAGCCTTAAACCTCAATGGGAAGATACAAGCCAAACAATACCAAGTGAATTCAAATTCACCCCATTGTACAAACAAGTGGCTATCAGTACTCAGTAGCTAAGTGGATAAAGCGAATGGTTTTGAGTTCGGACACCAGAGTGAACATCAACTCTGAGATGCAGATGCATCCGGCTGACGAATCCGAAATAGGACGAAACGCGCGTCCTGGGTTCCACTGCCGGCCACTATTTATCTTTGCATATAATGCTTGTGAATTAAGGCAATACACACAGTATGCACATATGCCAATACGAGACTGATTAATTTCAATCCTATACATCAAGTAAGCAATACCAAGTGAATTATCTAACGAAGTTTCATTATTTTTTAGTTCAATCAAAGATTTTCTCTTCTAAATGAAATCAAACTCTATTTTTAGCAAGTGTATTGAATCAGTAAAAGAAATGAATGGAATTCAATTACTTGAATGTTTTATGAAGCTTGGAAGTAGCAGAACAATCGGAAATTGAATATCATTACAATTTTTCCTGTACCTATCATCTGATTCTAATTGAATTATATGCTGATTGTTATTGAAATACACATGTAGGCTATCCTCGTATATTTCATCGATTTAAATCGTGTTGGTGAATTGCGAAATTATGTAAGTCGAACACGAGAATGGATTTTTGAATACATGTATTTTGTACACTTACTGATTGGAACAGGAAATGAATGAGATGAATCGAATAGAAGAGAGCGAAGCGAAATGACGCGCAGCAGAAGAGTGTAAGCCAACTCCATTTAATCAAGCGTTCATCAATATTTATAGTCACACAAAAATCAACTACAGACATTTGATGAGTAAAATAACATATACACACATATACGCTCATATAAAAACAGTCAAGGTTGATAAGTGAATAATTGCCAAAGTCAAAATGTGACTCAAAAAGAATGAATAAATTGGCCTGTCCAGAAGTTAGAATGAGTTATATGAGCTTAACATAGCAACCGGCACTACACAAGAAATAGTTTTTCTTTTTCATATTCAATTTTACTTTACCATTCATTTACTACTACTCAGCTCAGCTGATCTTATTTTATTTCTTAAACCCCATTTTGCAGTTATGCTCACAGATAGTACATTGCATTTTGCGAGGCACACAGATACATTAATGCAACATTTATTATTAATATTATTCTTGATCAGTTCATGCTTAAATACATATTTTACATAATTTTTTTGTAGATTGAGATAGTTAAATGTTAGGGTAGTTAATTGCTCGTAACTTTCTTTGAAATTCTAGAAGTTATGGATATCAAAATGCATCAAGTCAAAATACTTCTACATTTACGTAGCATATATATATATATATATATATATATATATATATATATATATATAAGAAGCAGATATAAATCAACAATACTGAAATTGTTTTTACCTTTAATATCATTCATAAGATCATTTTTATAAGTCAAGAAGTAAAAACGTGTATGAATTATTGTTTTTCTATGGAATTTTACAATTCAGTTCAAATGAAAGATTTATAACGAAATTTCTATATATAATTCGTCTTTTACTTACACATATATAAATTGAAATTCTTTTGAAATGCCTATCAAATTAAACTTATTTAAAATTTACTTGGTTATATATTAAAATACATAGTTAATAATCAAATGAATAAAGAGATGTAAAGAATGAATGAAATCCTATATGTATATAAGTTGTTTATAGGTATCAATGACAAAGTTGAACTGGATAGTTTCAAATAAATTGAGTATTGGGTAGAGAGTTAATAATGAATATGTTTTATTTATTTACTCTGAAGAAGTGGTTTACATTAAGTTACGAAATGCTAGAAATAAAATTTTTTCTACTTATTGGGATATAACAAAAATATATTTAGTATATAATTTAGTTTAAATATAACATTTTCTAAATCACACATTCTGACTATAGAGATTATAGAAGACAGTCGTAAATTCGGAGCAATGTATTATTGAAAACTAACGATTTTATTAATGACGTCTAAGAATAACAGGCCATTGTTTCTGTGCTTTGAAATTCGCAGTTTCTAAACTGATTCTGTAAATTTCATTAGGCTTATTTGTGACTGGTGTATTTTAAAAAAATATTGGGCTTATATGTTTGAACACACGAAAGTCTACAACAAAATTGAAGTTTCATAGGTCGAAATACAAATGTTTGATAGTATGAGATATATTTAGGAAAAAACGTTTAATAAGTACCATCATTGAAAAAGGGAAATGCATATAAATAAATATGCGACGAGCTAATTTCAAACAAAACATTCAATTTCAAATTAAATTATAATCCAGAATATATACCACTTTTAGGCAGGTAGAGAAATAATCCTCTAATAATTAGCAAAAATAGGAAGTATCCACCGTTTATTGAAATAGAAAGAGATGAGATTTGTCAAGCTTAACAGGTTTTCAAAATGATAACTAACATGTCTAAATAATAACAGGTGGAATGATTGTCAAAATCAACAACAAAAAATACTTGGATAAAACGTTCACGTTTATTCTCTTTGTATCATTTCTTTAAAAATGATAATGCATCCGAAATGTTCTCAATATTCTTCGTTAAATTAATTAAATTCTCAAATTGCATTTGTAATTCACTTACAAATTTTCACACGCATCATAAAAAAGTACAAGTAATTGTAAAGAAATTTTGTGAAATAATGTCTTTAGGTCAATTGATTTTTGAAAGGTTTAAGATGTTATTTTGTAAGCAATGATGGATAGTGGCTAGCAGTAGAATCCAGAACGCGCGTTTCGTCCTATTTGGGACTCGTCAGCTGGATGTACCTGCACCCCAGAGTTAAAGTTTACTCTGAGACTCAAACCCGGTACCATTCGCTTCAAACGCCATCGCGTTATCCACTCAGCTACTGAGTCCTGATAGCCACTTGCTTGTGCAATAGGGTGAATTTAAATTTTTAGTGGATCCCGTTGAGTTTGTAGGCCCCGACGAGCTAACCATTTTTTGTGGGGCCCTTTATTTTGTCGTTATTTAGATCGGACGATGTTGCCGAAGGGCTCTCCACTTTAGTGTGGCCCGAGATCTGACTCAAAATAGATTGCATGAATGCTTGTTATCGCCTATCCTCGTATATAATCATTGACTTAAATCGCGTTAGTCAATAACGGAATTAAATAAATCGAACAACGAGAGTGGAACTTTGGATACGTATATTTTATATAATCGTTGATCAAACAAACGAACGGGGAAACGATGCGAAGAGAAGAAAGCGAAGTAAAAATGATGCGCGGTGGAGATGGCTGGTAAGCCAACTCCCATTTAACCAAGTGTTAATCAATATTTATAAGCACACAAAAATCAACTACAGACATGTGATGAGTAATGGGATAGAAGTGTACACACACCTACGCGTTCATATAAAAACATTCAGGATTGATAGGCGAATAATTAACAAGGTTAGAATGTGACTCAAGTGGAATGAATAGATTGGGCTGTCAGAAAGCTAGAATAATGTATACGGGCTCAACAAAATGACAGACACTACAAATTCACTTGGTATTGTTTGACTTGTATCTTCCCATTGAGGTTTAAGGCTGAAATTGATCCCAGAGTGAATATCAACACTGTGGTAAGGGTACGTCCAGCTGACGAGTCCCAAATAGGACGAAACACGCGCCTTGGATTCTACTGCTATTCACTATCCATCATCACTTGCGAAGAGCTTATGAATTATGGTAATATCGAGACATACACACAGTATGCACATATGCCAATAAAAGACTGACCAATTACAGTTTTGAACCTCAATGGGAAGATACATGCCAAACAATACCAAGTGAGTTTAAGATGTTATTCTTTAATTCTATGAATTATATACTTCCTCTGATTTATACCATGGACTGAACTTAGTTAAATCACCATAATTGAACAAGAAGGCATAGATAGCTGTTTTACCCTAGTGTGGGACTTCTTAGAAGTGCGCCTGCACAACGACGACGAAAATTTAACAATCTGCAAAAAACCCTAAACTAATAATGAAATATTTTTTTAAAAATTTAAACTATAAAATGATCTTAATAAAACCAACACTGAATATTAAAAAACACTGGACGCCCGTTTCATCTTAGTAAGGGACTCGGCTCATTATCCATTATTGAAATCTAAAACCTTCCGTCTTGTGCTTGAATAGATGCCGAATCGGTAATCTAGAGGTTATGTGTTCGGGTGTAAAACTAAATGTTTCGAGTCCGACTCTTTGATGCAAATTCTTGGATGAGCACTGTTGAGGATTTCCATAATATAATGAGAAGACCGTTCACTGCTTTCAGGTTCTCAATGGTATTTTATCTATGATCAGTTCCTGACTTAAAGTGTAAGAATACTTCAATCACCAAAAATTCCTTCATACTAGAATAGATCAAACTATGAGCCTGTCTTCACATTGAAAACCCTTTTTAAAAGTTTCTTTTTGGATTTATTATTGAACATTTATAATAAAATGCATATACTCTTATTTTAAAAACTGTTAATAGTGTTTCAAAAGACTTATATGAGATGTTTATCTTAATTGCTAAATAAAAATATTTTTGGTTGATGATATCAATTTAAGTATAACCACTTATTTTATTTGTGAATAGTAACAATTTAAATTGAGCCACACAGATACATATATATCACTTAGTTGTCAAGCCTAGACTGCTCTTTTAAGGTTTGTTGTGGCATTAACCAGATATGAGTACATACGAATGTATTAACTGCGTCAATAATGTTTAAGGTATTAAATGTTTTGTGTGTGTGTGTGTGAAACAATATAACACTAGTACCATGTGCTTTACTTTCAAAATCTATCAAGTGCTCTGAAATTATTGAGAATGTTAAAATTTCTTTAAGATCTATTTACTTTAAATAATCAATATTGAAATACTTGAATCAAAATAAAATCAATAAAATGAGAGTGGAAGAGATGAATCGATTTTTTAAATAATTAAATAATATTAAATCGAAAATGGTAAGCTAATGGAATTTTAAACACAATGTAGTGATTTCATTCAAGGTGACTGTACACAGTAAATATCAATGTAGATAAATTATGAACTAGGGTAGTGAAATAGTTTGTTGTTAATATATTTTAATGGACATAGGCCGCATAAATCGATCATTGTCCAAACGCATCTCAGAACATTGTCCGGCCTGGCTCTGAAAAAGAGAACGTAAAACAATTACTAGTTCGATACAGGAGCAATTAAGTAACTGTGGACACATCTCTCTAAAGGACTCTTCTTCTAAAGTAATCTACAGAGTCAAAGGAACTGGATCGAAGGGGGTTCGAATCAATATTTTATGCACTGCTGAGGCATTGGCAATCCACAAACTCAAACCTGAACTTTACGTGCAGAAACAATTTGTCCAACCTCTCATCCTTCCTTGGCCCTAATTCCCTTACTGGGTATGTTTCTGTATTTGCTTTATTTTGTTTTTTTTTGCACTTAAATTATTATCGATTTCTTTTAAAAATTACTGTTTTGCATTCTAAACTCTAATCATTTATTGTTATTACCTTATACAAGTTTTCTTGATTATTATTCAGTTTATGATTATGAACTTTGTTGTTTGTCGCTTTTCTTCATATCTGTCAACTGGACTATTATCTGATTAATAAATTATGTTCTTCCTTACCCCTTGATTAGTACGTTAACCTCATTTGTTATTTATTCTTGAATCCATTTTTGTGATACAATCCTTTCTATCCTTCTATAGACATGCGTTTTCCATATAACTATATATACGAATGTACAGCTTAAGTAAATGATTTCGTCGAAAAGAAAATTTTCTTCGCTGAATTTTTATTTTAATTGAATAAATAGACGTTGAATTAATGGACGTCGTAAACTTTTAAAACCAGTACAATTTTCAAGTTTTATTACACACCTTACTGAAAACAGAATATTTTTAAGAAGATAACTTTTCATAGTTAAATATTTCTATTAAATTGTATTTTATCGGTAATTTGTGATAAATTCAGGATTTATTGCTAATTTTTTAATATGTACTAATAAATGGATATTTTTAAAGTTATATTTCAAGGTTATCAGTTACATTTTCAACCTTGACATTTAGAGTTAGTATTAGAATGTAATGTGTGACTATGAAGATGATAGCCAACAATCGAATTTGGCTATAGTTTCTTACGTGTCAAAATGACAAGATTACACGTTCAATAGTCTATTCATTTATTTCAAATAGTTTAAAAACTACTGACTTACTTATTTGCTTACTTACTCTTGCTGCTCTTCGTGGAAGAGTACAGGCCGCCCACCAGCACTATCCATTCAACTCTGTCTTAAGCAATCCTTTCCAGTTATTTCCAGTTGTTATTCACTCTTTTAATGTCTGCTTCCAATTCAAACAGCAGTGTGTTCCTTTGTTTTTCACTTTTTCGTTTCCCTGCACGGTTCCAATTTACGTCTAGCCACGTGATGTAGTTTGGTAACTTCCATAATGTATGTCCTATCCACCTCCAACCTCTTTTCCTAATTACTTTTTTAGCTAAAAGTTAGTTTGTTTTCTCTCTTAGTAATCTGCTGCTGGTGGTATCCGGTAAACGGATATTGAGTTCCTTGAGTGGCTCCCCTAGGATTACAGCCGATCCCGAGCTCACACAAAGGAGGACAGTTGAGCGTTGAGTCAGCAACTCTATCCCATAGAAAACAAACTTGCTAAAAAACATAAACTTCAAGTATTCGTAATAAATTTTGTGAACTCTAAATTCACTATTTAAGTCATTGAATTGGTAGAGTAAACACATTAAGTTAAATGGCATACTGTTAATAAATCCAAAATTTGTATCTAACATTCGATTCATTCTCATGACTTGGGTAAATAATTTCTGATTTGTTTTATGAATTATAGTGCTTTTTTCATTAGGAATGATCTATACAGTGAAGCATAAATGCTGGAATTCAGTTTTGATGTATTTCGCATTTGAACTACACTAGTCATGGTTTCTCATCAGAACGCCTGAAACTGAGTCTTAATTATTCGATGTCAAATCTGTGGAATAAAAGTAAAGAATTCACTGAGAGATCTGAAGGACTTGGGTTCTATTTTAAGTAGTGTCATGAGTGTACACTGATGTGGAAACCCATTTTAAGAAATAAGAACAGAAAAATGCTTCCTGGTTTTAAGTTATCTAGGGTCAGTTAATGATTTAAGCTGTATAATCCTAGTGGGTAGCCTATTCTTCTTTACAAGAATTAATAGGCTTAAGTAAGTAAATAACAAAATTAGTTAGTTTGATGACAAATTACTTTTTCTCTTTTTAATATTACCAATTTATCTTCATGTCATCGATCGACTGAATCTACGTGTGGTCTTAAATGGATTAAATTTCAAAAAGATTTAATAACTAATCAAAGTTGATCTATTTCCAATTTGTAGGATGACATATTTACATGTAATTTGTGTAGTAAATTCTACATTTTAAGAAATCAAGGGGTAGCCAATTGAAGTGAATTAATCTTATGATTTATGGACAGATCTAATGAAAGCAATAAATAATATCAATAACTTGTTTAATTATTTAAACTGATCATAGACATAAATTTTGTTAAATTGAGACTTTTTTTGAAAATATGAAACGGATTAGCTGGTTCAAATAAGAGACAATAATGATTTCTAGAGAATTATTAGAACGAAAATTAAATAATGAATTTAATATTCAGTAATAACTGCATTTACTTCAAACTCAATTAATTGTATAATTTGTTATTTTTCACTAGGACAATGAAAAATCTACACAGAACATTGTTACCAACTCATACAATGATTAATATTTAAATAGGTGATAACAGGTTTGTTATCTTGAAGAAAATCCAATGCAGAAATATTCAGATATTGTTTATCTACAACAACTTCGATAACACTACAATTACAAACGAACGAAGATTGGATAGCTAAATCTCATTCTTAGGTGTGTTACTATTTATATTAAACACAATAACGTTTGAAATCTAAATGAACGGAAGACCTTGTCATACGTATATTACTTACTGTACTTACCTACTTACTTACACCTGATACTCCCAGTGGAGCATAGGCCGCCGTCATAAGTATATAAATACTCTTCATGTTGTGGATTTTAAAACTACTCAACGTATTGAAGCAACGATTAGTATATGACTATTACTACCAAAAATTAGTGATCTTTAATTTCATAAAAAATATTGATAAATACCATCAGTCTTAAAGTTTTGAGCAAAACTTTGATGCGTTCAAAGGATTGTTAGTATATTGGTATCTTTCGTTTCTATTTATTTCAAAATACAATCTAAGTGAAATAACCGATAGGTTATTAAAGATCTTAATGAAAGCATTCAGGTTTCTTCTAATTAAGGGAAATTTATTTACCGATTTCAGTTGATAATATATCACTTTTATTCATCTTACAGATTACATGTTAATAAGGCGTTCTAATGAATCTCTCTCTCTCTCATATATATATATATATATATATATATATATATATATATATATATATATATATATATATAACCATTTTTCACATATGCGTACATATATTTGTACCAATGTGACTTGTCATAAACATTAAATGTTTTCATCATAATCGTCATCAAAATGAACGAATTTCATATTTGGTTAATAGAAAGACGCCAAATAAATAAATCTTTTTTTCTTTTTTACATTCTTGTCATTTTAATTCACGTGATTATAAAGAAATAGATTTTCTCAAAATTATTATTATTATTTTGAATAGAGTAAATATACAGTTAAAGTATTCATAAAACATCATTGGTAAATAATCAACATTTTCGTTTATATCAATTTGGTCTTAAGTAATGAGTAGTGTGACAGTCATAAGTAGGTAGAAAAAAATCTTAAAGGTGTCGTTCACTTTTTCTAAAAAATTTCGGTAAATGTTACATAACACAGACATTTTTTGAAAAATGTTTAAATATTTTATCCTTTTAGTCAACTAAAACGATACTTACTTACGCCTGTTACTCCCAATGGAGCATAGGCCACTGACCAGCATTCTCCAACCCATTCTGTCCTGAGCATTCCTTTCCAGTTCTATCCAATTTTTACTCATTCTTCTAATACATGTCTCCATTTCTTGGCGTAATATGTTCTTTGATCTTCCTATTATCCTTTGACCCTGAGGATTCCATGTGAAGGCTTGCCTAGTGATGCAGTTGGGTGCTTTCCTCAATGTGTGATCTATCCACTTCCAGCGCTTCTTCCTGATTTCTTCCTTCCTCCTCTGGTTTGTTCTCTTCCAACTAAAATGATAAGTTGCATGCAATCTATTCAAATCTAACTTATTTTAAGTATTTGACTTATAATTATTTTTAATAATAAGTTAAAAATCTTGAATTATCTTTTTTTTATGGTAGCGTTTTTTTAAGCAAGTTAGTTAGATTCTAGTGGAGAAAGGAATTAGGAAGTAGCTCTAGAAGTGGATAGGACACACATTAAGGAAAGCATCTAACTACTTCACAAGGTAAGCCCTCACATGCAATCCTCAAAGTTAAAGGAGAAGAGGGAGACCAAAGAACACATTACGCCGAGAAATGTAGACAGACATGAGAAGAATGAACAACAGTTGGATAGAACTAGAAAGGAAGTCTCAGGACTATGGCGGGGGTGGGGTACAAAGCGTAATTAAGTAGGTAAATATCTTGAAAAAATTTCAGTTAACTTTAGAATGTTCATAATTCAAAGGAAACATTTAATTTAAAACAATCACATGTATATTACTGAAAATAATTAAAATAATTTCTCTGTAACTTTGTAAACCATGGAACTCCCTTAGTTACAATAATTAATAATTAGAAATATATTACTCGAATTAAAGAAATGAACTTTGTTTAGTTAAATCTCATTATTACAATAAATTTATGTTTTCATGAGGAATCTTATTTTTGATAGAAAGAACGGAAATAAATTATAACATGTGATTGTTATTAAATAAAATAGTTTGTTGAAAGAGTTATACATTTTGTAGTTTATTTACTTAACTAAACGACATCAGGTAAAAAGAAATCATTTTAGATCCATGACAACTGAGTAGTTGTTTTGAATTTTTTTAAAGGATTCACAGAAGTGAGCATATAAGACCAAATGCATAATCCTAAACCATCCCATTCCGACATCATAATGGTATTAAAAAGTTGTTTATACGGAGGTACATTTAAATTGTACTTTCCGTTTTGTAGGTCATCAAGGTTTTATATCATAAGGGAATCAAAAAATCTCACAAAATCGTTACACGATGCGCCTACCATCTTAACGCTCATGTCACTTACAAAAAGAAAACCATGTTAAAAGTACAATCATATTACTTTGTGTCTATTGTCTCCATAGTATTGGCTCGCATATTTTGTCGTAAATTTTCAACGCTCCAGATGATTTGTTATCCTTCACTAGAAAATCGCAATGCATAACAAAACTTATATGTACGCTGCTTCGGATATTAGCGATTTGTTTAGCACTGACATGACTTTTAAACGTTAACATCTTGTTGTTACGTATATTTACCGTATAAACACATTTAATCTTCTATAAATACCAATGTTACTAATTATCGGACTCCTCGATTACTTTGAACAGTCTAAATATCATTACTTTTATTAGAAGTATTTTGTGGATAATCAATCGACAGTATTGATCCATCAACCATATTTTAACAATTTGCATATGTTAAACGTGGTTGATTACATTAGAAATTTCATTTATTCTAAGCATACACGAAGTACATTCGTATAATTGTGAGAAAGTCTTATATTTATAGTTTTAATTATTGAAGAGAACTGTTTCTTATTTATTTCTCACCAACATTGAAAAAATTTGTTTAATATAGAGAAAATTACTACAGTTGAGGATAGATTTATAGAACGAAAAATAAAATACATTTCATTTAATAGTGCTTTTTTTCATTATTAACCTGAAATATATTGATTATTAAGTTACTGACTTTCATTACTTACGCCTGTTACTCCTCGTGGAGGAGCATAGGCCGAGAGGAGCATAGGCCGTGATTACTAGGTAAGCAACTAGATGTTAATCGCGTTAATGTAAAACTGTGACAAACATCACCTACAAATATTTTGTTCCCTGCCTATTTATTGCTTCCATTACTACTCAAAATGTCTGGCTTTTATCCTATGATATATTAGTTTTTTAGTTGCTTACCTTTTAGTGATTATTAGGTAAGCAGCTAAAAAACTAATATATCATAGGATAAAAGCCAGACATTTTGAGTAGTAATGGAAGCAATAAATAGGCAGGGAATAAAATATTTGTAGGTGATGTTTGTCACAGTTTTACATTAACGCGGTTAACATGGTAACCAGGAGGTACCATACGTATAGTTTGTCCTAGTATAATCGTTTCAAATAGTTGTCATTTTTGTCTCGTTAAATATCGAGACTAGGATCATAAGGTTTTGCGATGAGAGTCCGGTCTTTTAATTGACTGAGTTAGGATACAGTAGTTGTTATTTCCAGATTCAGCCGATCAATCAACAATACTTGTCTGAGCAAGTATATGTCCATTCGTATTTTTTTATCTCGTTTTGTCTAAGGATATTGATCAGAATCAATTATAAATCAATCGATTTGTATCAATAACATATTCAACATAGATTTCATACATACTTGTACTAAGTTTACTTTCAAGGTACACTGACTGTAAGAAAACTACATCTTGTTATTGACAAACTTAAAACGATGTATATATATATATATATATATATATATATATATATATATGTAAGCACGTAGTTTCAAGTCCGTCAATAACTAAATGTAACGTGTTTATAGCCAGTGCACCTTGAAAGTAAGCTGAGAACAAGTATGTGTGAAATCTATGTTAAATACGTTAGTGATACAAACTGACAAATGCACATTCAAACATGATTCCAGCCAAACAAGTCCTAATTGAGCCTAGTTTTATGACCATTATTTTAAAGGTAGTTAGACCTAGAATTTAAACTAAATGGGTAAATAATTTTAAACACAAACTAGGTATATTATGTCCACTTGTAATTAGTAGCTTCAGGAATTGAAGACTATTTAAGTGGGGACTTGAAAACTTATTATTAAATTATAGATCTATGTTTATGACATTCACAGTTTCTTGCTTCAAAAGTTTACCATATCTTTTCAATATATCATTTATATCAAAACCAATATTCGGTCTAATATGTATCTTTGTAGTATCCCCGATCTTACGTTCACTTAAAATCCTTTCATTCTGAATATATATATATAAGTCAAAGTTTAAGGCAATTTGTCTATAAGTAATTGACTCAACATGGATCACTTTCCTTAGCCTTAAAACAGTGACCGAAATCGCCCATACATTTGTCATGCATAGAGACAAAGAAGAGCTTTCTATGTAACAATTTTTATTAAGTTCTGATAATCAAATTAGTCACTACTTTACACCATGCATTACTAAATGAAAGAAAAATCATTATAGTTTGTAGTTTTTTAGACTGATTACCTCATTTGTATATTCCGGTACTATATGACTGACATAAATTTACTTCATATTTTCTTTTGTACAACTTTTCGTATAGTGGAGTAACAAAATATCATATCACTATCACAATTAATCTATAAACATCTTGGTCTAGACTGTAATTTAAAATAAACTTCATCTACGACTTATTCTGTCTAAACTTATTTGTTACTGACAGTTGAATAGATTTTATTTTTATTTGTCTAACGTGTTTAATTATCATAATGTGTGAATATGAAGATGTTCTAATGACAGCTTATGTGTTCTTTATTCCACACTGTACTGTTTACATACTGAAGTATTAAAGTTTAATGTTTATGTAATAAGCATGAGAATACAAGAACAAGGTGAATGATTTTATTAAAATTGAGATAAAGTTTATCTTTCTATAGTTTAGCTTTCAATTTAATTCGGTTGCTTTAAAAATTGATTTTTAAAATCAGTGAAAATATTGTCTTTTTTTAAAAACTGTTTTCTCATCAATCAATTCAGATTTACCTATGAGAAGAATGAATAAAGTGGGCGAATTTCATCATGTTTAACATTACATCATGGTTTAAACTTATTAAGTCAGATGTATTTTACTCTCCAGTTTAAGTTTCAGTAGTATGAGAGAGAAATTAATGGTAATTTCTCAAAATCACTTACTATATTTAATAAACAGGTGATTTACTGAAATGTCTGAAGTCTGTTTTAGCTTTCAGTATGATACCATTATTAATCTTGAATTACTTATTATCACTATATATGATTGCGTAGTCCAATTTAGAAACAATCTTCTTAGGTGAACTCTTTCCAATAAATTGACGATATGAATGTTTTTCGCTATCAAAATTCCGTCATCTTCAAAGTCATTTTTTACTTGTAAATAACCCATTTCAACAAAAAAATCCAGTCATCATTTACTTATGAAAACTTTACCTTGTTTCGTTTTGAACAATAAACCTTTCTATCGTTTTTTACTTATCTGATTATTTACTGTACCTAAATCATCCGTGTAAATCATGTAAAATTAAACACATTTTTATAGTTTATATCTGACCGGTATGGATAGCAAGTAATTGGAAAGGATCCTTCAAACAAAAAAACAGTAATACTATCGTTTTACTTAAATATGTAATGAGGTCAATTTGTATATAATGTATCGCATATGTTATGACATTAAACATTTTAGTTTAGTCCCTTAACGGTGACAGTATCAGATTACATATTAGAGGTCTTAATTAGTTATACAAGTCATTAGCTTTCTGAGATTCAGAACCGTTTAGTTCGCCGTTAACTGCAAATGTTTCTTTACTTTGAGATGAATTCGAGGAAATCTACGGGATGCGTTTAAAAACAATTTCATTCACTGTTTAACAGTCAACTGCTTCAGTTGTTTATTCAGTTTTCAAAGCTACTTTTTTAAAAAAAACATACAAATCAAGATGAGAATTTATTTTCCGGGGATATGAATATTGTTGCTTCTTCATCTGCGTTGGAATAAAGTTATTACTAAAACCCACAGAACAGATGCATAGAAATGATAGGTTTCTAGGAAATAATCGACATGAATTCTACTCCAAATACAAACTTCCAGGAATTTGGATGTTTATGTTTCTCACTTTAACTTTTAATAACAGTGAAGTCAATAGCTAATCATTGTGCTAATCGTCTTGACAGGTTTTGTAACATTTTAGATTAATTTTTTTACATTTCCCTCAACCCATAGCTTTTTGTTCCTTGAAACAATATTTAAACCAATCGACGTATCTATTAATCTTAATATACTTCATAAGGACTTTGATCAGTAATCTACTTCAAAGCGATTTATCTATTCTCTGACCTGAAATTAATTGTTTTAGATACAATAAATATTGTATATGTTTTTAATCACTAAAAAAATCTATGGGAATTTTTCAGCGATTAAAATCTTGTGATCAACCCATTGTGCTGAAGGCACTCAATGAGTCCCTGAAGTATAACGCAAAGTTCACAGAAAATAAAACATCACTGGTATTGTCAAAGTTTCAAACTTGATATCTATCTCTTCGCGAACAAATAAACTAAAAAATAATGAAAACAACATAACAAAAAGAATTCTAATTTCACTTGGTATTGTTTGTTTGGATCTTCCCATTGATGTTTAGGACTGCAATTGGTCGGTCTCTTATTGGCGTATGTACAGACTGTGTGTATTGCCTCGATATAGCCTTAATTCACGTGCATTATATGCAAAGATGAAAAGTCCCAAATAGAACGAAACGTGAGTCCTGCATTCTACTGCTAGTCACTATCCATTTTTGCATATAAAAAAGAATTTTAGTTTATATCTTATCATCGAATCTTATCTCTGCATAAATGGTATAGTGATAGATACTGTTAAACATCACTGTAAATTCTATTCAAATACCTAGAGTTAAGAATAGAACAAAACTAATCAAAATCAGTAACTTAGTGATTACTTCAAATGTATGAATAAACTTACATAGTTTAAATGAATACAGTGATAATAAAGGTAATAAAGATATTCCACTGAAAGGATTACTAATATAAACAATTATCATTTCACATCAACATGTTTCCATGCAAAATAGGGAATATACCTTAGTAGTCAATAGTAGATTAATATTAGAAGCTAATTTCGCACAAACACGTTTAAAACATTTTAAACCCAGAAATAATCCATGTAAGAAATTTTATTTAATAATAATAATAATATTATTATTATTATTAACTGATTTCATACATTCTGTTAAAAGCAATAAAGAAAATTTAACAACTAAATCATGATAAGACTATTTTATCCATACTTGAAAGTGAAATAACCCTTTACTTTCGTAAACATAAAAGAAAATATAAAAGAAAGAAGTGAATAAATCAATAAATTTTGTTTAGGATATTACTTAATGAACCCCCAATTCTTATAAAGTGAAAACAAACATTACATGGAAACATATATTTATGTATTACTGTGAATATAATAAACGATATTATCCATACATCATTTGGTAATAATAAAACGGAATCAATAATAAATGGCTAATCTTTATGAAATATGTATCCATATATAAAAAGCAATATATATATATATATATATATATATATATATATCAGTGATTATTTAAGCATAAACATATGAATGTAAGGATGACTAAATTATTTACTAATCACTGTAGCAATAAAATCACACACATATCTGACATAATATTTTTTTGTAGAAATAAACAAAAACATAATGAAATATATTGAACAACTTCCGCAGTGAAATAAAATTTCATAATGATATATTCATAACGAAAAGATTTTGAAAAGAACAAAAAATGAGAAAATAAACACAGAATTTGAGCAGCAACAATTTTACTAACCTGAGTATGACTAATAAATTGTACTAAATAATCGAAACGAAAACATTATGTCTTTTTTTTAATATAAAGGAAGCATAAAGCTACAACAGTTTGAAACATGTAGGTAAAGCTGAAAATTAATTGTATACTGTAATCAAAGAAGTGGATTTCCCCAGTTAATTTCATCATTTTATGTTATTCTCTTAGTTGTGCATGTGTAGAAGCTAGTGAATCTTTACGATGGAAATCAAAATCTAGGATACTATTTATTAGAGTATGACTTTGTTTAATCATGGTGAATACATTACGTTAGAGTTTTTAGTTCTTCTGTTCCAAGTTGGTGAATCATGATTAACATAATTATTGTAAAGATTTGGTTCACTTTGATTGTTTTTCTGCCTTGAAAAAAACATATATATTGGTCCTTCTTTATCTATCATTGGACCTCTGTTAGGATCCAGTTTGATATACGTGACATTTTCTAGATCATCAACATTATAACGTTCAAAATTAATTACTGGGCTAGGTGATGCTGCATTGTACACAGGGATTTGTCTTACAGGGGCTACCATCACAGGAGAAGGTAACTGACGTACTGGTGGTGGTGATGGATATTGATATGGTGGTGAGGGAGATCTATCTTCAACCATAGAATCACGTATATTTTCTTCTTCAAAATTCGGCAGGGAACGTATTCGGTCACTATCTTTCACAGCTACTTGTCTTAGTGCATTAACATCATGTAGTTTTTTATCTGGATCATTCATTGCACGTCTCATTAATTCCTCAACTTTTCTAACATTTGCTGCACTCTTACATTTGTATATTTCATAATATTTTTGTAAACTTCTTTGTGAATCAATACATAATGCAAAGAATTCCGGTTTAGAATGACTTACATAGAAATGCATAATTTCTTTGTATGATACCCATGGACGAAATGGTATTTTTCCAGTAGTTTTTGTACGTTCCAAACTAAATCGATCTTCCAATAAACCAGCATTACAATGTGATTGTCTTTTACGATGATATTTCTCTATTAATGATAATGCTTTTGATTCACTAAATGTTTCTCCAGGTGCACATGTTACTCGATAAATTGTACAAATATGTGTTTCCAAAAATAGATATTGTTTGGTTCCCACATGACGTAATATATCGTCTATCGGTTCAGAATTACGTATTTTACTAGTGGAACGTTTCGTTTTCATTTCTAATTTAAAGTAGTCAAATATAAGAAATTAAAAAAGAACCAAGTTAAATGAATCGTATACAAACTTACTTTGTCTTGTTTCCTTGTAAAAACTGATGAGCGCTTTTAATTTAAATATTATATATGTATCACTATATGGCTGATTAAAAAAACGTTAATTGAATGACAATGGAACAGATAACTAGATAATCTATATGTTCCCTTATTGCATTTCAATCACTTTGTTATAAGATGTATTTAGTGCATTTATATCACTTGTTTCTTTGCCATTTAGTAATTTATATTAATCAACCAATCGATTCGCTGTGAACAATAAAATGATTACAAGAATATTTTGGTATACACGAGTAGTGGGGGTGGTAAGTAGTGTTATTTAGTATGAGCTAATTAAATAGTGAGTAGATCTTTGACAGTTAAAGTTTATTGGTGGTGATGGTGTATAACTGAACACACACTGATAGATTACTCAACTATTTATAAAAAATGTTCCACTATTTTTACAATTGATTCTAGTTTCTAATACTAGTTGTAATCAATAAATTAGTGAGGTAGTTGAAAAGAAGTGAAGCAGATAGATAAAACCTGACCATAACATTGATAAATTGTAGTAGTAGTAGTAGTAGTAGTAGTAGTAGTGGTAGTAGTAGTAGTAGTGGTAGTAGTAGCAGTAGTAGTAGTGGTAGTAGTAGTAGTAGTAGTAGTAGTAGCAGTAGTAGTAGTAGTAGTAGTAGTAGTAGTAGTAGTAGTAGTAGTAGGAACATGTGTGGCAAATAAAATTTGGTAAGTTAAATAACTACGAGATTTTTAGAAAGATTTGTTAACCGGAGAAGAATGATACAACTTAATACATATGATTTTGTTGAAACATGTCATAATGATCTAAGTATAGACATATATGATGAATTTTCAAACACAGCTATCTCCCAGTAGTCGAAACATAGAAGCATTAAATAACTGTTAGTCGTTTAGTTGGAGGTTACATGAGGTTACTAAGTGCTTTTATCGCAAATAATTTGAAGAATATTGATTAAAAACAAAACTTGACAACTGGATGACTTGTACTGCCTTATTTTATTTCAACAAACAACTGCTTTTAATGTTAGAAAATTATTTGAACAGCTCATAGACAATGAAATCCTTAGACACATAAAACAAGAATGGATTGTTTAAAGTCAAACATAAACATATTAAATGCCGACTCAGTGGTCTACAGGTTAAGCATTCGTGCATGAAATCGAAGGTTTGATTCATGCCTACCAGGTCGTGAATGCTCACCCTTGATGAGATCTATTCTAGAAAGAAAATGCTATCCTGTTCTTCCAGATTTTCAACAGGGTTAAACTTATATGGATTCATGATTTTAATGAATGGAAATGATCTAGCTAGATAGTAAATGCTAAAATCAACTTTCAAACTTATAGAACTCAATATATTAATCACTTTAAAGTTATTTGAAATCTAAAGTTATCTAGAAAAGTGGCTTTAAAGTCGTATGGTTTCCAATTAGCTTGGTTTTAAACGAATCTAGAACGTTTATATGATGGTTCATATTTTGGGCAGTTGAAAGAATGCATCTGGATATTTATTATCAAGAAGTACACGTTCACAATGCTCAGATCATGAAAATATTACGTCATTTCAGTGGAAGTGATCATATAAAAATTTCGTTTTCATGTACATTTAAATTCGACAAAAAAATCACAAATCAGTGATCATTTCACTCATATATGAATTTATCTTAAAATAAACGTTCATGATAACCAAGTGTCAATTATTTTGTTATTAATACATTTGTTCACATAACATACATTTGATAAAACGATCGACCTTCATCTTGGACACTATATAAGCCTAAATTTATGGGAATCTGTAGTAATAAATCTCTGCTCAACAGTCTGTAGAATACGCTAAAACAGGTTAATCTATGTAACTTTTTATCATCTAAATAAATGCTAGTTGACCTGCCCAGTTAATTCTTTTCTGATAAGTTTCTCCATAATGTCAGAACAAGTAAGGGTTTTTTTCAGATTTATTAAACCAATAACAATATTGAAGTGAAGACCAGAAAAGTCATTGATAAAGATATAAGAAAAAGTATTACACCAGTATACAAAATGGTTTGTTTATGATTTTGTAAAATCACAGTGAAATCAATCTGTTTTTGATGATTTATAATGGTACAAAAGTCGATTTCTTCCTGTGAATTAAAAACTTTCTTATTGCATTTATTGTTTACTATCATTTCTTCTGAACAAACTAGATGATGTCGACTATCCCAATGATCTCTCAAACTTCCGATTTTATTGGTAACCAGAAAATATCAAATCGGAGAAAAATTACCTATCGAGGAAAAGTGTTTGTGCAAAATGTTGCTTAAACTAACATTATTTTAATAAAGAAAATGCTGAAATACTATGGAGCCCAAAAAGAACAAACTAATAACTTATTTTTAAAATGATTTCATTATTGTAAGTAAAATTTTAACTATAGTTGTTACTTACTTACGTTTGTTACTCCTCGTGGAGGAGAATGGCTGCTCACCAGCATTCTCCATCTAATCCTGTTCTAGGCTATCCTTTTCAGCACTTTCCAGTTGTTATTTATCCTTTTCATATCTGCTTCTATTTCCCGATGCAATGTGTTCTTTGGCCTTCCTCTTTTCCGCTTGTTGTTTAGGACTCCAGTTGATCAATCTCATGTTAGCATATGTGCATCCTATGTGGACTGCCCCGACATTGCCTTAAATTACAAGCTTTATAGGAAAAGATGGATAGTGGCTAGCAGTGGAATCCAGGACGCGCGTTTGGTTCTATTTAGAACTCGAAAAGTTACTCTCAAATTTAGTTGGTTGGGTTGCGATGTATACCGAATTTAGAGAATGAAAAAAATATTAGCTATTATGTAGCTAGTCAACTATCGAGATTCTGTGAGTCATCTTTTGCGTGTACCGCAAAATGTATAAATATTTCAAATGAATAACTGTAAAGAATAATACAAAAGCTATGTAAACTATGGTAAATAGAAGTTTCTCTCGATCTAATAGCTTTACATAACCACATAATTTGAATGACATATACGGCATCTTTTTGCCAAAATGAAATCTCTTGTATGAATTCTGTTTAACTAAGTTTGTATTTTCCCGTATTTTGGCATTATTGATTGCTGTAATTCAGTGTTTATGACATACGTGTACTATGATAATTATATTTATATTGTTTCACTAGTGTTTCAATTGAAAACAAATGATTTTTAAATGCAAAGGACAAGAAACCATTTCCATTAGTTTTGTTTCCTATCATTTGCCTTAATAGTTGTGAAGCTCAAACAATTCTTGTTCATTCATAAATAACTATTTTCAAGCCTAAATATAAAGGCTTGCGTAATTTAATAATAATTATGTAACATCAAATGATAATTAGTTATATTTAGTCCCAACATTATTAGGATGAAATCGAGATTTAAAATGGAAGGATGATTTACTGTGTAATCTAACATTTATTCAAACAATTAGATCCTACCTAAGGCCAATTAAAGCAATGAGTTTACATATTATTGCTGTTCAAGGAATTTCGTTATGATCTAAACCATTTCAAATTCTGCTATTTGGCCAAATGAAAAATCAATCGAAAATTATAAATAATAAATACATTCACATGTGATGATTAAAATAGCTAAATTGCGTGTTTTTAAATTTCTTAAACTTTTTTGGCGTTTATATCATACAAAGTTTTGTAATCAGTCACTGTTGTTAGTTAAATTGATCGGTGTTATTCAATATACTATCGATCTACTCATATGATTATATGGAATTGATGGGAAATGAAAGCTGATAATTAGAAAAGTCAAGTAGTTGTGGCATCTGGATCTATTTCCTCTGCTAATTTTCCCGACATTCAAATTTTTTAGTTGTTGAAATAGATCAGCTATTTATCAGGCATCAATGACTACGCTACGCAGATTATAGGCTGCTACTCACATAAAATTAATGTCCCCGATGAAAAATGATGAATATTTTAAAACGAATTAAATTAAACCGCGTCATGCTGACATTGAAGTGCACTCAGTACAAAATGTTGATATAAATATATATGTAGTCCATTGATTCTTTGATACATTAGTTGCTGTTAATGTTTGAATAACTATACTTTATCGGTATAGGGGTTGTTGAGATTATTAAGTTTTTGATTGAGATCATGAACCGATTGATGTTAGATCACCATTGAAAACCCGGAAACACTAGACAGCCGTTTCGTTCTATTGTGTGCTCACTAGTGACTAGCTTCGTGAGGGAATTCTCGGAGTTCTAGTGAGAAGCCGTGACCAGTGGAAACGGACATCCAGTACCTCCAGGTTTTTAATCGTGGTCTAACATTTATCGGTTCTTGATCTCAATCAAAACTATACTTTACATTAATCACACTTAAATTATTCCTATCCGTACCAAATAAAACAAGTAATATTTAAGTGGCTTAAGTTTGGAATGAATATAACATATTGCACACACTATTGACAAATGAACACTTTAATAAATCTGTTACTGAGATGTTTATATTTATTTAATGATTCATTATAAACTATTCTGTACATCAATTTATTATTACTAATAGTTTCTGAACATTAAATTTTATGATTTTGTTGAACTTATTCATTTGTAATAACCATTTTTAACATAGCAAATAGAACTACTGAAAGTTTACACATTCATTATGTAATATTAAAATCATGAAATAGAAGAGCTGTGTGTATTATGATTTGATATAACTAGATTTCTCTATTCATAATCACAAGTTAAATTTAGTAGTATAATATTTTTCTTGGTGTTCAATTTCTTAACTTAATGAAAATGTTCGGTTGGTCAAATTATCCTATTTAAGGCTTTCATATTTAATCTAGAAAACACACAATTCAGGTAAAACTGAATTATCAGTTTTACTTCGTTAGTTACTAACGCCTACTTTTTCTCAACGGTTAATTTAACTGGTTGTTTTCAACAATTTTCTCGTCACTGTTTGAACAAATATTTTAATTTTCTGTCCTGTTAATTTGATTCTCAGCTTGATAGTTGTGTATGAATTTTTTCAGATGCAATGATGGACATAAAACTCCATGTTATAAGCAATAAATCTGATTTCTGTATACTTCAAACTTGTTGTCAGAGTAGGAGATTTACAGATAATATTCAATTTGTAGGAGTACCCACATCTTGAGCCCACTACTGTTCGTAACTTAGATAACACCTTACCATTCACATTAAGATATAAGTCGAGTGATGTATTACGAAAACACACCTGTGTGTATTTAGCTCCAAATGCTTAAGACACTACCTTATATTACGCTACTTTTGAATAGAACAACATCCGACAAGAAAGAGTTAACTTGGACTATAAGAAGATGGTGGTTAACTATTTCGAAAGCTTTAAAAATGTCAAAATATAGCACTAAGACTTGATATTCTCGGTTGCGTTGAGTAAGGTCTAGATTGAAAAAGTAAAAATTGCAGTTCATAAAAAACCGATTTTTAAGAAATCTATGTAGAGAATCACTCATAAATTCCTCAGTGAGTAAGTGGTTGAAGAGTTCATCACCAACAACCTTTTCCATAATCCTAGAGATAACTGGAGTAATATTTATGGACCGACAATTGTTCATGTCAGTCTTATCTCCAGATTTGTAACATGCTATTATATATACGGTTTCCCGACAGTAAATGTAAGTAGCTATGTCCAGAGAGATACAGAGAGAGAGAGAGAGTAAACAGCTTTACAAGAAGTGAAACATCTGGCCCACCATATTTTTAGTGAAAGGATAAAATCCCGTCTAATCTATGACTGCTTGAAACATCAAGGTAGTTCATAGCCTTACTAATATTTAGGTATGTGGAAGAGATCGATTTTATTGAGTTACTAGTCATTACAATGCCCTCAAGTAGTGCATTACTGTTCACGAAAGTAACACTGAAAAGGTTTGCAATGGTTTTAATGTCACTCTTAAAAGTTCCAGTATACATGATGCATGGTATATTGACATCTTGAGATTCTTTACCGCGTTTTTTGAGGAGAATTAGGTTTTCCTCTTTTGAGCTAATATTAAGTGCTAACAGATCCTTATTAATTCAGATATTATGTTCCGCTTAAAATTTATTACTCCATCAATATTATTTGATAGATAATTAAATCCGGTTAACTGCGTCGGCCAAAAAAATACTGTCTATGTAAACATGTTCTGAAAAATCAAGTCATAAATAGAATTGATTTTTTGACCAAAATCACCAATACATTGATAAGAGAATGATCAAATGTAGCTTTGAATAACAACAACAGAAAAATGAATATACTTGCAAATGATATTACATATGTTTAGTAAGTTATTAGCCAATCGGATTTATAATGAATTTGTATTTAAAATAATAACCACTGAGTAGATAAACTCAACTGATACGTCCCGAATAGTCGTTTTGGATCATTATCCTAGCAATAGAAGCATTAGAATAAAACGTTAAATTTATTTATTAAACAGTTTTCAATTGAGTTATTTATCCCATGTTACGTCCTTGATCTGTCTACCCGCTTTTGTTGCTGAGGATACTTCTCTAATCCAGATCAAGACTTTGACGCGATAGGCTGACCGGCTTAACCCTGAGGCTAGTATGCGTGAGTTCGAAGTGGGGTAGAGAGAAACAAAACTATTCTATCACCTGATTGGCTGACAAGCACACGAGTGAGGGAAGACAAGACAACTGGAACACTACTCGATCTATTCCCAATTTCCTGATTTCAAATTAATGTAAAAAGGTACATGAATAATACAGATACAATGTACAATAATTAGGGAAATACAATTATGTCCAAAGCTGGGAATTAGAATAGAAAATAGAATACAAAATAATAGGTTTAAATTATAATAGCTTCGAAACAAAAAGGGTATGGCAATGAATTATACATCAAACGAAAGCTTGTGTCCTATAGAATAGATTAAGGACAAAAATAAATGTTAATATTTTATAAGCTTCGAATTAACTGAAATAACGTCCAGAAAAATAGCTTTCGTAGTTTATCAAGGCTTCTTGTTTCTCTGTTCACATCATCCCAATTGATTACTTTTTAATCAAACAATTTTAAATAGTATATTATGATTCCTAATAATACAATATTTTAAACATCGACTACATATATTTAGCTTCATTGTAAATATTTATTTGAATAGTGAATTGTATCAATGATTCTTTATTATTTTAAATCAGATTCTACGTATTAACTTCGATACCAGTTAATGTGTGATTATATAATATGATCATCAAAATAACGAACTTATTTGTAGTCAAGTATTGACATACATAGAAAAAATATCCATAATGTGTAACTAACAATGATGGTACTTTCTTACTCACTTTTTCAATGTATCTTTCTATTGTATGCATATTTTTGTAAACCATTACATTTTGTATTGTATTATTATTATTATTCAATATAATGACTAAACTATGAAGAAGAAGAAGAGAAAAGAAAATAATTGTCTAGTTATATGACTACCTCAATGAACATATGTTTTTTTGTTTAGAAAACAAACAAAAGAAAACCAACCATAAGGATGAAGCACAATTGGAACATTCTAGAATTGAAATAGAATTCTACTCTATATTCTATACTGTTATATCTGTTGTTGGCATAGATTCAATCTAATTCTGTTATTTTTCATATGATACACTAGAATTACTAAAAAAATTTTTTGTATAATCATAAAACCATAATTTATCATATAAAAAGAAAGAAATGCGTGGTTGTTAACTGAAATCTCATATTGGTGAATTCTTAAATTTATTGATTGTCTATATTTATTCATAATTGTAGTGATTTTATTTATATTAATACTAGTTTTAATCTATTCATGATGTAAAAAAGGAGCGAAATGAGCGAAGAAATTTCTTTTTAATATATATGATTTACAATAATGATATTATACTCATTGAGTGGACACGTTACGTAATAATCACATAATGACATTTAATTTAACATTGAGTAGTTTGGAAGAAAAAGGATTATTAATATTTAAAGTAACTATTAAATCAAGAAGTTGCTACATTGCATAATATATGAAAAAGAGAAGGAACAGAATTTTTAATGGATGGTCAATAGAATAGTAGTTACTTAAGAATCAAGAGATGAATGTTAAGAAACTGGAAAGTTCAAAAACAACAAAAACAAAATTAAAAAATTAAAAATGTGAGAAGTATGGAAAATAGTTCTGTTGAAGGGAATGTTATACCGATGGCCAAGGCAGCGAAAGTGGTTGAACAAATTTCTTTTGAATGCAAAGGTCAGGTATGTGAACATGGATTGCTATGTTTTCCTCAATGTGCAAAAGGCGCACTCGTAATCCATGTGGTAAATTTGATGGAATATGGTAGATAACCTTAAAAGATTTATTCAATTCAACTTGATGACCTGTGTCAACCAAATGAGCGAGAATAGGACTTTTAATCACTTTTACCTGTCCTTTATTTAGCCACGACGGATGGTGCTCTGTAATACGATGACGAACTTGCCGAATTGTAAATCATATATATATATATATATATATATATATATTGACAGTTTGTTATTAAATGAATATTATTAATAATTAATGTATTTCATTTATCAACAGCTATTGATTTGTATGGTTAACAAGATAGTATACAACGATTGTCCAAACCTTTTTGATCTGTCAATAAAACGCGTATAACAATGATAACTGAAAGTATTTACTATTCATGGACGTACAAAGATTTAAAATAATGTGAATTTCACTGAATAATACTGTATTAGTAATCAGAAACATTATCATTTTCTGAAATAGTCAATAAAAACATATTACTTTTTACTCCCCTAATTGACGAGTCTCAGTTAACTCCTAACTCAAATTCAGACTTTCCTTCTGATTACTTCTGACTCCTAACATTAGACGAAGTAAGACATCATGTTGATTTATTTAAGTCTTTGACCATATTGGAATATGACCACTAAAAGTAGATCATTATTTAAAATTAGATAGAGCAGTGTTGGTACATATCAAGTAATTTAAGTCTTATAGGTCAGTGGTAATACTTGTGAGTATGACACTTGATATCATTATTTAAATTCCTAAGGTGAATATCGAATTCGCGGAGAATAAACAAATACTCTTCAGATAAATCTTAACTGGCCTAAAATCAAAATTCAAGTCATTTTTATCGATCAATTCCAATAAGTTAACATCAATAATATGAAAAGTCTTCATATTTTTTTAATAAACGTTTCAACATACTCAAATACGTTTACTTGTAAATAACAGGCATATTACAACAATTAAATGAGTCGATTACGAAAAATAAGTTTAAATACACTTTTTAAATCAAAGTTTTCACAATTTGGTTATTAAATTACTGAACGGTATATAACTAATCATACTAAAGATTTTATCACATACTTACGCCTGTTACTGCTCGTGGAGCAGCACAGGACACCTACCAGCAATCGCCATCCAACCTTGTCCATCGATCTAATCCTCCATGTATAACTTTGCACTGGAGATGAACTGACTTCTGACTTCAGACAAATTTGTCTAATCTCCGCCTTCCTATTTCTTCTGGTGGTTGACTGGATTATGAATACCTTGACTTTTGAGGGAAAACACGGAATACAATGGACAGATCAGAACCAATTAGACAATTTGGAATTCACAGATGACCTAGCCCTCCTATCCCATATACACGAACAAATGCAGATAAAGACAGCCAGTGTAGCAGTAGTTTCTGCATCAGTAGGCCTCAACATACACAAGGAGGAAACCAAGGTCCTCAAATACAACACGGAGAACACAATCACACTTGATGGCGAAACTCTGGAAGATGTAGAATCCTTCACATACCTGGGAAGCATCATCGATAAACAAGGAGGTTCAGGTGCAGACATAAAGGCGAGGATTGGTAAAGCAAGGACAGCATTCCTTCAATTAAAGAACACATGGAACTCAAAACAACTTTCAACCAATATCAAAGTCAGAATCTTCAGTACGAACGTCACGGCAGTTCTACTGTACGGAGCTGAAACTTGGAGAACTACAACAACCATCATCAAGAATGTACAAGAATTTATAAATAGTTGTCTTCACAAGATACTCAACATCCATTGGCCGGATACCATCAGCAACAGCCTTCTGTGAGAGAGAACAAACGAGCTTCCAGCTGAAGAGGAAATTAGGAAAAGACGATGGAAACGAATAGGACATACATAACTCAAATAATCAAACTGCATCATGAGGCAAGCCCTGGCTTGGAATCCTGAAGGGAAGAGGAAAAGCGGAAGGCCGAAGAACACATTACGTCGGGAAATAGAAGCGGATATGAAAGGGATGAATAAGAACTGGAAAGAGCTGGAAAGGATTGTCCAGGACAGGGTTAGATGGAGAATGCTGGCGAGCGGCCTATGCTCCTTCACGAGGAGTAACAGGCGTAAGTAAGTTGGACATACCATGAAAAATATATTACTAACTGATATTCAATATTATGTGACGTTCAAATTTGTAGGGATATCAGGTATCTATGAAGAATATAAATAGATAATAGTAAAAATGCTTTCGACAGTTATATGAAGAATTTTTTTACCGTTGGTTAATTTAATTTAATGAAAATATATTGATGATTACGATCCAGGATATAATAGGTGAAGATTTATGACATATGTATGTAGCTAACTGATAAATTAGCTACTTATAAAATCTTGAAAATACGGAACTGTTTATTGTTCATCAATATTAAAAATTAATTTTATTATGTTTCATTTGAGTTGCTTTTAACAAATGAGCTATAAAAAGTTGTGCATTATAGAATGTAAAACATCTTTAATTGGTTATCTATACACCGTTTTCTTCACCCATTTAAGACATTCTTTTACGTCCTATCACTAATATTTACATTTATCAGTTCATATGTTTTTGTTCAGGATGATAAATTAAATCTATTCGAATTTCCCTTTTTATAAGTATATGACTACATAAGTTAACCAGGTTATATAAGGGTGAAATGATAGCGGTTCGATCCTTGAACATTTAATTCATTTTTATCATGAAACTTAAATGGTATACTCATATCAGGTGTATTTATAGAAATAATCCAAATCTAATGAGATTTATTCATTTCCAGCTCTTACTTAATTACGCTTGTTACCCCATATGGAGCATAGGACGCCTACCAGCATTCTCCAACCCATTCTGTCCTGAGCATTCCTTTCCAGTTCTATCCAATTTTTACTCATTCTTCTAATATATGTCTCCATTTCTCGGCGTAATATGTTCTTTGGTCTTCTTCTTATCATTTGACCCTGAGGATTCCATGTGAAGGCTTGCCTAGTGATTCAATTGGATGCTCTCCTCAATGTGTGATCTATTCACTTTCAGCGCTTCTTCCTGATTTCTTCCTCCGCCGTGAGAAAGGTTGTTGCTGATAGAGTCAGACCAAAGGATCCAAAGTATTTTGCGTAGACAGCGGTTAACAAACACTTGTATCTTCTGGGTGATGGCTTTCGTAATCATCCAAGTTTCCGCCTCATACAGTAGAACTGTCTTGAAACTTGTATTGAGAATTCCGACTTGGGTGCTTGTTGTCAGTTGTTTTGAGTCCCAGATGTTCTTCTGTAGTATATATTCTGCTCTTGCTTTGCCGGTTCATGCCTTCATATCTGCATCTTCATCAATGATGCTGCCCAGATACGTAAAGGTTTTTTTATCCTCCAAAGCCTCTCCATCAAGTGTGATTTGTTTGGTGCATGTTGTATTGTATCAGAGAATCTTGCCTTTCCCTTTATATTTGTTGAAGCCTACTCTATTCAGTAATAAATCATTTAACTGCTCATGAAATGAAATATACTTTTCATACTAATAAACACATAATCTAAATTTGTCTTTACTTTGGGCCTAATCTATTAATATAATTTTCATTACTGCCATTCTTCACTTTTGTTTAAAATATTTCACTTAATCATTTATCAAATCCCTTTAGTAATCCTACTTTTAATTTTTTTTCTCTACAATTTAAATTGAATCCATGAATGAAGTTTAACTGATGATATGAAAATACATTTCTTTTATTTACCCTGATACGTTTACATCATATAGCAGTAGTTTTTTCTATATTACATCTATTCAACTTTACATATTTATCACTTTATGTAGCCTACCCGGTATTATTATCCTATTAATTCCGATATTAATGATGCATATATATATATATATATATATATATATATATATATATATATCAGTAGCGTGTTTATATACTTTTATTGATTAAAGAAAAAAATAATTCGAAATCAATATATTGATTATCAATTTTCATAACTGTTAGTCAATATTATTTAGTTGAATCGATAGATTATCTTAGAATGAAATTTATATTTAGTATTCTAATCAATGAATAAATTTAGTTTAGACAAATATTTACCTTCGCTAAGTTAGAGTAACATTAATTATTAGTAAAATGAGAAGAAACTTAAAAGATTTTTTCTCAGGTGTAAAATTAAAAACCGACTTTTACAAGCCAAGAAATTGGGTTGAAATATGATTGTTACTGTTTTGACGTCTGTCAGGTGTTTTTCTGGTATGACTGGTTTCAGTGAATCAATAACTAAACGGTTATTGAAATCTATACGGAGTACACGATAACTAAACTATATGAACGCGCATATAGCCGATTGATTATTGAAACCGGTAATAAGGATGAACTTTCAGGGTTCATTTCATTCATGTCCTCCTACAAAGTAAGTTTTACCAGGTTCACAATTTGTCAAATCCATTACCGAATATGATTCTACCCAGTTAAGTAATGAGCAGTTAAGGTCATTTCCAAGCTCCGCTTAGAAGTGTAGGAGATTCATTCGAATTACATTAGGTCTTTTTTAATTGAAATAACTCATTATGTCATTGAATAAAAATAAAGAGATAATTTTCTTCGTGACAAAATCATTTAATTAAGCTGTACCTCCGTATTTATAGTTGAATGGTAAATGTATATCTATAGAAGGATAGAAAAGATTGTATCATAAATTGACTCAAGACTTACTATCATATGAAGTTATGCAATAATAATATGACTGAAGTTTGTGCTGATGATGTAGTTCAGAAGAACAATGAAAACTCCACGAACAAACCATCTAGCTCTGAGAACAAAACTTCTTCAAAACATCATCATTTCATTTATTAACTCAGTTAGTTTCCGTAGTTAGCAAAAAAATTAATCCCTAATTAATAATCTCTTGATAATTTATGATGATGAAATCTAGTGAAAGTACAATTTTTTGTCTTGACAGTAAAGTAGATTCGATGGTTGAGATCATGAGTCAATTGAAGCTAAATCACCATGGAAAATCTGGAAACACTGGACGGCCGTTGTGTCCTGTTGTAGGATTCCTCAACAATGCGCATCTACGATCCCACCTCACAATATTCGAACCCACGACCTATTAGTCTCGCACGCGAACGCTTAGCCACTAAACCAATGAACCGGCATCCAGCGGTGTTAATGTCTAACTCCAACCAATCCACGAAATCGAGCAACACATCCACCATTATCTTCAGTGAGTTGCTATCTCACCACAGATCCGGTTGAACTCCACTGGTCACTACTTCTCACTAGAACTCCAGGATATACCTCTTGAAGCCAGTCACTAGTGAGCATATGTTGAGTAATACCAGGTGTTTTTATGGATATTATAGGAATTTCAATAATTGAGATCATGAGTCGATTGAAGCTAGACCACCATAGTAAAATAATTCTTTATGTGGTGTATTAATTTATAGACTAAGAACTTTACAATACAAATGGTATTTATATTCTGACTACTTTTAAGTAGGCAATTAATATTAAAAAAAAGTTAAGTCAGAAATTCTTGTCACATTCTAGACAGAATGAATATGAATATACTGAATTGTATGTAAAACAAGATATTATTATTATTATATTTTTGGCACAATATAGAATTATCAGCACAAACTAGTTCAACAAGTTCCCGTTTCTTACTACTTAGTCGATCCTGACGATAAAATATTGAGTGATCATCAGTTAGAAGTTAGCAGTCCAGTCAATCGACATCGAAATAATGTACGTTTTTTCCATGCATATTGCCAACAACCACGATATCTTTGATTGGCTTTTTTTTGTAACTTGGTCAACGAAAGGTTGTACATTTTTCAGAAACTCACTTGAATAGTTCATGCGATTAATAGCCATATTGATGTATTAAAACAAAATTAAATAACTTGTTGAAATATCTAGCTGGTAAGAACAGGTAGGTCAGATGTTCAAACAGACCGTTTGTTTTATTGGTTAGTTAGTCAGATATTTACATAAGTAATTAAGTCAACAATACAAACATATGACTTTTAAGTTATGTATCAAATGTTTGATAATTATAGCAGTTATGAAGAGAGCAAATAAATAAGCACGATGATCGAAAAATATTCTTTTAAAAATTGTATACTAATGGTGAAACTAAATACTTTGAATTCTATGTATTTTAAAAATTCACATCTGTAGTGTTCATTTTATCAAAGAAATAAAATAGAATTTCTGTGATGTAATCAAATATCCATAATGCAAACTGGTAATGTAAATGTAGAAACATTAACATAAATAATTGAGAGAAAATATACCTTTTTCAATGTAATAAAAACTTCAGCATCAACCGAAAAGGTTTCATGAAAGTATTATATATAATATAATTTTGGATTATATTTCGGTAAATTAAAAGACATATGGTTTTGAGGAATTGAAATGGGATTTTGTCTCGAATTAAACCATTGTAAACTAAGGTGTATGAGACAGCTGCTTCGTAACAATATGATATTCTTCAGTATTGACTCAAATAGGAGTGGAAAACAAGATATTCACAAGGTTGACAAGGTTGATCAACAATCTTGGTCGAGTTTTTTAATTGGAATAATGATAATCAAAACTATTGAAGATAACAAAAGGTCAAAAAACAATTCTGTCATAGTTATTCAATAATGTCGATAGTGTAATAAGAAGACGAAGATTATCAGAACAATGTAATGATATACTAGCGCAATACATTTCGGACAATCTGATCACACATATACTTGTTAAGAACATTTATATATAAAAATAGAAGGTCAACTAGACTAGAAATGGAGGGTAAGAGGAGACAAGGATAATAATGAAATAATGTGAAAACAATTTGAAACGTCATCACACTGGATAATAAGCTAATATTACCAGAGTAGGTTTAAGATGAGGAGAAACTGTTTTTGAATGCATAAAGGGGGTTTGTATCTTCGGATGACTAAGGCTTCAATAAACCTTAATATATGTCCTTTTACATTTTTATACAACACCACAAAAGCTGAGTTAAGATCAATCTTATGACCTGTTTCAATTATGTGAATGGCAAAAGAGAATTATAAATTGTATTTTGTTTATCACGATCCTAAATTCACATGCTTTAAACGATGTACTTTACCCTTAACCTGGCCATTTTTCGTATTATTAATTTGGATATATAATTGCAGAACCTGAAGAGAATTTACCGAAAAGAATATTCTTCGTTCAAGTACTAGTCTTTTAATATGACGGGGATGTTTAAACGAAGTATTATAGATGTTTATCCTCTACTCTTATTGGGTCACTCGATTATATTTGTTTCTTTAACCATTTAGTTACATAAATGTATTAATATATTTGTAATATCCCATTGAGTAGAAAAACTAAATTTTTAGACGTTTCGTGACGACCAAAACATGGTCACAAAGCGTCAGAAAATTTAATTTTTCTACTCATTGGGATATTGCAAATACAATAATTTGTCTATAACAATCTACCCACTGCTCAATTTATTCGAAATTATCAAGTTAAATCTTAGTAATGATACCTACATTTAGATACATGTTCACATACCCTGATTTTGAGATCACGATTACTCCTCCCTATGTATGTGTGACTACACATACATTTAAATTGGTAAACACAGCGGGATGTGATGCAATCGTTTTCTTGTCTTTTAGGTATTCGATGAAGCATGAACCTTGTTTCCTTGTAATAACCTTTGCTGCCCAATATGTCTTGTTAATGACTGATTTAAGCGTTTGCTTCAATAAAAGGCTATTCGAATCACCTCCAAATGGCAAGGTGATGTAGACAGGCTTTTATCGCCAAGGTTATAGTAGGTCTTACTGTACCATGAACTTTCCATTTATTTATGAATTTAAGGTGATAGCCGTTTTCGATTAATGTTTTATTTAGCAACCTAACACGATCATCAAAGGCGTCATTTGAACAAATACGATCAAGCCTGTTAATTAGGCACCTTATCAAACCCCATTTATATAGCACTGGGCAATAACCAAAATAATGAAGGTATTGACCTGTCCACGTTAGTACTCAAAATGGATCGTTTGGCTGAAACATCTAGTCTACTTATACGTATGTCTGGGAAGTGAAGCTGGTCGTTTTTCTGCTCTTCGCATGAGAGACCGATGTGGTTTTGGAAAGTGTTAAGTTTATTCAATAAACAGTTCATATCCTCCTTTCTTTAACCGACCACTAAGATATCGTCCAACATCATATATAGCCATTTTGGTAGAAACCAATTAATTCTACTTTTTAAAGTATATGTTGATTGAAAAGAGTATATATATTTGATTATTTGTCCTCATTTATTATTCAGAATGATGGTTAAAATCACAAACAAAGAGTACATTCAACTAAACATTTGGATGTAAATTGCTGTTGCGAATACTGATAATGATTGACTGTATACAGAAATAACTTAACAGAGAGCAAGATAACTAAAAATTCAAACAACAATAGTAATCGCTCGCGAATGTAGTAAACAGTGCTAACAGTTGTTAGAACAAAAATGATAGAAGCACGCAATTTAGAAACAGAAAAATAACATAACATATTTTGTAAATCACCCCGGTATATTGTAAAAAATGCTAGGTGAACATATGCGCAATACTGAATCGCAGAGAATTCGTAGCGGATGCGTATAAGTTACAAATGATGTTTTGTGAAAACAAATGACAGTATAGTTTTAATCACAGATTGAATAGATACAAGATTGTCTTGGAACTTTTTAAAGTCGACGTTTAGAATTACTTGTCATCATCAAACAAATAGTCACTGATTAAGGAGATTATTATTATGTGAAGTTCCGAATAATGAACTGACATCGACTAGATAACCAATGGAACTAAGATATAGTGAACAGCTACTTTGTCCTATAATAGAATTCCATGTGAGCTCAAACTCTGATCTTCATGCCCTATAGCAAACACTTAAACTTCAATACTATGATTTGACATTCAGTGATCTATATTTTAAACTTTAAATTTGACAATCTTTACTCAATATTAACAGTCATCACATGATCGTTCGTGACTAATTTCGAAATGTAATACTCGGAGTTCTAGTGGAAGTCGAGAACATTGGAGTTGAAACACGTTGGTTTTGAGACAAATCAGCAGTGCTATTCAATAACAGATGTGAAGTATTACGAATTATTTTTATTATTGTACAAAAGTTTGACGAACCCATAAACCATTAAAAATGTAAGATTAACGCAGTTTTCTTTCTTCCACAATGACTAGTTTCAGTATTTTCAGTTATGAATAATAAGCATTGTTTCTTTCAACATAATTCTCTTATTTTGATTGCTGCAAATCTTTCCTTTGAGTAATACAAAAACTTCAGGGAAAGAACATTAGGCATATTGGATACATTATACTCCCCTCTTGTATTAAATTTACTAAACGGATAAAATTGAATGAGATAATGTTGTGATAATTTTTGCTGTCTCATTTCATTATCAAAATACATCAATGCGATTATAATAGAAATTAAGTTTATCCGTTTGGCTTCGTTTTACTAGTCATGATTGTAGTGAGATACTATTTTAAAATGGTACCTATGGAAAGTCAATTAGAAAGGAACATATATGCCGTAACTATTAACCTTAATTGTTCATAACTATGTTCCATGTGAAGTTAAATTCGAAACACTAGCTACTTTCAGATTGGTATACTCTATCTGTCTTTATTGTGTCCAGCTACTCAAAGCATTACTTGGTATACATTTTTATTTTATGACTGTTGAATTGATTTCATTTTATCTCAGTAGGATTATTACAGAATAACCTAAGCCTATTAGTGGAGATTTTTCGACATATTATTAAGAATATAGTGTAGGTGTTTGTTCTGGTAAAAAAAAAAGAAATAAAACGTGGTTTGAATGTTTTCCTGATATTGTAACTGTGAACATATGCATGTGGTTTTATCAATACCAGCGAAAATAATGTACATCATGTGAAAATTCATATAAACAATGAAACGTCTGTGAATATCCATACGTATGATTTCCAGCTTAGGTGGTTTATGCATACGCATACGTTGACGCAATACAATTTACCATTATGCATACATACACATTAATCATATGGGTTATAAAAATATCGTAGTTATAATGTATGAATTGAGAATTTAAGAGGTATTGTTTACAAATCCAGCAAATAATTAATGAATTATTTCTAAGTAAGATGTGTTTGTGTGTGCTAACTGTAATTACTATCGATAAGTTTATATATTGATGTAATTTCTTTATTTCTTTGACAATTCATGTAGCTTGTTGAAATAAGACTAGACTAATTTATTGTAAAGTTGTATATAATTGAACAGTGTAATAAAAGAATAATATTAAAATTTAAATCAACTGCAGTTTAACTTTTCAATTATTGATTTCTCGGATTGTTTTTTCCATGGATATTTTAACAGATTCATTACATGCATTACATATGAAATACCCTGAGATAAAGTTATTTTCCATCAAAATAAAATCCATGGTTTCTCACTGATTAACTAAAATTTCCTTTGATGGATACCTATATAATTATCTTCATTACAATTATCTGTATCATATTTCTATTTTATGCATGTAACAATTATAAGCAATGATATCTAGTTCATCTCCAATGCACAATAATTATAATAGCAGTTTTAATGATAGCGGCTCTATCAACGAGACTTTGTGCAGAACAGGCAGTCTTGGATTTATTGATGAAGTGCTACGTTACGCTGGCACTAAACAATATATATTCTTACAAGTTCACGTCTGTGCAATTCACCAAGTGACTGTAGGAGACATATCAGATTTTCATGAAGCAGATGCTTTAAATTATATTGATAGATATTACAAAAAGAGACGAGCTCACTGTACTGCAGCTTTACTAGAAGATCGAATTTGTCTACGACGTGTTAAACAGTCAGGAAAAATGCCATTTCATCCATGGGTTGTATATAATGAAATAAAGTATGTATTCATAAGCCGGAAACGACCTGAATACTTTGTTTTGTGTATCGATTCAAATCATGATCGGAGAAAATATTTTGAAATATACAAATGTAAATCAGCTGATAATGTTAAACAAATTGAAGAGAAGATTAAAGCAGCAATGAGGGATCCTGACAAGTTACTACGTAAAATGCATATTTTAAGCCGTATTAGTTTACCTCCTGGAAATAATGTAAATCAAAAAGAATTGGTTCCGGAGATTATGGTTGAAGATGTAAGTAAATTAAATGGTGATGAAGATAATAAAAATATTTATAGTAATATTCATGGTAATAATGATAATAATAATTATAATAATAATCGTAATAACAATAACACTAATAATAATAATGATCGTAATAATAATAGTAATATGAAAAATAGTAATAATAATAATAATAATAATAATGGTGGTGGTGGTAGTAATAGTAGTAATTATAATAAAAGTGGTAATGCTGACAATGAAATTGATGTCAAGAAAGACAAAAAATCTACTAGTTCTTTAAGTCCCATCACACCAGCGAAAGATTTAACTCTTGAATCATTAAATGAAAATTATGTTGTATCTAGTATTTCAATTACTCCCATCGAATTTCTTCATCGTTCACCTGAATCATTAGTTTATCAAATAAAACAAAATGTATACGAACCATCTCAGAATACACATTCACTGTCCCATTCTATATCATCAGAAAGTGGAGACATTCATCTTGAAACTCGAATTAATGATATAATAGACAAGATAACATTTATTAATCATGATCCATCAAAAGGGCTTTATGAAAGTCAAAATGGAAATTTTTATATGTTTCTAGACCGTCAAGAATTTCATTTGAATAAATACATTAGTAGAGAAGATAGTTTTATTGCATCTAATCAAAAAGAATAACAACTTAACATTACCACTTCTTATCAAAGAATTATAAATAAATATATTTATTGTTACTTCTTCTTCTTATGTTCATGACAATCGTTACAATAGTATTTTCTTCATGATTGATATGTTCTGATCTAATATTCATTTATACAAAATTGACCTATCCTTTCATAGTAATTACATTTCCAATAAATGTAGTATTTAAACTATATTGAAAATTATACAATGTTATGATAATAGGAATAAATCTTTAACAAGATAAACATATACTGAATAAATCAAGAATTTTTTAAAAACAAACAGTAAAAAGAGTAACAAAAGTAAGATTTAGAATTCGCTTTTACTATTGATTTTCATCAACTAGATAATATCCTATCAACAACTTTAGCATTTCAATGTAAATTAAACCCTTTTATAGGATACATCAATATTTTTGTTGAGAAATGTAATATATATATATATATATATATATATATATATAGTGAATCATTTTGACATTTTGTAATCAAAGTGAATTTTGTATTATTTTATTAGTTATTTGTATGTATTGATATTGTTCTATAAAGATTTATATGTATAGAGTTATTAGCATCATACTTACTTACTTACTTAATTACACCTGTTACACCTCACGGAGGAGTATAGGCCGCTTACCAGCATTCTCTATCCAACTCTATCCTGAGCATATTGGTATCATATAGATAAATATTGTTTTCTAGTTAATCTACTAACATTTTATGATATAAGTTTTATATACACACATAAACTCCCTAGTGTTGTTAATCAAGAAAAAGATATCACTAGAATAAACATGTTTGAATTGACTATATAAGATCAGAACAACAAGTAAATCCATAGTGTGTAATTTAATAAGAATCACTGAAATATACCATAGATGATTTGACCTGAAAGTAATTTTATTAGAACTAAAGTTAAATTTTACGAAACTGCCTTCAATGAATAGTCCGAATCCTAAAAATTGTTTGATCTCAAAAAATCAACTGTTAGAGGATTAATTATATTTTCCTTAGTTTTTTTGAAAGAGAAACAGTTTTGAATATGAATTAATTGCTTCGAGTAACACTTGTAAAGTATTTGGTACTGATTTGTTAGATTTTATTATTCTCAAACTGAACATAATGCTTCTGAATACGGATGGATTAAAAGCAGGAAAATGGTTGAGTTTTACAATGAATAACAGTGCAACTATTCTATGTTCGATCTCATGAAATAAAATGTAGCTAATTTTCGCGATGTTTGACAATGAACAAAAATAACCGATCTTGATATGATAACAGCTTTCAAAGGATTTTTTGCAGATCTTTGTAGTTATTTGAAACAAGAATTGATTTTTCAGTTACACTTTTTAAACTGTACTAACAATTCTAGACAGAACAGTTACGGTCACTAGTTAAAATTCATCAGTTAAAATGGTTTTATGGTAGTTGACATTTCTGTAAGAAAAAATATACAGCCTAAACGAAGTTTTGTTTTTATTGACAGCCTGTTATCTTACTTGATGCTTTGAAATAAATATACGTTTGCTGAAACAAGAATAAAGTGTTCATAGTAGGATGTTAATACCAGCAATATCTAAGTATCAAAATAACAAACGATTCATTATAGTGATGAAATCGGTAAATAGCTTAGTCCCTCATAACAGATATTATATAACTGTAAAGTTTCTATGCTAAGTTTTCGTTTCAAGCTTACTAAATTCCATAATTTCTAATAGTAAGGTAATCTTATCACAGATGATTGGAAAGTGTTACTCCGTACAGTTGAAAATATTGTAGTCTATAGTGGTGTGGCTGCTATTGATATGTTTTATTAATTATGTTAATTGATTGTAGTGTAGGTTTTCTTTAATTGATGAATAAAGACGTCTTGTTCTTTTCCTTAGACCCAAGTTAGTGAAAATATAAAATAAAAATGGAAAATTTACTGAAGGCACTAAAAAATGAAACTAGGTTTACAACTATTGAGTACAAATACATGTACAATATCCTTGAAAGAAGAGCACGAATAGAACATTAAACAGTCATGAACCAATAGGGGTAAGTTTATTTGACCGCAAGAAAAATAAATTGATAACGTGAAATCAAAATCACAAAGAAATATATGAGAAATCAAAAGTAAGTGAACTTTAGGGAATAAACCATCTTCTGCGTACGGAATTCGTTTCAGTATATTTTTGATAGTGCACCTTACTTTATTCATGATTTCTTTTCAGTTTCTGATTCCTGATTTTAAGTTGCTTAAATGCAATATCGTTCCATTTGTCTACTGTAGTCTTTAGTCTACTGTGCGTTGCATTCCATTCGACATTTTCGATAAAATTTTTGTTGATTCAACTTCAACTGTAATGGTAAAATTATTTTCAGTTAATTTTGTTGTAACCTGCACATTTACCAATTAGTTATGATACTGTATTACATGCAAGTGAAGAAATTTATCATGAAAGTAAACCAGATTTTCCTTTCATAGTGCGAATAAAACTGAAACAATCCCCTTCAAAATAAAACGACAAATTGTCTTTTTTACAGATTCATAGGATATTCAGAGTTTCAGTAATGCGTTATTGAGTTACGATCTCAAAGTAACTGAATATAGATTCCGAGATATTTTAGTTTACTGGACATATGAACAGAATTCAGGATTTCGCATAATATTTTGTCTATAGACAACTGAAAATTTTATGCTCTATCTATAAACAACCTAACATTATGGTTAAAAAATGTTTCCGGTCTAGCCTTTGTATCAGGGAGAATAGTGTAATAAATTATGATTCTTAGTTACTATGCCCACGTTTCACTTAATTTAGGTAACTAGATTCTCAACAAATAAAAATGAATCAGTCTCATTTAATATTTTTGTTCGAATAAGCTGTTTGGTTTACAGCAATTTTCTTTTGGAAATATTCATTTCAGCTTAAACACTTTTTAATATCCATTTAGATTGTTCTTTGTAATTTCAGGTTATTTGATAGCAATATCCTACTAGAACTTTACTTGCTTTTACCGCTTGGTCTTTGACTTGCTAAAGTGAATCCAACTACTAACTATTTATTTACCGACAACAAAACTTAAAATTATTAATGAGAATAAAATACCAAAGCCCGTACAGTATAATTATTTTATACGCACATTGTTTTCTAATTACATGTGATTTAATTAAGCTCGCATTACAATTATAAATTATGTAACATGATTATTGATTTTAGTCATTGGAACTTCAATGGTATATTACGTAAGAGGAAGAAAATATAGGACAGTTACAATCTGTAGTTAAACGTAACTAATCGAACAATCTATAGTTACTCTTTTTAACTAGAATCTTTCGAAACAAATGGAACCTATCATAAATACGATAATTTTTACAGTTTTGTTTAATTTAATGTGATTAACATATTGCAGTTTTATCATTAATGCAATCTTTGAAGGGATTATATAATTTAATAGTTGAATTCATGAGTCAATTAAAGCTAGATCACTATGAAAAACCTGAAAGCACTGGACGGCTGTTTTGTCCTAGTATTGAACTCATTTGTAGTGTGCCTCCACTATCCGCTCTTGACCACTGAGCCGGTATCCGACGGTGTTAATATCTAACTTCAAGAGGTATTTTCTGGAGTCCTAGTAAGAAGCTGTGACCAGTGCAATTTAACCAGGTCTGTTGGGAGATAGTAACTTACTAAAGACAATTTCGTGGATTGTTTGAAGTTGGGCATTAGCACCGTTGGATGCCGGCACAGTGGTTTAGAAGTTAAGCTTTCGTACACCAGACTGATAGGTCCTGGGTTTAATTCCTAATAACTGGATCTTAGGTTTGCACTACCAAGAAGTACAATTCTAGAACGGAATGATCGTTCAGTGCTTCCAGTTTTCCCATGATGGTCTAGCTTTAATTGACTTATGAATTCAACTATTCGTTTCCTACAAACTCCATAAAACCTTTTTTTCTGATTCATATAATTATTATTTAATGTAGTCCCATAAGATAGAATTAGTTACATAAGATTGAAAATTTATCATATTAAGCCAATAATTAAAATTACTAACCAACTATGGATCACAATTAACTTTAAATGGACTATTCAATTATTATTGAAGATTTATTTATATATTTGAAAAAGAAATTTAATTAAAAGAATTTAAAATAAATTAAATGGTAATGGCTTTTTATCAAATTTATTGAATTGTTTTTCAAATTCAATTTTTTTATTTATTTATTGAAATGTTAACATTTAACATAAGTTCAAAATTTAAAAATTAAGTTTTACTCAATAATATCAATACCGTTATTAAATTTAAAATAATTTAGTCTTTCTCATTTATTTATTTTTTGAACTTTTTTTCTGGCTCATTGCCAATTATACATACATATATTACTTAATCGAGTATTGATTTCCAATGTGATCAATTATATATGTATTATGAAGAACTTTGTCAGTGGTAAAAAGAACGTACAAGATGTATTTAAACGAAAATGTAATATATATATATATATACTTACGATGATGTTTTCCTGTACGTGATGAAGGTATTATGACCTTATAAAAAAATATACACTTTGTCATTCTCTTTATAGGATCTTACACTTTATAGCTGATCCAAAGTTTGCTTGTTTATGAAATTAAACTTCACATTGAATTAAATAGAAATTTTATGCAATTGTTTCCCTTTATGAATTTAAATAAAGCCAGAACAAACATAGATGCAGAATAATATGAATTCATTATATTTCATGGTTTCTCGTCAGCTGCTTACAACCAAATATGTATTCAAATTTTACATTGAGATAAGAAATGCGAACATGTACTAAAGAAATTGAGGCTGAGAGGGACTAAGGTTGACAACAGTGCATTAGCTCGGCAACTACTTGACACCGGGCATACCATTGACATCCCTCATGCTTTTGAAGTTATTAGCAGACAAAGAAGTACGGCTTCTCTCCGATTCGCCGAAGCGATTGCAATAAAAACACTCAAACCGAACCTGTGTACTCGAAAGAGACAGTAATTAGCATATTACTACCCTGGTAATCTATTTTTATTCTTTTATTTTTATTTTTTGGTTATTAGTTTAATTTATTTATTAATTTTTGGTTTATTTGTTTTATTTTGTTAATGTTAAGTTTGTGTTATATTCCTCTTCATTAGACATTATTAATAAACATAACATGAGGGTATATTGCTGATCAATGATTTTCTGTACATCTTATTTGTATAAAAGATATATTTCACAAGTAAAAGCATCCAGTAGAATTGTGATTGATTTAACATTGTTAGATAAATAATAAATCTTATATAACTTTTGAAGTAAACTTACTGAGTTTATTGTAAGGTATACATTCCTACATTTATCTATTAAGAAATTAAATATACATCGATAAATAAAAAACTACTGGGCAATCAACTATAAATTTAACAAAAAATGCTTTCCATTATTAAATGTTATACTCACAATTCGTACAATCAAGGTTTTCTGTGCGAATACTGAATAGATCATTTAGTCTGGTTTACTTATGGTTTACCGATATTATTATTATCTTTTTTATGAAAATAACGTTGAACTGGCTAGTGTTGTCACTCTATGTATTTAATTGCAGAAACCAAAGTTGTTAATGTTTTTTAACATCCCAAAATTTAATGAAGTCTATAAGTCTTATGATATATATTCACCAAAGCTACACAATTGTTTTATTAGTGATTTATTGAATAAAGTAGTTTAATGAAAAGTAGCAAAAGAACTATATAATTATGTGCTAAAAGATATCAAGTAACATCAAACATCATGTATTAAGCTTAGAGAAAAATAATGCAACGAAAATGAATTACGGTGTGCAGCGTTTGTGAGCACAGTTTATGCTTGAGCTATAGAATTGGCAAATCGTAAGTAGTGTACAAGTTTGCATCGTTTGAGTCTACTCATTCAGGTTTATCAGTTATTTTTAAAAACAATTTCGGTGAATCAATGTTACCTAAAATGATGTTATTCTTGTTTTTAGCTGTTTAATAGTCATCTGGTGTTCCAAGATACACTTACAAAACGTTCTCTTTGTGTGACCAGCGTAATTCGCGTCAAGTAGACTAACACATCAAGCATAAAGTGGAAACCTATCCTTAGATTATTCAGGAATGATAAGGTTGATAGAGAAGTCAGTACGATGCTTCGCAAAAGGGATTTTAGTCTTTCGTAATTTTTATGGCCGTACCTCCCTAAAACATAATATTCATGATACAAGATTTCTTTTGAAATCTCAGAGATCTGTCAGGTTATATTTTCAATCTGAGATCCCTACCAATGAACCTGGATATAATGTCAACAGAGAAACAAAAAAGCCATGACAGACAACGTAAGCTATTTTTGGGACATTATTTCTCTTAACTCGAAGCTTGTAAAACTCTAACATTTATTTTTGTCCTTAGTTTATTCTACAGACTATAGGCTTTCGTTTGATTTATGATTTACAGCCATACTCTTTTCTATTCCAAAGCTACTGCAGTTCAAACGTAACATCCCTTTACTCAAGGCACTCGGTCTCACTTTGGACTCGCGCGTTTCTGACCTCAAGGTTAACCAGCCAGCCTGTCTATCGTGTGAAGGTCTTAATCCAGATTGAGACAAGTTGTTTTCGATATATTACTGGGTAGACAAATCAAGGACGTAACAGAATTATAGTAACATTCCTAGAATTAATTTTGTTCACGGTTAATTTTGTCAAATCCTTCAATTGACTTATTTAACAGAAAGTGTTGTTCGAACAGCAGTAATTCGTCTATTTCTTTGTATTATTATAATCATTGCATGTTTGTATAAACGTGAATGCATAATCACATGTGACAGCCTACGCACATATATCTTTCTACCTTAATTGCTTATCGCTTAAATATCTCTCGATGAATCATTCTCTTTCCCAGATATATGTGCTCGAATCTTATTGTCCTTGTCTTGTTTCACTTTGCCTCCATTCGATTTGACTCTGAATCCGCCTCTGTACTCGCTTGCTCGCTCGTATTAACCTCTCTACTCCTATTTGTTCGATGTGCTTGTAACTCTGTTATCTCTGTTATCCGCTAATAAACTGTAGATGCCACTTGCTTTCTGGATTCACACATCGTTGGGATTTATTTAATAACAGTTATCAGGGTGATTGATAAACGAGACCTAAATAATTATATCGAAACCAAGCCACTACAGGATAATTTCCGTTTCTTATTCTTTCTTATCAGAGTTTAATTAGATCTTAATTCATTGTGCCATAGAGCTCATTAGTTTAGTCCTTAACGGTTAGGACTGAGTTAAGTTTATTGTGATCTTCAAAGGGACTCAGCTCGAGAACAAATATATTGTCCATTCCAAATTTGTCTTATGTACATAGATCTTTGTAACCAATCATCAAACGTTTTACTTAATAGACATTGAGGAATTGAAATTCTGAATTCATATTCGCTTCTACTGTGAACTTAAATGATTCGTGACAACTATTGAATCAGTAAATACATTGAAGGTACATCATGAAAGTAGTCCTCAAATAGTAAAATCTTGGGAATTAAGTAACACGTATTTCTTCTCAATATGGTCAAATTCATTCATCCATTCGGCCAAATAGCGTTTTAGAATTTTAGCTGATGTCAGTTCGTGATAAAAACTAAATCTAATATGTAACCCTAACCCTCAAACATAAGTCATAATTCTAATTACTCACACTGGATTATAACCGTCATTTAGTCCTAGTTAGTAGGTAGACGTTCTCAGAGTCACTTAACGTCGCTCAAAGGTCGTCTATAAAAATTATAGTGTCACTTTCATAACCACCATGGGACATAGAAATACATCCATCTTATAAATCTTTCGGAGGTCATATAGTCTTGGAATACAAAGACCGAATAACCTAAGACGTTATAAATCACAACTGGTGGTTGACTCATACGATATTTTCCTCTCAATTTCATAAAAGTTTGATTTTCATATAATTACTATGTTGTCTTTCACATAGCCTGTTCTTTTTGACGAATAAATTTTTTCACGACTAAAATGTACTTTTTAAAGGTTTTATTTGTCACTGATTAGATTTATATACGATTTGATCATCTTTGAATGGCATTCGGATAAAAATATGTGTCCGTTCGGGTTTGTAAACTTCCATTCTGCTATGGTATTCAGTGTTATATTTCTTTGTAGAAACCTGAAGTTATTCATTTTCTTGAAGACATCTATTGTCATTATATTTTCCACAACGAATTTGATTCTAATGTGAACATCGCAAAATTCAATAACATGAACAAAGATAGAGTTTACCTTCATCACTAAAGATAGCAAGTTACATTCAAAAACATGTAACTTGATAGGACACAAAAACTAGCTTCAACTCATTTTACTGAGTATATTCCCAAAAATCTATACCTCCAAATATAAGCTGTTATTTGAAAAGAAATTCAAATAAATCATTTTATGCTAGGAATATTTTCATTTTTCTTTTGTTCAAATGAATGATATGCATCAGGATTAAGTGGAATCTTCGAAAAGTAGTCATGTACTAATTTTCATTAGGATTATGTTTTCTTGGATTTTGAACAGAAACTTGTATTACATTTAAACTAATAGACTTTCTTTTTAATTCTTTGAATGTTTCATCTAATAAATGGATCAAAGTAAGATATTGGATACTGAAATCAGATTGTACTACTCTAAAACAAATTGTTGCAAACAAAAAGGAATAAGTTTCAAAATTTACAAGATTTGAAAAACAATCTGGCTATATCGACAACAATCCAAACGTCAATATCTCAAATAAAATAAAAAAAATGAAATGACTACCACGAAAATAGCATGGAAATGAATTTTGAAAATTAAACTCGCATTCATTTGTTTATAATGGTTGAATTCATGAGTCAATTGAAGCTAGGCCAACATGGAAAACCTGGAAGCACTGGACGGCCGTTTCGTCTTAGTATGGGGCTCCTCAGCAGTGCGCACCACTGTATACACTTAATGATCGATACATAATTCAACTAATGATCAAGTAACTTTTATTTGTTGTGTCTTAGTTGGAACTCTACATAGTTCGCAAGCTTTTTCAAGATTTTTAAAAAACTGTTGCGTCATAGTAGATCAATAGTTTAGAGATCAATCTGATTATATAAAAGTCAGTGATAAACATTATTCAGCGTGACACAGAAAATATTTACAGTAGATTCTAATAGTGAAACTTTTATGATTCTGACGATTTCCGTTGGACTTATTATATTAACAATAACTACAATGGTTGTTTTTTAAACACAATTCACCGAATTTACAGTTTTTAATTGATATATTTATCTTATACCTTAGACGACTGGGTATTCGACATGTATATCACAGAATTATGGATTATAATTAATCAGTTAAACAACTACATTGTAATAATAAATCTCATAATATGGATTATTAAATATGGCCATTAGATAATCCCCTCTATACTCGACTTTGATTTATTCGGATTTAATATTTAACTTACTAACCATTCCTGACTGTAAATGATCTCAAACGTTACAAAGAATTTTTAAATTGAGTGTTTTCCAATTATCAGTTCACTATTGCTTAAACTTTTGACTATCGAATGTAATCGATATTATGAGCCACCTTGACTACATTAACACAAACATACATACAACGATTGATCTTCCAGTCAGCTATCTATATCGGTCTTAAGTAAATCTACGGAAATGTGTAGAAAGAATTTGATTTACTGAAATAGTCATTCGATCGTAAAACGAGTGATCGATAATAAATTTAAAGTTATGCTATTAATCAATCGTTGTTTATTGTTAACACTTACGTCATATTATTACTTAAAGACACAAAAGTTTAAGTGCGTATATGTGAAAAAATGATGATCAGTATCAAAGAATAGACGGGACATTGGTGTACAGTTACCCATGTTTACAATAGTAATATTTTAATGATGTACTATTGTAAATTTAATATTCCATACTTGAAATTGATTTTTGTTGGTTTAAAACTCTAATAGCAACAATAATAATAATGAGAATTTATATGTTTGAGATCGATATATATGTATACATGTATACAGATATGTTTTATTAGCTTGTAACAGTATGTTTAGTGTAAAATACACAACACATCAAATGTATAAAGTATCCTTTAGTGATAAAGATTAAGTTTAACTTGTTAAGTAAAAATTCAAAAGGATCTGTTTTCTGAGTCTAGTTCATTTTGTTTCTAAACTTTAATGATGAAAAGAATAAACAATAAAATAAGACTTGCATAGTACGAGATAATAATAATAATGTAACTCATAGTGCATTTTTAAAGCACAAACGTATATTTGTTTTACAACGACATGTATAATTTCACGTAAAACTAGTATGCACTTGTGACAGAAAACTGATGATAACAGGGGTTAAGCTCTGGAATTTTATTTGATTGAAAATGAAGTTCGAACCTTGAAATTTAGAAACAAATGTCTTGATTAGGATTCTCAACTCTCAATAAAAAATAAACTTATTGAATTCTAGATAATCACTGATAAATTCAAACTAAGGTTTGGACTGGAGACTAACTGTCTAGGTAGTTTAGATACGCGCTATTGCTCAGTTGACACCAAAAGAAGGTGACTGGGTAAATGACGGTTCTAGATTTCATCATAAATATAAATGTACATCATTACCTAGACAAATATTACCACTTAATTATTCAACCAATATTTGTTCAACTAATCAAACCTAAGTTACAATAAATAAGCAAGTTGATAAAGGATGTAGGAAAATTACCAATCGCAACAAATAAATGCTATTCTATCTTTCTGGGTAGATCACGTACAGATTCGTTTGAAAGATAATATTTGATTGCTTTATAACACAGTGTTTTAAATTCTGGAAGAGTGCTTCAATTCACAATTAAAAAATGCAAAATTTCAATCAATGCAAGCAACAAGATCAAAGGGGGGAACAAATCAATATGGCTGTTACCAAGATTAAGTATTAACTAAAACAGCATAAATGCAGTTCAGGAAGAAACATGAAAATTCAATGAAGGCATAAGAAAAATAAAAACAATAATAAAATACAAATATTACCATCTCAAATGGAATCAAAAGGACTTTAAAAAATGTACAACTGAAGGAATCAATAGGAACAAATTACAAGTGTATACATGAAAGGATTTTCGAACACACAAAGCCTTCAAAATGGATCTTACAATCATCTTAAATCATAACTTTTAGTACATTTCAGCTGAAATTTTCTCATTGGCTTAACAATCTGAAACTTTGTTACTGATTATAAAATTGGGATATTTTATTAATTATAACTGGAAAAATTGACATTTTCAAAATCTTCATGGTGTTCACTAAAGCATTGTGCTTAGTAATTCAATTGTATTGAATACTGATTGATTGTGATTCTTTTCCTTTTTGTTTAAATTTTTATTAATTTCACTTTAATGGAACTGTTAATAATTTAGAAAATCGGAGTGTATTCAATAATCAATAATTATGGATGGGTATCAAAATAAAATGAAACATCTGCTTGATCCAAATTGAATTTAAATTAGATTAGAAGCGTTTTATTTTGTTTTATAATGAATTTCTTTAATATTTTGTCCTACATACTTTGCTATTCAAATAAGATTTTATGCACAAATAAAGTATTCAAACAACTTAACTTTCGATGTTTACAACTCTTTCAATGTATATATACTTTTTATGAACTGGGATATTTTTTTACTGTCAGATTCATTCGGATATCAGTGATAGAAATGTTAGTATAAACGGTGAAAATATAATGTTAAAATGTGACCTTTATTATTTAAAGGAACTTGTTGTGCAGTAACCTACTACTTGACGAAATGTTAGATGAATATTGATCAAATTTATACTATTCGAATTTTCAGATTATAATAATCTGAGTGTTCACATCATCTGTTAAAACTCATATACAATATAGGAGTAAAAGAACCGTTGTTTTAGACATTCCTTCTAGACAGAATCATTGCACATTATGTATGAGGGTAAGTAAACTAAAACATTTTGAGATGGTGGAGAAGATTTGTAGCTGAGATGGATGATTTTGATGGAATTTTGTTCCGTGAGCTGAAAGAAGAACGATAAAACTCCGTCAAAAACTAAAACATTAACCAATTGAAATATTTGCTTAGAAATGTCTAAAATACAAAGTCGTGTATCAGCTTAAAAGTTTTTAGAGCATATAACTTTTAAATTTTCTGAATTCCATTGTCGTAATATTCAACAAAAAGTTTAATCGGATTGATATTCTAGTAATTATAACTTCATAATCATCTACAATATCTCATTTTCTCCATAATGAAGATTTTTAAAAATGCCGTAAGTGTTTAAATTTTGACGTCATTCAATTCACAATGTTTATTATTGAGAAACTTAAATCCAACACTAATGAAAATAATACAGCTTAATCAAACAAATAAAATATATGACTGAACAAAACAGGTTAAAGAGATGTAATTTGATAAACTTGTATTATATATCTGCTATTTACGTTATCCAAAACGTAACGTTATCCCCTAACTGATATAAAAACTGATCAGTACCATAATGAAAATTAACCGTTAAAAAACTGATGGCTCTAATATGCTCTGTTCTCATTCAGATTTTATCTCTTCCCTTATAAATGTATCCAAGACATTTATTTCATTTTTCATTTGATTACTTTACCGTCTTTAAACTGATATATAAATAAAGTTACAAATAATCTAAAGGAATAATGTACACATGAGTAGTGTAGATATTCGACTCAGTAATGTAATATCTTTACAAAATTGTCATGATGATATATACGTTGTTAAGTCAAACATCCGTTCTACATATAATAACATTTGATAAATGTATGGTACACTTTTGTGTACATAGTTTACCCTGGCAACCATGGAGTAAATTTACTAATTTTGAAGTTAAAGTTGCGCATTGAAGGTAATAAAATAACAGCCACATCAAACTTTAACATCTAAAGTTCCAAGCCGTCATTTTCGTGAACTACATTAAATATAAATAAACTGAATATAACTGAAAAGTATTCAAATGAGGTACCACTAAAAATACTCTGTTCCTAAAAAATAAAATGATGTAATTCACAGAACCGGTATTTAGAGATATTCATTCCAAACACAACAGTTCACTGTTACTTTCTATTTACATAACTGATATATTAAACGTAGAAGACTTAAATACAGTGTTAAAATAACTTAGGTTTGTGGATAGTGATAATTACTTACTAATAACAACTATTTATATTTCCTTCAGTATTTAAGTGAACCCAAGTATGGAAATAAAGTTGGTCATTTTAAATTCCAAAATATAAAGGTCAAATTTAATGAATACTTTCTAAACTAATCTTGTACATTCTTGTTTGTAGTGACTATGAATGAATTTATTTCTTCAATTGTTTCTATTTTATGCATGTGGATGAATTTTATGTTATTAAGCATTCATTTACTTTAATAATAGTAAGTAATACATCCTACATAAACAAAATATTATGTTTATACGAATGTTCGTCAAGATTCGAACGAATAGTGTGACAGAAATTGGGCGCCGAGTATAGAGAAGTCATTATATATGAAAATTATATTTGAAATAATCTCAGCGATTGAAATTTAAATAATTCCAACGTTTCGTTCAGCTAGCTTGTAGGGACTTCTTCAGGGTAATAATCGAAATATTATGTTGATAATATTAAGTAACCTAGGCTAAGCAACTAATGAGAATCCAGAACTACATTTCCGTAATTACGTTTGAGATCTCATTCAATAGTGGGCAGATATAAATTTTCAGAATTGAGGGTTCGTGAAGATATTTCATGTTGTATATATATAAAAACACATAACATAATGCAATATAGTATCGTTTAACTATGGATGAATTACCGAAAATCCAAAATTCAGTAGATTATAGCACCAAAATATACTATGTTAACTACTGAATAATTATTTCATTTAATTAAAAAGTAATGAGAAGTTATTCCAATATTACAGTCTGTTACAAAATAAAAGACGTCAGACTTATATTCTCGTTAGGTATTTTCCAACCACATTAGGTCAATGATTTTAACATTCTGTCCAGTAATTTGCTTATATAATATCAACTAGCGTTTGAAGAATTTACTTGTGCTTTCAAGTTATCAGATTATAGTATATATGGAAAAGCAACCGTTATCAAAATTATCTGGATATTTGCGAAAATACTTAGTGTTTTTCATTACTTATAATGAAAAAAGGCTTTGTGTGATATTAATCATTATGCCACCAACCAAAAAAGTTTTCTAACAATTTGTTTCTTTTAAAAGGGGCTAATTGAATCTCGTAATTCTCAGTCTCCATATTTAGTATACAGCAGCTATATTACAACCAATTTCAATTATGATTAATTTTAGTTAAGCACTTTTATTAACTTACTTAACAGACAATGTTATTGGAACTGTGACAATGCCTGTATATCTTTGTACCGTTATGATCACTAGATAACATGACAAACTCTAGCTAAAATGTTGATCGCTTAAATATCACTCGATGACTCATTCTCTTCCTCGTGTATATATGTACGCCAATCCTATTACTAGTCTTTGCTTTGCCTTGCTGTGCCCTTATGTGATTTGACTATAAATTTGCCTATGTATTTGCTCGTATATACATATTGGCCTCTACACTTCAAATTCACTTTGGGATTTGCGTTATCCGCTAATAAACTATATTTCCGCTTCTCATTGTCTTCTGATTTCAAACACCTTGGGATTTATATTATAGCGGTTATCGAGGTGACTAAATTAACGAAGCTATGCCACTACTGAATTGATGAACACAACGTGCAAACGCGAAACAGGTTTTGACGATATAGTCTAATTTCAAAAACTCAACTCTGTAAATAAAGTCTTTCCTGATGTTCAATGATCTTCGGGTTGAGTTTGATTTGCGTCCAAATCTGTTTTGAGATTGAAATGATCTCCACAAATTACCTAACTGGACAATCATCTTTTGAAATGACAGAGTTTGTTTAGGTAAAATACCTTAATATTCCGTGCAGTATTAAAGAAAACATAATTATAGTGAGCCTTTATGCATCACAGTTTACTTAATGAGACAATTTATTGATAATGAGTATTTTTTTGTTGGGAATATTAGTACAAAATGAATCTAAAAGGACTAATGTTTCCTAACTTACTAAATATTAAATTCCCTTGATATTGTTTACTTGAAAGTTCCCATTGATGTTTAGGACTTCAATTGATCAGTCTCTTATTCTCATATGTGCATACTGTGCGTATTGCCTCGATGTTGCCTTAATTCACAAGCATTATAAGCAATGGTGGATAGTGGCTATTAGTGGAATCCAGGACGCGCATTTCATTCGGCTGACGAGTCTCAAATAGGACGAAACGGGCGTCGTGGATTCCACTGCTAGCCACTATCCACCTTTGCTTATAATTATTAGATATGAAGTTTGTAATTACGGTGATATTAGCTTATGTTGTTGACCTTTATTGAAAGTTAAAAGATATTTACAAATATATTTTTGTGTTTCTCAAATTTGATAAGAGGTTTTTAATTATCTACAATAGAGAAAATTATTCTTTTAAAAGCATATAAATGTTCTTCTCAATTCTTTTTTCAAGTTTGCTAAACGCATTGTGAACTACTTGAAATATCCAATACATTTTGTGTTCGTACTTGTCAGTAAGTAGAGTAAATGATGATTAATATATAAATATTTGAGTAAACTACCGATAATGTGTTTTAGTCCAAGATGATTTGGAACAAGTGATAAATCAACCCACCCACTTTGTTCGTATATTTTAACGAATTCGCCTAATTCTTTAAACTATATCATCCATATCGTTAAAAAAAAGTTTTGTAAACTTTATTCTTTTCTATGGATCCCGTAAATATCCTGTTTCTACAGACTATACATCAACATTTTGCTTATGTACACATTTTATCCTTTAAGATTACATAATTTTTGATTGATTGATTTAAAAGTCTACCCTGCATATAAATCACTCATCAGTCGAAATTCATAGTATTCATAATACTACTAATTTTTCCACATTTACAATGTAGTGAAAACAAACTGTTTTCTTCGTATTATTTAGACTTCTGTTAATTTAATTCGATTATTTATTTACTCTAAAGAAGTAACTTAAATGAAGTGACGAAACATCAAAAATACAATTTTCCCGTTCATTGGAATACAACAAAAACAATATCTAACATCAACTCTCTATCCAATGTTCAGTTCACTTGGAACTATCAAGTCCAATTTCGGCATTGAGACATATAAACTGTTAACAGATTATTGATATACTTCAGTAAGGGGCTATTACTGAAAGTAACTTTAAAATAAATCAACTTAAACTTTTATGAACAGAATTATTTCAACATACAATAAATAATGTTTATATTTAGACCCTTTTCTTTTCAAAACATTAGACAGGTTTAATGAATGAATAATTAAAATTGTAATTATCATTAATTGAAAACATTTTAGTAAAACAATCAACATTATGTATTCAATTAATTAAATGTAACTATAAAATACATTTTAAATAGAATTTACATGAGTATACTTAGTATATTTGTACTATTATTTCAATTGGATTATATTAAAATCCAAACAACTGGATTAGTGGATTTATCATTATGTAGTATAGTTTCATTTTGAATTCAGTAGTATGAATTGATTTACTGAATTGTAATGAAGAATACATTTTATAAAATTTAATTTACACATTAATTGTTGAAATCATCATTCAAAGAAAACATAAGTAAATTTTAAATTTTATGATTAGTAATTTAACCAGGTCATCAGTGTCATATGTATACACAAGTTCACCAATGTTAAGGGTGGACTAGTTATGTGAAATTTAAATAATATCTAGTGAGTCACTCGTTTCAAATATACATTTCACCTTAGTAACTTTATTTGTAGCCATTTTAAAATTTTTATTATGTTGATTAGATTTCTAAATGAACTGTAGCTTATGCCTGTTTTATTGCAATAATAATAATAATAATTATTATTATTATTATTATTTTATTTTTATTATTATCATAATACAAGCAGAGATGGATAGTGACTAGCAGTGAAATCCAGGAGATGCGTTTCATCCTGGATATATCTATATCTACTTATATTACTTGTAACTTGAGGCAATATCGAAGCAATCCGCACAGTATGCGCCTATATCAATAAAAGACTGATCAATTGCGGTCCTAAGCATCAATGGAAAGATTCAAACAACCAATACAAAAATGAATTAATAATCATAACCTATGAGTTAAATTTTAGCAGATTAGTTTGAGTCCTCAAGTTTAACTTACTACAATTGTTCATAATCTTTGTTTATGAACGACTATTAATAATAATAATAACAACCAGTTTTATCTTATTGTTGATATCTCATTTTGTCTGTTTTACTTATAGTTTACCGATATTATTATATCATTTTTGTGAAAATAACATTGAACTGGCTAGTATTGTCATCATATGTATTTAATTGCAGAAACGTAAGTTATTAATGTTTTTTTTAAATCCCAAAATTTAATAAAGTCTATATATATATATATATATATATATATATATATATATATATATATATATATATATATATATATATATATATATATATATATATATATGAGAAAGATTAGTTCAGCGAAGGGCTCTCTTTTCGGCAAATTCATTTTCGAAGCTGTACAATAGCAAATAATTATACTTATTTTTACAGGATGATAATGATAGTACTAATAATAAACTTGTTATACATGGTGACAGTGAGGTTAAATAAACAAAGGTAATAAAAAGAAAAAATGTATTTGTAAAATCTCAGCGAATGAATTTTAAGTAAATAAAAATTTTAAGTAATAAAAAATTTTTCGAAACAAGGAAAGTTTAATAATCGATTGATTGTTAATGGCTTAGGTATTCATTAAAAGATAGATAGGAAAATTATCATTGGGAAAGGATGGCTCAGCATGATAAAATAAGATGTTGAAATAGAGATGAAATGTAATCGGAATGATCGTGGAAATAAAAACAAACCAGTTGGGGATAGAAGATTTAAGGAGAAGATGAAAGGTGAAGCAGATGGCTGTAAAGGAACAAGAGTAAGAAAAAGAGAGAAAAATTTTAATACATTAAGACCATGGTATATATATGAAGTATGTCGCTCAAGTTGGAAAATGTAATATGAACTTCATTTTCAATTTAAATACAGTTCATTTTTATCAGATCACAAAATCTATACTTAATAAAAGTGAATCAAAAGTCGTCGTCGCTTTAACAATCTAAAAACAGTATCCCTGGTTTCTGTTCGAGTAACATGTTATCAATTGTAAAGATTATTTATTCTCTTTAATTCGTGTTATCATAGCTACAATTTAACTAAGGTATCAAAATGTGCTGGCTAAAGTTTCAATGTTTACCTAAATACGGTTTTTCGAGTAAAATACTTTGTATCACCTCATAATAAATTAGTTAGAGTTGACATTCTCAAATAAAGTATCTTACTAACTCCTTGTTCAGTATGTTTAATGGACAAACTTATGATACGTAATTGATGAATTTACGAAATGAGATTGCTGAACCATTTACAAGTTAAACTAGTTTACGTCAAAAAGTAGTGGGATCTTGAGTTTCGATCAAAGATTTTTGTAGTAATTATTGATTTTTCAATATGTAATTTTTTGTGTAGTAAGTCAAAATTTCATTTTCTTGTAAGATATTGTGTCTACAAGACTTTAGTGAAAGCCAATCTTCAATATGAGTTTCATTCACCTAGTTGCTTGCAGACATTATGTATAGGAATATTACTACTAATCGGTGCACTGTCAATTAAGTGAAATGTGTGCAGAAACATATGATTACAAGTAGTTGACAGGTACAATATAATTTATTACAAAATAAACTCCGATTCTCGCCTATTTTCCTCAAAACAGAAGATCATGTGCATGTTTACTGTATTTCTATTGGATATCATGGCATTGCGAGGAAAGATGATTTATTTCTATCTTTCAGAACCATAGTACTAGTCAGCAGCCAGTAGTATGTCGGTATTACTTTATAACACCCTGTTATGTTAACATCATTAGCTTTACTACACCGATATATTTTGAATATGTGAATGAATTTCGCCGTTGATGCTGTAAGCTGTACAACTTAGAAACATCCACTTTCTTCTTCTCTGTAATTATAGGTATTACTTTTAAGATTATTATTTAGGATTTAAGTGAGTCTCGTTTAGTGCTTACTTTATTTTCTAAACAACAGTGATGTTCATAACAGGATGATATTAACTGGGTACCTTTTTTGGTATACTAACTGATGTTAATCCGTGAGGATGATTATTTATACATCAAATGAATCACCAAACAGTCATTCCATCAAAACTACCGTTCAAAAATACGAGCGTATTTTCTTTACTGACCCTATTAAATATTAACTTTATTAGTAAATTTTTAATTCTTCTTTACAGATCTAGGTTAATGTTATGATTTTACGTATTTTTTTTAATTTTAACAATATATATAATGGTTTAATAATAAATATATTTTTGTTATATCCCAACGAGTAGAGCAAATGTAATTTTGACATTTCGTGACTTCATGTAAGCTACTAATCTGATGAAGTGGCTTACATGAAGTCATGAAACATCTACAAAATACCCAATTTATTTGAAACTTACTTAGTTACTTACGTCTGTTACTCCCAATGGAGCGTAGGCCGCCGACCACCATTCTCCAACCCACTCTGTTCTGGGCCTTCTTTTCTAGTTCCATCCAATTCTTGTTCATTCTTCTCATGTCTATCTCTATCTCCCGGCGTAATGTGTTCTTTGGTCTTCCTCTTTTCCTTTGGCCTTGAGGATCCCATGTTAGGGCTTGTCTTGTGACACAGTTGGGTGCTTTCCTCAATGTGTGATCTATTCACTTCCAGCGCTTCTTTATTTCTTTCTCCGTTGGGATCTGGTTTGTTCTCTCCCACAGTAGGTTGTTGCTGATAGTGTCTGGCTAACAACTGTTAATAAACACTTGTATTATCTGGATGATGGCTTTCGTAGTTTTCTAGGTTTCCACCCCATGCTGTAGAACTGTCTTGATATTTGTATTGAAAATCCTGACCTTGGTGTTAATTGACAGTTGTTTTGAGTTGCAGATGTTCTTCAGATATAAATATACTCCTCTTGCTTTGCCGATCCGTGCCTTCACATCTGCATCAGATCCACCGTGTTCATCTATGATACTGCCCAAATATATAAAGGTTTGTACATCTTCCAAATCTTCTCTGTCAAGTGTGATTGGATTGTGCATGCTGTGTTGTATCGGAGAATCATGCTTTCCCCTTTGTGTATGCTGAGACCCACTGCTACTGAGGCTGCTGCTGCTACACTGGTCGTCTTCTCCTGCATTTGTTGTTGCGTTTGCGATAGAAGAGCTAGATCATCTGCGAAGTCTTGATCGTCCAACTGCATCCTAGATATCCACTGTATCCCGTGCTTCACTTCAGATGTTGACGTCTTCATGATGCGGTCGATCACCAGTAGAAAGAGAATGGGTGAGAGTAAACAACCATGCCTGACACCGGTCTTTACTTCGAAGGAGTTTGTCAGCTGTCCTCTATGCACGATTTTGCAGTTTAGTCGATCATAGGAATTCTGTATGATATTGACTATCTTCTGAGGCACGCCGTAGTGTCGAAGAAGCTTCCATAGTGTTGTTCTGTCCACGCTATCAAATGCTTTCTCGTGGTCAATGAAGTTGATGTAGAGTGATGAATCTCATTCAATTGATTGTCCCACAACGATCCGTCTGTACACGATCTATCTTTACGGGATCCAGCCTGTTGGTCTCGAAGTTGAGCGTCTACGGAGTCCTTCATCCTGTTTAAGAATACCCTGTTGAAGACTTTTCCTGGTATTGAGAGAAGAGAGAGGCCTCTGTAGTTATCACACTTGCTGAGATCGCCTTTCTTTGGTATCTTGATCAGGAGTCCTTTTTAGCAGTCTGTTGGTACTTTTTCGTTATCTCAAATCTTGCTGAAGAGAATGTGGAGTATCACTGCAGTGACTGTTACATCTGCTTTCAGTACCTCTGCTGGAATGCTGTCTAGTCCTGCTGCTTTGCCACACTTGATTTTTCTAATAGCCATGCTGATCTCTTCAAATGTTGGTGGGCCAACATCGATTGGGAGGTCCGTGAGTGCTGCTTCGATGTTGGGTGGGTTCAGTGGGGCTGGTTGATTCAAGAGTTCTTTAAAGTGTTCTACCCACCTGTTTCGTCGTTCTTCAATGTTGGTGATTATCTCGCCTTCCTTGCTTTTCACTGGTCGTTCTGGTTTACGGTGATTTCCAGAGAGTTTCTTTGTTGTGTCATACAGTTGTCTCATGTTTCCTTCTCTCGCAGCCTTTTCCGCCGTCAATGCCAAATCTCCCACATATTTACGTTTGTCAGTTCTGATGCTCCTTTTCACTTGCTTGTTTACTTCTGTGTATTCAGCTTGTGCCTTGACTTTTTCTGCTCTTGTTCGACTGGTATTGATTGCTGCTTTCTTGTTCCTCCTTTCTTGAATCTTATCCAGTGTATCGACCGTGATCCAATCCTTGTGATGGTGCTTCTTTTGGCCAAGAACCTCATGACATGTTGAAGTGATTGCCTTTTTTATCTTTTTCCAGTTACTCTCCATAGTAGTTCCTTCTCCATTGAGTAGATCATGAAAGGCCAGGAACTTATCACTGAGGGTTATCTTGAATTTGTTGAGTTTGTCAGTATCCCGAAGAAGAGTCGTATTAAACTTTTGTGATATTGTCCACCCCGTTGTCCAGTACTTCTTAAGTTTCAATTTTATCTTGGCGACCAGTAAGTGATGATCTGATGCTACATTAGCTCGTCTCTTGGTTCTCTCCTCCTCCATCGTCCTCCTGAACCGTTTTATGATGCAGATGTGGTCGATTTGGTTTTGCGTAGTGTGATCCGGTGAAGTCTATGTGGTTTTGTGTATGCGTTTGAGTGGGAATATAGTGCCACTTATGACCAGTTTATTGAAAGCATATGGGTTTGCAAATTCCTTATCAATTTCGTTCCTTTCTCCCAGTCTGTGTCGTATCATGATCTCTTCATATCCGGTGCTGTCCATTCCAACCTTGGCATTTAAATCTCCTATCAGAATGGTCAGGTCCTTTGTTGGGCACTTCTCGACGATTGACTGCAGCCTATCGTAGAATTGGTCTTTAGCGTCTTCATTGTAGTCGTTGGTAGGCGCGTAGCATTGGATGACGTTCATTGTAATCCCCGCTTTTTTTGTTTTGAAGGAGGCTTTGATGATCCTTGGTCCATGAGATTCCCATCCTATAAGTGCATTTTGTGCTTGTTTAGACAGCATCAATGCAACTCCTTGTGTATGTGGAGCATTTTCTTGTTCATGTTCGGAGTATAACAGCAGCTCTCCTGAAGCTAGTCGTTGTTGTCCAACTTGCGTCCAATGTGTTTTACTGATCCCAAACACCTCCAGGTTGTATTTCCTCATTTCTGCAGCAATTTGAACGACTCTCTCAGTCTCCTATATTGTACGACCATCCTATGTACCTAAATAAATGGTTGCTTTGGTTGTCAGAAGGGGCATCGGCCTCGTGACCTCCGAAGGAACTCGGCTTTCATCATGAGACGTCATAACTCTTCTGAATAAAGATCTTCCGACTCCAAGGGCAGATTTTAAATGGTTTGAATAATTTTTTCTGGCTAGCGTTTTTTAGTGAGTTAGTTTTCTATGGGATGGGGACGCTAACCTCATGCCCAACCCTCCTCCTTTATCCGGGCTTGGGACCGGCAGTAGTCCCAAAGGGACTCCAGGCGGAGTTAATCTTGATGTTGATAACTATAAAATGGTTTGTTTCTCATTCATGATAGATCACCTATTCGTATGACATTGTTTATTCACACTATTTGTTGTTTAATTTCTCAATGTAAGAATTAACAATTAGTATCGTATAAATACTGTTTGCTTTGGCAAACATAGTTTTGAGGTTCTATTTCAAAATAATATTATCTATTTCATGTGAACATAAAATATAGAGATTATTTTGCTTCTATATTTTTAAGTACCTTTCTTATTTAACTTAATGCTTAATAGAAATTAGTTAGACATCTGATAGATTTCAGAAGAACTCTAGACAGCATATTTACCTGATTTCATTGTACTTGATCCGACACTGACTATATTTATGTAACCTAAACAAATACTGGTTAAGTTTTATGTTGTGGAAAGAGTTATGATAAATGATTTACACGGAAATAACGATACTACCTACCAATATAATATAAATGATCAAATCATTTTTTCTAATCTTGAACTTGTAAATTCCCTGTACACTAAATATAGCTGGACACTGAAACTTATTCCCTTAAATATCATCTAACTAAATAAAATCAGCTTTATCAGCCAGTGTAACATAATCTAAAATCAGTTTGCTTCTGATCTCAAAGTATCTGTGAGGTTCATTCAGTGCCTGGACAGAAATGTAAAACAGTCTAACATCAAATTATTTTAATTGGTCTACTGTGGTTTATTTAAATCAACTAAAGAACGAATATTAAAAAAATGAAGTTCTACTTTTCTGTACAGTTATTAACGTCGACTCTATCTATTTTATAGGTACAGCTTACTAAAATACACTTTTCCCTGTAACAAAACAAACCACAATTGTGACTATGGGATAAATTCGATGCTGGTTTACCAATGAGTTGGGAAGATTATTAAATAGATTTATGCTGCAAGTGTGATACAGTTTACTGGATTGTGCTCAAAAGATTTTATCAAATATGACGAATAACTAGATTATACATATTTTAAATAATTAAAGTATGGCTAGAAAATGAAATTTTGTCAATGACAAGAAAGCAACCAATGTTTCTCACATAATTTTAATAACATTTATCAAAACATCTGTGTTTAAGAAGTTTTAATCAATTATCCAGCCTAAAAATTAGAATTGACATTAATAGGTTAGTTACTGTAAACGATAAACAAACGATCAGTAGTCAACGTGTTTTACGAACCATCTACAAAATCGGCAATACAATCTTCTACTATATCAGTATAAAATTTGATTTTATTGATGTACATCTTTTCTTTTCAGTTTATTGTACATAGTAATCGTTATTTACAAACAGTCTATGACTTGTCCTAGTTATTGACTGAAATCATTACACAGATAGAACTAGAATATACATCATCCATTAAGTTAAAATAATTACACTATAAAAGCATCAGATATATGTTCAACATACATATTTTTTCAATGATTAAGATCATGAGTCAGTTGAAGCTAGACCACCATGGAAAACCTGGAAGCACTGGACTGCCGTTTCGTCCCATTATGGGACTCCTCAGCAATGCGCATCCACGACCTCGCCACCAGTCACTAGTGACTGGCTTCAAGAGGTGTATCCTGGAGTCCTAGTGAGAAGTAATGACCAGTGGAGTTCAACCAGGTCTGTTGTGGGATAGTAACTCATTGAAGACAATGGTGGATGTGTCGCTCAATTCCGTGGATTAGTTGAAGTTAGACATTAACACCGTTGGATGCCGGCTCAGTGGTCTAGTGGTTAAGTGCTCAAGCGCTAAACCAGTAGGTCCTGGGTTCGAGTTTCGCAGGGTGCGAGGTCGTGGATGCGCACTGCTGAGGAGTCCCATAATAGGACGAAACGGCCGTCCAGTGCTTCCAGGTTTCCCATGGTGGTCTAGCTTCAACTGACTCATGATCTTAATCATTGAAATTACTACAATCTCCACAAAACCCCTTCTGACAATAATCAACATATGCTCACTAGTGACTGTCTTCAAGAGATATAACCTAGAGTTCTAGTGAGAAGTAATGACCAGTGGAGTTCAACCAGGTCTGTTGTGGGATAGTAACTCATTGAAGACAATGGTGGATGTGTCGCTCAATTCCGTGGATTAGTTGAAGTTAGACATTAACACCGTTGGATGCCGGCTCAGTGGTCTAGTGGTTAAGTGCTCAAGCGCTAAACCAGTAGGTCCTGGGTTCGAGTTTCGCAGGGTGCGAGGTCGTGGATGCGCACTGCTGAGGAGTCCCATAATAGGACGAAACGGCCGTCCAGTGCTTCCAGGTTTCCCATGGTGGTCTAGCTTCAACTGACTCATGATCTTAATCATTGAAATTACTACAATCTCCACAAAACCCCTTCTGATAATACATACTTTTGTTTAAAAATTTCAATTGTTTGTTTTTTAGCCATATTATGTAAAGACGCCATTGTTTCTATAAATTTACATAATTCATATGTTCTTTGATTACATGTTTCATCATTTAAGTTTGTACAAAATCAGACAACATGGAAGGAAAGAATACTCTGTATCTCATCTTCAATTCTATTCAGAATCATTGAATTATTTTACAACTATTTTTGTATAGTTTACGACCCTACTATAGTATTATAGTTATGTTATTTTTCTGTACATGCATTGTTTAAGCTATACATCGTCTTCAGGTAGTTGAAATAACCCATTGTGTCAATGAATACAAATAATAACTCAGCGAAAAAAAATCTCCTTTACGACGTAATCATTTATTTAAGCTGTGTATTCGTATTTATAGTTTGGTAAATATTTTGTTTAAAAAAATTTTCTTCATTGTATTTTCAAATCATCTATTTTTTGAAAGCTGTCTCTGCATCAGTAGGCCTCAGCATACACAAGGGAAAACCGAGGTCCTCAAATACAACACGGAGAACACAATCACACTTGATGGCGAAACTCTGGAAGATGTAGAATCCTTCACATACCTGGGAAGCATCATCGATAAACAAGGAGGTTCAGGTGCAGACATAAAGGCGAGGATTGGTAAAGCAAGGACAGCATTCCTTCAATTAAAGAACACATGGAACTCAAAACAACTTTCAACCAATATCAAAGTCAGAATCTTCAGTACGAACGTCACGGCAGTTCTACTGTACGGAGCTGAAACTTGGAGAACTACAACAACCATCATCAAGAATGTACAAGAATTTATAAATAGTTGTCTTCACAAGATACTCAACATCCATTGGCCGGATACCATCAGCAACAGCCTTCTGTGAGAGAGAACAAACGAGCTTCCAGCTGAAGAGGAAATTAGGAAAAGACGATGGAAACGAATAGGACATACATAACTCAAATAATCAAACTGCATCATGAGGCAAGCCCTGGCTTGGAATCCTGAAGGGAAGAGGAAAAGCGGAAGGCCGAAGAACACATTACGTCGGGAAATAGAAGCGGATATGAAAGGGATGAATAAGAACTGGAAAGAGCTGGAAAGGATTGTCCAGGACAGGGTTAGATGGAGAATGCTGGCGAGCGGCCTATGCTCCTTCACGAGGAGTAACAGGCGTAAATAAGTAAGTGTTGTAATTATCAACAATACATTTGTGGTTATGTATTAATTATTTTAAGCATTCCCTTCATTTCTGCATACATATCTGATTTCCATTATATGTGAATTGTTCTATTTATAATGGATTTAATCATGTCTTTCTTATTAGCTCGAAATAATCTCTTTATCCATATTAATTTATATGTCCCTTAATTTTATTTAATATTTTGCATTTATATGGTTATTTATAAAGATTCCAATTCCCTTCTTTAGGTATATTTAACAAAATACGTTTTTCTTTTTTCTGAAAAGAAATAAAAAGAACATATGAATTAGTGGTTAACTGTAATGGTTCCAGTCTATCTAAAAATTAATCTAAATTACCCTATTATGATTTATATAAGCTTTTCTCTGGTTATTTAAAACATATTCACGTCATACAACATTTATAGAGAATCATTAACGAATACATAAATATTAACCTACTTCCTAAAACTCACTTATTATTGTTGACATGACAATACTTTAAGAACACTATAATCCACTACAAACAAAATTATCTACAGACTAGTGAGTATTTTCACCATATCAAAGGAAACCTGTTGATTAAGCCTTTATGATTAAATCTTTTTCAGCACGTTTATTAGGCAGTACAAGTGACTAATTCCTATTAATTACATATAATTTTATAAGCTGCTTTGTTAATAATCTAATATGATTTTATGGCATATCTTTTGCTTTTCATTCCGTTTTTGTTTTCTGTATACTTGAAATCAACAGATGATGAACAAGTCTGGATAGTACGTCACATATTTTCTTGCATTATAGAGTAGTCATTGTTTGAATTCGTCTTTTGTTCTTTTTTCTAAAATGAGATAAATTACAAGTAATAAATGTTAAAATGACGAGTACCGCTTTTCAGTATGAAGAGTAGAGTTATCCCAAATGAATTGATTGACTTGCATGCCAGAATGATATCCTTAGTCATAGGAAACTTAATGAAAGTCGTTGTTTTTGCTTGAGCAGACCGTCAACAAATACTGTTACTGGAGAAAGGTTTGTTGTGCTGTAAACTATGTTTTGATTGGTTAACGACTGTTTTCAGTCTGGAAACAATATCGTTTGTCCTCTGCTAAGTGAATCTTACTGGTCTGTATTTTGTTTATGGGCTTAATTATCTATATTTAACTACTTTGAGTATCATGCCCGGTGTAAATGTATATTCGATATTCGATTATTATCGAAATTAGTCCAGTGTAAATATGCAAATCGGATGTTGTTTTGATTTATCAAGTTAACCGTCGTAAGAAATCCATTAAATACGAATATCTTAGCATCTAGTTCGCACGTAATACGCAACACCTAGAAGTAATACAGTGTACATTTTTGTTATTTTGATGAAGAACATACAGACATTGGTCCGTGCATATATTACCAAGGCAACATCGTTGCGAACCTAGCCCTCTTACAACCTATTCCAGCCATCATGGCGCGTCACGGTAGTCGGTATATGGATACGTGTAATGCATATCCTAACCATCTGTGCGTCTAGCCCTATGATATGCGACCAATAACTGAACACTAGTAGTATAAAGGTACCCTACGTGCTCGCTTAGCTTCTTAGTGAGTATTCGACTAGTCCTGTTAAACTTGTCACGAACCCCCTTATCATCTTCATAGTAAATATGTATATATTTACTGAATATAATATATTGCTTTTATTTTCCAAAAGTAAGACGTATAACAGTTAAAAATGGGAGTAAAATGTCAGTACACCGCACATGACATGACTAGTCTCCATGGGTTACCTGAAATATAGAATAAGCGCATTCAGTCAGACTTTAATATCAATTTTGGAAGAACGAGTGCACTTACTTTGTGAGTAATAGTTATACTGCTACTATGAATGTTATCAAAACCGAGTTTCCCAGCACGTACGGACTACTCGAACTGCAAAAAGATTATCCAAAAGTAATTTGAATAGGAAAGCTGAGATCTGCAAGCTGTTACACTATTTAAGCATTAACCCGATAAACTTAAGACAGGCCCTTATTGTGCATCACTTCAACGATCAGACTTATGACCCTCCGTATTGCGTCCTCTGCAATCGTCTATCTTAAAAGTGTGGTAATTATAGGGATTCTATTATGGAGAAGACGATACAGTCTATTTATTTCCGACACGGTATAGCCGGAGTGTTTTGATTTAAATCTTCCCTGGTAGCCTAAGTTCATCTCCTGCAGCGCTTCAAAAATAAATCAACTATTTCATCAAACGAATATGAATACAACGTACCTGTAAACTTGGTCACCCGAAGACGAGTAATGCCATGTTTCTGCATGGAATTCGGCACATTTGGAATACACGGCATGTGCAACTACTGTCGTTTATATCTATTATAGGACAGTGATTAACGTCCACAAAGGACACTTATGATCATACGCTTTCATCAATGTACATCATGCTTTACTTTTATCGTCTCTATGGGCTATAAACACTGCGTGCGTAGTCTATTTGCCTGAAAGAGGCATTAAGCCATCTGATGCAATGAACCTACGTTGGTGACTACAATGCAAGCTTCATTCCAATGACTTGCGTTCACTTCTTTGTACTTGCCACATGTAGGTCTCCCACATACATTTACACAAAGAATCTTTGTGACATAACTTCTGCTTCAATTGTCTATGAGGACTTTCAGCGCGGTTACTTTCATCGTTGCCCAGAGTTACAATATCACTGTTGGAAGCTGAAGCGTTTCCGCTTCATCCAGTTTCTGTCTAAGTAGGTGGTATTATGTCTACTACGTACACTTGTTATGCATTGAATCTGATAAAACTTTGCCACTGACTGTTCACAAACGAGTCGACAGAAGTAATGATTTAATATTAAGTAACGAGTCTTTTTACATATAATTCTACACAGGTGAAATGAACATAAGCTATGTGGGCTGTAAGGGGAGTTGTTCCCACCTCAAACATAACGGATTTTACGCAGTCCATCGCAAATGTTTCCGCATTACCAGTGTTCTTCATGATTAATTTGAACTGATTCATGATCCACATCACATATTCCTTCTTTTCTTCCTTTGTCCAGGCAAAGATAAACGGGGTTCCGCACCCACACATATCTATAGAAACCAACTGAAAGAGTTTATAACTAAAGACACTCGAAAAACAGAACACTTTCACTTAAATTCCACTGTTAGTATTGTATGTCGAATCGAGGCAAATTACTTCAGGAAAGCATTCATTTCCTGTCGACCACCTCTAACCACCATATAACCTTACAATAGTGCCCAGCGGAGTCGAGTCACCTAGACTGGTGGCCACATTGCAACATGATCGATAGCATTCGATCTGCACTAATAATAAGGACTAGACACGCATGACATTGGTCACCCAGTGATCAATAAATTGTGATAATATTCTCCTCACTTGGTTAGCATTCCCACCATAGCATACAAACACATTCGCACCACTATGTAAGGTTGAAAGCGCATAACTGACACTCCCACAACCTAAAAAGCATAGATCTATAGGAAAAATGGACGTTTGACAACCACGTTTTAAATTATTGATATAGTGAACGGTAATGGTCTTTCTAGAATCATCTTCAACACATTTTTCAATCCGCTCAGGATCACTCCCACTTTTTTCATCAGCATAAGACCTTGCAACTGATCATCGTTTAATCTCCTGAATTACGCATCATTTGTCAAAAAATTTTCATCTCACGGATGGTTGTGGGTCATCTTAAATGAAGCTATTATGCACCGGTTGAGGTCATACCGCAAACGAAACATTGTTTGCAACTAGTAATATCTGATTTATGAAGAAGTGGGCAGTTGATTAGAGGTCTATATCTTACACTTGTTGGTAGAACATGCTGGCGAAGACACTCATGGGGAAAATACAGTTGTTCCCAAGTGGAAGCCTGCCTTTTGGCGAAATTCTCCCATTTTCGAACAACAAGAAGCGTATTACGCTCATATGATTTTGAGATGGTGGAGAAGATTTGTTGGAGTTTTGTTCTCTGAGCTGGATGGTTTGGTCGTTGACCTTTCATAGATAGAAGTTTGTGCTGATGAAGTCGTTCAGAAAAACTATGAAAGCTCCACGACCAAACAAAACTCCATCAAAACCGATTGTTTATCTGATAAACAGTTTAAAGTAGTTATTTAATCAGTAAACTTGATGAAATAATCCATAATATCTATTAACGCATATCTTTTTACAGAGTTATTAAAGATGTCCATAAGTATAGCAATGATAATCTAGCTTGAAACTTCAAAGATGAACAGTACAGTGTAAATGTATGAAACTATTTGATTCTTTAAAAATTTCATTTACTCGATATTATATAACTTCCATCATCTATTACTGGGATCTATTAAGATTTATTTAGATAAATTGCCATTTGTCAATCAATTATTTAAAAGATAGTTTCATAAATTCTTAACTAAATTTCTTTTCGTATTTATTTATCCATTGTAGTACTTTTACATATTTTAAATATTATTTACCATACCTACAGATAATATAAATCGATTACAAAAAAAGAAAAACACAACAATTCTGATGCATTTTAATTGTAGTTGATTTTCTGTAATCAATGATTATCATATAGTATATATATATATATATATATGTTCCAGTTCCAAGCACATTCCTCATCTTTATTGATTTATACACATAATGAAATAAAATTAACTTACCAATCAACTAAAATATATAGATTTATTCTAATTTATAATGTGAGCAGGAAAATCATTAATCACTAAGCAAATAAATATGATAATTACTATTGTGTTTGTTTGTTTTGTTTTTGTTTTTTTATGTATAACCCATATATTAAATTAACTATAAAAGAAACAAATAACGTATCATCATATTCGTCAATTGAAGTATTTTTTCTTTTTTTTCTTTTTTAAAAAATTTTAACTGAGGTTTCTAGCAAAGAACAAAGACTATACTTATTACCATGTGGATACAAGTTCTTTTTTAATGTATTATTTTTTTTGTAAATCATTAACTTGTGTCATTTTAGGAAATTGATTTTAATTTATTTTTTTTTAAGAAAATTAAAGTCATATGATCAAATGTTTTATTGAATTATGGAATAATTTGTATAATGAATTAAATTACATTATATCATGCGATTGTATCAAAGACATTTATTAAATACTTATTATTAATACAAAGGTACCTAAATGTAATTACTTTTCAATGATTCAATTGAATATAAATCTCATGATTTATAATAAATCTATAAGAAAGTTGTTTGACAGTTTAAAAATAGTTAGATTATTTTGTCACGTATTAAAGAAACTAATTATTATTGTAATGTGAGCTACTGATGTTGACAGATATAAGTGGTATGTATCACCAATCGAATGTGAAATGATTAGAGGTAGAAGGTTAAGAAGATTGAAGAAAAAAGAATGAGAATAGTGAATGATTGATGTGGAGACGATGGAAGAGTGAAGTCTGATACTATTGATTGATATTTTGAAAATGAATTATTTAATGTATGCTTCTCAGATTTTAGTAAAATGTTCTGTACATTCAATTGTCCTCACTTATGTTCTCGTTCACTGTAATATCAAGTTTTCAAATGATCAGTTAAAGACATTTAATAGAATTTATTCAAACAGATAACTTTCTGTTTGATGATTTTATCCTATCATTCAGGTATTTCATCGATTTTCAAAACTCTATAGGTTTATCGTTAGGATTTTAACATTAATGCTACAAATTCTAGTCCAGACGTATTTTCGTACCAGTACATTAATTATACATTTTATTTAAATAAACGCTTCCCCCAACAACAACAAAAAACGGAATAGTAGACTACACTCACTGCCTTACAGGTAGAAAGTAAACTAAAGGATAATTTCATATCTAACGCCAATTTTTACGCTGTCACTCCTTGATGTTGTTAAAATGTTCCAAAAATTTATTTGTATACATATATGGTATGAAAAATCATTTCAGTGATCAAATTTTTAATTGTCTGACAAGTCATAATGATTGATTTCTTTTACCTGTAAATCTACTTATTGGTCACTACGGTTAAATTTGATTGTCCATTTTTAACCAACAATTTCATGTAGATTAATCTCTTTAACAAATAGAGTTATTAATGAGTATATGATCACTTGAATAATTTACTTTAAGACGGTAATACACGCTATCTTTAATCTATGACCCGATAGTTTACTTTCAATTCTTCATAATAATAAATATCATACTTCTTTACTGTTGCGTGTGTTATTCAAATTTCTAATAATAAATCGAGACAATTAGAAATAATGCTTTCTAGTTATTAATGAAAGAAATTATATAATGATCATTTAGTTCAACAATCATTTGGATAAAAGTGATGATCTTTGTATCATGATGGTTATTACCATTTGATCATTCCGAATGAAAAAGTTTCACTAATTAGTTTTTTTTGTATAGAGTGTCACATAATTGTATCAATTTGTTGTATTTTTACTGTTCCAATAGCTTTTTATTGAAATTAATTTATGAAACACTTTTCGATCACTTCCAAATGAATTTAACTCCTAGAATTTATTTACTTGCTTCACAAGTGAACATTTTTAGTTTCTATTATCATAAACCCATAGTTTTGTATAATGAATTGTGCTAACAAACGTTATGTGAGGTTATGGTAAATTCTGTTGGTAAACCTTTACGAAATGATCCATTCGCAAAATTGGTGAAACTACCTTAACCAATATATATGAATATAATAATTGTCAAAGTACGAAGCTTTGTGAATGTTGGTTAAAATTGAGAGTAATCTTTGTTGTAGGTTTATTTTAGCTGGTGAATTAATAAAAATAATTTCAAAGTATATCTATAGTTCTTGTGAACACTCGTCGTTGAAGCGTTTCAAAACTGGGACAAAACAGCTATTTGCTCCAAAGCTTTTATTATGCCTGTTAAATAGAACATGTCAATTTCGAATTACTGATATATATATATAACTCCGCCTGGAGTCCCTTTCCGGGGGCTACTGCCGGTCTCAAGCCCGGATAAAGGAGGAGGGTTGGGCATGGGGTTAGCGACCCCATCCCGTAGAAAACTAACTCGCTAAAAAAACGCTAACCAGAAAAAATTATTCAAACCATTTAAACTCTGCCCTGGGAGTCAGGAGGTCTTCGTTTAGAATTATGACGCCTCATGATGAAAGCCGAGTTTCTTCGGAAGTCACGAGGCCGATGCCCCTTCTGACAACCAGAGCAACCATTTATATATATATATATATATATATATATATATATATATATATATATATATATATAAACAAGTAGTAATCTGTAGATTTTCATTCCCTAATTTGAGCATTTATCTTGCATAATAGCTTAGTAAGATAGAAATCAATCAAAGTGCAAGTATAACTGCTCATCTAAAACCTTGGTAATATATTTCAATCAGAAATTTTATACAATTTGGGGATTTCAATTTAATTAAATGATTTTCAAATGATCTTATTTATCAATGTGTTCATCTGCGACGTCATAATTTAGAGCATAATAAATTTAATTATTAATAAAATGCACATTTTCATTATAGCACTTCTTTTGATCTCTAAAACTCGGATCAGAACATACAAAGTGATTAGCTGCGTTTCCCTAGAGCATGCAATTCACATTATAAAAACAAAATAAAAAGATTTTTTAAGATGAGGTTTTTAAAGCTCATCATTATTTTAATTTAATGACTTACTCTATATTATTTCAAATGAAACTGATCTATACAACAGTGTTGTTTGCTTATTTTGCATTTCCTCAGTTTACGGCTTATTATGACGACAAACATTTCTAATAATAATTTCCTTCTTTATTGTATGAACTTTTACTTGAACAACACTCGCAATCAATAATGAAATTCCTTTTTCTATAAATATTTAGTTACTTTCTATAACTTATTTAGCACAGAGAGAAACACTGAAGCTGAATTGTAAACCACTAATCTTCACTTACAGTAATTACCTTGCTCCTTAAAATTCCTGTGCTCAAACATATATAATGCTGAGGTTTCACGCTACTCCATATTTGTCAGTTAAGACGAAACAGATCTTTAGTGTTCACTGGTCATCAAAGATTCATTGTCGATTATCATAACCTATAATCAACCCTATCATCAAGTAAACTCATTTTTATGAAACAATAGTTTAAACACTATTTTATGATTGATTTTTATTTGAAACTAACTGACATAAAAAACTAGTACTTTTTCGAGCCCAAACTGTTTCATTTCCACAAACATTCCAACAAACACTTAAATAAATACAAAACCAATGAATAAGTGTCTCCGATAAAAAGTTTAGTGGAAAGTTTATAATATATAAACAGTTGTAATAGTAATTATCTGTTTCGTGTAGCATGAAATATGTGAAGTGCTCTTCAAATTCAGTAAGTTTATAATATGGCTAATGAATATTCTCGTTTCATCAATGATATATTTTTCATTCTAGACATCACTTATCTTTTCTATTCTTAAAACCTCACCAGAATTGTTACAATCTATCACCAAGCTTGTCGTACAGAAAATATTAAAGCACTACTAATGTAGTATTTCGTGCTACTTAATGATTCATCAGCAATCAGTACCTAAAATCCCACATAGAATCGAACAAAAAAAATTTAAGTATCATGGAGATTATAATAATTCCATTTATTAACTCTAACCGATTAGTCTGTTTAATAAAATGCGGTAAATCAAAAAAAATATGGGAAAAGAAAATACATTTTACTATTTAAAAAAAACAGATTTTTTCAACCCCAGAATTGATCAAAATTATTGACAAACAGTTTTATATTAGATGAAACAATTGAAATTAATGACTTGAATAGTTTACTAATCTGTAGATTAATTACCCAAAGCAATAATAATAATTTTTTTAAAAACTACTAAACATAATTCATTGAATTGGTTATATATTTGAAATGTTTCAAAGTAAAGAAATAAATGACTGGCTAATATTAGATACCCCCCCCCAAAAAAATCAACTAGGTTACGTAATAATATTTGTAGGAAACATTGATAAATATATGTAGTTATTAAATATTAGTGATGAAAACAACAAATTGATTATTCAAATAAGAATGTACTACAAGATTAGTTGAGTAAATTTAACCATAACATACCGAAATTTATTCAGAAAAGTTTAAAAAGACAAATTTGAATAAAGAATTAAATTTAGTAAATATATTCTATTCAGTTTAGTTATAATTCAATTATCAAAGATTATTTAAGTTGTCTTGCTACAAACATATAAATAGGACCAATGTCATTTATTCGAGGACCTTTTATAAAATCCGTCTGTAATAATATTAAAGATTTATGCCAGGTAATATTATTATTGTATTCGCCATCCAGATTGTAAGCACTATTCAACTTTTGTAATAATTCCATTGAAAGATCAGAATATCTAGACGACGAAGTTGAAGTGATAGCTTGTTTTTGAATCAATTCATTAGAATGTTCTTCATAAATATTTGAAGTGACACCAGTGAGTTTAGTTCTAGATAATGATCTATTAATTGGTAATAATGATTGTTTCTTAATATTACTCATATATTTTTCATTGTTGTAATGAATATCACTTTCATATGTAGAAGTATTAATATTACTAGTAGTATTCATAGTTCTACCATAAATTAAACAACATTGTGATCCAACAGATATTTTTGGATGTTTTAATTCTTCTCTTAATAAAAATTCTTTATCTTTTAATGCTTTCTGTAATACTATATAAAGCATTTTAACATCTTGTGATAATTTACATTTATAAACTTCATAAATTTTACGTTTTGCTTTATCAAATTCTATACATAATATAAAAATATATGGTTTGCTTTCAGAGATATATATACATTTTATATGTTTATATAATATAAATCTTCTTGGTGGATTTGAACCGCATTGTTTTGATTTTTCAAACCGTATTTGATCTTGTAAACAATATAAATTACAATGAGCTAAACGTTTATTTAAATTATTTTCAATTAAATATTCTGCTTTATCTTTAGTTAATTCATCATTTAAATTCACTTGTTTACTTTTTAATATACATATATGACATATATAATAAACAGATTGTTTTGTTTTTTTATCCAATTTTAATTGATTTAAAGAATATGTATTTAATCCATCATATTCATAAATATGAGGTAAACTGAGACTCTTACTACGTATATCTGACATATTATTATTATTGATTTTCTAATTATTATATAATAATATCCAACTATTAATTTGTTTTCGAATTTATAGTTTGAACAACTCAAAATCCTGTTTGATCCTATCTATATATGATTAAAATTACATAATTAATTGAAATTATATGCGTTAGTATATGTGTTTATTGTTCATTTGTATATATATATTTAATAATGGGACAATACAATTGTAATGTAATGTCCAACAAAATAGTTTTCTTAAATCTAATCTGATTGGATTGTTATTATATTCGATACATTCAAATTGTGCATATATTTCAATGTAAAGTATGAAATTAAAATATCAATTATTCTATTGCTCAACTTTTATTAGTGTTCAATTTTTAAATAAATTTAAAAGTGAAAACATAGCACATACAAAAGATCTTTTCAAAAAAACACAAAAAAGGAACATCTTTTGTAATCATTATGCAATGGTTCTAAAATGAGTTCATCGCAATGAAATTTGATACATTTATTTGAAAACATAAATTTTATTGTATTTAGAAAATTCTATATTTTTTCTCAACACCTTTTGTTTTTTTTGGTGTTTGTTGGTTGTATCTTTTTTCCAAGTAAATATATTATAATCAATAAGTAAGGGTGATCATGATTATGGTGAAGCGCGATATTAAAAAAATCAACCAAATATTTGAAGATGATATTCTTATTGCATAAATATAATTTTTATATTAGAAGAGTTTTTGTGCATATTATAGTAATTTTAATGGTTGAAATCACGAGGTGGTATCGTGGAGTCATACAACAGGACGGATTGGCCATCCAGTGCTTCCAGGTTTTCCATGGTGGTCTAGTTTCAATTGATTCATGATCTTAATCATTGAAAAATATAATTTTATTTCGATAAAAACATATATCAAGTTCGTATATATGTAGTTATATGGAAAATGTATATCTATAGAAGGATAGAAATAATTGTGTCTTAAAGTGATTCAAGACTAAATATCAAATGAGGTTGCGTACTAATCAAGGGGTAGGTAGGACAATATTTTATGAGTCAGATAATAGTCTAAATGACAAATATGAAGATGATGCATATGATGCAATCTTTTCTATCCTTCTATAGACATATATTTTCCATATAACTATATATACGAATGTACAGCTTAAATAAAGGAAATTTTCTTCGCTGAATTCTTTTTTTTTTCATATTCAATGACACTATGAGTTATTTTAAATATCAAGTTGCCTTATTCATCTAGTTATTTCGTGTAATCAAAATTTAGAACAACATATATAAGAGAACAGTATTGACTAAAACACTGCCTTGATTAGTTTAATAATTTTGTATATGCATATAAATATCACTGTATATTAGAGTAAAGCCTGATGAGGATCTAATGGAAAACAATATTGTTCGCTTATTCTAAATAGTAATCACAATTATATTACTTAACAGTTAGTAAAGTGTTTTCTGTATATACCATATGAATCAGTATTTTATTTTATAAATATTTAAAGAATATATTAATGAATATATTAAGTTTAAACAAAACATTTAACTCTGAAACAAGTGATATAATTAAATTATAGCTTCATGCCTGAAAATACATTCTTTATTGAGTGTCATTGAAAAGATGAAGAAGTATTGTATTCAACGTTCTTGATATCACCATAATGCTTAGTGAGTAAATACGATATAAAATAAAGGCTTTCTTAAAAATAAAGCTAAATAATAGGACCATCAAAAATTTTTTTCCACCCCCAAATTACAATATTTTTCATCCCATGTTTCGTACAATGAAATGGCTAGTTTTAAAACTTCGATGTAATTGGTTAGTAATGTCTTGAAAATTGCTATAAATTATCAGTACTTGTAGACGTGCCAAGTACAAGAGCTTTTGTTTCTCACGTCACGGAAATAGAGGAAGTCTTTTTAACAACCTTGTTTCTGGTTGAGTTCCCATCGGTTGAAGCGTTAAAGACCGCTATCATCAATTTCGAAAGATCGACTAACATCCATTATGTAGTGAGAGATTCGCATATTGGCAGAGATCGAAATTCGTATATTAAATTTGTGTGTTGTAGAAATGGGCGTATAAGGTCTAGCGGTTCGTCAGAGCGTATTAGACGGAGGAGGTAATTTGGTTAATGTTATTATAATTTGTTTCACGAAGCGCTTCCATGAACACCCAATGTCCGGCCTTCATGTTTTGTAAGATTGTAGACGACTACTGGACTGTTGTACGTGGGAATGTTCATCACAATCACGAGCGAAATTACCTGAAGTACCAAGGTAATTCATGGGTGCGTAGGTTAACAGATGGGGAGCCGAGCATGAAGGATGCAGTGATATCGTTAGTCAGGCGAATGTCTGAGGAACAATGCAGTTCACTTCATAGTTCAAGGTAAACTACCAACAACACCGTTGAACTTGCATGGAGAACAGCATTCGTACACCCATTCAACAACCTCGACTAACGTTGCACTGCCGTTTATGCAACGAGGAGCTGTTGATTTGGATGAAACGCTCAGTGACGATGAGGAGGAAGTATTTAGTATTAACTCTGAAGAGTTAACTGAACGGGACATCCAAAGTGACGAAGAGGATGACGAGAACGGACTATGCACTATCTGTAATCTAGCGCAGCCGCCGTGTGAAAATAATGATGCGGTTTGTTGGGTTTTCTGCAGATGGGAAGCAATCTTTCATATCTTCTGTGCCTACGACCCATCACTGAACGTACGAGCAGTACACTGTCCTATGTCCGGCGCCATTACGAACTAAAACGAGAACGAATAAAGGCCTTTTTCAGGGCCATCCACAATTTGATTTCCATTAATTTTTCTCCACTTCTTTTCCATAACTCCGCCTGGAGTCCCTTTCCGGGGGCTACTGCGGGTCTCAAGCCCGGATAAAGGAGGAGGGTTGGGCATGGGGTTGGCGACCCCATCCCGTAGAAAACTAACTCGCTAAAAACACGCTAACCAGAAAAGTAAGTAAGTAAGTACTTCTTTTCCATGGCAAAGGTCAAGTGATTAAGCATTTGAATTTAGATATGCCTTAGAGATTAATAATCGATATTAATCTCTAAGGTATTATCGCTCATGTATTTGTAAACTTGTTTCTCACGTTTATTAGATATAAAGGTTAAGAAAAGTTAGACAACATTTTGTCATCGAATGAACACTAATCTAGTAATTTTAGATTTAAAATAATGTGATTACCGTTCACGTATTAGTAACACATTTGTAAACTATCTAATAATAGTACATTTTAGTAAATGTTAATAGGAATATTTCAATATAGTGAAAATTTTAATTTTGTCGTTTGGTCAATGAATTAGTGAATATAATAAGATGATTACAAGGATGAATGTGATTAAAGCTCATAGAGAAGTAAACACAATTAAGAAAATTATCTTATTTATGAATACAATAATGACATTATAAAACAAGTTGAAACCGTTATCATTGAAATGATTAATGTGATTAAAGGTCATATAGTGGGTGTAAAAAGAAATAAGAATATAATCCGTTTCATGAATACAAAAATATTAAATTTATATTCTTGTTTTATATTAAAAGTACCTTAAACCAGAACTATGCGTACGTCTGATCATCAACTAAGCCTTCATTGTTATTCATCAATACTGATTATAACACCGTATTCATTTACACACCTATATAACAATCACATTTTAGCAATTAAAAATTTTCATCAAATATTCAAAAATGAAAAATAATTTAGCAAACAATCGTTTTCAATAACTTCATCATCGAACTATACAGTTACAAGTTTATAATTTTAATATTTTATAAAGGCCAAAAATAAGGCAGGGCATTTATGAGTTTAACAATGTAATGTGTTACCAATGGTGAACGTTTGCATTTGTTCGGATAAATATATATACTTACAAATTGTAATACTTGCAAATTACAAAGGTCATTATTCAATATAGGTCAGGATGATTTTCAGTAAAGTGTTCAGTCACAATTGATTGATCACTGGTTGGTGACCAATGTCATGCTTGTCTAGCCCTTATTATTAGTACAGATCGAATGCTATCGGCCATGTTGCAATGTGGCCACCAGTCTAGGTGACTCGACACTGCGGGCACTATTGTGTGATTAGATTGCGATTGGATGTAGTCGACAGGAAACCCTGGACCCGGGTTTCGTGCTACTTGGCACTCGTCAGCAAGGTGTACCTGTAATTTTTGAGGGAACTGGTGCTCCCGTGTCACCCAGCTTCACAGTCAGAGACGTTACCAACGAGCAACCCGGGCCGCGATCGACCTCCTGTAGGACTGAGTTGTAATCACAATTGACTGATCACTGGGTGGTGATCAATGTCATGTTTGTTCAGTCATTATTATTAGTGCAGATCGAATGCTATCGACGATGTTGCAGTCACAATAAGTGGAAGAGCATTATAGGAAAATTGAAAACGCACAAAATATTTTGTGTCAATGAAATGCATAATATGAGAATTTAATCTTGTCAATTGAGATAATAATAAGGATAATAGGGACAATAAATAATAATAACATTTTAAATGTTCATTGATTCAGTTGACCTTATTCATATTTATACGTTTAATGTCGATAGATATTTGTTTAGTCAGACGACGTAGGTTTGTTCATTTACACTTTATGAAACTGATATTTCAAGTGCTTGTCAAAAATGGTTACATTCATAATGTGTAGATATTTCAGCTTTCGTATTACGGTTAACAATATTCATAAATGATTGATTAAACACACTAGTTTTTATTACGACCGAAAAATTAATTTTAAAATACAGAACTAAAAATAATTTAAAGTGAAAACAATAAACCGTTTCAATGGATTTTAAAATTAACCGCATTGATTTCTAACGTTTACTATTTTACACTAAGATTGCCCATTTACAAATTAAACGTTTACTAAATATTAAGTACCTATTTTGGAAACATTCTTACCACTTCTATAATAATTTGTTTATTAATTGGGTACTCAACATTAGACTACCAACATAATTCATCAATCAATGTTATGAAATATTCAAACCGGTTTCAGTTCCTTTTTCCCAAAACTTTCTTTTAATGTAATCGTGGCAATATAACTAACAACTTCGATTGAAGGTTGACATTAAATCACTTGATCGGAAATCAAACATTTATCTCAATACACATTCACTAATACTACAATTTCAGTTGGTGTTTTTTTCTCGAAAAGTCTAAATTCTTTTCAAGACTAAGATTACACAAAAACAATTATTCATTATTATTAAATTTCAAATGTAAAAATGCAATTTCTGACTTCCAATCAAAGCACTTGATGCTATTTCGATTTCAACTAATCAGATTGCAAAGATAAACAGTTTACGATATATTATAAAATTATTAAAAGTGAAAAATTTTTTGTTAATTTTCACTTCAGTACATACTTACAAAACAAGTACACCAATCAACGATACCTAAATTTTTCATTCACACCCTACTACTTTTTAAAAAGGGGTGGTAGGGATTCATATTTGCCGGGCAATGAATATCTACCGAATAAATTCGAAGGTATTTCTGTGGATATTATAGTAGTTTTAATAGTTGAGATCATAAGTCAATTGAGGCTAGACCACCATGAAAAACCCGGAAGCAATGGACGGCCGTTTTGTCTTATTGGGGGACTCCTCAGCATCCACGCCCCTGCCTCGCAAGATTCGAACACAGGACCCATCAGTCGCGCGCGAACGCTTAATCTCTAGACCACTGAGTCTGCACCAAACGGTGTAAATATCTAACTTCAACCAATCAACGAAATTGCGCCACCGTCCAACATTGACTTCAGTGAGTTGCTATCTCACAACAGACCCGTTTGAACTCTACTGAGGATCGTGGATGCTCACTGCTGAGGAGTCCCACAATAGGACGAAATGGCCGTCCAGTGCTTTCGGGTTTTCGATGATGGTCTAACTTCAATTGACTCATGATCTCAACTATTAAAACTCATATTTGTCTAAAGAATGCTATCTTAATTAAAATAGTTTGTAAACTTTTCCAAAAATTACACTGTATTAGTTGTGTATTAAAAAAAAACTTATAATTATACTGTACATGATTAGCTAATAATTTATTATAAGAAAATATTATGAATAAAAAATAGAACCATATTTATCGATCAAAAGTCAAGTAGGAAAATACCCAAATATTTCGAAATTCTGCTGTAAAACAAGTTGAAACTGGTTTCCTACATAAAAGTTGAGTTTCTTTAACTAATCGAAATAGATCATATGAAAGAAAGAGATTTCCTTATTTATAAACATGTTTTTAAGTTCATCCTAATATGGGATGGAGAGACAGTGTATAAGAATTGAAGATTCATCATTTTAATATTTATATAACATTGAAGTGAAACTAAAAGCTTAAATATGAGTTTCATGGTTGTGTTACTAATATCCAAGACAGGTAATTATGAACATGATAAGTTTATTTCTGATTCTGCCCCTATTTATGTTTTCATTTTTATTTGTTATTTGATAAAAATATTTGTCTGATGAAATAACCTTATATAGTCTTATGTTAAACGTGTTTAGGATCATCTGCAATAATTCGAAAACTGTCGTACATTTAATGGCCCTAAATCTGACTCCAGTGCTGCTTGTTATCAAAATATACATGTCTCAAATCCTCGTATAAGATCAACTTAAATCGCGTTGGTGAATAACGGAATTAACTAAGTCAAATATGACAATGAAATTTTGAATATGTATATATTGTATAATCGTTGGTCGTAAAGCTAAGTAAAACAAAATGACGCGCAATAGAGATGGCGAGTAAACCAACTCAATTTAACCAAGCGTTAATCGATAGTTATAGTCAGACAAAAATAAATTACAAACATGTAATGAGTAAGATAACAAATGCACACACATACGCTTGCATAAAATTAGTCACGGTTGATAAGCATATAAGTGACGAGGTAAAAATATAGCTTGAGGAGAATGGATAAGTTGGTTTGTCCAGAATCTAGATTAAGCTATGTCTCGACATAACACCGGCCACTACATACTTAAAATTTCCTTTATAAGGGAATTATATAAATCGTTATTCTAGTCCATGGCTTATGGTGACAACCTTCATTTCGATAGTGTCTAAAATTTCCTGACGGAACATGTTGAAGGAGATATTCATAGAGAAAGTAGAGCTTCTCTAGAGCTGAACGTGTCTGTTGATGAAACTCTTATTTTCGAACAACGAGAAGCGCATCACAATCATACGATTTTTAGATGTTAGTGAATATTTGTTGTGTAGGTGTATGATTTCGGTGGAGTTTCGTTCTTTGAAGTGGATGATAAGTCTTATCATATGGTTCCCTAACACTAGAAAGTTCAAACATATGTGAGTAATTTTCCATAAAGTTGCTACGTATTTACCATAAAGTTCACTAAGCAAGATTGCTGATGAAAAAGATCTAATTGTTTTTTAAGTCAATTCAACAACTTTCTAGGTAACGTAATATGTTAATAGAGTTCTAATAATTACTGATGATCACAAAATACCACAAAATCCGCACAAATCGCAAGATTTATTTGGTAGGTGGATCGAATAAATTATTATCAGAATTGGGTTTTGTGGAGATAGTGGTAATTTAATAGTTGAGTTCATAAGTCAATTAAAGCTAGACCACCATGGAAAACTTGGAAGCACCGGACAGCCGTTTCGTCTTAGAAAATACTATGGTACATTAAAACACTAAGTATTTCTGTCGCGGTGGATTTTAGCAACATTTAGATATCGACATTTCTTCAGTAATATAATGGATATGGAATGATATTCTTAATACTAAACATGAAATGAAGGTTGTTGTTTCATAACCGACGAATAAATCATCAAATTCTGCATATAGTCCGTGATAAAATAAAATGTTTACAACTGGATTGCCACAGTTGCTTAGAACAAATTTAAATTGAATAATGACATTTATGTAATATCTCACTGAATAGAAAGTTTAAATAGTATCGCAAATATATCATTAATGTATCATCAACCATCTAACTAATACTCAATTAATTGGATATTATGAAGTCAAACATTGGTAGAAATACCTAATTTAAATAGTTATAAGCTCTGTGTAAGTTTACTTCTAAACTAAGAAATGATCCCTGGATGTAATTTTTTCGCAGATGATAATGAAACTCGTCTTCAATTATACCATTTACTTTAGGTTAGCTACCTATTAAAAGACATTTCAAAAATCAAATACAGTTATGAAGCATAGTTCAAGTTCGATAAGCATGTACGGTTGCAAAACCAAGTGAGTAAATAAATATTAGAACCAAAATCTGTAAAATAAATTAAGTTAATGTAAGGGTGTTTCTATTTATCACTGATTCTGTTAGTCTGTAGTCAAATTGTAGTTGATATTTGTATTAGAATAGAGCTTAAATGTTGCGATATTATCCTTGTTATTATTATTATTATTCATAATAATAATAACAACTAAAGTCTAGATGTCTATCCAAACAAGTAGGAAAATCAACTAGCCTAGTAATGAAAGAAAGCGACAATCACTTGAATTAAAAACGCCACCTAACTGAAAGTGAACCGTTGAAGTCAGTAACAGAAAACTCGGTAAACGCATCAATAAAAAACATATAGTTCAAATGATGTGCAGTCTGAAGTCATGTAGATGTTGGTAGCATAAACATAGTTGTATTTGTTCAAGTGTTTTGAACTGGACCTTACATTAAGACAGTCTATAAAGTCGCTAGCAAACTTGAACTATCAAAAATTAGATTGACATCGATTCACATTTGCAAATGAAGCTACGCCGCCACCACACTTTTTCTTATTGCTTGATGGATCCTGACGATACATATTGAAACGATGCAGTGGTAGTAAACAGTCGTCATGCAAATCGCTCAACCTGGATTCTTGAATTGTGATTATTCCGTAATTACAATAGATATGTAGGCTTAGTAGTAATCGAACATTGTCCTTATTGACAATTTTTGATCGGGAGTTGAAAGTTTGCAGTTCTAGAATGAACATCTGATTAACGGTCATTTTCTTCAATGCATGTTTCAAGCCACCGCATTGTACCTTATAATGTGATACTTCATAAACATTTTGCATTCTCGCCTTAATAAGTTGTGAAATTTATGTGCAGACCTGGTGATAAAACAAACAAAAAAGATAACTTGTTGAAATATTTAGATGAGATGAGGTAATAAGTAGCTTAGATATTCAAGCAGGTTTATATTTATGCCAGAATAAAATTTATATGTGATACATTGTTTATTGTAAGGAAATTTGTCAGTTAACTAGCTACCTACAACATAAATTAATATCGACCGTATCTTCCGAATTTGATTGATTTGAGTCATTGAAATTCCGACTTTAATTCTAACGGTACTTGTTCAAGATTTAATATACTTATTAATAATTTCTATCGTATTTATTAAGTACAGAAATAGAGAGTATTTGGTTTCGATTCATTATTCCCTATCTAAATTGAATGATTGGTATTCATTCCACGCTGTTTTATCTGTTCATATACATTTTTCATGATGCTGAATTTTGTAATTTAAGACTTAAAACGATAATATCTTTGTGTGCTTCAATACAAAGCAGTAATAGTCACTTTGACCTATACAACTAAGCTCAAATCAACTACTGTCATCACATACAACCATACTAGTCATTTACATCTGTTTGTCTTCTCAAGTTTCATTTATCACCCAGATGAGTTTTTTTGAAAAGTACAATTTAAGACAGTCTGATTCAAACACTAATTTCTGTAAAATTTTTAATGTTTTATATCAGCAAGGAATTAAATGTAATTTACATAATATTTTGTGTATTTCTCATGGTTGCATATACATTTTACTAACGAAATTCTTGTGAATTTATTATCAAGAAATTGCTTCGAATAATGATGTATGTGACATAAAAATTTTTTTCATACGACTTGTTCCAAAATTATTCGATCAACTTCCCTCAATAATAACTAAGCTAAAGCAGACATTTTATATTACCTGGATTATATATCATAGAATACAGTGAATGATTAATGTTACTTATACCCAATGTTTGCATTTATTTTTATACGCTTTAGGAAAATAAATGTATTTTATAATGACTACAGCTTAGAATATTTATTTGGATCTAATTTAACAATATAATGTATATGAAGAATCAGGAGATGTGCCTTTTGTATGCCACAAAATGGCTAGTTGGAATTAAACCGAAAGTTAAGTTAAGCAGATCAATTCAAAGGACTATTAATGCGGGTAAACTACAGTTAATGCTTTTGACACGAATAATAATCACTCCGAGCTTGAAAGATAAATTACCTAGACTAACCACCTCTTTCTGTATCTATCAGTTCAACTGCTCCTGTGGAGCACGTTATATTGGCAGATGTTCTAGGAATTTGTACATTCGGGCTCGCGAGCACCTCCCCATGTGGTTAAGCAAAGGTGTAGTCAAAACTGTTAACAGCCCCGTATTAGACCATCTAGTTCAGACAGGACATACAGCCAACATGGAGCAATCTTTTGCAATAATCTATCGTGTTAACAGCAGTCTACCTAATTCCGTCAGACTGCGAATCCTACAGACGGCTGAAGCAATTGCTATTCGGACGAAAAGGCCAGCGTTTTGCATCCACAAGAAGTATGTTCAGCCACTCCTTTTACCCTGGCCAACTTTGGGGCCAACTACTTGATAACCAATTTTATAATATGGTGACGTAATTTGATGAATCTTCATTTTATGTCCCAAACTTATTATTATTATTGTTATTATTGTTGTTGTTATTATTATCTTTATGACTGTGATTATCATTGTTATTATTATGATGATTACACTTGATAACCTTTTTGAGGAATTTATTCAATATCCACCCTTAAATCTACTATATCTGACCTAATTCATATTATTCTACATATTACGTAGTTTCCTATTTTTATCCCTTTATTTCCTCTCTCACCCTATGTTGACCATATTTATTTGATCATTTATCGCACAATTTCATTTCACTTATAAAGTTAACACTTTATATTAGTCAGCCCCTGCAATAACGATTTGAATTGATTTTATATAACAAACAGCAATCCTTGATTCACATATTACAATTTCCAAATGATGTACTCTACCTTAAATCTGGCCAATTTTATGGATTATTAATTTGGATCCATAATTGTAGAACCTGATGAGAAATTGTTGAAAAGAATATTCTTCGTTCATGCAATTGTGTTTTAAACCGAAAGTGTTTATCAATGAAAAGTAAAAAAATCAAATACATATGGGAAATGGGACTATTTTCTGAATTCTCCCTGTATATTTAGTAACAAGAGTAATTATTTTGTAGGGATGTCATCACTTATTGTCTGAATGAGATTGCTAAATTCCTACAAAAGTTACTGGTTTTATCAAGTTGGAAATCTCGCAGCGAAAAATGTTATGATAGAATGAGAACCGGAACAGTTGGACCTTTAAAACCATTTTTTGAAGAAAAATGAAATTAGTGGTTTAGGAAAATGATATCACAATTAAACAAAGAATCAGGTTAAAACTCCTTTGGTTGTTACTATCTGCTGTGTAAGTAGGGTGTCCGTTTGGATATTATTTTCTTAAACAGGTATTAGTTTAACCAACTTACATTTTATACTTTTCCGATGAATATACCTAAATGTCAAATAGGTGATCAAGTAAATGTCCCATAGCTTTTTTTAAAATTGCGAATACTGTTGTCACATTCTTATTCAAATGTTATTTTTCTGAATTTCAAGCTTATTTCTTAGCAATAGAAGTTTTCCCAAAAATCTATCTCAAATCCTTATTTATCAACTTCATCTTTCGCCTCTATAGAGTTAGTAAGTGTTTAAAGAATAAAGATTTAAGATTATCACTATATATAATAGATTAAATAATGCAGGGTTGTAAAGCTTGTCACTGGTGTGTGATAAAAATTTATCTAGTTAAAAGGTTTCTGAAGCAACTCCACATATGTATAGAGTTTATTTGACATCCTGAATGACTTGAAATATTACTCATTGAACTGGAGCTGGTAGATAATAACACTCGAATAGTGGAAGATAAATCCTCAATAAAAATAAGAACATTTATTTGATAAATAAGATGGTAGAAAAGAAAAGCTGTTCATCGTTTTAATGTTAGCTACCATCAAATATGATGATGATAATGATTCAACTGCATTTTATACATATCTCTTGTTATTATAATTAATTCTTGAAATTTTATTAAAACAATCAATAAGCAGCACTGATAACATTGTCTAGTATGACAGATTTGATAAACATAAGAGAACTTAATAGCTATTACACATGACCAACGTAGTGGTTTTTTTAAAATATATGTTTAATAACTGGGACTACAGTGAACATAAGTCTTTTAAATAGACCATGGTGATATCTCCATTATTATTATTATTATTATTATTATTATTATTATTATTATTATTATTATCATTATTATTATCAATAAGATGTCAAAAGTGAAATTGTAACAAAACTAAAAACTGTTTTTACTTCTTTATTTCAGTTAGTTAACAGATGTGAAGACAAATTTCAGCGAAATTCAATCAATAATATATGTATGCGATAAAATATTGTAAATTAAGAATAATATACTAGTCAGTAGAAAACGAGAATAATTTACGTATCATTTGAATTGTCAGAAAATTCTTTCTAATAGAAACTAGTTTTCATGTGTGCCTTAGTGCAGCATGTAAAAGAAGTAACTATGTACGACCCGGACTATGAATAATCCTTACTAGATCTTATATATGACCCACTATGAGGATGACGTTAAAAACCTGTATTATATACCACCCTTAAGTAAAAGTGAGAATTCAGTTCTAGTCTTTGATTGCCATGAAGTTGTCACTAGCGAAGATGTGTCAGCTCATGCCAAACTAAACGCCTGGAAAGCAAATATACAATATATTGTACATTCAGCGTCCTCAGCAGATTAGTCAACAGAACTAGAGTCCCCTATTGAAACGGCTTCGGACATATTCAAAAATTTGTACATAAGGAACACTGCGCCGAATATCCCTTGGAAAACATCAAGGGGTTCAAGAAATTCCCCATCGTGTTTCAGTAGAGAGGTTTGCAACCTTCTCCATGAGGGGGAATGAATGTAGGAGAGTTTTAGGTTACTGGATACTGACGAGACAAAATCTCAATATCGGGAAGCTCGCAACACTTGTACTTTGACTCTCTGCAAGTCTAGAAGTTTGTACGAAGTAAACCTTGTTAAGGACTCTATAGAATGACCTGAACGCTTATATTCGTACTTGAACCAAAAGACTGTGAGAAGAGGTGGCATCCTAGCAAGATGGGATAATAGTACTGCATCATTGGTGGGGGACAATTATGATCAAGCTCAGGTATTCTCAAATTACTTTAGCAATCTATATTACCGTAGATATGCTCTCCCTTTCAGTTCATACGAACCCGCACATGCACACTCTGAACACTGTGACCGTTAAAAGACTCTATGTTTATGGTCTGCTAAATTAGCTTGATAAAGGCTAATCCATTAGACCCAACGAAATGCATCCTAGGTTACTAAAGGAATTAGCAAATTTTAACGCAAATCCCTTAAGCATATGTTTTAATCTATCTGTTACACAGGGTTGATTACCAAAAGACTTATAGAACGCCATAGTAAGTCCAGTTTCGAAAACGGGTACGAGACACAAACCTAAAAACTATCGACCAGTAAGCCTAACCAGCGTGGTTGTTAAAATTTCCAAAAAGATTATCCGTAAGTTTTTTAGGTATCTAGGCAAAACCCGGGTACTTTCTGAGTAGAAACTTAGTTTTGGAACAATTTAGTTATGTTTCACCAACTTATTAGTAGCTCGTGAAAGTTATTGCACTCTTAAAGATCAAAATTTATCTATAGATGTAGCCTACGTTGTACCTCAGTGAGGCTTTTGACAGGGATCTTTACAACTGTCTATTACCTAAGTTAGATTATATCCGAATTAGAAGCAATTCATTTATGTGGATAAAAAACTTGGTAGTTGGGCGTCAACAAAGAGTACAGGTTAACTCAAAGTTATCTAGCTGGGAACTGTACTTAACAGAGTGCTCCAGGGCCTACTTTTGAGACCGGTGTTGTTTTTCCGGTATGTACATAACCTTCGTAATCCTCCATCGTCGTCGGTTTTGTTACACGCTGACGATGTCAAGATATGGACAGAGATCAAATGTGGTGATAGTTTAGAGCATCAAAATGACCTGGAGATATTAGCTGACTGGTCTGAAATTTGGTAGTTGCCGATAAATGCTTCCAAGCGCATTGTGATGCATATTGGTCACCAAGATACAGATACATTCACAGTGAATATAATTGGGTTGCCAGTTGTTTAGGCACACAATGACTTAGGGTTCCCCGTTATCTAAGACTTAAGAGCTACCGCGCACTGCTATATGATAGCCTCTAAAGGTTTTAGAACTTTATGGTCAATATGTAGGGCCTTTAGTCATGTCAATGACTAAACTATTTTGGATTTGTATGTAGTATTCGTGCGTCCACAACTTGAGTATTGTGTACAAGCTGCTGATCACTGCCTAAAGAGAGGTAGTGAGCTATCGTAAAAGGTTCATAGAACCTCAACTAAGCTGATTCTCGGAATTGCGAAGCTCCCGATGGTGCTCGACTGGCTAAACTCAACCTATTTCCATTGTCATATAGAAGGACGACTTTATCACACTTTTGAAGTCACTTAATGATAAATTTGCAACTGATATGTCCCCACTTTTCTTGTCTTCCAAAACAGAATTTACACGGACACTCTAAAATAGTTCACAAGCCCAGAACAAATTGTTTGTCATCTGGCTATCGACTTTCCCGTCGAACCATCAACAAATGGAATCCAGTACCTCGACATGTGATCGAAGCTTCATCTGTCAACGCTTTCAGAAGGGAGTTGGGTCAACTGATAGATCACGATTGCCAAGACTACACAGGTCATCTAGCCTCCTAACCTGCCCAAATTGAAAGTGAAACCTAAGAAAAAATAATACCTTCCAAGCATATAATTCAAACAACCATTACAAATGATTTAATGGAAATATTAAGGCAATCCACAGAAGATGCATGCATATCAAATAAGAGACTGATCATTTGCACTCCTAATCATCAATAGGAATGCTCAAATAATCAATACAAATGAAGTATTAAGTGCAATTCAGTAAATTACTGTGACGTCTTAAGTGATCAATAATTCACTTCGTTATAAATGCTTTACTGTCCGTACTGAATAATTTTTCATTTCTGTCAGTTTAGGGAATTCACAAATTTAAGTTTTTCGGCTGACAAATGTAAAACAAGTGATGTAGAAGTACTATGATTTTAGAAACTTTATTGAGAAGAGATCACAGTTCAGACTAAGTTACTCATTTCTCGGCTTTCGTGGTGTTGTATAAAAGTGTAAAAGGGCGTATACTAAGGTTTATTGAAGCCTTAGCCATACGAAAATTCAAACCCCTTTTGTGTATTAAAAAACAGTTTGTTCTCACCATAAACCTACTCTGGTAATATTGGCTTATTATCCAGAGTGATTAGGTTTCAAATTGTGTTCACATTGTTATTATTATTACTCTTATTATAATCCTTGTCTCCACTTACCCCATTTCCAGTCTAGTTGGCCTTTTATTTTTATATATAAATGCTCTTAACAAGTATATGTGTGATCAGATTGTTCGAAATGTATTGCTCTAATATATCACATAGTTCTAATAATCTCCGTCTTCTTATTACATTATCAAACTTTATCAAAGAGACTAATCGCTTTAAATTTCATTTTGATTATATAATCTTACAGAGAACTTAAAACTTTTCTTCATTATTGTTAACCTGCTCCACTTATTTATTTTGTTTATCTTCAAGTTTATCATAGGAAACGGTGTTGACAAAAATTTGCAATAAACTATATAACTAGAATAAATCTTACTATTTCATCATTCGAAATCATATACCAAGTACATTTTTTTTCTAATCTACTCAAATGACACGTTTTTCATGTGATATCCATTGAATTTATCGAGTGGATTAAAAATAAGTAGACGGAGTAGAATTCACTTACAAATTTAAGTTGTTAAATATCATGTTTGTTAACCAACGACTTTATTCTATACAATTTTCAACGAAGTCATAGATGATAAACTAAACGTTTCGGTGAATATTATTTTTTTTCATATTTTTGATGACGACAGTTTGATTACTTAGATATTTGAACAAAAAATATACTTGAATTCATATGCCAATTAAAGCTAGACTACCATGGAAAACCTGGAAGCACTGAACGGCCGTTTCTTCCTAGTATGGAGCACCTCATCAGTGCGCATCCACGATCTCGTCAGCGGGATCCCGCTCCACGTGTTCCACGGTGGTCTAGCTTTAATTGACTCATGAATTCAACTAGTAAATTACTAAAATCTCCACAAATCTCCCTTTTAATATAACAAATATGCCAAAACGTTCTGAATAATCATTAATGTCTCACATTAAGTTGGCGCCCAAATACTGTGAAACTATTCGATCAAATTTAGACGATAGTTCTTATTTATTGTTCTGAATAATCGTTCACCATAAATTTAAAGTGTTTAACTATTCATATTTAATTATAAATTATCAGTATGTTACTGTGCTCCATGTTCAACCTACTCCATAAAATCTAACTGATTGTCACTATTTTCAACCTGTTATTGGTAACAGAAATGAAGTATCTACTAAAGATTTTTTTTTAGAAAAATGCTGCTTTCCTCGATGTGTTACTGAAATGTTCATAAAAATACTGGAAATAACTTATTTTGTTCTAAGATTAAAGTTGCTTGGAAATTTCGGTAAACATAAGGATAAACCAAAACCGAAAATTCATGACTAAAGACTGATATCTTTTTAAGAAATCCTATAAGTTTCTGAAATTAAAATACAGGAATATGACCTAGTGTACTAGTAAATTCAGCTTAGTTTATCAATCGTTCTTTTGGGGGTGGAGATCAGAATTAATATATGATGATGAACGGAATGTTAGTTTATATAAGAAAATAATATTGGCACCACATTCCGGTCAAAATATCTTTAAGTATCACACAAAACATTATCGTAATACAGAGAAAGCCTAATAATGATTATTAAATGAATAATGTATAAAGTGTCACCTTGACTATACTAAAATAAGACATTTTTACAGTGTATTCAGTTTTAGTTACCTCTATTATTTATTATATAATCAATTTTGAAACATTAACTCAACAGATTTCAATGAGTAATATAGTACCGTTGGTTTAAAACATTTACGTACTAGAGTTTTAACTAACGTGGCTGATCGCTGACACTGTTAACTTTCATCCACTGGTTGCATAACAAACATCAGCTTTTAAAATATAAACATCGATTATCGACTAAACAGATATCCTATATCGTTCGATAAACTAATATATAACAACTTATTGAATGACGATACACATAAATATATTTTAATAAGGAAAGTAAAATTAACATTGAATAGCAAATAACAAACAAACGTAATCAATAATTTTCATTGTTGAACTGAAATATTATTTCCACTGTTTACTGATGTTTTCATATTGACACTTATAATTGTACAGCATACATATAAACTGGACCACGTTCATTTATTTGTGGTCCAAAGACTGGATGAACTTGTATATATGTTATGTTGTCATCACAAGTTTTATATGGAAATGTCATACTTTTGTCAAGTTTTATTCTTGGTAATTTGTTAGGTTTTTGTAATTTAGTTCCATTATATATTTCCTTCATATTGGTTAAATTAATTGTAGATTCATCGTTAACTTCTTTAAATGAGGTTTGTGTTGAATTTACTTGCAATGGTATTGAAGTTACACGATGAACAGATGATTTTTCTATTTTTTTATTTTCACTTTCATTTAATTTTATATCTTTTAGAGAAGTAAGCTTAAATTCATTTGGTTTCGTAACTCTCCATGAACCAACTGCTTCATCACATGTTTTCTTTGAATATTCACTATAATCTCCTATCAATGAATTAGGTCTTAATAGTGAAGTATGAACTGATTCAACGGACATAGCTCGATTTTTGTTATTTATATAAAGGTTTTGCTTTATGTTATCATTATAAACTATCGGCAGTTTTTGAGATAAACGAAACGAATCGGATTGTGTAGCTTTATCTATCAGATTACATATTCGATTAATATCATTTGGTGATTTACAACGAAAGAATTCATAAGTACGTTTATCATCGAGATGATTTGAGACACATAATGCTAATGCTTGTGGTTTTGAACGAAATGTTGAACAACGCTTTATGTCTTCATAACGTAACTCCGAATGAAATGAACGTCGACCCATAGATTTCAGTCGTTCAAATCTCATTGTATCATCAAACATATATAGCTTACAGTGTGTATTTTTAGAACTATAATATTTGTCCAATAGCGTCTGTATTCTGTCTCTTGTAAACTCTTCATCTTTTTTTAACTCAATTTGTTTCAAAATGTAGATATCACATTCATGAAAAACATGATTTCCAATATCTTTAATCGGTGGATGTCGGTGTTCAAATGAAATATCACGGTCTAAACTATCACCCCAGGAATCTGATACACTCTTGTCAGATGTAATACGTGATTCAGATTGTGTTCGACGTCCCGACATTTGTAGAATTAAAACTTCTATAGTATCTTTTCATGAAACAATGTATATCAACAAATATTTTTGTTTTAAGTACATTAAAGAAAAATATAAATGCGGGTCAGAAGACATGTAATGTGAAAACATACTGTAATTCCACTTAACTGATTTATTGATTCTAATTATTTTTGTTTACATGAGATGTACAAGGTTAGTTGAGGACACAACTTCTGTAATAACATTTTTACAGTCATTTATATGTTTCATTGATATTTACCAGCAGACAGTTTAACAAGTATTTAAATACAATTTTTTCATATCGAATTTATCTTTAATTAAAACTAAATACTTGTCATTCAGATAAGAGAAAAATTGCCTGAAACAAAAAGGGTGAATTTATCTCGGAATTTTTTAATTGGATATGATATTAATTTTCATATGAAAATAATGGCAGCTAAAATAATAGAAAAAAAGGGACCTGAAAATAAAATTTACACAGTTATCTAGTGCTGACTGTGTTGACCTTTGATAAAACCGGTTTTAGAAAAGTGGGTCAACTAAAAAAGAAATATAGTGGTAAACAGAGTAAATAACTTGTCTCTCTCTCTTTCATGTAGGTAGAGAATATTCTGAGACTTATGAATCCTGGCTTCTCCAAATCAGTTGGTGTGACGACGGATCACGGGTGAACTCGAGGAAGTTGTAAGAGGCTCAGAAGGAGCCGAAGATATTCCATTCAATCACCTTTCGGAAGAATATTCTAGAATTCCTACGTGTAGCTTCTTGATTGGACAATGCTAATAACCCCCTGTATGCGGATTGGAGGACTGTAATGATGATTTCGTTCTTACTAAAAACTATAAATACCTGACAATTCTGTACTGTAATTGGCACTGTTGGAATAATATTCCTTTCATTAGTCTTCTATCTTCTCATCGCGACTTGGAAGGGTTTAGGCGTTCTAGTGCTAAGTTATACGCCGTATATCAAGAAGACAACCTTCTAGATATAACAGTTGATATCAGAAGTATTGTGTTTTATCCAAAATTAATGTACAGTTGTGTTGAATTATTTATTTTATTTAGTTGTATTGACGCATTGAATATAGCTCAGTAAGACTGAAAGAATAGACCGATTGACATGGGCAAGAAACAGTGTCATAATGTAATATTTTTGGGACCCATTAAAATACGAAATATATATTTTAAAAGGAAGACATTTGAGTTTGAAAGTTTAAAATGTAAGTCATTTATGGATGTGTTTATTTCATCAATAAGAACTCGTAGATTGTGTTACACAAACTCAGCAACCGTCCACTTGGACATGCAATGGTGTTTAGATCAGAAGAAGAATAGAGGCAACACAAACAAGTCTTAATATTACTGCATGAAGTCGCTGACTGTTGATTCAACAAGCTCTGTAAGGTGTAGATCTTAAGATTATAATCCGCGTGATAATTTGTATTTATGATTGAAGTGAAGAGGTAGGGCAACACGGCATCGATTTTACTTGTATCGATCGACGTATTCAATCCTACCAATGTATTCATAAATTATATTTATCTGATTTCATAATTTTTGTCCCGACATGAATAAAATTTTTGCCTTACAATCACCCCAAATTGTATATCCTATACCTAATTCATAATACTTGATGGATTGCGAATCCTTTTAACATCTGACCTAATAGATATGGAATAATAAATAGAATGTACAAATTGATATGACATTTAATGTCAGATGTACTAGTTGGGATATGAGTGGTAAATGCTTGAATTGATATTTCACAATAAGAAATGGGTTAGTTTGAAAAATTTAGAGAAAGAAGTAGCAATCCCTAAAAATCATGATCTTAAGCTGTACATTCGTATGTATAGTTGCATGGTAAGAATATATATATGTCCATACTATAGCTTAAATAAATGATTTCATCAAAAAGAAAAAAAAATGCTTCTTCGCTTAATTCTCTTTATTTTTATTTAATGACAATGGATTATTTGAAAAATCATTATAATTACATAATAAGGAGTGTTAAAATAACTAGACAGTGAAGAATATACACGAAAAAGAAGTGAAGAAAAATAAACGACGAAGGAATATAGCAAATAATTATAAATAGAATAGTTTGACAAGTTTTATCTAACCATGGAAGAGATCAGGGTGTTACAAATATCTTATGAATACAAAGATCGTTAGCTCGAATTTCTACAGCTTCCGTCATATCTAAAACTCGAAATCCAACCTCATAAGGAAAAGTAGATTGTATATAATAACTTACTCTGAATGATCAAGTCATATCTACTAAATGACCGCTATTGATTAAGTGTGATAGAACGGAGCTCCGTATGTTTTCATCACATCTTTTTCCAAACACGAAGAAAGGTACTTACTAACCAGTTAACTCAAATGTACATTTGTATGTCCAATGCGAATTTCTCCAAAAGAGTGGTTAACTTTGTAGATAAGTCAGGATGTGGCAAACCAAGTAAATTGTCTTCTAATTAAAGAACCGCCAGAGATCAGGTAGGAAACGCTGGACAGAGGTTAATAACATGAAGTGTTTTCATCACTATTTTAGTCTATCCCATAGTAAATCTGTCGAAATTCAGTTTTAGGAGAAGAGTTTTCTTATTAATCGTCTATATCACTACTTTCTTGATTACTGTATGAATAAATTTGTTCAGAAAACCTTGACGGTAACCCATTATTTTGTCCTTTACAGGTTACGTTCCTCATTTTTCGACCATATCAAAACCATGAATCTATGCGACATTAGAAATTATTATTTAGCTTGAACTTTTCACTCAGATGAAAGAATGTAAACCCATCAAAGTATTTCTTTAGCCTAGTAACGAAACCTTTCGTAACATTGGTTTCCTAAATGTTTCTCTTTCTCAGTTACGTCATTTCATAATACTTTTCTAGTTCCCGATGGTATATTAAACCAGATAAATTTCGCTAATATATATTCGATTTTCAATGATTGTTAGACATCATTTACTTATTGAAATGTTTAATCACATAATTCAAACGCCACAGTTTTCTGTTATAACCGTAATCAGTGTGTACGATATTGAAATGTCAATTCGTATTTTATTCTTTATTCTTTTAACTTTATATGGATCCTAATAACCCTTGGTATACTATCACGATACGACCTAAGAAAAAATTTCTGACAAAAACCATAAAATAAATATTTCAACTGTAGTGAACAAAAACGCAGGTGGGAACAAGCAAACGCATTTCACTTCAACATTACATAATATCATGGTAAAACCTGAGAACCATACAGTAAATCATTCGTTTGCAAATTATCCATCAACTGTCCAAGACTTTATTGTTCCTTTGTTTCCATACCAATCAATATCTGTTCTCATTCTCCACTCTTCTATTTTCTCAACCTCCTGCTGCCAGGTATTCCTTTTTCGATTGGTGATACATACTACTTATATCTGTCAACATCAGTAGCACAAACCACACAACTACACAACCTTAAAATGAAGCTTGAATTCATCATTCAACAAATTCATAAAAAAATTACTAGGTGTTTATCTGGTATAAGCTATGAAGAAACATCAGTTCATCGTGGGTTTTTATTAATGATCTTGTTTGAGTGATGTTAACAACTAGAATTGTACTTGAAATCAGTGATTTAATGCAGTAATAGTATACAGCATTCAATTATTCGGTTAAAAATGTCTTTAAACTACTAATCATTTGGTAAATCTCAAGTTCAGGAAGTCAAACGAGCTACTTTGAGCAAAGCCACAATTGTTGTATAAATAAATGAACGTTTCATATTGCACAAACATACGTTTGACTGAAGTCGGCTAGATGAGCTCCTCCCAAGTGTTTGTAGTATAGCGCGGATATATTTGAAAACTACATGTACTTAGCTATTCGAGTTTTAGTAATTATTTAGACAACGGCAAATCGTTATTGTAATATTTCTTGATAACTAAAAACTGTTTTATACAGTCGAAATATTTGATACTACAATTATAGATGGGAAAAATTTTACCATTTTTAATTTCCATAAAGATAAACAAAAGACCAAATTCTAGCACTTTCCAAAAACCCCTTCTGATAAACACGAAATAGTCATTTTTGAAAATAATAGAAACACTTATAACCCTCACAAGTGACTGGTCACTAGGTGGTGATCAATGTCATATGTATCAGGTCATTCTTAGTGCAAACTGAATGCTATCGACCAAGTTGCAATGTGGCCACTAGTCTAGGTGACTCGATATTGCGTGCACTATGGTGGTCGATAGCATTTGATCTGCACTAAGAAAGACCTGACACACTTGAGATTCATCTATCAATTGTGAATACTTATCATTTCTACAGGAAGTCAGTCGCGGCCCGAATAGCCTGATGGTAACATCTCTGAGTGTGAAGCTGGGTGACACGGGATGGAATCCGTCAAGGAGCTTCAGTTCCCTCGAAATTAGAGGTACACCTTGCTGATGAGTGCCAGGTAGCATGAAATCCGGGACCAGGGTTTCCTGTTGACTACCTTCAACCACCATCTTACAAATAACCCTTGATAGTTTGTCATTTATACTTAATAAACGTTCCTTTCAATTAATAACAAAATCCATTGTTATAGCTATCCCAGATACTGTTGAAAATGATCATTTTCTTTAAGTTATTTCTCGGGAAAGCACGAAGAGTTTAGAAAATAATTACTTTAAATGTCAAAGATAAACTGTTTTTTCGTAGTACTTTCTTACAAATTCTGCGTTGTTGTTGAATTTCACCCTTAATTGAATTGAAACACAGCAACTGGATTATTTGACAAGTCTAATGCTTGGTACGTTTAAGGTGAACAAAAATGTTTTCACAACTGTTATATGCATTTGTTTTGTTAATTAATTAACTTTATACGTAGATTGATGATGTGTTAACGAACAAATTGTTGTACATTATAAGTGTGTTATATTAATATAAGAACTAAATTAAAGTTAGCATGTACTAAAAATGAATTCTAAGAATACGAAGAATATTTATCGACTAAATGCTCAAATCGAATTCTTACATCACCTTTTTCATTCTTAAAATCCTTTTAACCTCTTATTGTAAACGATATCAACGATCAACACAATAACATTCAACGAAGTAGGTCTGCAAACAATTTTACTTATACACAACCTGAAGAACTAATATCTCTGAAGAATTTAGCGAACCATATAGAATTCGCAGACGGTAGGTGGTATTTTCTTTTAATAGTTCACATAGAAAATCATTCTTAATTTTAGTTTATTACATACAACGTCGGATATTCACACAGTGGTTATCCGTAGAAAAAATCTTTTGTAGCCGCATTATTCCAAACCTGTTCCAGGCTTTTATCAATCAACCTTCTAAGCAATTGATTTCACTAAGAGTTATTCTGAAGTGATCAACCTATTTGTAGTAAATATGCTATGTTCGTTAATAAAAATGAAAACGACAATAAGTTTTTTTATTAGTTAGTCAAATGAAATAGTTCAATATCCATTTCATGATACCTAATAGTAGGTTTTGGAATGATAGGAAATATTTTTAGCATAGAATAAGTATGTTAGAGGCTTTGTGGTCTCTGAACTATGTGGCTTGGTAGTGAAGCTTCCATTGTTCTTCTGAGCAGTATTATCAGAACTAAATTCAAAAAGAGGTAAGCGCTGTTGTTTAGAAAAACACTGAAGGATTCATAACCAAACCATTATGCTCAGAAACCGAAATACCAATACTTTCAGAGTGATCGATGAGGAACTAAATTCAAAAAGAGGTAAGCGCTGTTGTTTAGAAAAACACTGAAGGATTCATAACCAAACCATTATGCTCAGAAACCGAAATACCAATACTTTCAGAGTGATCGATGAGGAACTTCGTAGAAGAATATGTCGTTAAATGACGACTCATGCTTCTTTTGTAGTTTCAATCTCACAATTGATTTACAGCTGTGGTCACTATAACAATTATTTAGTTAATAATGTTTATGCGGCATATTTTCTCGTAATAATAAATGATGATCAATAGGTAACCTATTTAATTAATGATTCCTTAATAATATTTCTGACATTTTCCATTTCATTCATTTAGTACTAAAACAGCTTTCAGTTGAAGCGTTTTGACACTGATCTTAGTAATATAATTATATTGCTTGGTAATCACAACAGCAGGTTGTCATATGAATTTATTCTTAGTAGTACTACAGTTTCGATTACTTTGAATTTGTACTGCATCATGAAATATTTTGTAAAAGTCTCACACCTTACTCTGTGGAATGTTTTGACGCTGTTCTGTATCTGTTGTATCTTAAATGGACAGGATTACTACTCATAAGTCTATTAAAAAGCAAAACCTTTGTAACTATCTAGATTTGCAGCTTTTGTATCAGTTCAGTATTTGCCTTCTATTATTTAACTTATTTTGATCTTCCTCCCAGACTACTTAAGAATAGTAAAGTTCTATATAACCATGTCACTAAATTTTGGTTGGTATAAGTAAATTAAACTTGAATCCTCAGATGCAATATCTTCTCACATATCACGGTTTAACGCTTGATGATTGATGTAGTAAACAAGTCAATTGACAAATTTAGTTTAGTAACAAGTGATAATTAAACTTGACAGTTCTGAGTATACGACTAATTATAGTTGCATATATATGATTATTGTTTTCTTTTGAAACTAAGTAGAAGTTTTGAATGAATAACTTGCTGAAATGAAATTATCTTACTTTACTTACATGCTATGTGCTGTTCAATAATATGTCTTGTGTAATGTTCACCATTTTAATAAATCTACGAAATTTAAATGTTATGGCTATTGGACGTCTGCTGGAGAAATATATGATTTCTCGTGTTAACGTTTGATCTAGTTTTGATCAAGGAATTATTTTTAGTGATACTTTTGTTTATTACTTTAATTTTTGCTGCATCAAACTTCTAGGATAGACGCAAGAAATCTAGTTTTTTTTTGGATAATAAGTTACAGTTCCGATGAATAAAGGAGGCCTTTATAACTTCAAATTACAACAGCGACCTTTGCTATTCACTGTTTGACTGTTTTCCACATAAGTTTTTTTTGTTTAATGCTCCCAAAATCATTGTTATTATCATATAAATAAAATTTTTGTACCACATTCTTGACTTCAGGAAATAAAGCGGCTCTTTGATCAAAACAATTTTTCTTATCCCATTTATTGCAGCAATGTGGGAATATTATGGTTAATTTGATTTTGATACATAGCTGAATAAACTAGTGAGGGAGAACGAAAAGTCAAAACTTTATTCCAGTATGAACCGAATATGAATATTACATAACACACCTAATTGATATTTACTATAGCGAAATTGATCGGTTTACCGAATGGATTAATTTTAATGAGTACTAAGTTATTTTTCTAATGTATGTACTAATCAAACTGGATTATACCTAGGTAATCTTTAATTTATTCATATAATATGTAATCTTCAGTTTATCAACTCAAACTTGGTTATATATAATAAATTCAGACGAATATTAGTGATGAGTCTCTTAATTACAAAACATATGGCTCATTACATAATGGTTATGTTTAATGTAATCCGGAAACATATCGAAAATTTAATATTACTATAGTTTTCATAAAACATATGTAATAGTCCACCAACTACTTTATACCTTGATTTTAAGTTATTAATTGATCCTCTTAAATTGAATATTAACCAAATTACTCTAGTGATCAATAATATGAGTGAACAATTATTGACTTTTATTTCCATGTAAATGGTATTTATTAAATTAGTTAGCACACAAGAAAAAAAAGATTATTAAATATTGTATTACTCTAATATAATTTTAAAGTACAAAAAAAGGAACAAGTAAACAGGAAGAGATTATTATGAATATCAGTTAAAAGACAATACAATTTAAGTTAACTTAAATTATTTTATTGAAATTTATTCAGTATGTCAGTTACATAATGAATAATGTAACAATGTTCTAATCAGTAAACATGTTTAATTGACTTACCAAAAGAATTTCATAAATTGAAATTATTACTGTTTAATCATTCATATAAAAAAATGGATCAATGTTTTGTAGTTTAATAATATCTATATAGATATTTCCTTTTTTTTGCTTTAGTCAGTTGATGATTCATATAAAGGTCCTTCATAAGTTTGAAGTCTTTCTAAACCTGATTGACAAAATAAATATTTAGAACCATGTTCAGATTCAACAACATCACCACATGAAGAAGCAAGAAATGTTAAATCATTATCAAACATTTCAATTAATTCGTCTTTATGAGTATAAATATTTTCATTATCTAATCTATATAGATTTTTTAAACTTTGTCGTCGTGAATTTACTGGTGTTATATCATTGTTATTATGATGATTAGATTGATTATTTTTTATTTTATTCTTTGACTGATAACCAATTAAAGGATGAAAATTATCATTAATTTGAGGTGAAATCATTCCTTTTGGTGAACTATATGAATCTTTTTTTTGACTTATATTACTACTTGATTTATTTTTAACATAACCATTTGCTTCATGTTCATTTGGCATATCACTAACTGAAACTGAAGTTAAATTATTATAAGTATGTGATGGGGAGAATGGTGAAGCACTAGGAAATACTTCATTACGATCTACTGCTTCAGTTACAGGTGATCCAGTATCACGTAAAAATCCACTTTGATAACTTAATGATTCATTATTTAAATTTGTACTGCTTTCAAATAATTCAGCAGCTGAAATTTCATTATTCATATCAATAGTTGATCTTGATGTATTCTGACTTTTATATAATCTATGATCTGAATTATTTTTGGCCGAACTGACTAAACGTGTTAATTTTTCTAAATCAGATGGATCATCACAACAGAAACTTTCATAAGTTTTTTTATTTGTCATAGAATCATGTTTACATATCACGAATACACCTGGTTTACTTGTAAAAACAAAGAAATTTTTAATATCTTTATATTCTGCATATTTTCGTGTTGAATGAGGAATTATCGATGAAGCTTTACTAAATTTCATTCTATCTTGTAAACAGCTAATAATGATATTTGTATGACCTTTAGCCAAGTGTTTTTTAATAATTTGATCAGCTGAAAAACGTGAAAATGATTCATTGTCAGTTATTTCAGTAACACCAAGTTTTTTTCCACGACATTGAAAAAATATATCTTTATCATTTGAAGAATCCACACTGCTTGATCGTTTTCCTCGTTTCATTTGTTCTTTTTGCTATTGTTGTAATAGATTACACTATAATGCTACAATAGTTGATCTTCTTGAAGCTTTGTTGACCGATCGATTTCTTTAATACACTAGTAGTCACCAGTAGTTTATTAAATAAAGCGATAATAAAAGTACTAGTTTTGTAGTTCAGTAAAAATGACTACTAAATGAAGATTATCAGTAAAATAATACATACACCTACAGATACAATCGAACATTAGTGAGATTCAATTAAATTCTTAAACGCATATAATATACATATGTATGTTTTTATGTTTATATGTGTATGTAAGTAGATGAGCATATGACATATTGTATTTCTAGCTTCATTACTATAATATTTATTATCGATTGAATTTACACCCACATCTATGGTTCTAGTACTGTTATATTTCATGTTTTCAATACTTATGATACGTGGTTACCGTAACTATGTCTCATAATATACATATTCACATGCCTGAAATAAAATATAAGTAGAATATATATTTTAGAATATACAATAATTTTAAATGCATAGCTGAAAATTGAAACACAAAAGAATTAAGAAGACAAAAAAGAATTTAAGTTCAATCACAGATGGTTAAGTTGTAATTTCAATGAACTATTTAAAAATGTACATATTGTTTAGATGAACTTTGATAAGGTTTATTGAGTGCGTTTATAAAAAAATTTAAAAAATCTGTGTCATTTACAGAAAGACACTTCATTATCTGGCAATCATATAAGTTAGTAAAGATTTGTAAGATTTGGAGTTGTTAAAGATTTCATTAAAAACCTGTAAGCACTAGATAACTGTTTCATTCTAGTATAAAACTCTTAATTACACCTACACCTTCTAGTTACAGGGTAGTAAACGAGAACACGTGAGGATAGCCAAATGTATTTGAAAACAAAATTACAGAACATCTTACTGCAATCTAAGAATCATATGGTAAATTCTCCATTTGCGAAATGTCAATCAATCGTCTCTGAATTCTTTGTTCCTTCGTTTCCACACCAATCACTCTCTGTTCTTGCTCTCGTTTCTTCTATCTTCTTAACCTTCTGCCTTCAAGTATTTCACTTTCGACTGATGATACATACTACTCATATCTATCGATATCAGTAGCATACACCACAATAGTGGCAAATGCTTAACCATAAAGCTACTATGCTAAAATCTGACGCTAAACATTTACGAATTCAATATATTTACGATACTAAGACGAATTTTTTATCAAATGTTCTATGATTGTTTCAAGCTGCTAAGACCGACGTAAATCTATGACAGAAGATACCTGCAAATTCTGTAAATCTCCATAATATATCTCATTCGTAGAAACACATTTTAGACTACTTTTAAAATTGTCGAATCGTCAAAAGAAATTTTGACGAAGTTTAAAGTTTTCGTTTTATGTTTATTACTAGACATTACAAACTAATATCTCAAAACTTTATTAAATCTGATTTTTCATACATGTACATCCTCATTATTATTTTATACAGTTAGAATTGTAAAGTTGTGATCATTTTCAAGAATAATTTATTGAATTGTAAATGGTCTAATGAAGACGTTCTGGTACAAATCTGATTGATGATTTAAAAAGGGTCCTTTCTTTGCTTTTAAGAAATAGTGCTTGATGACGTACGCAACTTTCAGAACAAATTGACAAGGTATGAAAAACCCTCTTAATATAACTGGTCTCTTCAAAAATTAGTTTTTAAAGTGAAGCATAGATGGATTGGTTCTCTGAGAATATAAAAAAATGAAGTGATGAGAATGATGTAATTCATCCACTGGCACGTAACTAAAGGAAGATGCCTTACTTCAATAAGTATCTAACATTTTAGGTTTTTCTAACGGTGCCAGATCGTAGAAAATTACGAGACAGTACATAGGTTACTTTTTAATATCATGGTTAAAAATTATGGACTATCAATAGACTGTTACGAATCCATGAAAGAAATTTCAATTAAAAAACAAAATAAGTGTAATGAAGATATACTGACTGAGTATTTTATTTCCATTGTTACTTTCGTACCGAATAAAGATATTGTTCACATTGAAAAAGTTTATAAAGAATCATTTAGTGAATTTAAACTGTTTTACTATATCAAAGATCATACAATATTCAATGTATTATGCATTGAAAAGCCTAAAGGTTATTGTCTTTTGGAGTAAACTGTTAAAATAAACGTTTACTTTTATAGATAAATTAATATACTTATAATGTCCCAATGAGTAGAAAATTTAAATTTTCTGACGTTTCGTGACTTAGTGTATCGTTCATAACATTTGCATTATATCTTATAATTCTTGGCAAATAATCTTTTAATCGTTTAAAGATCCCCATCATATTAAAAGACTAATATTTAAATAAAGAATATTCTTCTCGATAAATTCTCTTCAGGTTCTACAATGATACACCCAAAAAAAATGGCCAGGTTAAGGGCAAAGAACATAATTTAAAGCATGTAAATTTAGTATTGTTAAACAAAATACAATAATCAGTATAGGGGTTGTGAAGATTATTAAGTTTTTGATTGAGATCATAAACCGATTGATGTTAGACCACCGTTGGAAACCTGGAAGCACTAGACGGATGTTTCATCTTATTGTGGGACTCAGCCGTGCGCATTCGTGTTGGGTAGAGACAGTTATCTACCTCAGTAAAATGGAAGATGGTCGCGCAATTTCGTGGATTGGTTGAGGTTAGGCACTAACACCGTTGGATGCCGGCTCAGTGGTTCAGTAGGTTAAGCGTTCGCGCGCGAGACTGAAGGCTGTGGGTTCGAATCCCACGAGCGGGATCGTGGATGCGCACTGTTGAAGAGTCTCACGATAGGATGAAACGGTCGTTCAGTGCTTCTAGGTTTCCAACGGTGGTCTAACATCAATCGGTTCATGATCTCAATCAAAAATACAATAAAATTGTTAATGTTAAAGATTCTCAATGTTGTTATGGTTCATATAGAATGTTAACTTGAATCTGCATATATGTTAAGTAAAATTTAAGATCCATAGTCAGAATAAGTGTGGGTCAGATAGGGTGAGAGAAATAATGGTGCAATTACAATACGACCAAATGTTTAATGGAAGGCTATATCATATGAAAAATTAGTAAGACGTAATAAGGAGGGATGAATGCGAAGTGAATGAATCATGTATAGGGGAGATTAATAATGATGTTTAACCAATAGTAATAATAATAATGAAAATAATACAAAGATTTGTAAATAAAGATATTTCTTCTGTACGCATAGCTCCGATTTCTTCATCCGGATGGCCATTGCATCAGCCATTTTAAGGACTTTATAAATAATTGTAAAAGATTGGTTTATGCTGGCACTATGACCAGTTTGTACTAAATGGGCCAATATCGGGCTGTTTACTTTCTTCATCAAATCTTTGTTTAGCCACGCTGGATGGTGTTCACGAGCACGAAAATGTGGAGCGAGTTATATTGGTCGAAGTTGTAGGAATTTGCATTTTCGCTCTCTCGAACACCTCTTATCGGAAAGAATATTCTTCGTTCAATTACTAGTCTTTTAGATATATAAATATGATATTATGTCACTGTGAATGTCTTCTACACGAGTTGACTGAAATAGAAAGTATACACTGTCTAAAATTGACGTGATAATTTACAGATATTTTATCATCTGCAATATTTGAGTGGTACAAATTTTATTCCATAAGTGGTTACTAGTACAGGCTACTTTATAGATGTATAATAGGGTAACATATTTGTATTGAATCTTTGGGCTTCCTACAACCATTGTTAATTAATGATGTAAATTACTATAAGCAATTTATTATCCTCACAAGCTCAACTTAATTATTCATAAACAATAATTAAATAATGTAGAGATCTTATTTAAATTAATAATAATAATGTTTATTCTACTTGTTATATTACTGTTAGTAGTATAAATTTTAATTGAAATGGCATTCCGATTTGTGCTTAAGCACTGTATCGAGAATTTGAAATGATAAGAAATACTAATGCTAACAATGCTACCTTTTAGATACAAATTTCTTTTGATTTAGTATGAGGCACATACAGAATAACATCAAATTAACATACAAAATGTCATGATCTGACAAGAATATAAGTGGGTTGCTTATAATAAAAACAAGCAAATAGTTAAAAATCAAGATTTATATTATACTAACCAGCCAGAAGGTACGATACTCCTCAAAACTGCCGTCGCTCAACTGATATTAATTTAGAAAATCATAAGGTTAAAACTTGAGCCGAAACTAATTTTATACGCTTACTTACTTACGCCTGTTACTCCTCGTGAAGGAGCATAGGCCGCTCACCAGCATTCTCCATCCAACCCTGTCCTGTGCAATCCTTTCAAGCTCTTTCCAGTTCTTATTCATCCTTTTCATATCTGCTTCTATTTCCCGATGTAATGTGTTCTTTGGCCTTCCTCTTTTCCGCTTCCCTTCAGGATTCCAAGTTAACGCTTGTCTCGTAATGCAGTTTGATGATTTCCTCAATGTATGTCCTATCCATTTCAATCGTCTTTTCCTAATTTCCTCTTCAGCTGGAAGCTGGTTGGTTCTCTCCCACAAAAGGCTGTTGCTGATGGTATCCGGCCAATGGATATTGAGTATCATGCGTAGACAGCTATTAATAAATACCTGTACCTTCTTGATGGTGGTTGTTGTAGTTCCTCAAGTTTCAGCCCCGTACAATAGAACTACCTTGACGTTCGTATTGAAGATTGTGACTTTGATATTGGTTGAAAGTTGTTTTGAGTTCCGTATGTTCTTCAGTTGAAGGAATGCTGTCCTTGCTTTGCCAATCCTCGCCTTTACGTCTGCATCTGAACCTCCTTGTTTATCGACGATGCTTCCCATGTATGTGAAGGATTCCACATCTTCCAGAGTTTCGCCATCAAGAGTGATTGGATTGCTGTTCTCCGTGTTGTGTTTGAGGACCTTGGTTTTCCCTTTGTGTATGTTGAGGCCTACTGATGCAGAGACTGCTGCTATGCTGGCTATCTTTATCTGCATTTGTTCATGTGTATGTGATAGGAGGGCTAGGTCATCTGCGAAGTCCAAGTCGTCTAATTGGTTCTGAGCTGTCCATCGTATGCCGTGGTTTCCCTCAGATGTCGAGGTCTTCATAATCCAGTCGATCACCAGAACGAAGAGGAAGGGAGAGAGTAGACAGCCTTGTCTTACTCCGGTCCTTACTTGGAATGCGTCAGTCAGCTGTCCTCCATGCACTACTTTGCACTGTAGTCCATCGTATGAGTTCCGGATAATGTTGACAATCTTCTCAGGAACTCCGTAGTGTCGAAGAAGTTTCCATAACGTTCTCCTATCTACACTGTCAAATGCCTTCTCATAATCAATGAAGTTGATGTAGAGTGACGAGTTCCACTCAATTGATTGTTCGACGATGATCCGTAGTGTCGCAATCTGGTCTGTGCACGACCGGTCCTTACGGAATCCAGCTTGTTGATCTCGAAGTTGAGCGTCTACTACGCATTCACATAGAAAATACAGTGAATTTACAAAATAATTTACCCAACTCATACATTTGAATTATGCATTGAGTCAGTAACTTACAAAAAAAAAGAAATCTCTACCGCAATGGTTAGTTGCTAATCTTGACCATCATTATTGTAAAATTCGTTTTAATTATTTCATACTTGTTTGATTTTTTTTTCATTTTGGATCTGAATTCAACTGAGTTTTTATTAAAAATTAAAAAAATCAAATAATTCTTGTTTTAAAACGTCTCATAGCAACAAAATCAAATAACTTCGTTTTTTTATTAATCAACCCACTGACTTGAAGTTAATGTTTGTTACCACCTGACAATGGCTTAAAAAACATTGACCAGATAGGTGCAGTTGATAAACATTACATCTTAGTATAGAACTTTTCAACAATCTCCATCTATATGTGTATATAAAACTGAACTCACAACTTTAAGGTTTATTCTTTTATTGGTACTTTGATTTGAGTGCTTTTCATCTGCTGTCAAACTTAAAAGGTATTCAACTTAGAGCATACTAAAAACATTTAAAAAATGCACATTAAACGTTTTAAATCACAAGATATCACTATATATTACATAATATCCTTACCTCTATCCATTTTGTTTCTGACGAGAACTCATCATCATACGGTCTTGTTTTCGCATTCGTTCGTTGTCTGGCAAAAGATTATATTAACAATTTTTTTCTATAAAACACATAACTCAGTCAAGAACCTGAAACTATTTGTTTGATTCTACCAATTCTAATTGTGAAAGATATAATTAAATCAATTCAGTATTTCTCAAAAATAAGTCAAGTGTAGTTCATGAAATTTTGAGTAAGTATTTTTATTGGAATGATTATGCATCCTTTTTATGGTGGGTAAGTGAAATATATAGTTGGGGGCACTCTAAAAAGTGAATATCAAAATGATGCATGTGTAATAGTGCAGTTCAAAATTGTTTAAATTAATAAAAAAGAGCATTGTTAAAGATGATTCGTTTAGGACCAAACATTAAAAATGTACAAATCAAGAGTAATTAAAATAAAAAATTTCATGACGATTGTGGAAGTCCTCAAATTATCAGGTACAAACAACAGAACTAACTCAACGTTGATGTTGAAAATTATGACTGTATTGTTGGCCGACAGCTGTTTTGAGTTGTAAATGCTCATCAGTTGTAGAAAGGTTGTCCTGACTTTGCAAATCTGTTACTTCACATCTGCATCCAATCTCTCTTCTTTGTCAGAGTCACCTTTCAGATTCGTGAAGACGCCTATCACTCATAGAAAACAACTGTCAAACGTCATTTGATTCATGTTAACGGTTCTCTGTTCCGAAATCTCACTTTATCACTTGTGAATGTTGATACCTACCGCATGAGAGCCTGAAAATACACTGACTGTCTTCATCCACATTTGTTCCTGTGTATGTGATAGACAGGCTAAGTAATCTGCCGAATGCAGATCACATTACTTCATCCAAGCCGTTCATTGTATTCCGTGCTTCTCCTGAAATGTGGAGGTCTTCATAATCTGGTAAACAGCCGGAAGAGTGAGGGGACGTGAGAGAGTAAGTAGTATTGTCTTCACTTTAGATACATTTGTGAGCTGGCCTCCAGTCAGTGCATTCCATTAGCAGAGTTCCGTATGATGGTAAAAGACTTCGCAACTATTAGGCGGCCCCATGAACATTCAATCAGATTTTCCTATTCACACAGCCGAATGTCTTATTATAATCAAGGAAGTTCATGCACAACGACGACCTCCATCCAACTGATTATTGTACAGTGATACTTTGTCCTGATTTGGTAGATAGACGATCGATTCTCACGGACACTTAGACTTTTGGTGTCGTAGTCCAACGCCCACTGAATCATTTTTTCTGTTCCTTAAAAGTCCATTGAATACTTTTCCTGATATTAATAGTAGTGTGATGTCTCTATAGTTCTCCTTCCTTTGATATCTTGATCATATAACTCCCGTCCTAGATTGTTGATGCGGCAGCATCCATGAAGAGATCTGTATGTGTTGCTTCAATGTTTGATAGATTCAGTGTGTCTAGTGTACTGAAGAGCTCTTCAAATTGTATTTCCCACTTATCCTGGATTGGTTTCTCTGGTTTTCTGTATATTACTGTTGACTTTTTCGTTGTATCATAAACACCTCTTATATTCTCTATTCTCACAGCTTTTTCTGTCATGGTCCACAGATTTTCTGTACATTTCCATTCGTCAGTTCTATAGTTCTTCTTCACTCATTTGTTTTCTTCAGTATTCTTAATCTGAGTCTTGGTTCTCTTTACATTTTTCCAAACTATGTAGGCTGTTGTCTTCTTGTGCTTTGTTTCTCGAATCTCATCAAGGCTATTTATTGAAATATGATTTTCATGTTGGTCAGTCAGTCAGTCAGTCAGTCAGCTGCAACGTAGGACCAGGCACGTATATGCATCGGTCCAAGTTGCCATACCGCATTAGCACAACAAGATGAACACCGGATTCATAGGAGTAGTTAATTCAGTGGTGGTAATATATAGAAGAAAGATTGTGTATAAGGAGATAGTAAAGGAAGAAAGAATTAGTTCCTAGACAGATATGAAGCGATTTTAATCTCTTAATTTAAGGAAGACAGAGAGTGTATACACCGACGCCATTGTGAGCCATGTCGCCAAGAGTCTCCAACCATTGGTTACGATAGTCACGCGGACCCCAACCAGGCAGTCTGAATCTCCCAACATGGCTCAGACCAGAAGTTAGTGACTTCAAGCACTGATGCCACGTTTTGATTTGGCCGCCCCTAACTTTCTTCCAATCATCCCTAACACCGGTTAGCATTGCGCGTCGTGGTAATCGGTGTTCAGGCATATGCAACACGTGGCCCAACCATCTCAGTCGATGAAGGTTCATAACCTCATCAACTGATTTACCACCATTCCCTAATACCCTGCGTCTAACCTCACTATTACTTACCCGGTGATCCCAGCAGATACCCGCAATATTTCTAAGGCACCTGTGGTCAAATACTAGTAACTTACGAATATCTTCTACTCTTAAAGGCCATGTTTCGCAGCCGTATAGAAGGACGGAACGAACTGCCGCGCAGTATACTCGTCCCTTAATTGATAGACGGATATCTCGCCTTCGCCACAGATGACGTAAGTTGGCAAAGGCCAAGCGAGCTTTTCGAATCCGTGCTGAGATTTCGTCACACACCAACCCATTAGGGCTGATCAGACTTCCAAGATAAGTGAAGTTGTCAACGCGTTCGACTACTTCACCCCCTATCCTTAGTTCAGGTGTTGATGCAGACCAGTCCTGAAGCAACAACTTGCATTTAGAGGGAGAAAAGCGCATCCCAAACATTCTGGTATTGTTGCTCAGTGCTACCAAAAGACTCTGCATTTCATCAGCGTCTTCACCAAACAGGACTATGTCATCTGCGTATTCTAAGTCAATAAGTGGACCTCCTGGTAGGAGATCAATACCCGAGAAGTCAGTCGATGAGAGCGTTATTTCCATCAGGATGTCTATGATAAAGTTAAACAAAAAAGGAGAAAGTGGACAGCCTTGACGGACGCCACTTGAGGTTGCAAAAGCAGATGACAGTTCGCCATAGGCTCTGACCCGACTAGTAGTGTTCGAGTAAAGAGCCTTCACAAGGTTTATGTACTTCTGAGGTACGCCTTTCAATGACAGACACTGCCACAGAACCTCTCGGTCAACAGAGTCAAACGCTGCTTTTAAGTCAAGGAATACCACCATTGTCGGACGCCGATAAGTATGCCTGTGTTCTAGAACCTGACGAATGGTGAATATGTGGTCGATGCAGCCACGACCACGTCTGAAGCCAGCCTGATTTTCACGTGTTTGCAGCTCGCGAGTCTTAGTTAGGCGTCCGAAAATTATCGAAGCTAGTATTTTAAATATTATATTAGTTAAACTAATCCCTCTGTGATTGTCACAGGATGATTTTGACCCTTTCTTAAATATTGGGACGATAAGTGATTGTGACCAGTTAGATGGGATAACGTCTAACTCCCAGATTTTAGCTAAAATATTAGTCAACTTAATCGCTAAAACTAGACCACCATCCTTAAAGACCTCTGAGGCCAATCCGTCTGGACCAGCTGCCCTTCCTCGTTTCAGATTAGCTATAGCCTTTTGAACTTCAGCTAGAGTTGGAGGACCTACTTCAATGTTCCATTCACACTGTCTGGGAATAGAGGGTAGTTGTAGAGTAGCTGAAGGCCAGCTAAACTGCTCCTTAAAGTGTTCCGCCCATCGTTCTAAGCGTCTGGACTGGGAGCAGATGAGAGTGTCGTCTTTTTCCGAAATGGTCTGACTTACACTTGATTTATTAATTCCAGTTTCTTTTATTAGTCTGTAGAGTTGTCTTGTATTCCCTATAGCCGCCGCCTTTTCCATCTCTTTTGCTTTCGTTGCCCACCACTGCTCACGATCATTCTTTAGACTTTTGCTTAATCTAGATCTGATTTCTTTACGCTCTTCATCGTATTCAGAACCTGATGGGATGAGTTTGCGAGAATCTATCAGTGCAATAGACCTTGACGAAATCCATTGGTTCTTTGTAACCCTGTGGTTTAACTCACTGGTAGATGTCAATGCTGTTTCCACAGCTGCTTGTATAACTTTCCAAGCAACATCTGGGTCAGTCTCGTTTTCAGAACTACCTAAGTGTGACCTCAGTTGTTCCTGGAACCTACTTTAGGCTTTCTCATTACTCAATTCGGTTCTAATGAGTCTTTTTTGTGTGGCTCTTATTTTCATGTTGGTGACTTTTATGACCCAGAACATTCTAACATAATGGATTCCTCCCTTTTTAATCCCTTTCTAGTTGCTTTCTGTACTGTTTTTCGCCTTTATTAGATGCTCGAAGAATTCAAATTTGTTGCTGTGAACTATTTTGAATTCACCGAGGTCGTTGGCGTTTCGAAGATAGTCTGTATAAAACCTTTAAAATGTTGCTTTTTAGACCATAATATTCCTCTTTTTCTTCAGTCTTAGCTAGACGCCACCTGGTTGTGGTTTGAAGCAACATTTCTCCTCTGTCTATTCGTACGTTTTTCAATGACTTTTCGAATTTCATGATGATGCAGATGTAATCAATCTGGTTCTGTGTAGTATATTTTGATTGAATTCACGTAGATTGATATTAATGTTCGTGTAAGAATATGGTGAAATATATAACCACTTCGTTGAAGGTACATAAATTTACAAATCTCTCACTTTTTTTTCTTGATCCCAGTTCATGTATTTTCACTGTTATTACTACTACATTTTGCTAATGTTTACAGCTTTGAACCGACCCATTTGTCATATACCCGTATGAATATTTGCTCTTACTCGCGCTCTTATGGAGATAAACTGTTTAAACTAACTATGACTAAAATAAAGATAATAATATCAATGTTAATTTTAGTCATTGACGTTTATCATGTGTCTTCTTATTATTACCAATATTTTATGCAGTATTTAATCTATGCTTATATGATTTAAATAAATACAAAAAATCAGTTCTATCGTTTATTGAATCTTTTAAGGTTTAGGTTATAGGAATAATTGTTTTCAGAAGGGGTTATGTGGAGAATTTAGTAATTTCAATAGTTAAGATCATGAGTCAGTTGAAGCTAGACCACCATGGAAAACCTGGAAGCACTGGACGGCATTTTCGTCCTACTGTGGGACTCCTCAGCAGTGTGCATCCACGATCCCTCCCCCCATGAGATTCGAACCCAGAACTTATCAGTCTCGCACACGAGACAAAATAAAACCAATGTAGAATAGAATGTTTAATAGTTATTAAACTAAAGTTATGTTTCGAAAATTTACCGATCACAACACTTTACATAAGTCTGCATTACATGATCAACAACTGTTTCATTATCGATGTATATACATTATTTATTAAACAATGAAATCTAATCTGCTTCACTGACAGAAAACTATAAGATGTAATGAGTTAAATGCATCGGGATCAATCAAATTTTGAATATAAAATCACTAGTGTCTAGCTTCAAGAAGTATTTCCTGTAGTTCTATTGAGAAGCCATGACCAGTGGAGTTCAACCAAGTCTGTTATGAGATATCAGCTTACTGAAGACATTGGTGTACGGTGGTGCGATTTCGTGGATTGGTTGAAGTTAGACATTAACACCGTTAGATGCTTTCCGACTCATTGGTCTTGTGGTTAAGCGCTCGCGTGCGAGACTGATAGGTCCTGGGTTCGGATCTCGCGGGGGCGGGATCGTAGACGCGCACTGAAGATGAATCCCATACTAGGAAGAAACGGCCGTCCAGTGCTTCCAGGTTTTCCATGGTGGTCTAGCTTCAATTGACTCATGATTTCAAATAAATGTTTTGTTTAAACCCATTACCTTTATAATAATTTTTTTGAATATATACCCAATTAATCACTTTCATATGTTTGACTTTCAAAGCTTCGTGGATTATATGATATGATAAATGTGTAATAAGCATCAAAACTGTTGGCGATACTATAATTTATGGACGAACCAATCAGGTATAAGATAACAGGTCTCGTATTTTGGCACAAGATTCATTCATCCATTTGGCTAAATAAACATTCGACATTATAGTTGACGTCAGTTCGTGATGAAAACCGTTAAAGCTAATTCCTAACCTTAACGATCAACTGAACACCGTAATTCAAATTCTACATAGTGTTTCATAACCCTCATTTGGTTCTAGTTATTAAGTGGACACTCTCAAGGTTACTTCAGCGTCACTCAAAGTCATCCATAAATTATAGTCTCACCAAATTGTTCGTTTATCGTAAATAAAAGCAATTTTGTTGTTCAATAAATTTAAGAAATAAAGTGCAATATATATATATATATATATATATATATATATATATTTTAAAAAGTTTAAGTCATTCTATCTAAAGCTTCTAAAAAATCAATCATTTTGCATATGGTTCTATTATGATATGAATAGTATACTGAACACTTACTTTCGATTCATTTTTCTTTTTGTTCTGGTTGACAAACATTATTTACAACAACAACAAAAAAAACAATGAAAACCTATACATAAATGTAAATAGTTTTTGTTGTTGTTGTTGTTGTTGAGTGGGTGGATTAATCTATTTAAACATCTACTCATTCCCAAGCATTTTGATTTATTTTGTATCTATAAAATGAAATGTACATATTTATTTTATTTCAATTTTTCGTCTTTCATATCATTACAATTCTGAATACAAAATATCTAGTTGAAACTTAAATTTAAATGGAACACAAGTAAATACTGATTCATCAGAAAACAAAATAACAAATTGAACATAACATATTCTTTACATTCAATAGATTATTTTAATGTCTTTGGATCATACAAGAAAACGTTCTAATTCATTAGTTCCACGAATTGTAGAAAATTTACCAAATGATCCAGTAACTGGACAATCAATTTTATTTAGAACAATATTCAAAGGAAGAGATCATACAAAAATTATTGATCCAGCAGGTTTTTGTGATAGTAAAGCTAATCAATTATTAATAAAACATTTACGAAAAAAACGTAACTATGGTTATGTATATTGTTTAATTGATCGGATGAGATTTGAAAGAAGAAGTCGTTCAAAATTATTTCGAGATCAAATTTTTTACCATGATATTAAGTATATTTATTTTTTTTCAAATTTACCAAATGTTTTTATGCTAGCATTGAATGATGAAAAAGAAAGACGTGTTTATGAAACATATTCAGTAAATTCAATGGAAGATAGAAATAGAATTGCAGAACTTACACAGAATAAAAATTCGTTTGGAAAATTAAGAACAAGTATTACTAGTCAAGTGTTAAATTATGGAAATGGTATTCTGGAAAATGGTCATATTTCATTAGAAGGAGAAGATGAAACAGAAGGTGAAAATGGATTTGAAGAAGAAGAAAACTTTCACATGTATAGAAACAACAAGAGATATAGTCATGATTCATTGCATAGAATTAATACATTACCTAATGTTCATTCTGAATCTTATGATAACTCTAAAACAACTGAATATTTGGAGAATGCTTATACAAATGGCTACTTAAATCAATCAAATATACCAACATATTATAAAACCAATACAGTATCACGTGCAATAAATTCACCAACTCACCAATCCTACTCTAAACAACAAAACAGATCATTTATTGAACGTACACCTTCTCCAGCAGATTACTTCGTTATGCAATATCATGGAAGAAATTTACATAATAGTCAAAGAATAAATACGCATTCACCATTTAAATACAATACAGAAGGAAGTTCTATACCGATAACTAGCAGTGAACCACTATTAACAAATACCCCTATAAGAGAAGACTGTCCTATATATTTCTACGTTCAACGTAGACCTAGTAAACCGGGAATACAAATGGATGAAACCACTAGAATAATAAAAAGTCCTTCATCAGTTACTATATATCGTTAATATATTGTACAATAGAAAAGAAAAAAAATAATAATTACATTTTTTATTTGTTGAATATTATTTATACCTTAAATTGATAAAGGAAACTAAGTTCATGTTGATGATTTGTAGAATCTGGTAAATCTTTATCAGTTTTTTTATTTTTTTTATTTTTACGAAACTAATGAAATTCATAATGAACAAATGAAGAAGTTCCAACTGTATTATTCAATTAGTTTTCGGTTGTATGAACAAAGAGTAGCATAAAATAAGTGAATCATCTAATTATAAATGAGTGAGGGGTTATAATTCAAAATAAAGAAGTCATCTAATTAAAAGTGAGGGGGGGGGGTAATAATTCAAAGTAAGCAAGTCATCTAATTAAAAATGAGTGAGGGGGTTATAATTTGAAATTAAAAAAAAGTGATTATGAAATATTCTTTCAAAGCTCAATTAATAAGTCTATTCTGTGTTATAGAATTTAAGTGAAATATAAATTTTAAGCTGTGTATTAATTACGTGATAGTGATGGACAGAAAGAAAAAGTTATGAAACTGAGAATATAAGTGAATTTTAACTAGAAAGACATGAAAATACGTTGTTTAACTTTTAACCAAATAAATTATCAAGATAACAGACTTAAACTTCAATTAATTTATGAGATAATTGTTATGCTTAAATTCAAAACTTATGTATGAAGTTTGCGGTTTTTTAAATGAACTGTGTCTAATAGTTAATCCTAGTTATATGTGATAAGGTGACCAATTATCTTAGCCTGATGATATTCTTTGCCTATATTTGTCATAATCAACCACTCTGTATGTAGTTCATTTCAACTTATATACAATAGTTAAACTTGAGTTTTGTTATTAGATTCTGATGAATTGTTCAATTAAAAGATCTTTTCAGATACGTTTTATTATTTTGTATGAATTACCTTTGTACAAATTAGTCTGTACCAAGCACACATCTTATGTTCGAACTGGATTACATCTTCAGATAAACTGAACGTATCATTATTAGTTAAACGGGACTTGATAAAATACAATGTTCAATAAATAAATACAGTTATAGAAAATATTTCACTAGCAACTACTTATAAAAATAAACAGTAGTAAATTTGTTATAGTTTCAAGAAAAGAAATCTATACGGAAGAACTGTTGAACTAACATCTGTATAATGGTTTACAATACAATTAAAAATTAAGTAGTACCCAGTTTTATGCTTTGATAGTTTATTGATTACATAATAGATTTGCATCTATAGTATATTTAAGCATAATATCCAATATGAAGTAAATGTTTGTAAAATATTTATTTTTCCTCTGTGAAAGGTCAGAAATTAAGAAACTAATTTCAATATAATTTTTGAAAAAAATATTAAAACAATTAATATGTCAGTATCGAATCACGCGAGGCAAGATCGTGGATGCGAATTGCTGAGGAGTCCCACGGTAGGACAAAACGGTCGTCCAGTTCTTCCAGGTTTTCAATGGTGCTCTAGCTTCAATATCCAAAAAACCCCTTCTGATACTATATCTATATATTTCTATAAAAGTAACTAGTTCATTTGATAAATTTCAATAGTGTAATAAGAAGACGAAGATTATCAGAACAATGTAATGATATACTAGCGCAATACATTTCGGACAATCTGATCACACATATACTTGTTAAGAACATTTATATATAAAAATAGGTCAACTAGACTAGAAATAGAGGGTAAGAGGAGACAAGGATAATAATGAAATAATGTGAAAACAATTTGAAACGTCATCACACTGGATAATAAGCTAATATTACTAGAGTAGGTTTAAGATGAGGAGAAACTGTTTTTGAATGCATAAAGGGGGTTTAAATCTTCGGATGACTAAGGCTTCAATAAATCTTAGTATATGCCATTCTTCACTTTTGTCCATTATCGAAATATTTGTTTTATTGTAAATAAGTTTTCAAATTTAACTTGACTATTTTTCTTGAAAGACACTCTATGATAGGTGGACAACTCATTGTACATACATCAGTTTGCCTACTTTTCATGAGGCAGGTATATATTAAAGCCTATTTTTAGTAAATGTTACATAATTTACCAGTATTGTATAGCTCGAAATGATTTAAATCAACCATATATTCGAAATAACAAAAGGATGATTTGTATCATATCCAAGATCCTGCCAAGTTTTGTATAAAAAAAGACTTTTGTTTACTTCATACTACAGGAGTCTTGGATATTCATAATCTTAAAATAGACTTGTACATAAAAGGAAAACTGTTAAATAGATTTACTTTATAACAAATTACTTAAAAGTTAGTCTAATACATTCTTTGATTATCAGTTTAGCGGTTGTGAAGGCTGCTAAGTTTTTGATTGAGATCATGAACCGATTGATGTTAGACCACCGTTGGAAACCTAGAAGCACTGAACGACCGTTTCATCCTATCGTGGGACTCTTCAACAGTGCGCATCCACGATCCCGCTCGTGGGATTCGAACCCACAGCCTTCAGTCTCGCGCGCGAACGCTTAACCTACTGAACCACTGAGCCGGCATCCAACGGTGTTAGTGCCTAACCTCAACCAATCCACGAAATTGCGCGACCATCTTCCATTGTACTGAGGTAGACACCTGTTTCTACCCAACACGGATTAGCTCCACTGGTCACGGCTTCTCACCAGAACTCCGAGAATTTTCTCACGAAGCTAGTCACTAGTGACCACATGATAATTAATTGACCAACAGATAGCCTAATAGCTAAAATCGAAATGAATTTTTTCGTCCAAAAAAAAACAAACCCAAAAACCATCAATATTACAGTGAATATTAATGTATTCTGTATTGATCTAATGCATTCACAAAAAGTATTCATTTACCTATTACTAAGTCTTTATTATTGATGTTTGAAAATACAGCTTTGTAGAAAAAAATATTGACAGCACAGAGATTGAAGTGGTTGGTTTATCTTCGTTTTGATCATTACAAAAGTTAAATATCGATTATAAACGTTATTTACTAATCTATGGGTACTATTACGCTTATCAGTCAAATATTTATGTGCATAATTGTAACATTTCAAAAAATAGAATTACGATACATTTATTTACGTAGGTGTAGATGCTTGTACAGTGAATAGAATGCTATCTTGTTACTATATCACATTATTGATTACAGAGAGTGGTAAGATATTGACTTGATTACAATAAAAAAATTCTTCTTTGTGAAGTTTTTAAGATTTTATTTAGTTAAGAATATGACCAGTTTATTTCTTTGAGTATACTTTTTTTCATAAATATACTAATCTATTTATTTTGAAGATAATGAATTATATGATATGTAATATTATACTAAATTGTATATATACCCAGATGAATCTATATCATGAGTTACATACATAATGCTATCTATCGTTTGGAAGCCCAACAATAGTTTGATCAATTATTAAACTTTAGATGGGAATTCTGAAACTTTACTACGATTAATAGTATGAAATGTTATCGTACTCTTTCATAAGTAATTAACTGATACTTGAATAGCATAGAAGCCTCCAAAAAACCAATGAATGTTTTAACCATCTTGGAGTCACTAGTGAAAAATTTTAATATGAGCTATATAAATAACTAATTAAAAATTATAATCTATAGAGTAAATATGATTGAAATACTTACTTACTTACTTACGACTGTTACTCCTCGTAAAGGAGCATAAGCCGCTCACCAGCATTCTCCATCCAACCCTGTTCCGGGAAATCTTTTCCAGCTCTTTCCAGTTGTTGTTCAACCTTTTCATATCTGCTTCTATTTCCCGACGTAATGTGTTATTTGAACTTCCTCTTTGCCGCTTCCCTTCAGGATTCCAAGTTAACGCTTGCCTCATGATGCAGTTTGATGATTTGCGTAATGTATGTCCTATCCATTCCCATCGTCTTTTCCTGATTTCCTCTTCAGCTGGAACATTGCCCGGACGTTCCATGTACCTATAAAAATTGTTTCTCTGGTTGTCAGAAGGAGAATCGGCTTCGTGACTTCCGAAGGAACTCGGCTTTCACCATGAGGCGTGATAGTTCTTCTAAATGAAGACCTTCTAACTCCCAGGGCGGTGTTTAAGTGGTTTGAACTACTTTTTCTGGTTAGCGTTTTTTAGCTGGTTAGTTTTCTACGGGATTAGGTAGCTAACCCCATGCCCACCTCTCCTCCTTTACTCGGGCTTGGGACCGGTTGTAACTCTAGAAGAGCTACAGACGAAGTTATGATTGAAATGATACAATAAAAACAATTATAATATTTGACAACCCTAATTTTATATTGAAAAATATCTGGATTTTAAAGTTCTAGCACACAGATTTGTCATCAATTAATTATTTCCTTATTAATTTATTGTTGCATCACTTACAACTAAGTTACGCGAACACTGTAATTTTCTATTTATGTTGCTTAACGGTCATGTATTTGAGGTATATTATCGTATGAACTTTGAGTCATGGTTGAATAAGTTAGAAAAAAGAATCAATTTACTTGTTATCTTAGTCTTTTGACTGGGAACAGGGCTGAAAGAAGCTAGAGGCGTTAAGGTCTTGGTTGTTGCATATCGGACGAGAACCGGTGCTTTCAACGTGGTATGGTCGCCCTGGTACTGCCGAGAGTGGGGAGAGTCCGCTCTCCCTCTCGAAATGCTCTCACATGGCCACGCGTACATAGCCCCTGCCAGGGAAGTCCTACTCACTGCCTTCACGTGGCGGGGGTGTTGTTTACGAAAATGAGAGGACGAAAAGCGAATGTCCGGCGCTTTAACCGGACCCCAAACCAATGGTGCACATGGGCTGGCTCCAGTATCCTGAAGGAACAAATGGCGTATGAACCAATCGTTGGTCACCGGCTACCATGGGACTGCATCTCCTCACGATGCTCCACTGCCTTGTGGGTCAGACGTTCAGGTCGAAGGCTCGGGGTGTGGCCCCCTAAGAAAACCACCTGCTTCGGTTCGGGCACCCGAGCAGTATCACAGCCCTCACACAAATCAATTGAGATTCGTGTGGCGCATATGTACTTGGTGCCTCCTTGTACCGATACCTATGTGTTAAAATAAATAATAAATAAATGTTGCATATCGGTTAATGCTTCTATTGATAAAATGAATCACTGGTCCTACATAATATAGAGGGGACTGAATTAAAAATCAGACTAGACAGTTTAGCTGCTCCGGTAATAATTGTTTGTTTATGTAAGTTATAATACAATTATCGAAACTTTTTTTAAAGACATGACACTTACAACTTCGCGCTATTATGTCCACTCTGAAAGAAACAGGTCTTAAGCATGGGTGTATGTTTTTCAAAGATAGAGAATATGATTAAGAAACTATGATTTGCTTTGAGTTTTTATGTTTTCCATTTGTGATTGGAACTTCAACTGAAACAATTGTATACACAAGTTAAATGTATCTGTGACTTATCTAAACAAATAAGTTAATAGGAAAAGTAGTGTTTACTGTGACAATGTGAGAATATGCCACAACTTCACTTGTTATATATTCTAAAATAAGACCTTTGGAATAATATTCCCTTCTGGTATTTAGTCGCACACTGTTGAATTGTTAAAGATATATATTTATAATTCCACTCTGAATATTATCATAACGAAGGAGTAATTATTGTATACTGAAAAATATAATAAATTATAGAACTCATAGCTTGTGGCATATCAAAACCCACCTCTTCGACAAATATTATAATAAAGTAGCTATATAGAAAGTATCTGTACAGGATTTACAAATGCCAACTGAAACATCAAAAATTTAGTTGACAATATCAACAACGGGATAAATTAAACCCTTATACACTTGGTGTTGTTTTACTTGTATCTTCCCATTGTTATTTAGGACTGCAATAGATCAGTCTCATGTTAGCATATGTGCATCCTGTGCAGATTGCCTCGATCTAGACTTAAGCCACATGTTTTAATTGTTCGACTGCTTTTTTGCAATAATCTTCCTGTTTTAACTTTCATAGAGGATTTCCAGTTGTTGTTTGATATCACTTATTCTTACCACCAAAGTTAAAGAATATTAAGTCATTTTGCATTTTTGAAATTTTCACGCATTGAAATTGGACTAAAATCCGGCCGACGATAGTGACAGTCATATTATATGCTTGATTATTTAGACGTTATTTTATGGCTAAATCACTTATCTATATTGCGATAAAAACAGCTAGAAAGTTGTTGAAATATAACGTAGCATTTCTGGCGACTATAATGTATACAGAGAACGAAATGACAAATCCTATGACAAATTATTTCTGTCACTAATACCTAGTATTATTCACCAATGTAAAGCACAGAAGAGATTCTGTACTTCAGCTCTATTATTATCGATCAGCTGATTAGGTCTTTTTTCTGAAAGCTACTTATTTTCACCTGAACGTTTATGGTAAATTGTTAACAACATTATTAAGGTGAGGATAACTTACTTACAATTTTGCAAACTTTCATTTAATCTTATCAGTTCGTCACAAATTCAAGTGAAAAACATGCGAGTAAAGATTGTAGGAGAGGTTACAAATTTTGGAGGGATAATGAATTATTTATTTCCTACAGTTCAATATTACGAGTATTTTCTACCATTTTGTCTTTATGAACGCCAGTCTAAACTAGATTTTGTATGACAGAATGTAATATAATTGATGTTATCATTAGGGGTGTATTCCAAATACATGAAAAGGATGAATCGCAACCGTAATAAACTGGAAAGGATTGCCCCCGACAGAGTTGGATGGAGAGTGCTAGTGGGCGGTATCGCTCCTCCACGAGGAGTAGCAGGCGTAAGTATATAAGTGTGTGCTACTGATGTCGACAGATATAAGAAGTGTAAATCATCAATGGAAAGTGAAATACCTGACAAGAGAACGTTAAGGATAGCGAAGAAAAGAGAACGAAAAAAGAGAATGATTACTGTGAAAATGAAGGAACAGTAAAGTCTTAGACGATTGATTGACATTTGCAAAAAGAACAGTCACGTTTCAGACAACTGATTGACGTTTTGCAAATGAAGTATACACTGTATGGTTTTCATATTTTACTAAGATGTTCTGTAATTTTATATTTAAATGCATTCGACTGTCCTTTCTTGTGTTCTCGTTCACCACACTGTCACTACTCATTTGAATTTAATAGATATTCATATTACAATGTAATTTTGTCTAAGTTTATTATAATAATGTAGCTATGCAAATATGATACTTTCATTGTACATTTAAGACACTACTAGTAATTTTAAATTGACAAAATAAATAATATTTCTGTTGGTTATTTTTTTAAACATCGATATTTAAACCAAAATGCTGTGTTTGATTAGCTAAATCATTCAGCGGTATACAAGTTAACAGTGATTTCATATGTGATTAAAATTATGAAGATTGATTAATCCCTCAATTGGTCTGTCTGAATTTGTAAAGTAAACCGCTAATCTTTAATTGACTGATTATTGACATTCTTTAACACAATTATTAGATACATTGATAATGATAAGTGGTCTGAAAAATTTAAATATTAGAGTTAATTTCATTTTAGATACTTTCTTACTTATAAGTAGTATAAAACGTATGTATTCAAACCAAGATCTGATTCAGTTGTTTAAACGTAGGAGTGTATGTCATATTCCTATATGTTTATCTAATATACAATGCATCATCAATTGTGAAAGTGAGTTCGAGTATCAAAGACTATTGTAAGTTTTCGTCATTATTCCAAAACATGATCAGAAATTTATTTATGTACAAAGCCGTCAAAAGTATAGATTATAGACAAATCAATAAAATAACGATAAGCAACTGTTTTTCTCAATAGAATAGAAGAGTGGAACCCTTAAAGAAATTCCTCATCACCTTTATATGTTATGTTGTTGGTATAGTAAGCATTTTTGATATGTTTTAAATGTGAAAAATCTATTTTTAAAAAATACACGAAACAGTCCAATTGAGATAAAAGTCCTCGGAATAAGCTGACTCCCACATCAGTTCAACTATTTAGCTCCAAAACTTCCGTTTACAAATAAAACTCTTTATTGTGAGGTGGTCCAGAAGATTCTTCGCAAAAGGCAAGCAAGGATCAGGAAACACTAAGAAGTATTTCATCCAATTGAGCAAACCAAGGACATTTGAAATATTATAAAAGCCCTATATTTTCTGTATTAAAATTAGCCTTGGAGTAAAGTACTTCTCACATAATTTGCGTCTTCTCTCTCGTGTTTAGGTCGCTGTATAGTTCTAGTTTAGGGATTACAAGAATAGCTTAGGAACCGAGTATAGCGTTCAATTTGCAAGACTTATCACTTATCAAACAAGGTCAAATTATTAGGTTTACGATTGTCATATTTAAAAATTTTCCTTTTTACATAAAGCATATATCAGATTTGATAACAAGAATAAATATTAGTTCCACTACTCGGTAAATCTATTCATCCAGTTAAACCGGATCAAAAAACGACTTTAATTTCGTTTCTTAATTGCTACTGTCTTATTGTTCCTAAATATTTCAAATATTTAGCATAGCACATACTTATTTCCTTATCATTGCATAATGATTATGGATAAGTGATTTAAAGAAGGATTTGTCTAGGATAATTCCTAAAATGGACTTTCACATGAGGAACCAATGAGAACTAGACATCAATCAAATCAATTTTACAAAAATGTGAAAATGTTGAAATTTTAAGAACGATACCTTTTGTTATTGTCATTCAACTTTATATAAATCATAGAATATTTTTTTTTTTTTTTTGATTTATAAGATGTAAATGTAGTTCATCTCTCTCTCCCTTCGTTATGATTATGTAGTGAGCAATAACACAATTGGAGACAAATAAATATATTTGAACACAAAATTACAGAATCTTTTAGTAAAACCTGAGAACCATACAGTAAAGTCTTCATTTGGGAAATGTCAATCAATCGTCTCAGACTACATTGTTCCTTTATTTCCGCAGCAATCATTCATTGTTCTCGTTCTTTTTTCTTCTATCTTCTTAACCTTCTGCCACCAGACATTTCAATTTCGATCGACGAGATATACTGCTTATATTTATCGACATCAGTAGCAAGCATCATATATTACTCATGAACTAACCTCAGTTTACAACCAATTCATTTGGTTGATTTCTTTTTAAATATCAAATCCGAAGATGAATTTACTTATTATGTTGTTTAACGCTCTTTTTTCATGTTACCAGATTATTCTTTCACTTCAATAAGGTTTATTTTTGCTTTGGTCTGTGATTCTAATTCGGTACTAGTTAAAAGTCTATCCCTATTTGAAAGACCTCTGTTTGGCAAACAGGACCATGAAGGGCTGTAAGAATGAAGGGTATTCTGTATTTTCGTCAGAAGGGGTTTTGTGGAGATTGTAATAATTTCAATTATTAAGATCATGAGTCAGTTGAAGCTAGACCACCATGGAAAACCTGGAAGCACTGGACGGCCGTTTCGTCCTATTATGGGACTCCTCAGCAGTGCGCATCCACGACCTCAACTGACTTCAACTGACTCATGATCTTAATCATTGAAATTACTACAATCTCCACAAAACCCCTTCTGACAATAATCAACATATGCTCACTAGTGACTGTCTTCAAGAGATATATCCTAGAGTTCTAGTGAGAAGTAATGACCAGTGGAGTTCAACCAGGTCTGTTGTGGGATAGTAACTCATTGAAGACAATGGTGGATGTGTCGTTCATTTTCGTGGATTAGTTATAGTTAGACATTAACACCGTTGGATGCCGGCTCAGTGGTTTAGTGGATAAGTGATCGCGCGCGGAACCAGTACGTCCTGGGTTCGAGTTTCGCAGGGGGCGAGGTCGTGGATGCGCACTGCTGAGGAGTTTCGTAATAGGACGAAACGGCCGTCCAGTGCATCCAGGTTTCCCATGGTGGTCTAGCTTCGACTGACTCACGATCTTAATCATTGATATTCTGTATTTGTATATTACAAATTGGTCCATATGATTGTCGCCTGCCTTGATATTCTAATATATATGCATTTGTAATCTCTGGGTCGTTTAAAACATTTTGTGGACAAACCAGTTCAAATAATGTTTGTTGTTTTATGTTCTATAATTTAATAGAAATTTCTTTATTGTTTTGGTGTTTACTACGCATGGTTAATATTAATACTATTGAATCATATATGTATGGACAGTTAAGTAATCGGCTTTCCCATGATTCTCTAGTGTCCAGTCCTATGTCATGCCCACATAGGTTATTCTAGCTTCCGAGTCACATTTCGACCTTGTTCATTATTTACTTATTAACCTTGGCTGTTTCTATATGAGCTTGTGTGTGCTAATTTCTCAGCCTATTTATTGCGTGTCTTACTTCTGCCTGATCATAAATATTGAATCACTGTTGATCAAATTGAGTTATCCTTCTCGCATTCTCATCGTCGCTTTGTTTCGCTTCGCTTTCCCGCTTCTTATTCTGAATGGCTGTCTGGATGAAAAAAATGTTTGAAATAGATCCCACCAACGCAACTTGTACCTGGCTTCCAAATACCGCCGTAACACACGGGATTAGCCAAGGTAATATTTGATTTTAAATGGAAGATCAATGTACATAGCATCTTCTCACGTTCATCCGAACCGGAGTCAGATAGTGGGCTACTATTCTCAAAAACATATAGAATCATTATTATTGTAAGTGGCTTTATTCAATATATTTTTGGTACAATACAGAATTCTCAGCACAAAATATTTCAACAAGTTTCCTTTTCTTATTTCTTGATCGACCCTTGCGTTAGATATTGAGTGATCGCCAGTTAGACGTTGGCAGTTCAGTCAATGGACATCTAAATAATGTAAATTCTTTTCGCTGCATACATATTACCAGCAATCACGATGTCCCTGATTGGGCTATATTTAACTTATACAGCGAAATGTCGTATGCTTTTCACAAGCGCACCTGAATACGTTATGTGGCTAATAGGCTCAATGATATGTTAAAACAAACTAGAAAACAGATGACTTGTTGAAATATCTAGATGACAGGAACAGGTAGCCCAGATATTCAAGCAGGCCGCCGTAGCATATCAAATGCTGATTATTGCCCATTAACAATGGATGACTTCAGAAAACCTTACTACTTCACAAAGAAAAATTCAAACTGTTTCCTGTGTCCAACCATTTTAAATTCACTTATGGTAATTTGGATCTCAAACACACGACTGTTGACCATTTTCTTTATACTGATTTAGAAGACAATCTAAACGAGCGACATGGTGGTTAATGATAAACATAAGTCCTACCCATTTTAATTATAGATAATCTAGCCAGACGGAACAAATTATTTTAAATTATAGATACTGTTTCCGAACACTTCGTTAGTCTAGACAGAGAAATAACTTCCCAAAAGTATTAGGAAGTTAGGTAAACAACATCACAGATGAGGTATGTTTAATAAAAGTGTATTTTGATACAAAGTTTTGTTATAACCTGTCGTAATGAGCTTTGAGAACTTAAAAACCATACATTGTCCACATTTGGTCTCGTGAGAATAGTGCTGTCAACTGTTGGTCGGATCCGAGAAAAGCAGTGATCCCCTTAATCTTATTTAAGAAGGTTCAAATATACTTGAACTCAAAGCTTCAACGGAAGAAGTTCTGAATTTGCTATACTCCCAATCTAATCACTCTTAGCAGGATGTACCTTTGGAAATCATTGATTTTTTCAGTATTGATTGCATTAACTAAAACTATTCCTCTGAATTGTGTGAAATTCATACCATCAATAACATCACTATCACTTAGTTCCAACAAATATTTATTCATCTTCTTTAACAAAAATCTTATGGTGCATCTCGTTTACTTCCTCTCAAAAATAAAATTTACTATACATATACATATAACGTTAGAAAATACAGTTAGGTGTGTTAAATAAATATGAATTGGTTAATGAATTTCACATTCTGTTTCTTCATAACACTTGGTAAACACTAACGTTTTATTTACACTAAATATTTGCAAATCTTATGCAAATATAGAAAAGAATTCATTACTAAGTAATGGAGTGACAATCTGTAAGCCATTGTGTATTTAAATTATTTGCTGAAATGACGAACAACAACAGTTTTATTTAGCAAAGTAGATTGGCATTTAAAAGCAATAAGTCATAATCAAAAGTATCAGATTACTTACCTCTTCAATACCAGCTAATCTGCTGGAACAAAATTTTATTCATCAAAACTCGATTTCTATTCAATCATCACGTGCTTTATCCATCGTATTGAGAGAAATGTGAGGATGGCTATTTTATTATGATACCAACTGAAATAAGTACTCTCTTCTTAATTCAAATACAAATAAAATGAATTGAGCTATCGTAATTTTCAAATTAAGCTGCATAAGTTTTTAAGAGTCTGGTAAACCAAGTTTTCCATGTGTAAAAAGAGGATTTGGTTAATGGAATGGTTATCGGACAGCATGAACCAAAGTTATCAAGCGTTTACTTCACTGATTGTACAGTAAAACATAGTGTGGTGATCATGAAACTTCTAGTCTGTCCCTTAGGCATACTTAGTTATTTACACCTGTTGCTCATCATGGGACTTAGGTCGCTGATCAGGAATGTCTAACCAACTCTTAACTGAGCCCTATTTTCAATTATTCTCAGTTAATATTCATTTTTTGATGCCTGCTTCCAATTACCAGCGCAAAGTGTTCTTAGATCTCACTCTTCTGCTTAAGCCTTAGAGATTTTCAAGATAAGGATTACCTCGTGTTCGGTTTGATGATTTATGCAATTTGTACCCTAGCCAACAACACCTATTCCTAATTGCTTTTCTAGCTGCAACCTGGTATATTCTCTCTCATAGTAGGGTGTAGGTGATGGTATCCGGTTAACGGATATGGAGTATGTTGAGTTGACAGACGTTTAAGATACCTATAAGCTTTTGATGATGGTTGTAGAAGTCTCCAACTTATCAGGCACACACAACAGAACCACCTCAACGTCGATTTTGAAAATTATGACTTTACTGTCAGCTGACAGCTGGTCTTGCCCATTATCCCTCTCAATTTTTGTGATGCTCTTTCTGATTCATATGATTGTTGGTGCTGCAGCATTCATGAGGAGATCTGTATGTGTCGCTTCAATGTTTGATAGATTCAGTGTGTCTAGTGTACTGAAGAGCTCTTCAAATTGTATTTCCCACTTATCCTGGATTGGTTTCTCTGGTTTTCTGTATATTACTGTTGACTTTTTCGTTGTATCATAAACACCTCTTATATTCTCTATTCTCACAGCTTTTTCTGTCATGGTCCACAGATTTTCTGTACATTTCCATTCGTCAGTTCTATAGTTCTTCTTCACTCATTTGTTTTCTTCAGTATTCTTAATCTGAGTCTTGGTTCTCTTCACATTTTTCCAAACTATGTAGGCTGTTGTCTTCTTGTGCTTTGTTTCTCGAATCTCATCAAGGCTATTTATTGAAATATGATTTTCATGTTGGTGACTTTTATGACCCAGAACATTCTAACATAATGGATTCCTCCCTTTTTAATCCCTTTCTAGTTGCTCTCTGTACTGTTTTTTCGCCTTTATTAGATGCTCGAAGAATTCAAATTTGTTGCTGTGAACTATTTTGAATTCACCGAGGTCGTTGGCGTTTCGAAGATAGTCTGTATAAAACTAGTTATAATCCTGCTCTACTTTTGAATGATAGATACTATTAGACATGTAAAACAAACTTAAACGGTATCAATTTAAACAAACACGTACACTTTCTTGATTCACTTTGCTTAATCTCGACTCAATTGAAACTTACAAACTGACAACAACTAGCTAACAACTAATCATTAGTATTGGGGTTGTGGAGATTATTAAGATTTGATTGAGATCCCGCGAGCTGGATCGTGGATATGCACTGCTGAGGAGTCACATACTAGGACGAGACGGCCGTCCAGTGCTTCCAGGTTTCCAACGATGTTCTAACATCAGCAGGTTTATGATCTCAATCAATAATCACTATCACTTTATAAATCAATTTGATAAAGTCTTTATTGAATTTTACAATACAGATTTTCATGCTTTGCATATCAAACTATTGTACAATTGTAAACTGTAATGTTAAATAATGTTTCTATAGAATGTAGTCAATTAGTTACAATGTAAGCTGTAAAAATTGGCTTAGTCATCATTATTTTTTTAGTGTTAAACTAATCTAATTTAATTAATATTACATTTTTCTCTTCATCAATTATGGATAATAAAATGTGATAACCATCTGATAATTTTCTATCAGGTGTGATACATAGTATGTGAACAAGTATGGATTATTGATTTTCCAGATTATTATTTTATCTTTTCTTTTTAAATAAATAAATATCTCTAACATATCAATAGAACTAAACAGATTGGTAAAACCTTTATTTAGATCCCAATAATGACTATTGTTTATAAATTTATCTGAACATGTTATCACATAGAAATCTCGTGTTATGTAATATTTTCTTTATAAAAGAGAATTAAATTGTTTGGTTGTAATCTGTTGGGATAATCATATATTCTTTGAATAGTATCTCCATTATTACTAATAAATTGTCAATATACATAAAAACTTTAATCTTATCCAACTCAATATGGTGGAACAATTGATTTATTTGCAGGGGCTGTTAGCATATCAAGCCCACATGGATTGTTCTATCCTCTGGTCAGATCAATTTATCCATTCTTCTCAAGCTATATTTTTACCTCGTCACTTATAGGCTTAGCAACCGTGACTATTTTTATGCAAACGTATGTGCGTGCATTTGTTATCTTAATCATCACATGTTTGTAACTTATTTTTGTCTGACTATAACTATCGATTAACGCTTGGTTAAATTGAGTTGGTTCACTTGCCATCTACATTGTGCGTCATTTTGTTTTACTTAGCTTTACGATCAACGATTATACAATATATACATATCCAAAATTTCATTGTCATATTTGACTTATTTAATTCCGTTATTCACCAACGCGATTAAAGTCGGTGATTATATACGAGGGTAGCCAGGATGTATATTTTATTATCAATCAACATACGATCTATTTGGAGTCAGATTTTGGGCCACTAAATGTTATTTTGATTAATGTCAAAATTCGTAATCAACTATTAGAAAACTGTTTAGTCTTAATTTCCAACTCCAGTTCCGTATTATCAACTGTCATTAAGTGAGTTTGATAATTATTTAGGTAACATTGGTTATTGAAAGTGAGATAATTTTTTAGTATATTATTGCATGTAATTTAAGTTAAATATTAAACAGGTTGACCGATTACCTTCTCAGATTACATATGAAAAAAAGATATATAGGAAATGTAGAAAAGTTTGTTGAATTTTAATATTTATAATGTTCAACCAGACTATCAGAGCACGTTATAGCTACTTTTAATCAATAGTTGCTCTGTGAATGGTAATTTAAGGCATACAAGTAATGAATTAAGTAGTCTAATTTTATTAAAGCTATCACCTTTAAAAGACTTTTTACAAATCTATTTGTCAAATTAACTTGTTCAAAGATATAAGTGTTAAATGTTATATTACACTACCATCGTTGACGACAGAAATTTAGAATATTACCATAAACCTCGTAACGTGAATACTTTGATTCTCACACTCCACTATTAATGATGTGACATCGTACCAATATACTTTAATTTTATGCATCAGGGAAATTAACTGTAATTGTGAAGTTATAAAATTATGAAATATAATAATAATAATAATTTTGTACTAAAGTTATACAAGAATTTGTACATCCAGATTGAATGGAAACCTTTGAAAAAAATACGACGGTTAGATAGCGAAATCCTCCAGCTTCAAATAATTTTCAATCATCAAACAAAAAAGTCATTACATGTTGAAAATCAGACTAATGATCTAATCGAAAACATGTCACTTTATAAGAGATATATGGTTGATATCTCCGTTGTTTGTAAAGGAAAAGAGGATATGTACTGTTTATTAAATAAACTTAACACTCTCCAAAACCATACCAGTCTCTCATGTGAAAAGGAGAAGAACGATCCGCTCCCCTTCCTAGATATACTTTTGAGTAGACGAAAAGATGGCTCAGTCAAGCGATCCATTCTTAGAAAACCTTAGTTATTGTAGTTATTGCCCTGCGCAATAAAAACGTGGTTTGATAAGGTGTCTTTTCAATAGGCTAGATCGTATTTGTACAACTGATGCCATTGACGATGATGTTAAGTTGTTAAACAAAACATTAGTAGAAAATGGTTGTCCTCTGAAATTCATAAATAGATGAAAAGTCCATGGTACAGTGAGACCTACTGTAGTCTCAGTAGAAAAAGCTTGTCTACATCACCTTACCGTTCAGAGGTGATTCAAATAATCTTTTATTGAAACAAAGACTTAAATCAGTCATCAGTAAAACGTATTGCGCAGCAAAGGTCATTATTAAAGAAAGAACAAGGTGAATGTTTCATCCAAAAGATAAAAGACATGAAAATGATTGTGTCACATCCCACTGTATTTACCAATTTAAATATACGTGTGGTCACACATACACAGGGAGGAGCAATCGTGATCTCGACATCAGGGTGCGTGAACATGTACCCAAATGGCTGCAGAAACAAATACAATCAAGTGATCCAATAAGAGGATAAACATCCATCATCCTCTATTGCTAAGCATATAATTGAAACAGGTCATAAGATTGATCTAAACTCGGCTTTTGTGGTGTTGTATAATAGTGTAAAAGGGCGTACACTAAGACTTATTGAAGCCTTAACCATACGAAAATTCAAACCCCCTTTATGTATTCAAAAACAGTTTGTTCTCACCATAAACCTACTCTGGTATTACTGGCTTATTACTCAAAGTGGTTAGGTTTCAAATTGTGTTCACATTATTATTATTACTCTTGCTATTATCCTTATCTCCTCTTACCCGATTTGCACTCTAGTTGACCTTCTTTTTATATATAAATGTTCTTAACAAGTATATGTGTGATCAGATTGTTCGAAATGTATAGCACTAGTATATCATCACATAGTTCTGATAATCTTCGTCTTCTTATTACATTATCGACATTACATTTCTGATTTGATTTGTTCTTATATAAAACAGAGAAAGATATATATTAATGAAAGTTCTACAGAATGTATATGTACATAAAATGAATTCGAGTTGAGTTTTATGACAAAACTGAAATATGTAAAACAGATCGTAAGTAATATAATTTTTTTTAATAAGTTTCCAAATCTACACAATCATGACTTGATGATATTAGAGTTGAATTATAACGTGCCATATACATGTAAATTGGGCCTTTATTATTTATACGTATACCAACAACTGGATCATAACATAAATAAGTCGTATCAGCTGATGTTATATCTATATTAGATTTACACTTTCTAAGTTTATTTTCAAAATAATAATAATTATTATCATCATCATCATAATCATTAAAAAGACGATAATCATTCATTTTCATATTCATATTGTCATGATAAATGTCTAAATCATTTTTATGACAATAAACTTTATTTCCTGTAGGTATTGTAAATGTTTTTAACATTTTGACATTATTATTATAGTTTAATGGTTGACTTAAATTTTGCTTAAGAAAAATTGAATTTCTTTTAATATCTTGAAATTTAGAATTCATATGATCATTTGTAGAAAATATATCTTGGTTTATATGTATGTATTTGTCTAAATTATAATCCTCATTAGATGTTCTTGTTGTTGTTGTTGATGATGGTGATGATGATGATGGTGACGGTAATGGTGAATATGTTACATTTAATGACTTTTGTTTGAATAATTGATTATCTTTGATATAAATCTCTTGTTGTTCATTGTTATTATTATTATTATTATGAGGAATAAGAGACAGCTTACGTACAGAATAATCACTATGTACATTATTTTTAATTATATGCATCTTTGAATTAATATATTCTGCTTTATTTGAATCTAAATTATGTAGTGAGTAAAATTTTGGATGATATGATTGTAAATTATTAGAATATACTGAATTTAATGTATTCTTTATTAATTCTTTTTTAATTAAACATTTTTCATTATTATTATTATTATTTATAGAATAATCATTAGAATAATTAATGAATAAATTAGAATTCGAATTATTTTTTATCATAGAATTATTCATTTGTTTTGATGATTTAAATAAATTCAAATTATTATTTGTTTGATTTAATAAATTATTGAAGCTTGAATACTTCAATTTATATTTTGAATAATCGTTATTTGTTAAATTAATTTCTTTTAATGATATTGTATTATATAATGTATTATATATATTAATAGATGCTTTATATGTTAAATTACATACAACACTAACATCATTATAATTAATACATTGATATAATTCATATGATTTTTTATTATTATTGTATTCATCAATAATACACAACATAAATAATTGTGGATAATTAGGAAATATAAAAAAGTGTTTAATATCACGATAGATAATTTCTTTACGAAATGGTTTTATATAAATTAAATTCTTATATCGTTTTAAACGTATACGATCAATAAGAAAATAGGCAATACATTTTAATTTTCTATATTTATTTATATATTTATTTAATAAATAATTTGCATTGGTTTCATTAAATTTTTCATTATTTTTTATAAATATTTGTTTAATTAATTTTAAATGACATTGAAAAAATAATAATTGACGTGTTTTATAATCAATAATTTTATTAGATTCATCATTTATTTTTTTCATTATTATTAATTATAATTAAAATATATTTGTGATATTTAGATAAGAAGCATAATAATTGTAATAATAATAATATTAATAAGGAGACTGACCAATTACAGTTCTAAGCGTCAATAGGAAGATCCAAGTGAATAGCACTAAGTCAATTCAAAAAATAGTAATAATAACAATAATGAGACTGACCAATTACAGTTCTAAGCATCAATAGGAAGATCCAAGTGAATAGCACTAAGTCAATTCAAAAAAATAGTAATAATAACAATAATGAGACTGACCAATTACAGTTCTAAGCATCAATAGGAAGATTCAAGTAAATAGTACCACGTGAAATTAATGATAATAAAAATAATAGTAATAATAATTATAATAATCGTTTTCTTATTCAATATTATTACGATATTTATATGTATATACTCAATTTTTATTTTTTTAAAAAGAGAAAAAAAAACTCACATTAGGTTTTATATTGTTCATTTACGTATAGGTCCAGTTAAAAATAAAACAACGAAAAAAACAGAACAACGAGAACATCAACAAAAGAAGTGAAAACAGACTATAAAAGTATAGTACTATTATTAGTACTATTATTATTATTAATAATGTCTTCTTTTATAAAAATAAATGTAAATTGCGAAATCTATGTGTATACATTATTTATACATAATGATAATGATTATCATATAATGTAAATGAACAATATGGTGTGACTATATTTATGTGATTAATTATATTATTACATCAGGTGTAAAGGTAAACATCATAATATTAATATATATATATATATATATATATATATATATATATATATTACAAATATATAAATTGATTAAATTTAATATCATATGATCCATTGAAAATTTGTTAGTGTTATTTGTTTAAAGTACATTCATTCATTAATAATTTAATAGATTTTTAATTATCTTTATTAAACTGATGACTTTAGATTGAAGGTGAGATTTATTTGAAAAAATAAAAATACATGAAGAAGGCTACATAGTAACTAAAACGTTGATTGTTCAAAATAGATAACTATTGGAAGTTTATATAGTTTCTGTTTTCATTGATTATTTATTATCTTGAAAACTATTGTATAGTGTTTGAAACAATCTGTTTATCTAGTATTACTATAACAATAATGAAATTTTATCCATCAATATATGAGCTAGTATCTTAATAATTAGCATTAACTGAATAATTGTTTGTGGAGAATTATTTGTATAAGTAGCAATTCTTTTCATGTGAAATTTGTATTTAGGATATATAGACCAATATTCTCAAGTAGGATTCCAAGATATTGTTATAAAGGTAGGCTTAGTTAGGGTAATAAACCACACACTGTATTTGCAAAATATGAAAATAATCCATTCAATGTATCCAGCTTCATATCATTCTTCATTTGTCTCTTACAAGCTCGATTGTCCTTCCATTCCTGTTACTACTTGGACTGCTTTTGTTTTTTTTCTTTCATCTCCAAATGTTCCTCTTCTGTCAGTAAGAATTCTACTTCCACTTCTTGAAACATACTACTTATACCTGTCCGTACAAAGCACACACTAAAATATTACTTCTAGTAATTTTTCAACAGATCTGACAATAAAAACGATGTGGGAATTTTAACAAGTTAGTTTTTTACCGTAACTCCGCCTGGAGTCTCTCTTGTGCTACTACCGGTACCAATCCCGGATAAGGGGAGAGGGTTGAGCATGGGGTTAGCGACCCCATCATGTAGAAAACTAACTAGCTAAAAAACCGCTAATCGAAAACCATTTAGATTCTGCCATGGAAGTTAGGAGGTCTTCATGGTGAAGGCCGAGTTCCTTTGGAAGTCACGAGGCCGATGTCCCTTCTGACAACCGACACCGGATATGAACACATCATGGGACGACATGGACTGGGAGAAATGAACGAAAATGGTGAGAGATTTGCAAACCCAAATGCCTTCAATAAACTGGTCATAAGTGGCACTATATTCCCACTCAAACGCATACACAAAACCACATGGACTTCACCGGATCACACTACGCGAAACCAAATCGACCACATCTGCATCATAAAACGGTTCAGGAGGACGATGGAGGAGGAGAGAACCAAGAGACGAGCTAATGTAGCATCAGATCATCACTTACTGGTCGCCAAGATAAAATTGAAACTTAAGAAGTACTGGACAACGGGGTGGACAATATCACAAAAGTTTAATACGACTCTTCTTCGGGATACTGACAAACTCAACAAATTCAAGATAGCCCTCAGTGATAAGTTCCAGGCCTTTCATGATCTACTCAATGGAGAAGGAACTACTATGGAGAGTAACTGGAAAAAGATAAAAAAGGCAATCACTTCAACATGTCATGAGGTTCTTGGCCAAAAGAAGCACCATCACAAGGATTGGATCACGGTCGATACACTGGATAAGATTCAAGAAAGGAGGAACAAGAAAGCAGCAATCAATACCAGTCGAACAAGAGCAGAAAAAGTCAAGGCACAGGCTGAATACACAGAAGTAAACAAGCAAGTGAAAAGGAGCATCAGAACTGACAAACGTAAATATGTGGGAGATTTGGCATTGACGGCGGAAAAGGCTGCGAGAGAAGGAAACATGAGACAACTGTATGACACAACAAAGAAACTCTCTGGAAACGATCGTAAACCAGAACGACCAGTGAAAAGCAAGGAAGGCGAGATAATCACCAACATTGAAGAACGACGAAACAGGTGGGTAGAACACTTTAAAGAACTCTTGAATCAACCAGCCCCACTGAACCCACCCAACATCGAAGCAGCACTCACGGACCTCCCAATCGATGTTGGCCCACCAACATTTGAAGAGATCAGCATGGCTATTAGAAAAATCAAGTGTGGCAAAGCAGCAGGACTAGACAGCATTCCAGCAGAGGTACTGAAAGCAGATGTAACAGTCACTGCAGTGATACTCCACATTCTCTTCAGCAAGATTTGAGATAACGAAAAAGTACCAACAGACTGCTAAAAAGGACTCCTGATCAAGATACCAAAGAAAGGCGATCTCAGCAAGTGTGATAACTACAGAGGCCTCTCTCTTCTCTCAATACCAGGAAAAGTCTTCAACAGGGTATTCTTAAACAGGATGAAGGACTCCGTAGACGCTCAACTTCGAGACCAACAGGCTGGATCCCGTAAAGATAGATCGTGTACAGACGGATCGTTGTGGGACAATCAATTGAATGAGATTCATCACTCTACATCAACTTCATTGACCACGAGAAAGCATTTGATAGCGTGGACAGAACAACACTATGGAAGCTTCTTCGACACTACGGCGTGCCTCAGAAGATAGTCAATATCATACAGAATTCCTATGATCGACTAAACTGCAAAATCGTGCATAGAGGACAGTTGACAAACTCCTTCGAAGTAAAGACCGGTGTCAGGCATGGTTGTTTACTCTCACCCATTCTCTTTCTACTGGTGATCGACCGCATCATGAAGACGTCAACATCTGAAGTGAAGCACGGGATACAGTGGATATCTAGGATGCAGTTGGACGATCAAGACTTCGCAGATGATCTAGCTCTTCTATCGCAAACGCAACAACAAATGCAGGAGAAGACGACCAGTGTAGCAGCAGCAGCCTCAGTAGCAGTGGGTCTCAGCATACACAAAGGGGAAAGCATGATTCTCCGATACAACACAGCATGTACAATCCAATCACACTTGACAGAGAAGATTTGGAAGATGTACAAACCTTTATATATTTGGGCAGTATCATAGATGAACACGGTGGATCTGATGCAGATGTGAAGGCACGGATCGGCAAAGCAAGAGGAGTATATTTATATCTGAAGAACATCTGCAACTCAAAACAACTGTCAATTAACACCAAGGTCAGGATTTTCAATACAAATATCAAGACAGTTCTACAGCATGGGGTGGAAACCTAGAAAACTACGAAAGCCATCATCCAGATAATACAAGTGTTTATTAACAGTTGTTAGCCAGACACTATCAGCAACAACCTACTGTGGGAGAGAACAAACCAGATCCCAACGGAGAAAGAAATAAAGAAGCGCTGGAAGTGAATAGATCACACATTGAGGAAAGCACCCAACTGTGTCACAAGACAAGCCCTAACATGGGATCCTCAAGGCCAAAGGAAAAGAGGAAGACCAAAGAACACATTACGCCGGGAGATAGAGATAGACATGAGAAGAATGAACAAGAATTGGATGGAACTAGAAAAGAAGGCCCAGAACAGAGTGGGTTGGAGAATGGTGGTCGGCGGCCTACGCTCCATTGGGAGTAACAGACGTAAGTAACTAAGTAAGTTTCAAATAAATTGGGTATTTTGTAGATGTTTCATGACTTCATGTAAGCCACTTCATCAGATTAGTAGCTTACATGAAGTCACGAAATGTCAAAATTACATTTGCTCTACTCGTTGGGATATAACAAAAATATATTTATTATTAAACCATTATATATATTGTTAAAATTAAAAAAAATACGTAAAATCATAACATTAACCTAGATCTGTAAAGAAGAATTAAAAATTTACTAATAAAGTTAATATTTAATAGGGTCAGTAAAGAAAATACGCTCGTATTTTTGAACGGTAGTTTTGATGGAATGACTGTTTGGTGATTCATTTGATGTATAAATAATCATCCTCACGGATTAACATCAGTTAGTATACCAAAAAAGGTACCCAGTTAATATCATCCTGTTATGAACATCACTGATGTTTAGAAAATAAAGTAAGCACTAAACGAGACTCACTTAAATCCTAAATAATAATCTTAAAAGTAATACCTATAATTACAGAGAAGAAGAAAGTGGATGTTTCTAAGTTGTACAGCTTACAGCATCAACGGCGAAATTCATTCACATATTCAAAATATATCTGTGTAGTAAAGCTAATGATGTTAACATAACAGGGTGTTATAAAGTAATACCGACATACTACTGGCTGCTGACTAGTACTATGGTTCTGAAAGATAGAAATAAATCATCTTTCCTCGCAATGCCATGATATCCAATAGAAATACAGTAAACATGCACATGATCTTCTGTTTTGAGGAAAATAGGCGAGAATCGGAGTTTATTTTGTAATAAATTATATTGTACCTGTCAACTACTTGTAATCATATGTTTCTGCACACATTTCACTTAATTGACAGTGCACCGATTAGTAGTAATATTCCTATACATAATGTCTGCAAGCAACTAGGTGAATGAAACTCATATTGAAGATTGGCTTTCACTAAAGTTTTGTAGACACAATGAATAAAAATTGGACAGAATTAAAAAGGAGGGCCCAGGACAGATTGGGTTGGAGAATGCTGGTCAGTGGCCTATGCTCCATTGGGAGTAACAGCGTAAGAAAATTAAGTTTTCTTCGTATTCGTATGAGTTATCAATCTTAAATACACTGAGAATATATGATAATTAGAAGTATTCAAACTATTATACAAATTAGGAATCCTCGAAATAGTGCAATCTAAGTTGACAGAAATAGGTGAGCACAAACGAATGTATTGTATTTAAAATTCGATATCAGACTGGCATCAAGTACAAAGGAATCATTAGTTCATACAGACACCATATTCGCCACAGCTTAAATGAGAATCCAAATTTCTGCAATCAACTGTACCTCTTCTCCTTAGGTTTATCATGTGTCTGTCTGACTGAAATTGGAACGAACCCACCTGGGTTCTGGAATTGTATTTCTTTAACATGCTGGTCTTGTACAGAAATCAATAATATCTAGAATTCAAACCATAGATTTTCCAACACTATCCTCCCCCCACGAAATAATATTGGATCTTCGTATCCCCATGTTGTAAATGTGGTTTCATTTTAAACATATTTCTCACATCTTTTAGAGTATTCATTGAAAGTGACCTTATGATAAGAATTACCAACAGTTGACGAGAAATAATCCTAATTGTAATCGAAATCGAGCTTATTTAGGACTCGTGCTTCGCATCGAAAAAGTTTCCCATAAGAAGCAGACGCATTATGAGGACAAATAACATTTAATATGATATCAGCATTTGATTTTTCTGAAATATTTTCTTCATATGTATTAAGAATTTCATTGGAGAAAGATCAGCATCTTTCAAAACTGCATCAGATTTTCGATCATGATTTGATTCACTCAAAATATATTTTCCTCATACTTAGAGTAAATCTCATCAGAAATATGTGAATCATTAGAACAAAACATATCTGGTACAATAGCATAAAATTTCTGATCAGGATTTGATGCACTCGATATATCTTCCACATATTTGTAAATAATTTCATCGGAAATACATGAATCATGGGAACGACGCACATCTTAAAAATTATATGATGAATCTGATAAGAGTATGATCCATTTGGAATATTCAACTTAATGGGATCAGAATTACAAAATTTAGCATTATTTGAAAGTAAATGAACAGTAATATTACAAACTGTCTGTATGTGTCCAATTTGAACACATTTAAAGCATTTAGCAATACGAAATACACATGAATTACATGAGTGAAATTTGTCACAGGGTAAACATTTACCAGGCTTGCGCTTATCTGCATAACCTCAAGTACTTATCGGATTGGGATAGCGTAGTAATGTGGTGGAATTCTTGATATCTCGACGAATCATTTCATGAAATTTTTTCCTTCACACCACTCAAAATTTAAACACTTTACATAGTCTAGTAGTAGTTCCTTGAGAGCTGCGTGGGAAAGTGAAATAGGCTTATCTGGGAATGCCAAAGTTTTCAATAAGCTGTAGGCTTCTTTTCAGATGAATGTAATGAAATGGGCCATAATATTAACATCTTCAACATCTTCCTTGTTCATAGTGTAGATTTCTAACCTTTCCATATAATCCTAGAAAGCATAAAAATTTGAACGTATGTCCAACTGTTCCATCACATGTTCCATCGCAACGCCAATGTGATGATTAGATGTATTTGAATTATTATACGAACTAGGAATCCTCAAAATAGCGCAGTCTAAGCAAACAGAAATAGGTGAGCGCAAACGAACGTATTGTATTCAAAATTGGAAATCGGACAGGCAACAAGTACAAACACTACAGAATATCGAAACAGTAAGCTTATGATGAATTTATATCTTAGCATACTGGTAGATAATTATCTAGTATTACTCACTGCATTCTCGGGTTGTTGTTTACGAAGTTTAGAGGACGGAAAGAGAATATCTGGCGCCTTAACCGGGTTGGTGAACATGGAGTATTCAACGAAGTGTTGGGAAACCCCTGATCCTGATTGAACAAATGGAGTAAGAACCTAATGTTATAAGGGTGACTTACACCTTATGTTACTTCATATATATTAATAACACTAGTAATTGTGTATATTCAACTATTTATTTATTGAAATTTAGATGTTTCATCATTTATTTAATTAAATTATCAATATATATACTAAGAATTATTTATGCTCACTAGTGACTGTCTTCAAGAGATATATCCTAGAGTTCTAGTGAGAAGTAATGACCAGTGGAGTTCAACCAGGTCTGTTGTGGGATAGTAACTCATTGAAGACAATGGTGGATGTGTCGTTCATTTTCGTGGATTAGTTATAGTTAGACATTAACACCGTTAGATGCTGGCTCAGTGGTTTAGTGGATAAGTGATCGCGCGCGGAACCAGTACGTCCTGGGTTCGAGTTTCGCAGGGGGCGAGGTCGTGGATGCGCATTGCTGAGGAGTTTCGTAATGGGACGAAACGACCGTCCGTTGTTTCAAGGTTTTCCATGGTGGTCTAGATTCGACTGACTCGTGATCTTAACCATTGAAATTACTTATGTATTTACTTACTTACTTACGCCTGTTAACCCTCGTGGAGGAGAATAGGCCGTCCATCAGCACTCGCCATCCAACCTTGTCCGAGGTAATCCCTTCCACCTGTTTCCACTTGCTATTCATCCTTTTGGTGTCTGTTTCCAATTCTCGACGTAGTATGTTACTTAGCATTCCTCTTTTTTTCGTTTTCCTTCAGGATTGTAAGTGAGCGCTTGCCTCGTGATGCAGTTTGATGATTTCCGTATTGTATGTTCTATCCACTTCCAACGTCTTATTCTAATTTCTAACTCAGCTGGAACATGGTTTGTTCTCAACCACAGGAGGCTGTTTCTGATGGTATCCGGCCAAAGAATGTTGAGTATCTTAAATAGACAATTTTTTATAAATACTCCTAACTTTTTGGTGATGGTTGTAGCAGATCTCTATGTTTCAGCTCCGTACAGTACAACTGTCTTGATGTTCGTATTGAAGATTGTGACTATGATATTGGTTGACAATTGCTTTGAATTCCATATGTTGTTACTACACTTGCCGTCTTTTTATTCATTTGCAAAGTCCAAATCGTCCATTTGGTTCTGAGCTGTCCATTGTATGCCGTGTTTTCCTCAGATGTTAAGGTCTTTATAATCCAGTCGATCACCAGAAGAAAGAAGAACGGGGAGAGTAGACAGCCTTGTCTGACTCCGGTCCTTACTTGGAATGTATCTGTCAGATGTCCTACATTCACTACTTAGCACTGTAGTCCGTCGTATGAGTTCCGGAAAATGTTGACAATTTTCTCAGGAACTCCATAGTCTTGAGCAAGTCTCCATAATATTCTCCTATCTACACTGTCAAACGCCTTTTCATAATCGATGAAATTGATGTATAGTAACGAGTTCTACTCAACTGAATGTTCGACGATGATCCGTAGTATCGCCATTTGGTCTGTGCACGACCGATCCTTACGGAATTCAGCTGGTTCAGCAACAAGTTAGGTATCTGCCAATCAGCAAATATTTAGACCAAACATATAATCACTACTTTTACTTAGTTTAATTTAAAGCAAGATGATTAATATGACCCTAATCGTAACTGGATTTTTACCACAAATAATATGCACATAGATACAGGGTGATACAATTTAAACACAATTTACACTCAAGAACTCGACATTCAAATTATCTGCACAAATATAAATCTTAAAAATAAATTGACGGTTTTTAAGTCAAAATTATGATCTTACTACTATTTTTTTATTGTTTCTCATGAAAAGCTGACTAAATAAATGTTGGAATTATTCGATTGGCTAAGATTTTTGAAAAATCTATAATCGGTTATGGTTAAGTTTACCAAATTCAAGCTTTACAAATGCCAAGAAAAAGGATTTGAGCATAATGACATGAATACAATTTATTTCGTTTCGTTCTTGTCCGTTGCTTACAAAATGTAATATTTAAAAATTGTTACTGAAAAACGACTTCAAACTAATTACATCAAAGAGTTTAGTTAGAAATTGCTATCATTATACATCAGTATATTACAAAAAGAGTGCGAAAACTCTAACAAATCAAATACAATACTGCAAATTTATATCTTCTTTTGACAGAATCTTCTACAATAGTAACAGAACTACAAAAGAGCTAGAAACAAGTGGTGGCACAATCACCAAACACTGGTAATAAGTAAGAATAAAATGAGTAAAGCTCAGTTACTTAAAATAAGATTAAAAGTTTAGAAGGCAGTCGTAATAAATGAAATTATGAAGCAAATAATTAGAAGAAAGAGTCAAACAACATTTTATGATGTATTTTAAAACTGTTCTTCATCAGGGGAGTGGAAGATTAACAGCCATCTCCGTTTAAAGACACAAATCAGGTTTCTGACGCAAACTTTGGGAGACTGGAGCTTGGCTGTTTATTTTTCAACTTTAAAGATTTCAAGATATTGACCGATGTCTTACGTCCAAGAGATATCTAGTGATTACGTTATTTAAAGTATTTCTTTCCCGTATTCCAAGGCCCTATGGAACGTGTTCAAAAAATTTAAGATATGTCCTCATTTCTCTTTGGTCATTGTAGTTACCTTGACAGGTAAATGTCAGTTCATAGACACATTTAATGGTAACATGAAAGATGTACTTGTCGACCTTTGATTGAGTTACTAAACATATTTCATACCGTATAAATAGATTGATTGCAAGACAAGTTCTGACTAATGCAGTGTTAAGCCTCCTGACTATTATGCCTATAACGTTATAAACTTTGAATTTAAGATGGATAAATATTGGTATTCTATTGGCTCTTGCAACATCCGTCCCAATATCTTCAGCTTTTTCTGCATTTATCAATAGATCATTGTGAGTAACAGTCATCTCTTGAGTATTTTTAAACGTTTATCGTTTCTTCTTTCAGTTTGCCAGTGGTTGATACTCTTTCAACTCTATAATGTTGTAGAATGTTCTTTTATACAAAATATTTATGTAAAATAATTTAGTAGCCAACGAGTGCTAAGCGAAATAAAATGAATTCAAGTTATTTTGCTCAAATCTTTGTTCTTACTTTCTTCTAAATGATAAGTCGAACTATGTGTATGAAGTTTCAAGTTTTTCGCTATTCAGATTAGAATCAATATTCCATAGGTAATAACCAAAATTATTTAATCCATTTAAAAAGTAGTATCTGATCATGTCTAGTAAATACGTTATGAGTTCATAACTTATACATAGCAGTTTTTTACAATCGTATATCTGAGCTCAGTCATTGAAAAATCTCTCTTAAAGCTAAACTAATTTGGATAAACTACTATATTAAACAATGTACAAATAAGCTAGAAAGAGCATAATAATGATTTCAATATAATTTGGCATTAACTTTTAACAGTATCTGCTTCTCAGTTCCAACTATGTTTAAATTAATCCTTCTAATCCTTCATGGCAATATTCGGCCATTTATGTCTGCTCATCTTTTCTGAATCTGATTTAAGTTCAATTTACTGGCAAACTAAAGAAAAATAAAATACATTTTAACAAAACGAGATACATTTGAACAATAATGATAAAGAAAATGGAGCTTGTAAAATTCAGCAAAGCCTGTCCACGTGATCAGTTTTCAAGGATAGTGGTTTCTGATTTGTGCACAGTATAATCATCATGAAAAAACTGAAATACACTGATCACCGAATTGAATAATCAGTGTGACAAATTTCAAAATACAATGCCTACATTTTGTATATGATTCACGAAAATGTGTAGCATAAACACAATTTGATTATCTAATAATTTAGTTTGTAGAATGAATTCAAACTAAATAATATAATTCTACCAGAAGTATTAACTGGCAGCAGCCTACTATGGGAGAGGACAGAACAACTTCTAGCTGAGTAGGAAATTAGGAAAAGACGTTGCAAGTGGATAGAACATACAATACGGAAATCATAAAGCTGCATCACGAGGCAAGCGTTCACTTACAATCCTGAAGGAAAACGGAAAAGCGGAAAACCAAGGAACACACTACGTCGAGAATCAGAAGCAGAGATGAATAAGATGTACAGCAACTAGAAAGAACTGGAAAGGATTTCCCAGGACAGGGTTAGATGTAGAATGCGGATGAGCGGCCTGTGCTCCTTCATGAAGGTAAACAGGAGTAGATAAGTATGTGTGTACTAGACTCTATGACTTAGTTACTTATTTTGTAACTGAATGATAAATATCATTATTTGAAAGGAACAAGAATGTGATACATTACATCCCACTGCCTTCAAAAAGAACGACTTACAACGGGCGTAATACTGATATCTGTTACGTGTCGAAACTGGGAGCTATTTAGATCAAAGATTTATATTTTTGGGTATATTTATAGAGTTTTACTAAAAAAAACAGTATAAATGGAATGTCGAATAAAAACTTAGAAACTTGATATCAAAATGCTCTCAGTACTAATCAGGTCATTTATATGGCATGATTTAAAAAATATATTATCCCAAAGCTTCTAAATATCTAAGATCTTGCAGAGAAAGTCATATATATTTTTTCGACTTTGATAAATTTCTCCACGAGTTTACAGTTAACATTTGATCTGTATGTTAATGTATTTAATAAATGGATTTTATCAAAACGGATAAATCCATCTGACACTGTCAGATAGCTTAAGTTTTACAAAATGATCCAGAAGATTCATGTAGATTGTGTTCGGGATAGCAATATGTTAAATGGTCTCAATGCAGATCTACTCTCATTGATAGATGAAACTTTTACTCCCTAGATTACATTTTGTCATATTTTGAAAGGTTTAGTGTCTGTTATTATGTTAAACCCATATACTTTATTCTAGCTTTCGAACAAACCAATCTATTCATTCTACATGAGTCACATTCTGACCTTGTTAATTATTCGCTTATCAATCTTGACTGTTTTTATATGAGCATGTAGGTGTGTGTACACTTCATATCCCATTACCCATCATATGTCTGTAACTTATTTTTGTGTAACTATAAATATTGATTAACGTTTGGTTAAATGGGAGTTGGCTTACCCGCCATCTCCACTGTGCGTTGTTTCTCTTCTCTCTATTCAATTCGCCTCCTATACAAAATATATGTATTCAAAAGTCCATTTTCGTTATTTGACTTATTTAATTCCGTTATTGACTAACGCGATTTAAGTCGATGTTTATATACGAGGATAGGCGACATATACAATTCAATAACAATCATTTATTACAATCTCCTTGGAGTCAGATCACGGGCCACTAAAATGGAGAGCCCTTCGACGAACATCGTCCGATCTAAATGACAACAAAATAAAGAGCCCCACAAACGGCTTAATTTTAAAATTATACCAAACTTATTTACTTTTATTTCTTGATACCATACTGTTTTTTTTTGTATTTTAAATCTTCATGATATGTTTCTAACTTCGTTATGTAAGACTCATCTAAGAAGATTAAATCCTGTAAAACTTCATTGACCAAGCATGATTGAACTGTGAGTTGGCTTCAAACAATAATTTCTACCGTTATTTAGACAAAATTTCTATAAAATAGTACGTTTCAGTTTAACCTGTACAGTCTTGATGATCCTTGGATAATAAAGTCATAAATTACTTTCTTCATTTCAATACACTTTCTTTTCTACCATTTCCGCTTGATTATCGATTGTTAATGCAAGTATTATTGAATTCATCAGGAATAATTGTTAAGAAAATGTAAAACAGTGATGGATGACCAGACATAAGTGTATAATAACAGTTTAGATCCTACATTAAAGTAAAGCTGTTTTTTGTGACTGCAAATACTAAGTTAATATCGGCGATATATTTAATCTCTTGTAATAGCCGGTAGAGAAGTCCGTGAGTCCCTATTCAACAGTTTGGATCACAACAATTAGCATTTCATTTTAAAGCTTCAAAAATGTTATTGTCGGATATTTGTTACTTTAAATTCATAAGTAGTTTAATGAATAATGATAACTTAATGAAGGATTTGTAATTCTTTAAGAAATTACGGTCGATTAAATGTGAAACTTTTGTGGCACATAATCTCAACAATCCATCATGACTTATACTCCCTAATTTCCAGTTTTTAGATGAGTTTCTCAAAGTTGTAGTCGAAACTCGTGGTTTTAACGGCTAAGAGTAGTATAACTAAAGGCGATATTTCTCAATAACATTGGATATGACGAATTCTACAAAACTGAAATTGTGAACATAAGACGTTGAGTCAGTAACCTAGTAATATTACGATCCAGATGTGCTTTTTCCATTTCTTAATAGTTTTTTGTAATAAAGCTTAAATAAGTCTACAAATGAGAGTAACTGCCCAGAATTTTATAGCATTCAGTCATTTACAAACCGATGTTCGGGAGCGATGACAATGATTTCGTCTACTATAACTTCTTTCAACCAGGTGCAGAAATATGGACTTATATATTGTCCTCATCTGGCCCTTTATGCACTATCCTGGAAGATGTTCGCTCATTCGTTGTTTAAATTGAATGTTAATAAGCACAATATAGCTACCTCTACAGGAGCAGCTAAATTTGTAGATGCAAACTAAAGTGATTTATCCTTTGTTTTAGTAGATATTACTAGTAGACTTGGAGGTGCCAATGTAAGATCAACTGATTAAAATGTTTTTCGAACTGAATCCTCTAGACTAACATGTAAGAGATCGCTAAGTACATCTTCAAATCGTAGTTTTAGGAAAAGGGGATTCATACTACCGGTTCATGTCTCTAACATATATATATATATATATATATATATATATATATATATATATTTCTTTAAAAGCATCTAAGAATAAACAATATTCTTTACCATATCAATAATGAATTAAATGCCTCCTTTATGACACATTCCAAGCAGACGATTTTTCTTCTTTAAGACACTTAACGAGGTTTCTTCTGAGGTAGATATGTGTAAAGCTGTACAAATGTGTGTACTGGCACGCAGAGGAGCTTTTCATGCATGGTTCCATTTAGCGAGCCAAATGATTGCCCAGTGTATGCTATTAAATTGATCAAAGAGTTCTTCCTAATCAATACTATGTTGTAAGTTGATAAATGTATCATCGATTTAACGACAGTATGTGCTGAATTTATAGAGGGTTCCATTTTCCAAACTTGCTACAAAGAAATATGCTGAAATCAAACCTAAGAGTGAGCTGATACGTATGAAAACAATCCCATATTGAGACAAAAGTCTAAATATACAACCGAATTTGAATTGTAAAGTTTGGTACTAGATGTTTAAAGACATTTCGTAAAATTCCCTAGAATGAAATCTTGTCCCGGTTAACATTCATTTAATCTTAATGATTGATCCTCACCCTTGATATTCAACCTTGAACGGCTCAGTTTCACAGCTATAGGCATTAAGTAGTGAGATACTTATGTCTCACCTAACTGACTGTACTATTAAAATACTTTAACTGAACACCCAGCGGTTAATGTCCATATCAGTAGCTTGATTTATGGAAATCTACTACCACAAAGATATTGGTTATTAAATAGTTGGAGAATGGTGGATTTTAAAGCCTTTAACTTTTTAACTTGCTATATTATCTTGTTGCTTAATTGATCGAATGGTTGCATCTACAAATTCAGCTGCTCCTGTAGAGATAGCGATATTGTGTTTATTAACATCCAGGACAGTGTTATGAAGAGCCAGACGTGGACAATACATAAGTCCATATTTCCGCACCTTGTTGATTTATAAAATTTTCTTTTCAGTATAATTCGTTCCTACAGACACATATGTTAGTCAAATATATATATTGAGTAGTACTTTAAAATCATGCAGATAACTTCACATAACCAAACATGCTGATTGACAATTTTTAACCAATCGATGGCCTTAATGGCGAAATTTACATAGCCTAAGAATTAAGAGATGGTTGCTAGGTTTATTAATATCAAAATTTGGAATATTCCTATATTGTTGTTCTAAATTTATTACTATCAGACAATTTAATCATAGGATTACAAAACACTCATTTATATATATATATATATATATATATATATATATATATATTGACATTCTGTGTTTTTTCATCTAATTAAATAATTAAAAAAAACGTCGATCAGGTTCCTTTTTCAACCAATTAACAATTGAGTTGCTTATGTTTGTTAACAAAAATTAGAAAAATGTAAATCCATTAGTGCAACTTAAAGTAATTTTCCGCCATTTATATTATCCGCTATATGTATTGATGCACAAACAATATATATATATATATATATATATATATATATATATATAAACAAAGCATCGATCAAATTGAAGAAGTGAGCCAAAAAAGTAAATGTTTATGTACATGCAAAACCACATGATTACAGAGACGGTTATGTAATCACGTACAACATTATCTACTTCAGCTTAATATTTAAATTAAGAGTACAGTGATGTGTTAAGTTCTCTACTCGAATACGCACGAAGAGACTCTATAACGGATGACACTCGAACGTTATAACCTCCAATCGCTCTCAAGTAAGAAGACGAAAGACGTTTGTGAGCACTTATTGACAAGAATCAAAATATACAATCAAACATGAGTATTTATACAAAATTATATATATAATCAATATTGTCATTTAAAAATTCTTAAACATTCATCAATAAGTTAATCAATTGACTGCTATTCAAATACTTAACATCTGATCGATAAGTTAATCGATAACTTAGTCAATCGACTATGTACGTGGGTGGCTTCTCGGTGGCCATCCCAACATGATGATGAACAGATATTTACATGAGACGTTTAAAGGATCCAATCAAATTAGTTATGCTAAAGTGAGACTTACTGTGAATCTTTTCAACAGTAGAAACTCTTTCAAAATTAGGTCTCAAATAAGCATGGAGTTTTCCTGAGAATTGTTTTGTGTTAGGTTTTAAACTATTTCAGATCACAATTTAATTGATAATAATTGGATAAAGGACAATAGATTAGGAACTTCATTTGGTTTTCACATAAATTCCAATCAAGTTGTAAGCAAGTTATATATAAGCAATCATATGCTTGCTGATGGTAAGCTTTGAAATAGAAATCATTAAGATCTAATGGTGATCTAGAACATATAAAGTTGACTACGTCGGATGTTAGACGGTAATTTAATTATGATATTGAATGAGAATCATTGTATACCACAAATCAATTAAAATCAATAATATGAACTCAATCTCAATGTGATCTAAATGCACCTTTTTGGTTGAGAGACACAAGTAACCTAGGTTTGATACAATGAGTGATCGCGAATGAACTAGATCGAGTAGTTTCGAATTAGAACTAATCAGTGGTTCTATAACTAACAGTGACTCGTGATCAAATTCATCTTGACATATACAAAATTTTTAATAAAGACTCTTCATTTATTATGTATTTATTTAATTTTTGTGTTCATACAACATATACCGTATTTATTAAAACAGCTTTATATATTTGTTAAGTTTTTTTAAATTTACGTCATATTATGTACTAATTATTTTTACAACAGTAACTGTAAGGTTCAAACAGTTTGTATGAGTACACAACTGTATGTTGTATATGGTTGATACATGATCGACAGAAAAATAATCAGCAAGGTAATGCATATTTCAAATAAGGGTAATTAAATCTAATGTCATTCAATCATAGCGAAGTAACTACGATACTAACTATAAAATTTTTGTCAAAAAAATATTTCACCGTAAATATATTTTATGTTATCATAAAATATTTAAACATAAAACATAATTTACAATGATGAAGTAATAATAATTGAGAAGTTACGTTACGTAACAAATTTAACAATAGTATATTGATCATAAAATAATATTGAGTAATTGGAAGAAAGAGGATTACCACCAGCAAGCATATGATTGCTTATATATAACTTGCTTACAACTTGATTGGAATTTATGTGAAAACCAAATGAAGTTCCTAATCTATTGTCCTTTATCCAATTATTATCAATTAAATTGTGATCTGAAATAGTTTAAAACCTAACACAAAACAATTCTCAGGAAAACTCCATGCTTATTTGAGACCTAATTTTGAAAGAGTTTCTACTGTTGAAAAGATTCACAGTAAGTCTCACTTTAGCATAACTAATTTGATTGGATCCTTTAAACGTCTCATGTAAATATCTGTTCATCATCATGTTGGGATGGCCACCGAGAAGCCACCCACGTACATAGTCGATTGACTAAGTTATCGATTAACTTATCGATCAGATGTTAAGTATTTGAATAGCAGTCAATTGATTAACTTATTGATGAATGTTTAAGAATTTTTAAATGACAATATTGATTATATATATAATTTTGTATAAATACTCATGTTTGATTGTATATTTTGATTCTTGTCAATAAGTGCTCACAAACGTCTTTCGTCTTCTTACTTGAGAGCGATTGGAGGTTATAACGTTCGAGTGTCATCCGTTATAGAGTCTCTTCGTGCGTATTCGAGTAGAGAACTTAACACATCACTGTACTCTTAATTTAAATATTAAGCTAAAGTAGATAATGTTGTACGTGATTACATAACCGTCTCTGTAATCATGTGGTTTTGCATGTACATAAACATTTACTTTTTTGGCTCACTTCCTCGATTTGATCGGTAGTTTGTATACGCAGTGTCAGTCACTAAATAAATGAACTAATTAATGTAAATTACTTTTGGTACCACAATATTGATTAAACACATTAAACTCTCTGCTAGGTTGGGTGTAAACCAAGGTAACACAATCAATTTATTTATTATTGATTATTTAATGGGCTTTAGGTTTTCAAAGAAGCTATAAGAAATTGTATTCATTCGAGTTTAAAGATTCCCTCTAATAGATAAGTATGTACGACATAATATCCAGTCTGATAAATACCGATTTCGGCACAATGCACAATATCTCTAAAGATAATGTGCCCTGGAGCATATTTCTCAATTGAACTTCCTTATATTCAGCCATATTTCAATGTATTCATGTCATGGAACTAAAAGCATAAATCAAATAATCTGTTCATACGGCGGTCTCATCCAACATGTCAAGTAACATTATCGAAAGAAGAATAACTTGATCAGATCAAATATGTTTTATTAAAACATATCATTAGACTTTCTATTCTTCCAAATGATTTTTTTCATATCCAAAACTTCTTTCACATTTATTAAAATTAAAATTGTGCACATATTACAGATAACGAAAGAAACTGTACAAAATGTTGATGCATTTTCTTTCATTATTTCCCCTTTCCTTAGGTCGTTTATAAAGCGATGAAAAAAGCTGAAACGTGAACTCTTGTCTTTCTATGGCATCTGGATTTTGATGTTCATTATCACAAATTGTGTATATGTGTAGAAGCAATCTTCTTTATTTACTCACTTTTGATTATCTGTTTTTATACTTTTCACAAAAGTCAATAAGTTTATAGATATGAACACAATGTAATTGCCAAAGATTCATTGGAATAAAATTGTATGATAATCCCATAAGATATAAAAACGATTTACCATATATAGACTTCTGTTGTTTTGGTTAGGTGATTGGCAACACTACTTATATTTATTTATGATAAATATTTTAAAATGTTGATCACAGTAATAAAAAATAAATACAACAGTTTATTTGATGTAGGTAGTTTCAGTAAGAAGGTGGTTTGTTATCATATGGTGAAATATTTCATTCTTTACCGTGTGTCTCATCATGTATTAGACTTATACATTAGGGATTCTTTAACGGTCACAGACATCCTTATTAACATTTATATTGTTATTCGTCGTTGATGTGTATTTGAAATCGGCAGAGGAATAACGTGTATTAGTAAACAAATCCCTACAATAATTAGCTTGGTAAGTCTTCGACATTCATACTGACCTTATTAGTTTTACTAGACACACCCCTAGCTGAAGTTATTCCTTCAAGCGTTCATACCAGAACAAGTTTCGGTACACCGTGTTGCTCATCTACTACGACAACTAGTCAGCTTTTACTCCATAGAAAACTATATATTAACCATTAATTTAAAGGTATCTTCGCATCCCATTATCCTTGAATACTTGTTTGCTTGGCTTTGGAATCGCTGTATGAGAAGAGGTTTTGAACGGTAGCATTCTCAAACACTGAGGATCACTGGCACTCCCAAGCACAGGCTGAAGAAACATTCTGCTTGGTGGAAATCATCATGTTGCTCTCATGTTACACATAAAAGTTAAATACAAAGTCATAAGCAAGATGGTATTAAGAAAAGTCTAATATTTATTGCGTAAAATCAAAACTATACTACTCATTACAATAAAAGATTTACCGCAATACATTACTACACAAAATACTGTAGATTTACTTCAGCATATTCTCTTATGTAAGCACTATTGAGTGATGAATTCATTATTTTACTTATTCACACCCGATAACTAAAGCCAGAGGAGAATTTCCTAATCACTGAACTTGAAAAATGATCCATTATCGTAATTTTAAGTAGGACTGAATACATTGATAAAATGAATCTTTGTCTACATGGCCAAACTAAGTTTCAAACACCAAAGTTATGAGAGGACATGCCCAATGATACTGTGGTGTACGATATTTATGTTGTCAGATGTGAGTAGTATGTGGAATATCTGCGAGCAAAAGATTGAGAAGATCGAAATGAAGTAAAGACAGAAGAAAATTTAAGGCAATCAAGATAACAACAGGAATGAAGGAACGATAAAGTTCACAAGAGATAAATGATGGGAGATGTGCAAATTATGTCCTTAATGTATGATTTTTATATTTCACGAAGACACTGTAATTTTGCATTAAACAATAAATTGGCTATCCCGACCTGAGTTATTAGATCACTACCATACTAGTGGTCGATTTACTAGGATGCTATATTCTCTGGAACATCAATAACGCACTTCATATTCTATCTAATGTGTACTTGAATATTCCGTAATGCAAAATCAACAACCTTACGGGTCACCTTAGGTTCCTAAGCTAGTGATTCAATTACGTTCAATTAAGAATACAAAGAACTTACCCTACCACTCAGGAGTTAAGTAGTTGCTGAAAACATCAGATCTGTTGCGTCAAGACTCAGTGAAACTCAGTGTCAAATATATCTTTGAATAAATAGTATATATGTAAAGGACAAAATTATTTCTATACGTAACGTCTTCATTTACAATTATCTAAATGGCAAAAATTATTTTAGAAAGCACGTTAACGATGCAGGTACCAAAAGAGAAGATTGACGATGAATATCAACCTCACATCAAATATCGAGTTCTATAAAAAAACTAATAAAAAAGAGATGGGATGTAACCTAGTTACGGTATTGTCTGATATTTTTAAGAACATTAGAAAAATGATCATTATACGATTCTTTGGATAAATTACTATGATATTATCGTTGCGTAAATAATACCGTAATTATGTGGTGTTTAATATTCATTGTCAGAACTTTCAGAGACCTTCAATAATCCGCATCCACCAATCAGTTCCACATGTAAAGAACATAATAAAAATATATCATTTCTAGGTTTAGTAAAAAAGAAATTATTTGACTAGACAATATATTTACTTCCATAGCCTATCACATCTCTAACACAAAACTAATCTGATTAAATGCCTGAGTCATGGAATCTACAGATGATATATAGACAAAATTGAACAAACTACCGTTAGCTTTACAAAAAAATTCTAACAGACTTCTACACTCGAAGATATAACTCCATTTAAGGCTTGAATTTGAAGGTGAGATAGCTAGTAAAATTCTACCACACAGACACATGTCATCCATGAAAACGACTTTTAATGCAGCTAAGAAACCCAATACTGGTTCAGTAAATCAGGGTTAAGACATTAATGATAGTTTTATCTATGAATATTTGTTAATCTCGGGGGTTAGTTAAATTGCCTATGCTAAAAAGTGCATATGTTTGTTCACTCGAGTGATTGTACGGGTATGATTAAGAAAAGGTGTCATTAAGTTTATCGGTAGTATTAAACATTCTCGTCCAACTCAGTGAATATAATATCGCTGTTACATATCATATTTCAACGTTATTGAATACTGCTGGCTGATTGTTTAAATCAATATGATACATCTAAAAATGCGTAAATTACAAAATTTAACCATAGTTACCGAACGAGATTTTTTTAAAAAAATAACGCATCATTTTCACACTAATTGAATAATTCACATACAGGTAGTTTTAGTCGGTAAATGATTTGTGATAATTTCATGAAAAAAGAATTTACTAATCATATATTGATGTTTAAGCACTTTAGGATTTCGTCTTGTGGTAGGTTTTATAATTTAAGCTTTATCTCACTCACTGCTGATTATGAAAATATTGTATAAATTAATGGAGCTCAGATTGTGGAGGTTCAGTGTTAAAACTATGAAAGTTGTCAAATATGTGAAAATTAAGACGATTCAATGGAGAAAATTTTCTGTACAAGGATTTGATATATATATATATATATATATATATATATATATATATATATATATATAATTCCGTGATAATACATAAAGGCTTTGTGTAACTAAACAAGTTGTGAGAGCTTTACAAAATATTTTCAAGTATTGAATACATTTTACGTAATATTAGATGAGTTATGACAAACTAAGTGATGGAGGGTAAGTTTCAAAGTATGAAAGATAACTTTCCACCTAAAGAATATATAGATGAGTAATGAGTGAATAAGTGTCAATTTGTTAAGTCGGCTTTCCGAGAACTGCAACAGAGCCTCCGGAGGCCCTGTAGGAGCCAAAGAGTCTTAGCCAATCAGAGCACAATGGAGCTTTCTAGAATGCCAACGTGGCGTGCTACTATTGGTCAGTAGCATAATATGTCTTTTAGCGGATTGGCCAAAATATGATGTTGATTCAACAAATGTTAACATCTATAAATACCCATGTTTTTCTGTACAAAAATGGAACCTTGAAGTAAAGTACTTTTCGCATACTTTGCGCCTTCTCTCTCGTGTTCAGGTCGCTGTATAGTTTTAGCTTGGGGGTCTTCAAGAATAGCTTAGGAATCGAGTATAGCGTTCAAAATCTCAAGACTTATCACAATTACAATATTTATAGTTATGACTCTTAATACCATAAATAAATTGAATCTTGTTCCCAATTCTCCTAGTGACTACAGATAATCCAGTGTTCAAGAATAAAGCTAATTTATCTTTTAATAACCATACAGAATAGTTAACTCATTTGTATTCGGAAAAAGCGTGCTTAATGAGGCTAATATACACATTGAAGTAGCAAAAGAGGAACACGTCTGTCATTGATAAAGAGCTATATAAAGTATGTAGTGAAGAAAACATTCAAGATCTTCATTAAATTGAATCCTTTCCTTAGAAATATTGATAGTAGGATTCTTGTGAAATCTAGTAACATGTCACTCTGATGTGCTATTTTTCATCGAAAATACCAACCTAGTCAATTGCTTCTTACTTAGACCTGTTAACCCTCGTGGAGGAGAATAGGCCGTCCATCAGCACTCGCCATCCAACCTTGTCCGAGGTAATCCCTTCCACCTGTTTCCACTTGCTATTCATCCTTTTGGTGTCTGTTTCCAATTCTCGACGTAGTATGTTACTTAGCATTCCTCTTTTTTTCGTTTTCCTTCAGGATTGTAAGTGAGCGCTTGCCTCGTGATGCAGTTTGATGATTTCCGTATTGTATGTTCTATCCACTTCCAACGTCTTATTCTAATTTCTAACTCAGCTGGAACATGGTTTGTTCTCAACCACAGGAGGCTGTTTCTGATGGTATCCGGCCAAAGAATGTTGAGTATCTTAAATAGACAATTTTTTATAAATACTCCTAACTTTTTGGTGATGGTTGTAGCAGATCTCTATGTTTCAGCTCCGTACAGTACAACTGTCTTGATGTTCGTATTGAAGATTGTGACTATGATATTGGTTGACAATTGCTTTGAATTCCATATGTTGTTTAACTGTATGAATGCTGTTCTCGCTTTGCCAATCCTTGGCTTTTCGTCTGAATGAGATCGTCCACGTGCACTGATGCTACCCAGTTACGTGAAACTTTCCACATCTTTCAGAGCTTCTTCATCAGTGTGACTGCGTCGGTGTTATCTAAGCTATATTTCAAGACCCTTCTTTTCTCCTTGTGTTTGCTCAGGACCACTGATGCAGGTCATCTGCGAAATCCAAATCATCTAGTTGCATCCAAGTTGTCCATTGTATTCCGTTCGTCCCCCATATGTTGAGATCATTATAATCTAGTCAATCATCAGAAATAAGACAACAGGAGAGAGTAGGCAGCATTGTACGACTTTGGTCCTCATTTAGAATGAGTCATACACGACTTTGTACTATAGTCCATCATATAAATTCCGCATGATGTTGACGATTTTTTAATGTACATCATAGTGTCGGAGAAGTTTGCATAATATTCGCCTATCCACACCATCAAATACTTTCTTATCGTAAAGGAAGTTGATGTGTAGTGGCAAGTCCCATTTAATTGATTGTTCAACGATGATCCATTTGTTGCGATTTGGAATCCGTCCTGTTGATGTAGAAGCCAAGCAACTGCTCAGTCATTCATCCAGTTCACCAACACTCTGTTGGAAACTTTTCCTAGTACGGACAATAATGTGTTGCTTTTGTAGTTCTCACATTTGCTCAGATCTTACTTTTGTATCTTCGTGAAGCGTCCTTCTTTCGAGTCTGTCTGCACTTGTCCTTCCACCAAAATCTTCCTGAATATAATGTGAAGGATGTTTACAGTTACTTCTATGTCTGACTTCAGTACTTCAGGTGGCATAATGTCAGGTCCTACTGCTTCCACACTATGCTATGCTGATTTTTTCGATCGTTGGTGGAGTGATAGCCACAGAAATTTTAGAAGTAACATATTAATGTTGTTAAACGCATATTTTGAACAACGGGAAACAGTAAACTTAGTTCCTTCAACTGTATTTCCTGTTTCATATACTTGACAGAATAATCCATGAACCCGAATATTCCTATGGTCAACTAGTCAACTTGTAATGCAGAACTAGAAATTAATTAATGCCTTATTTTTAGCCATCTTAAGTATAATAGCTCCGTGCACTCAAAATGCTATTTTAGTTTTGTTTTTATTTAACCACACTATGTCAGGATTAACTGTTTTTTTATATCATCTGTAATCCAAGGCTCAAAAGAAAATCAACATATAGTCTTGTTCACGCTATTCAGTCTATTTAATATTAAATAAAGAAAACAATCATCGTTCAAATCAAGTTCATCTTTTATTTTGATTATATTGTGGTGAACAAAAACACGAGTGAAGCAATCGAATGTATTTGTGCACGAAATTACAGAATATCTCACTAAAATCTGAGAAACATACAATAAATACTTCATATACAAAATATCAATCCATTGTCTCAAACTTAACATTTTTCTTTTGCAAATATCAATTCATCGTCCCAGATTTCATTGTTCCTGCATTTTTATACCAACAACTTTCCGTTCCCATTTTTTCCTTCTTGATCTTCTACTGAAATACATTCTATTCCTGACTATCATCATATACTACTTATGTGTATACAAGTATCGCACACTATAGTATGAAAATAATATTTAATTATGGAAATTAGCTGACTAATTTATCTTCATATAGTACTTAAAGTTTTATAGTCCAAAAAAGCAGTGAATCTTAAGAGAGTAATAACGAAACTGGTTGAATAACCTAGTTGAAGATTAATTAATGAATGATGAACTTGAACCTAAGATATGAAACACCACTACTACCTTACTAATATTATTTAAATTTAGATCACTTTTAATATGAATTATCCAATATTTATTTAAATAATCAGGATATATACAACAATAATAGACTATTATAGAGGTGACTAGATCATACAATGTGATTACAATAAATATTGATTTCTAGAATATAAGTTAACAAATCTATGTTTACAATTTAAATGACACATCTATCTTTTTATTTTTTTATTATTTTACTTAAGAAAATGTAATGTAACACCCACTTTAAAATCTTTTGATGAATACATCAAGGTCATATATGTGGTATAAATAAACAACTAATCTAAAAAGCTTGACAATATCAAGTTTAATTTTAATATTTCATTATAAAAAACAAACATTTTATACAATAAAATATTATATTTGACTTAACGGTTTGATATACATATATATTGAGTAATTAAACATGTCATCGCATAATAGATCAAAAAGTCGAACATATTATTCACAAGCTGGTGATCATTATGTGGATAGCAAATCTAAACAATTACTTTTTCAGGAAGCTCAAGTATGTACAATGGGAAGAACTATATTAAAGAATGGTGAAACATTTGATGCAAATGCAGCTGATAATTTATTAGAGAAACATTATAAAAGACGAAAATCACATGGTTCAATGTATTGTTTAGTGGATAGAGTAAGATTTCAAAAAAGTAGATCAACTGGTTCACGTTCGTATAGACCTGATCTAACTTATCGAGAAATTAATCGTTTTTATGAACACAGAAGTCGACCTGATTGTTTTACATTAGGAATAGAAGATGAAAGAACTGGGAGACGATCCTATGAATCATATAAATGTAAAAGACCTGAAGACGTTGGTTTGCTGCGTAATACAATACTTAAGGCACAACAAGATCCATATTTTCTTTTGAAAGATTCTACACCAATCCGTCAAATTTCTGTATCACCGACATACTATCATGATACTTCACCTCGAAATGGTCCAGTTACAGTGATTACTGTCCCACCTGAACATACCAGATCGTATGAGAGAACAGTTCGCTCCCCATCACCAGTGTATATTAGACCTGTGACAAGACAAAGTGTACGTCGTTCGCCTTCACCTGAAGATGTCTATGTGTATCGGAATAGTCGACCAGTCAGTATTGAACGACGATATGATACAATCGAGCCAATTAGACCACGTAGTGTTACAAGCTATAGAACCGTATCTAGTCCAGGGGTGAATGAAGAAGTAACTTATCTAAAAGTAGATAATCAAACAGGAGCTCAAATATCTCCTAATGGTCCAATATACATGTATGTTTCAAGATCAAGACCTGCTGATGATTTGGTATCATCACCAGACGTATCAAGTTATCAACCAACAAGGAGAAGCATCTATTATAACAGATAAGTGTTCTTTTATAAGACAAACTATATCATAGTTGTTGAGGATATGCAACATTCATTTTTTTCATCTCTGTTTCTTCTCAGTTAACAAACATTAATAAGTTCACATATTTTTTTCAAAATTTTGTAACTGAATTTTTTCTATACATCCAGGAAATGCTTAACTTCACTATGAGTCCATGTTATATACATATGGAAGGAATGTATTATCTAGTTTATTTTCGGAAGTTTCATGTTAATCATTTATGTCTATCTTCTACCTATTTTTACTTATGTATGATAGTTAATTTAGAAGAAAAAAAATTGATAAGAAGTATCCCTCTAGTAACCATTAAATAAAATAATTAATTTAAAACTTTTAATTTCAAATTTGATATTCATTTCTTTTTTTTTCCTATAAAAGTTCTTTCTTGAATATATTGAAAGAGTAAAATGTGATTGAAGAAAAACTTGTCTTTTTCTTTTTGTTTTTACTGTACAATAAATTTATGGTTTAATGTAATAGTAGATGTAATTCAGAATAACAATATTACTTTACTTTACTTACTTACTTACTTACGCATGTTACTCTTCATGAAAGAGCATAGGTCACCCACCAGTACTCTTCATTCAACCTTGTCTCGGTCAATCCTTCCTAGCTCTTTGCAGTTGTTATTCTTTTTTATTTATATATATATCTGCTTCTATTTTCCGACGCAACGTATTCATTGGCCTTCCTCTTTTTTGCTTCTCTTTAGGATTGCAAGTTAACGCTTGCCTCATAATGCAGTTTTAATGATTTCTGTATTATCAATATTAAGAATGATATTTTCAAGTAATTGAAACTAATATTGTTATTAAAATAACCATTTTAAATTTGATTACATAACTTTGGAAAGATCTTGAATTTTTTTGTTTTGTTTTGTTTTTACATCAATAAATAATATGATAAAGTGAAATTGTTCACTAAATGACAAGAATAAATATAACAGAAGAATTATGGTGGATTATCTAAATGATATAACAGTTTCTACTTGAAAATTGAATCCTTTTATGACAGTAAAAATTTTGAAAAAAAAATAACATTTCATTATTTATTCAGTTTGTAGTTTTGTACACTGTTTTTTTTAATTAATTTTTATGGAATATACAATAAATTTATTGTAACCGAGTAACTTTTTAACTGATTTTTATGATATTATTTAGATATATATTTTTAAAAAAATAATGATCTTATATGGTTTGATGGAGGTTTCTCGACTGGCTGGGTGGCTGGCTGACTGAGTGACTGATTGAAACGTTTTTTTATTAATAAACAATACTTTAATCATTGACTGTTACTATGAATATATTAAATAAAATTTTCCTTAATATTATTAAAACAAATATTATAACAGATTGATGTCATGTTGAATTCGAAAAAAATTTATAAATTGTTTATATATTAGTTAAAGCATAGAATTGATAATATGTTAAAAATGAAAGAACAACCTTTGACTTTCATATTACTTGGAATGTAAACGAAAATTTATGATATTGAAGGGTTAGAATAAATTTAATCTAAAACAGATATTACGTGATCTAATTCTACTTTATGTTGAGAAATAACTGACAAAAAATCTTGATATCAAAAAATCACCATAAAAGTAAATAAATGGTCGAATGAAAATACACTATTTCGTAAATATATAACATTTTACAGCTTGAATGTTTAATTTCATATTGTTAATTATAACATTTTGAATGTTCAATCAGTAATAGGCTAAGAGGTTTAAGTCCAAAGAAAAATCAATTATAAGTAATCTGTAGCATAGTGATTTATTATTGTATTGATTTAAAGTAGAATTATTGACACTTCAAAGATTATACAATTTGGATTGTTCAACATTATTACTTATATTGACAAATATGTGAAATTGAACATTTAGCTATACATGATATGAACATTTTTTTGATATTTACTTTTTTTCTTTTAATATTGAAAAAAAAACACTACAATTAATCATTTGTATATTAATTGTTAAAATTATTTCAGCATGAAATAATTTTATTAAAAAATATATAATTGATTGACATAATCCCTGTAGTGATGAAATATTTTCATTCCATTTCCAAATTGAATGTACTTTCTATCCTTAGTATTTTAAAGGATTAAATCTTACAATAAACATATATTTTACTTGTATAACATCATGATTGTAAGTGTTACAACGAAATACTAAATGTCTACAAGCTTAATTTGATCATATTAATTTTGAAATACAATTTTAAAGGGAATAAAGGAACTATCGTTTAATCTATATATTATTTGTAGAATAAAATTAGATATGGAATCATTATCTAATTTATTTGACTACATCAGATACTATTTAAAATTATATACTAGAAGGGGTTTTGTAAATATTATAATGATTTTAATAGTTGAAATCATTAATCAATTGAATCTAGACTACTATGCAAAACCTAGAAGCACTGAATGGCGGTTCCGTCCTATTGTGGAATTCTTCAGCAGTGCACATCCACGACCTCGCCTCGTGAGATTCGAATCCAAAATCTATCAGTCTAGCGCACGAGAGCTTAACCATTAGACACCTTTTTCAAGCTCAAATTTTCATATATATACTTACTTACTTACGCCTGTTACTCCTCGTGAAGGAGCATAGGCCGCTCACCAGCATTCTCCATCCAACCCTGTCCTGGGCAATCCTTTCAAGCTCTTTCCAGTTCTTATTCATCCTTTTCATATCTGCTTCTATTTCCCGATGTAATGTGTTCTTTGGCCTTCCTCTTTTCCGCTTCCCTTCAGGATTCCAAGTTAACGCTTGTCTAGTAATGCAGTTTGATGATTTCCTCAATGTATGTCCTATCCATTTCAATCGTCTTTTCCTAATTTCCTCTTCAGCTGGAAGCTGGTTGGTTCTCTCCCACAAAAGGCTGTTGCTGATAGTATCCGGCCAATGGATGTTGAGTATCATGCGTAGACAGCTATTAATAAATACCTGTACCTTCTTGATAGTGGTTGTTGTAGTTCCTCAAGTTTCAACTCCGTACAGTAGAACTACCTTGACGTTCGTATTGAAGATTGTGACTTTGATATTGGTTGAAAGTTGTTTTGAGTTCCGTATGTTCTTCAGTTGAAGGAATGCTGTCCTTGCTTTGCCAATCCTCGCCTTGACGTCTGCATCTGAACCTCCTTGTTTATCGACGATGCTTCACAGGTATGTGAAGGATTCCACATCTTCCAGAGTTTCGCCATCAAGAGTGATTGGATTGCTGTTCTCCGTGTTGTGTTTGAGGACCTTGGGTTTCCCTTTGTGTATGTTGAGGCCTACTGATGCAGAGACTGCTGCTATGCTGGCTATCTTTATCTGCATTTGTTCATGTGTATGTGATAGGAGGGCTAGGTCATCTGCGAAGTCCAAGTCGTCTAATTGGTTCTGAGCTGTCCATCGTATGCCGTGGTTTCCCTCAGATGTCGAGGTCTTCATAATCCAGTCGATCACCAGAAGGAAGAGGAAGGGCGAGAGTAGACAGCCTTGTCTTACTCCGGTCCTTACTTGGAATGCGTCAGTCAGCTGTCCTCCATGCACTACTTTGCACTGTAGTCCGTCGTATGAGTTCCGGATAATGTTGACAATCTTCTCAGGAACTCCGTAGTGTCGAAGAAGTTTCCATAACGTTCTCCTATCTACACTGTCAAATGCCTTCTCATAATCAATGAAGTTGATGTAGAGTGACGAGTTCCACTCAATTGATTGTTCGACGATGATCCGTAGTGTCGCAATCTGATCTGTGCACGACCGGTCCTTACGGAATCCAGCTTGTTGATCTCGAAGTTGAGCGTCTACTGTGTCTTTCATCCTGTTCAGTAACACTCTGTTGAAGACTTTTCCTGGTATTGACAGTATTGTAATGCCTCTGTAGTTTTCACACTTGCTCAGATCTCCTTTCTTTGGAATCTTGATGAGGTGTCCTTCTTTCCAATCCATCGGCACTTGTTCCTCCTCCCAAATCTTTTTGAATAGAAGATGAAGCATGCTTGTAGTTACTTCGATGTCTGACTTCAACGCTTCAGCTGGTATATTGTCAGGTCCTGCTGCTTTCCCGCTCTTGATTTGTCTGACGGCCATTCTGATTTCTTCTGTCGTTGGTGGATTGACATTTATAGGAAGATCTGTGTGTGCTGCTTCGATGTCCGGTGGATTCATTGGAGCCGGCCTGTTCAGGAGTTCCTCGAAGTACTCTGCCCATCTGTTGCGCTGTTGTTGAATCTCAGTGATTGGTCTTCCTTCTTTGTCTTTGACTGGTCTCTCTGGTTTACTGTATTTCCCTGCAAGCTTCTTCTTCGTATCGTAAAGCTGTCTCATATTTCCTTCTCTTGCAGCTTTTTCCGCCGTCGTTGCTAGTTAGTCCACGTATTTTTGCTTATCAGCTCTAATGCTCTTCTTCACTTTCTTGTTTGCTTCTATGTACTCTGCTTGTGCTTGGACTTTCTCTGCTCTTGTTCGACTGTTGTTAATTGCTGTCTTCTTGTTCTTCCTTTCTTTGATCCTGTCCAGTGTTTCTATAGAGATCCATTCCTTGTGATGATGCTTCTTGGGGCCCAGAACCTCTTGACACGTTGAAGTTAATGTTTCTTTGATACCTTTCCAGCTATCCTCCATAGTAGTTTCTTCTTCGTTCAGTAGATCCTGTAAGGCTTGGAACCTGTTGTTGAGAGTTACCTTGAATTCATTGAGTTTGTGAGTATCTCGAAGGAAGGCTGTATTGAACCTTTGTGGTGCTGTTTGTCCAGTTGTCCAGTTCTTCTTTAGCTTCAGTTTCAATTTGGCCACAACTAGGTGATGATCTGAAGCTATGTCCGCTCCTCTCCTGGTTTTCACATCTTCCATTGTCCTTCGGAACTTTTTATTGATGCAAATGTGATCTATCTGGTTCTCTGTGGTGTGGTCCGGTGAGATCCACGTAGCTTTGTGTATACGTTTGTGTGGAAATGTTGTACCGCCTATGACCAATTTATTGAATGCACACAGATTTGCAAATCTTTCCCCGTTTTCGTTTCTCTCTCCCAGTCCATGTAGTCCCATGATGTCTTCATATCCGGTGTTGTCCATTCCGACTTTGGCGTTTAGATCTCCCATCAGAATGGTGAGGTCTTTTCTTGGGCACTTCTCTATGATTGATTGCAGCCTCTCATAGAATTGATCTTTAACGTCGTCGTTGCTATCATTTGTGGGTGCATAACATTGGATAACGTTCATTGTGATCCCCTCCTTCTTTGTTTTGAATGATGCTTTGATGATTCTGGATCCGTGAGATTCCCATCCTACAAGTGCATTTCGTGCTACTTTGGATAGCATTAGAGCAACTCCCTGAGTGTGTGGAGCATTTTCGTCTTTGTGACCGGAGTATAGCAGCATCTCTCCCGTATTTAGCCTTTGTTGTCCAGCTTGGGTCCAATGGGTTTCACTGATTCCCAGTACTGCCAAGTAGTATCTCCTCATTTCCGTTGCTATTTGACTGGTCTTCCCGTTCTCCCACATTGTCCGGACGTTCCATGTACCTATAAAACTTGTTGCTCTGGTTGTTAGAAGGGGCATCGGCCTCGTGGCTTCCGAAGGAACTCGGCTTTCGCCATGAAGCGTCATATTACCTCTAACTCCCAGGGCAGAGTTTAAATGGTTTGAGTTATTTTTTCTGGTTAGCGTTTTTTTAGCGAGTTAGGTTTCTACGGGATGGGGACGCTAACCCCATGCCGAACCCTCCTCCTTTACCCGGGCTTGGGACCGGCAGTAACTCTGGAAGAGCTACAGGCGGAGTTTTTTTTCTCACGAAATATTAAAATTTTCTTTGCTTACCATTAGTCAATATGCATGTTAAGATCAAATAAATTTCAATGGTGTACTGAAGTATTTCACACAATGGATACGATACGATAGTTGAATCAGTAATATTTATCTTAATGTAATACCTGTTTTGTTACAGTTAAATTGTCACTTGCTTACTTCAGAGAGTAGGAGTTCATTTGTAAATCAACTGAACAGATTGTTAATCGTCTGATAACCTATCAGCTCTAGAAATCTAGTAAAGGATAAATTAGAATGTGCTTATTATCACATTCTAATCAAGTGGTAAGATAAAAAAATGTGACAATTAGTTACTTTTAAAGTTTCAGCAGATCCATTCTAAATGATTGACCTCTTAATGACCCTGATTTACTAAAGTATCATATTTGAAAATATCTCAAATAATGAAAATAAGTCAAGGAGAATAGTGTAATTTTCCGATAAAAAAAACAATTGACTTCCAAGTTAATATTGTATTAATAACCTGAAAGAACATATTTCCTTTCTACATTGATGTCTATAGTTTACTTGTAACTACATAGAAATATGAATGAGATCATGCAACTGCATACAACTTTAAGTCAAGTGTACAAATTTTGGTTTATTTATTTTATTTTATATCCGATTACTTTACAAAAACTAACCCTATAGTATAATTCATTAAAACTTATTCAGTTCACATCTATATATTAATCATTAATAATTACTTCCATTATTTATAGAAATGTAACTATACTTAACTATAAACTACGTAATTTATATCTACGTAGAAAAACATAATTTAAACAAATCATAGTCATATTCTTATTAGTCTTATCAAGTATTGAATAAAGTTACATATCTATATGTTTAAAATATTATAAAACAAAATAAGTTTCATCATACATTCGTAACCTTGATTAATTGATCCAGTACAACCACAACAACGACAACAACAACATCAAAAATACATTACTACATATATAAACAAAGTAGAAAACTGTAATTAGATATTTTATTAAGATTTTAATTATCTCACCATAGTGATAATCGGTTTTTTAAGCGTTTCTAATTGTTTTTTTCTTATGTAACTTTATTTTAAGTCTTATACATTAATCTGAATTCGGGACTTACATTTGATGATTCATATTTTATCAGTAAATCGTTTTATCTTTATTCTCGGAAATATTATCAAGATTATTTTGAAAGCTTGATTTCATCAAATAGTTGCTTACTTTTATTAGATATAGATGTCGAAGAAATTAACATAGTCTTTGTGTTAATAATTAATGAAACTTAGATATATTCTTATCTGTGTGCATGTAAATGAAACGATTAAAATGTGAGTATAATAATCAAGATGTAATAAGTGTAATAAGCTATGGATATAGTCAATAAATCATAGGTATTTCTTAGGAACCGACTGCTAGTTGACTAATATTAGAAATTTAAATCATTGAATAATAACTGACTAGACTGAAGATATGAGATTTTGCTAAGAAGTTTGAATGTTTTGAGTTTCAACCCTGAATATGTTATGAATGCGAAAATTGGAGATATACCATAATAAGACAAAGCTGTTATCAATTATTCCAAAATTTCAAATAATTATTTAAATAAAATCAGCTTATGACATGAATTACGAACTGGAGTGGAATAATTGAACCGAATCACTATAAATTTCACGGAACACTGTTGGGAAGTATTGATTTCTATATGTAGTGAAAATCGTATCCACGTTCTTGTTTCATCTAGAAAGATGACAACGAATGAATAATACTGGGAAAATGTTTTCTGAATTAAATATTAACCGACTTATAGAGCATTCAATTTAAACAAAAAGCTATCCTTCTCCTCTTATAAATGAGTGCTTTTGTTCACGTTGACTTAATCATTCTGGTTATGGTCTGCGATTTTAAACGTTGTTGTCTATCAATTGATTATAAAATAATAGTAATCTCAATCAAATTTAAATACGCGTTTATGATGTTCGAACAATAGAATTGTCATTTTAAAATTCTCAAATAAATTAGTGTTTTAACGAATATTGTTAGATTCGCAAACAGTTCATTTACATACCATTCATTTTGTTCAATATAATGATATCTGATCTTATAATATTCGATTAATTTCTATTCTATACCGGCTCACTGGTCTAGGGATTTAGCGTTCGCGCGCAAAACTGATAGGCTCCCGGTTCGAATCTTTGGGGGGGGGGAGGTATTGTGGATGTGCACTAATGAGGAGTACCATGCTAAGACGAAACGGTCGTCCAGTACTTCCAGGTTTTCGATGGTGTTCTAGCTTCAATTGTCTCATGATTTCAAGCATTGGAATTCCATTCTATTTATTCTTCGAGAACATTTTCATTTACCACATGTTAAATATGCAGATTTTTAATGAAAACAATTTTATAAGTTACCTATTTTTTAATTTTAATGATAATTTCTTATATCCCATCAGCAGTTATTTTGGAAGACTGGATGGTTTGGTCATGATGCTTTCATCGTTCTTCTAGACGACATCATCAGCAAAAACTTCAAGTTTGTGAAAGATACACAACCAAACCATCCAGCTCAGTGAACAAAATTTCATCAAAATCATTCACCTGAGCTACAAATCTCTACCATCTCACTGGATTGATAATATTTATTCATTAGAAAATCTTTCTCTAAGACAATTTGATACTTGCATAATTTAATCAAAATAATGGTTATTATTATTATATTGTTTACCGATCGATTCTATACAACCTTGATATTAGGAACATTGAATACTTGTATAGATCATTGTCATTCATTAATGATTCATAAATTTCTGTGTAATATATATTCTACTTCTTTGTGTTGTCATATTTGTATAATCTACTGAATTATTGGACATAATAAGAATGTTGATATACGTTAAACTTTGAATTAAGAAAAAATTTACCGTTGGTATTTGATAAATATATCGTGGGTAAGTTTCAGCAGGTATACATTTGTATGCTTCTGTGATATACATATAAGGATATATATATATATATATATATATATATATATATATATATATATATATATATATATATATATATATATATAAAGTAATCAATCAGTTTATATTCTTATCATTCTATCATTTGTTTGGTAATAATACAATGTATATTGAATAGTATACAATGTCATTTAAATTCTTTCTTAAAATTCTGTTTAACAGACAAGTATGAAGTATTTCATTTTCTTAAAGCTTTACTATGGATATGTTAATATGTAAATGGATAAGCAAAGAGATCAATGATTGAATACTCATTGTTTAATTTAAATGATGTATTGAAAGAATTCGTTGGTTGTCTAGAAAACAAATTTAAAAATTAGGTTTTCAGTGCCTAATAATAATAATAATAGAAATTATATTATTTTGATATCCCAAATACATGTTATGAATTTATTTTCGTAATCAACAATCTATTTAATGCTCAGTTTATTTTAAGTTCCAATTGATATCATGAATCGATGAACGTCAGACCGCCATTGAAAACTTGGAAGCACCGGAAGTTCGTTTCATCCGAGTGTGGGATTACTCAGCAGTGCCCATCCACGATCATGCACGCGGGATTCGAACCCAGGAATTTTGGTCTCGTGAGCAAACGCTTAACATTTGGATCGCTGAGCCGGAACCCAACCAATCCACGATATTGCACGACTGCCCGAAATCGCTAGCAAGATCGAAGATCCAGGGTTCGAATCCTGCGCTTGGGACTTCTGATACTCACTTCTGGGGAGTCCCGTGCTAGGACGAAACGGCCGTTCAGTACTTCCAGGTTTTCAATGATGGTCTAACACTCATCCATTCATGATATCAGATGGAACTCAACAATCTTCACAATCTTATACTAATAATTACTTTAAATTATTAAGTTAAAACTTGGTAAAGATATTTGTAATGTTATTAATAGTCCAATTAACTTTTTCACCGCTTACTTGAAGCGTATTTTTAAGCTCTGTAAATGTTTTTAATTTAAAACTAAATAGAATTGTATATTTTCGAAGTCATGACTGCTTATCTGAGTCATTTGTTCCTCTTATCCTTTCTGAATGCTTGTCAAATAAAAGAACTGAATTACATTATTTCATAATCACACAGAATTTATATTTTCATAGCATAATGTATTACTCCTTATAACCATCAGTAATTATTTGATTACGGACAGGGACATATGATTTGTTACGACACGTTAAAATAGCTCTTATCCATATGGTTTCTTATAAGTACAGGATATGGAAGAATATATAATGATTTAGTATCAATTCTTGGACAGAAAGCCATAAAGAGAGAACTAGTATATGCTGAAATTTCCTGGATCTCTCTAAATAACTATTACATACACACAGTATCATGTTGGACAATACTAGCAAAAGTTGGAAAACCAGTTCAAAAGTCGAAATGTTAAGTTGAACGGTAAGACTTATGTAAAGTTTATTATCATTCGTACACATCTATATGTTTCTGTTGTTAGGACCGAAGACTAGAATTCATCAATCTATGTTCTAAGGTGAGGTTAATCGGTTAATACACTCGTATTCAAATACTGACGGAATTCTCAATTGAAGCTACTACTGAAATCCAAAATACATGTTTCACCAACCATGGGACTTTTCAACTTGATGCACCATCGTCTCGTAGTCGGGGTTCACAGTAACACGCTTACTATGAACTTAATGCTTTGTATCCTTGTATGCTATCCGCTAGATTATCAAGTTAGGAAGCATATTGATGAAGTACCAAAAACCAACATTTACAAATTATAATATATATTGGGCAATTTAGTAATTGCCACAACCAATTGACCTGCTCTACATACTACTAGTTTCGAGATGGTACGTTTGAATTTTTGATAAATCAAAACAAAATAAAATTGCCAATTAGTTATATATCTTGTAAATTTTACTGTTACATTTTTAGCGGCAAAATAATACAGAAGTAGTAAATTTGATTTACTTATACGTTTTTAAGAGCTTTAAGCCATAGTATTTATATGAAAAAATCCTCAAAAAGTGTGCATCTACAAACTTACTTACGCCTGTTACTCCCAATAGGGCATAGGCCACCGACCAGCATTCTCCAACCCAATCTGTCCTGAGCCTTCGTTTCCAGTTCTGTCCAATTTTCATTCATTCTTCTCATGTCCGTCTCCATTTCTTGGCGTAATGTGTTCTTTGGTCTTCCTCTTTTCCTTTGGCCTTGAGGATTCCATGTGAGGACTTGCCTTGTGACGCAGTTGCGTGTTCTCCTCAATGTGTGATCTATTCACTTCCAGCTCTTCTTCTTGATTTTTTCCTCCGTTGGGATCTGGTTTGTTCTCTCGCACAGTAGGTTGTTGCTAATAGTGTCTGGCCAACGGATCTGAAGTATTTTGTGTAGACAACTGTTAATAAATACTTGTATTTTCTGGATGATGACTTTCGTAGTTCTTCATCTACAAAACTAACAATTAATCTTACGTTGTATATAGTTCAGAATATCATGCTTAATCTCTGTTTCACTGTAATTGTTGAATATTTTACACAAAAATATTAAACGAATATATTTCTGAGTTACATAACCTAATTAAGTGCCTTTTCAATTAAACACAAACGTGTTATAATAATGTTAGTTTAAAGTGATACAGTTATTTTATGTATGTACATATTTACATCATAATGATAAAACTAATTTTTTACACCGTTGGTTGATATTATTGTCAAAATCTCTCTAACTGTTTTCATCCCTTGACTACATAAGTTAAAGGAAAGAATTAATTTTGTCACAGTTTTTTTCATTTTCACCAATAAATGATCAAATGAGTTAACTATCATTTCCACTATGTTTACGTAATACTTTAGGTTACCATTATAATTTTAATATTTTTATACGACAATAATTAGTAGTATGTTATGTAAGAATGTCAAAGATCCAGTGAAACAAAATTGACATAATGAATGTAACAGTAAAACTCCACGTGTCACTGTAACAGTTTTTCACAAAAGAAAAACAAAAGAGAGAACGTCATTACTGAAATATGTGAAAAAAAACAAAAAATTGATTAAGTAGATAGTTTAATGCGAGATTAAGACTATAGATATCACATGGTCTCTAGTCTTAATACATTTAAGAAATTTAACCACGCATTATTTTGTTGGTAATTTTGTGTAAGAAATTGAAAATAAAAACAAATTTGGGCAAACAAAAGTATGAATGATTTAGTCAGATGATGATATTGAGAAAGGTAATGGTACACTGTATAATTGGCGCTATAAGGATCTAAATAACAAATGTGATTTTAAAGTATTTATCTACAACAATTGGTAATAGTCATAAAAGAATGGTATTGTTTACAGCATCCTTGTAGTTAAAGACTGCAATCAATTTTTTTATGATCACTTTGATGTGAGTACTAAGTATTTTATAATATACAAGAAAGACTTTGGATTTTAACAGAACTAGAACTGCACTCTTAATTATTTGATGTTCTAATAGAGACCGTCTTAGGTAACTTCTTTATTTAATTTCAAATTTATGTTTTGTGACAGAGGGACATTAATATCTTTCATTTATTCTTACCTGACTGTTGAAATTTAATTGCTTTCAAAATTACATAGATAGCTAATCTACCCTCCACTAATTATATATAAAGATTATTTCTGCATTCGCATTTGCCGATATATATACATAAACTAATTAAAACTGTTTATGGTCAAATTGTTTAGAAATGTATTACGTTAGTATCTCACATGATTCTATAAAACATTACTAGTAGTTTTTGATGGAATTTTGTTCTCTGAGCTGGATGGTTTGGTCGTGAATCTTTCATCGTTCTTCTGAATGACACCATAAGCACAAACTTCAGGTAAAAGTGAAGTGTCCGAATTTCTTCACATGTGGTTCACAGCTTGTCCTGTAGACCTTGATGTATCTCTTAATGAGAGATACAACCAAAACAAGGATGTAAGCAATGACAGGTTTAAGGTCAACAAAAACCAATTAACACAGAGGTCTACAGAACAAGCTATAAACCACATGTGTAGAAATTTGAACACTTTTCTACCTGAAGTTTGTGCTGATGATGTTGTTCAGAAGAACGATGAAAGCTCCATGACCAAACCATCCAGCCCAGAGAATAAAACTATCAAAATCATCCATCTGAACAACGAATCTTCTCCACCATCTCATTATCAGTAGTAAATATTTTAGAACTCAGTCGAAAAATTTGAATGATCGTTTATCTACAATTTTGAAGTATAAAATTACAAATTTAAGATTGTTACAATAGTTATGGTTTTAAGAATATTCCTGACATAACATTAGCAAAACGACTAGACGATACGTTGTCAATGTATTTTCCAAATTTGTTGTGTATTCTTATTATTGGATAAGTGGCTACAAGTTTATAAATTGTTATTCATGCTTAGTTAGTCCCATAGAAAGCTTTTAGTATTATCTGAAATTGATCGACATCCCTTACGTCAAAGTGTTTTATTCATATTAAATTGATACATTTTCAGTGAATTCCTTCATCTTCCATCGTAAATTAGTCACCTATTTTTACTGTTTTCTGATTGGCAGAAAGACTTCAACATTTCATATGTTGTTCGAGAGAATTATTTGGGCTTACCTAACCTTGGTACTCAGATAATTGAACGTTTCAAAATATTAACATGAATATTCAGTTAATTATTTAAGGAACATAATTCATTGTTTGAGTTTGAAAATAGTTTTGATTATGAAATAAAGTCTACTGGGGTATTAATAAAAGTCAAGAAACATCAGGCAGATATTTCAATCTAAATTAAAACTTTTCCGTGGTACCCACGAATGGCTATGAATGAGACTGAACCTAGTATTTCAAGTTATCTCGATCAAAATGATACGGTCTAGCTGCTAAAACAAAAAAATATCACACTCTATGATCTAAACTTATCTTGATTTATGATCTATGCAAAAGGTCACTGTTTAACAGGTATTTTATTTCCAACTGGATGTATTCAAACTCTCAAAACTTTCTGGTCGGAAATTGAGAAACCCACTGCGAATGTAGTGCTTTTGTGATCAGTGTCTACTGATCTGTTCATGTTCACTCTCTGTAGACTTTGCTACACTTTTATTATTTTTTTCTAAAGAATGTTTCCAGAATGATATTGTTAGAAATTCGTGTTCCATTGTAACTTTTTCCTGTGATGTTCACATTTTATGATAAATCTGAACATATTACCACGATACTAAGTAGATTACTTTACATTCGATCTACTCAAAAACTTTTCATCTAAATACAATTTAGAAAATCCGTTCACTGTTTCAAGTTTATCTTTTGTAAATACGATTGACAAGATAAATGTCAGAATTCATTACTCACAAATTTTATTGTTGACTCTATGGATCGATTGAAGTTAGACATTAACACCGTTGTATGCCGGCTCAGTGGTCTAGAAGTTAGTCGTTCACGCGCGAAGGATCATGGATGTGGATTGCTGAGGAGTTCCATACTAGGACGAAAAGGGCGTCCAATGCTTCCAGGTTTTTAATGGTAGTTCAGCTTAAATTGACTCGTGAATTTAAGACTTCAAGATTAAAATATTCACCTGTACGATCGATACCCACAGTTTTATTAATTGAATAGTCAAGTTAACAAAATCTTAAATCAGCTATATTGATGTTTTGTTACAACATTTTATTATTCTAATGAATGTCGCAGTTTTCCAATCTACTATTTATCAGTTGAATTTCATATGAGCATATAACGATAGTAACTGATGTAACTGGTTTGATTATAATTTAGATCAATAATAAATAACATTATAATGCTAGTCATCAGGTTTCAATAGAAAAGTTGATTGTTAGTGTGGGATAGTTGTGGAGTTTGTTAAATTTATAGTCTTGCATCAAAGAGTGATTATATCTATTTGTCCATTGAAATCTGTAGCTACTAGATACCTGTTTCGTTCCATTGTGGAACTTCCAAGCAGCGAACAACCATGACCCCACATATGATCTAACCTTTAGTAAAAGAATTCATTTCTTATGTTTTATCTAACCAAATTCAGTTGAACATACATCAACATACTGTAAGAGTGAAATGATTCAAATCAGGTATCTAACGTATGTATTGGTTTTAGTAAAACAATTTTGTAGAGATTTATCGAATTTTGAAGGCGACTTACGTAAGTTGGTTTAAAGGTATTGTACTGGACACACTACTTAAGAATCGTTATTACCGTCTATTGTATATTGTGAGTGTACAATTATAGGAAGTTTCAAATTATTACATATCCAAACTAGGAAGATTTACATATGAAGTGTTTTCTAATTTTTTCATTAATTTTTTGAGCTGATAGTAGTTCTTGATAAAAACCAATTTCGAATTTACATCTAATTTACTAGGCCGAATACATTATACATTTTTTCTTCAATCCATAATGAATACAGTTTTTTGGCTGGATCAAGTCACAAAAGAAATATTAGTTTCAGCCACACACCTCATTAGATATTTTGAAATTTACTAGTTTCTCATACCGTAACGGTATACACAACAGGAACTCAGGGTGATAGACTTTTTGATAATTCCTTTGATCGGCCTTATATACTGAAAGCTTGTTAAACTACGTAAGAAATGTTGAATCAACTGACAGAACTATTTTAGAAAAATATAATAAACCAAATAACACAGACCATTTCTTAGTGTAAACGGTTACCATTGTTACCATTCTGGGGTGGATGATTTCATAGAATGCACCTCGCTAAACAAACATATGGGATTCTTTTAGAAGTAAATGATTTAGAAGATTTTATTTCAAGTTTACTTAAATCATCTGATGGTGAACATTTCGATTCTCTACATAGTAGCGTATGCTGCCTTCTACAGGTAAACGAACTAAAAACAAACTCTTCCTTGCTTTTCACCTGTTTTTCAACTTATATCTGTTTATAAAGCATAATTTTACAGCAGTATGTCATTTTGCCCTAAGAAAGCAACACTATTATACAACTTTATTAAATTACTTAATACGAATGAAGAATTCAGAAATGTTAAACATATAGGTGAATCAGAACAAAATTAACTCTTCTAGAAGTGACTCTAAGTTCTGTGCTCTCGTGAATAAAGACATAAAAAATTCCAGGAAATAAATCATTGATTATAGTAAATACAAAGTTCTATCATTTATTACAGTTTATTGGAAAGAGGAAAGCTGGAAATCCTTTGGTTAGATTACTTTTAGTGTTTGAAAATGAATACCATTCACTCAACAATCTGTTTATTTGACATTATGATAGATTAACTGATAAAATCTGCAGTAGGTTCTTTTTAACTATCAATGTTATCGACTTGAACGACTGTGAAGTTTAATGTAAGTTAATACCATAATACACAGATGAAAACGTTTTGATAAAGACATTTACTGTAAGATTTTTAGAAACTCCAAGAGAATTACCAACACCTGTTTACCTGATGACTAGATTTTTTTAAAAGAACAAGTAGGTCTGATAACCGAGTAAAACTGAAGCAGTATGAAGACAAAAACAAATGAAATGTATTTTCATTCTCATGTAAAATGTATACAACAAGAAATGCTGTAAGAACTCATCAGCTTTCAATGAAATTATGTGTAATCTAGAAATCGTTATACATTTAATTGAATGGGTTTCTGGAATCTCACAATGAGCCATGAAAACCTCTTAAGCTATGTAAAATTTATATATATATATATATATATATATATATATATATATATATATATATATATGTAGTTTATAGATCTTTTTCACTTCAGCTTCCTGATTCATAGTAATGAACAGAAACAGTTTAAAATCCGAATTCACTATCCCTGAAAATAGGTAGTATCATATTAGTTCCAACACGTTTTATAACTCTTAATATCATCAGTAAAATCAAAAAAATATTTGCTGTGATGTAGCTTCATATTTAAGAAATAAAAAAACAGCTACATAAACCGGAATATATTTGTAAAATTTAAACGAAATAAGAAATACGTATTGAGATCACTAACTATACAGATTAATTGTCTATCATCATGAAATCTATTGTACATCTTTGTATATTTTTGTTTAACAAAAAAAAATTAAATTCCGATACATTTTAAAACTTATAATACCATGGTGATTGATTAAACATTTGTAATAAGGAATTTATAATCAACATTAAATCAATAATAAATAAATGAAATTTACCGCTGAAATTTTTTTATGATTAAAAATTAAATGTTTATTTATTTTATACCATAAATACTATCATGGTATTATTATTAAAGAGTATAGTAAAAGTTGTCATGTTTAATCATGAAAATATTATTGTTATTATAAGCAAAGATAGATAGTGGCTTGCAGCGGAATCCAAGACGCGCGTTTGATCATATTTGGGACTCGTCAGCTGGATGTACTTGCATCTCGGAATTGAGGTTCACTCTGGGACCTAGTACCGTTCGCTTCAGACGCTATCACGTTATCCACTTAGCTACTGAGTCCTAATAGCTACTTGCTTGTGCAATGGGGTGATGTTCAATTCACTTGGTACTGTTTTACTTCAATCTTCCCATTGATATTTAGGACTTCAATTGATCAGTCTTTTATTGGCATATGTGCATACTGTGCCTATTACCCCGATATTGCCTTAATCTACAAGCATTACAAGTAAAGATGGATAGTGACTAGCAGTGTTATTGTTTTAAAATCAGAAGAGGTTTTGTGGATATTATAATAATTTTAATAGTTGAGATCATGTTGTTTTGTTTTTTGTTTTCCATAATTTAGTAATCAAAAAATAAATCCGTTTTACTCGTTATGAAATTTGTGATCAACAACAACAGCAAAAAAAGAACATCAAATAGTTAGATTAAGATTAATATTGGCAATTAAAAAAGACAAACATTTTGGCTGAGACAATATTTATAAAGATACTACTCTAAGGATAATCACAAATGTTATGCAAAACAATGATTCATTTAAGAAATGGTCGTTATTTTGATGAATCTTAAATGTAAAACATGTCACTAATTCGTTTGTTTACAACTGAAAACAAAAGAAAAAAAACAAACCAACAAACTGAAACGTAGTCATGTAGAAGAAAAAAGGTTTTCATTTGATCATTTAGGTTTCTCTTTAACAACATAAAGTAACTGTATTTACAAAAGATGTTAATATATTTAATTTTGATCTTTAGTTGATAAGATACTTATTCTATTAGTGTACGTGTCAGTTTAGTAAATATAGACTACTAGATCATTTAATAATGGTAAGAAAAATAATAACATACTCTGAAAATTATAACAGAACTCATGAAGATTTACAGGAATGATCAAATTGATTTAGATAGATATATGACTTTAAATTGCCTATAATAAGATAGTTTAAGAATACATTTGTCTCATGGATTATAGTAATGTAAGGCTTCAATTAGGAATCATTAGTTCTTTGTCGGAGGACTAGCACATGTTATTAATGCATGAACAGCGTTTTCAAAGTCATTTCCAGTGACATTACAGAGTAGTTGTAGTCAATGATAACTAGAAAAAAGAAAACAAACAGAGAACACAAAATAGAGGCAACAAAAATGATAGTGATAAGTTCACCATTATGTATGTACTAAATTGTCTTATGATCTATTGAGTGGAGTAGTTATCATTTGTATTAGTTAACTTTACCACTCACAATGTAAGTATAAGATATCTGCAGGTAAAGAAATCTAATGAGTGCACTCAGTGATAGCGATGATTAATTATCTGATGTCCGTGTCATTTCACTAGTGTGATGGGGGATGTTTAAAGTTGCAAGAATATTTAAGACAGTTTCAGAGGATAGGTAAACGTCAATAAAAAAACAAATGTAGACAGTGATTTTATTCCAACGACAAATTTCAGCAAATTATTGCAAAGTTATAAAAATTTGCAGGTAAAGTGATCCATAGAGAGAGAGAGAGAATTTAACATGAAATTGTTTCATTAATAATCAGGTGTTACATATGCTATAATTAGGCGCTTATGTGTATTAGATTGCAGCATTGGATGTAAAAAAATAGTTTGTTAGGTTTTTTGTAGGAAAGCATTAAATTAAGTTTCCACTTCCTTAGAGGGTCGAGTCCAGGCCTGTTACATCTAGATTTATAGTTTAAGGTACAATCATTACCAAAGATGTGAAGTGTAGATAGCCTACGAAAGGATTCCAGCTTTAATTGATCCTTTATCTAAATGTTACTAAGAATAAACGAGAAATATTCTAGGAGAGATCGGACATATCATTTCTACAATAAATTAGGTATAGGTATAGCACTAGGACTATATTTCCCATGCTATGTTGAGTAAGGACGAAATTAAAAAAAATTAGAAGTGACAGGTTATGCGAGATTCGGTTTTAAGAAAGCCAGGTCTTGAATCAGTAATATTTTTTCGGTAAGTAGACGGCTGAAAAATTCATCAACAACAATTTGTTACATTATCCTACAGATAACTGCAGTAATATTATAGGCCTATAATTGTTCAAGTTGGTCTTATCACCAGATTTGTATCGTTGTATAATGCGTGCAGCTTTCCAACAGTAAAAGTTAGTTCTTGTTTCCAAAGATAGGGAGAGAGAATCGTCAGTTTTTGGCAAAGTAGTGAAATACCAGTCCCAACATACTTGAAGTAAGTTCTCTGGGTTTTCATTCCATTTGAGGCTATTAAACTGGTAATAGGCTTCTTCATGCTAGACTATTTTGGATCAGCACCAGCGATCCTATTTTGTTGGGGAACATACGAAAAAATCATATAATTCACAATGCCGGCACAGTAATATTTAATATTCTTGATCACAGGCGGAAACTGGTCTCGATAACACAACACTGCAACTATAGAAACAGAAGGAATTTACTGGACTTATGGAATACTAGGTGATCCAACTTATGGTGCTTCCTGAATATTCTTTCCATATCCTTGAGTCACAGTTCGACAAAATTTATTTATTTACAATATTATTCCGTGCTATTTCAGGCTCCTGGTCCAGGTGATTAAGTAGTTGAATATTGACAAATCTGTGAAACGGTAAAACATATATCAAGATCAATAACTTGGGATAAATTAGTGTTTTCAATGTGATCGTTTCTTGTTTCACTGATAGATGAAAAAGGGTGAAAATATACCAACAACTCTTTTGTTTCAATTCAGATATCGAGAATAATACATATAATTAACTAATAAAAATACATTTTAAATAGGAAAATTTATTACAATATTTATTAGGTTGAGAAATAGATTCACGATAAGATTGAGTACACTGTAATCGAAATACAGTAATCCTGTACTTCATTTAATTATGTACTGTTTCTTTTAAATTACTATAATTACTTTATTTCCGGATTTCTTTTAAAATGTCTCTTATTTATTTTCAGAAAGAGTTTTCTGGAGATTTTAGAAATTTCAATAGTTGAAATCATGAGTCTTTTGGAGCTAGATCATCATGGAAAACCCGGAAGCATGGAACGGCCGTTTCGTCCTAATATGAGACTCCTCAGCAATGCGCATCCACGATTCCGACTTACGAGATCCGAACCCAGGACCCTTCAGTCTCGCGCGAGAGCGCTTAAGCACTAGACCACTGACCTAACATCCAACGGTGATAATGCTTAATTTCAACTAATCCACGAAATCGCGCCACCGTACCCCATTGTCTTCAGTGAGCTGATATCTCAAAACAGACCTGGTTGAACTCCACTGGTCACGGCTTCTCACTAGAAATCCAGGAAATGCAATTTCGTGGGTTGGTTGAAGTTAAGCATTAACACCGTTGGATGCCGGCTCAGTGGTCTTTTTTTTATTTGTCTTAAATGTACAACTGAATATTCCATTTGTATTATATTTCGTAAATTTTGCATATACACTAATACATAACATCGATTTCATCATTCCAATTATAAATGCTGAGTAATTCTCACTTTGACGAATGAAATTTCTCAACATATCTATTGACATGTGTATGTTAGATAAATATTTCATGAAACTACTCTATTAAATTATTAGTAATGAGGTCATTCTATTGGCATGTAAATGAAATATAGTTAAATTTGTCACGTTTCTCTAAAAAATAAAATCCAAATTCTAAATTACTAATAGAAATTTAATTAAAAGTGATTCCTTTGTATTTTGGTATAAAATATATACACATATAATGTATCTCTTGGTCAATAAATACTATTTAGTGTTTTGCACTTGAGAGCCCCCCAAATGCCCTAATACGGCTGAGGGTGGGGGAAGTCATCTCTCACTATCGAATACTCTCCCATGGCCACATATATACAACCACTATCAAGGAAGTCCGATTCACTGCCTTCTCGAAGCGGGGATGTTTACGAAGTTGAGAGGACGAAAAGCGAATGTCCGGCGCTTTAACCGAGTCGGTGGATATGGAGGATCTACCTAGAGGAGTTGAAAAACTCTGATTCCAAACAAATAGTGCACATGGGCCTCAGGAGTATGGCTCAATTATTGGTCACCGACTACCATGTGACTGAATCTCTTAACGTTGCTCCACTGCCTTGTGGATCAGATGTTCAGGTCAAAGGCTCCGGTTATGGCCCCCTAAGAAAATCACCTGCTTTAGTTTGGGCACCCGAGCAGTATCACAGCCTACACATAGATCAAGTGACTTTTGTGGCGCATATGTATTCGTTTCCCCTTTGTATCAATATTTATGTTTTAAAATAAATGAAATAAAAATAAACGCACTCGAGAACAGGGTTATTAATATACCGACCACAAATTAGCAAATGTAACTAATTAGGACTTTAAACAGATGTTAAAGTCTATCAGTTTTTAAATGTCTTTACTTGAATGAGCCGATCGCCAAATTGTTTCCTGATTTCATTAATTAGTTAAACACGAGAATCCTTCAGTAGGTTTGGCTTCGTACAAGCAGAGATTGACGGCAGAAACCTTACACATATGGGGTAAACCTAACAACAAATAGGAGAGATGCATTATAGTTAGCTGTCCCATGATAATTAGTAATTAATAAGTGAATCTGAATTTCAATCTACATTTTACTTCTATCAATTCGTCTTTCATTATGTGAACAACAACGATTACTTTCATTTGTTCTGTTTATTTAATTCATCTAAATTTAAGATAAACAACCAGCTTGGTTGGAATAATAACACAAACTCGGATTTGTTTATTTTTATTCGTCGTCACTTTATTCATGGTGCATTGTGTTTGAATCATGACATCTATAGTTAACGGAGGCGAAATATAGTCGATGGAATTTTTTCTCACATCAGATATACATACAAACAAATACACTTCTTATCTTACCACGATTATTCTACTTCATCACAATGAATGACTCATACGAACTTCAACAAATCCCACTAATAGTATAATTAACATAATTGGACGATTGGTTTAGTATAAAGTCAACCCGTAAACCATGCATTTATATTCGATAATTTTGAGGTTTGTTTATATTCCCTTAAAATAGCTTGGATCAGACAGCCCAGTGTAACATTAACTCCTCAAATAACTACTGTGTAACAATTATTTCACATTTAGACGAAGGCCTGTAGTGAAATTGGTCCTAACCACACAATCTTCAAAACTGAACATGAGATAACTGGGAAAATAGACTTTCAACATGTAGCACTAAGATAAAGTCAAGAGTGGTGAACGCGGCAACATTCATTCGAGATTCAGTCGGACAGCATAACTAAGCCCTGCAGGCGTGGTCATTCTTGTGTAACTTACCTCTTTTCTTCATACCAAATATATTGTTCCATCTCCAGTCTAACTGTGTTCTCCAGCAGTATGCCACATCATACTGGTGATTCTTATGAAAGAACGAATCGGTGTAGACAATGATATGACTTCCATGTAAGATCTTATAGATTAGGTGGGTATATCACGATAAGTCTACATTTTTACGATTAGGTCTAATATTATAGCAGTACTGATAACGAACCTAGACCATACATAATGCTACAGGTTCTTATTAATTTTGATACAACTATTTTAATTTCTAAATTTTATCAATATCTATTGAAAGAACAGTATCAAATTATTATTAACAAGACATATTTAATAGTGTTCAATAGCGATTCTTTAAAAATAACATTCTTCGTGGCAACGTTGCTAGTAGTATCCTCCAGCCTATCATTATTCACCAATAATCTCAAAGATAAATTTTCGCATCTAACTAACTCAATGTTCATTTACCAATTTACCTGCTTATGTGGAGCTAGGTATATTCAAAAAAATTCAAGGACATTATTCGGCGTGACTAAGAAGAGGAGGAAACGGTACAATAAGAAGTTCAATAATCGAGCACCTTGTGAACACAGGTCACTCGATCAAGACAGACTCTGTGTTCAAAGTCATCTACAAAGTAGGTAGGAGTCTTTCAAAGACAATTATATTGCATCTTCATTGCATAGCCAAAGCTATAGTCATACATTTGGGAAAACCAGAATTGAGTGTCCAAAAGAGATTGTACCAATCTTTTATTCTATAATCGTCTTAATGCTCTATAGATTTTTTTCTGCATACTCTTCTTCCTTTATAGCCATCTGTTTCCCCTTCCATCTTCTCCTTAAATCTTCTACCCCCAACTGGTTTAATTCTGTTTCTACGATCCTCTTGATTACGTTTAATCTCAATTTCAACATTCTATCTTATCATGATGAGCCATCCTTTCTTAATGATAATTTCCCTATCTATCTTTCGATGAATATTTAAGCCATTAACAATCAAACGAGTATTGAACTTTCCTTGTTTAAAAAAACTTTTTTTCCAATACTTTCGTTTATTCTACCTCACTGTCACCATGTTTAATAGAAGCTTATTATCAGTATTATTATCATCCTGTAAAATAAGTTTATATGTATTTACGATTGTACAGCTTTGAAAATGGATTCATCGAAAACAGAACTCTTCAGTGAACTAATCTTTCTTATTTAATATCTTAATGGATGTATTCCGTTTATTGTTCAATAGTTGTTAGGAGCTTCAATTTATTGGAAATTTTAATTACTTTCTTTAAAGTAAAATAAGAATAGAATAGCAATATAATTACTATTTTAACTAAATAAACTATATAATTATGATAATATATAATGATATAATAAAATGAATACAATAAAACAGAATGGAAAAAAGAATCACAGGAGTATCTAAGGAAGTAGTTTTACTTATATTTTTAGAATATTTTAATTACATACTATATGTGCTCTGAATTATTTCCAGTATATCATTATCATTATTACTATTACTATTATTACGATTACGATTATTACTATTGCTATTATCATTAATACTATTATTATTATTATTTCGTTATTATCCATTTAATATTCTATAAATTACCTAATACTTTAAGGACAAAACTAATATTAGAAATTTTTTAATTATGCAATCAAGATTATTAATGGATAATTATAATGGAAATAGTCAATGAAAATTTCTAGTTAGATCAGGTAGAATGTTCTATCCTAATGTCTAGTAAATGTTAATATATTTGTCTCCTGAACAAAAAAAAATAGATTATTACTTATAATCATTGGAATATGTTTCCTGTTGTTGATAATAATCTACAATTTTCCCCGAGAAAAAAAATATCACTGTATAAATCGTTGATTCTGTTGCCTGGGCAACTATTATCATGATAGCTTTAAACAATAAAATATGTTATATAAGTGAAAAGGAGTAGTTAAAGTGATTTATTATAGACAAATAACTTAAATGATGTATTCTGTAAGTAAATAGAGAGTGAAATAAATGAATAAATTTATTATCAGAAGGGGTTTTGTGGAGATTTTAGCAATTTCACTGGTTGAAATCATGAGTCAACTGAAGCTAGACCACTGAAGCTAACTCACTGAAGACAATGGTGTACGGTGGTGCAACTTCGTGGATTGGTTGAAGTTAGACATTAACACCGTTGGATGCTGGCTCAGTGGTCTAGTTGGTTAGGCGCCTGGCGCGAGACTGATAGGTCCTGAGTTCGACTCCCACGGGGGCGGGGTCGTGGATGCGCATTGCTGAGGAGTCCCATATTAGAACGAAATGGCCGTTTCGTGCTTACAGGTTTCCCATGATGATCTAGCTTCAATTGACTCATGATTTCAACTAGTGGGATAAATTTATACTTTAAAATCTCAATAAATGATCAAATGGACAAATCACTGTCAATTAATTAATAAATAGATGATTTCAGAGATTCATGTTTAAACATATAAGTTAAATAGATGTGTAGGTAGACATATTCACCCAATCATATATCATACTTCTATAGAAATATTTGGGAAATTAGTGAGTATTAAAATAATACTGCTTATCAAAACATAGGCAGTTAAAAAACAAAAAATTTCACTATACATTTTTGCATAAATTGATAATATATATCGAAACATTGTAGTTAGAAGTTGTAGAATGTTGTGATAGAAATATACATAGTATTGATCTGTAATTGTAGCTTGCCTTCTATCATAAAAGTTTTTCAGTAACATCTTACACTTTAACTTCAAGTAGAATTATGATAATTAAACTTTCCATAAAGCACTTTAATTACATTGAAATGGTGGAGTAAAAAATGTAATCAAGCATAATGTTCGTAGATATTACATGAATAAAAAGAAACTATAACTATTGTTACTTTCAGGATTATCTTGTTTATTATGATCAGGCACAACTAAACTAGCCTGTCAAATATTATCACGAACCAGATGATTCATGGATGCGTTGTAAGTACTGTTTAAAGTATCTGTTGTGTCGTCAAGTTTTTAAACGTTTCAAAGTTGTTCTTTGTATCAAGTGAATTTCCATTAAAACAAATCTATACAACATGCCAATAATCTGTTTCACTTTTTACAGTGAAATCGAACTTTTTGTCAAAATCTTCATGTATCACAAAATTCAGACAATGGTAGATATATCTTTGAGATATTTGGCAGACCATAAAACTGGTGCTGAGATTTAATCGATGAATTTCTATTTGCTATTACATAACATATCTATCAAAACGTCGACAGACTGAAACAGAACTTGAAGGTGAACTCTATTTATCACAGTTAAATTCTAATAAAACTTCACTATAATGTTAAGTTATATATATACGCTATTCATAAGTTTGAATAATTATAGCACTCTTGTGCTTAACATCTATTCACATTGATCATGATGTGTTTATTTATTTCAAAAAATTCTGTCAAGATTTATGCACACTAAAATCGACACTACTCTTCTTCTCAACAGTAGTTAAACTGATTTTTTGCACTACTTATCTACCGAATACTTTACTACTGGTATCTATCGCGCATATTCGGTCCTGTTAAGGACTTTTAGTTGAATATACGTGTACCCTTGTTGATGTCCATTCCATTATTCGAACCCATTACATATCACCTGAAACATTAAATGCGTTCTCTACTTACCTACTGAGTTCAGATAGCCACTTACTTCTACAAAAGAGTGAATTTTGATTCATGTATAAGGATCGTTTGAATCTTCCTTTTGATGTTGTGGACTGAAATTGATCAGCCACTTTTGAAGTATGAGATTCCTGCACATTACTAGCAATCATTCAACATGGCCTAAAATGCTTATGGCTTAATGACTGCGTCAAGGCATTCTTCACAAGATGCACATATTCCAAAAGAGATGGGTCATTTGCAGTTCATAATAGAAATATTCAGACAACTATTACGAATGTATTAATTTGTTACTGTTTCAGTTAGTCTATCATTTCTCACTTTTTTGCAAGAAGCATTTTAGGTGAACATCAAAGTTTGCATAAATTTGCCGAAACATGTTTGAAACCAAAATTTTAATCAATCATTATAGTTTACATAAATAATCAATGTGATTCAATCGATTAAATTATATGGTCATAACTCAAAATCATATACATATAAATATTAAATTAAACTTATGAATCACTGTTCTGTTGATTATGACTCACAGTAAGAACGAGATTTATCAAAAACCTTATTATGTTCAAGACAATGTTTCATTTGAATGTATCAGTTCAAAATGCTTTGAACAAATAAAAACTTTGGTCCATTCGATCCAGTATTATTAAACAGTGAATATACCATAATTTCTGTACAGATCAATTTTATTCTAAATCATATCTCTGTTAGAATAATCAAAATACACTGACTATTTTGATTGAAATCATGAACCGATTGATGTTAGACCACCATTGAAAACCGGAAGCACAGGTCGGTCGTTTCATCCTATTGTGGGACTCCTAGGTAGTACTCATCCATGATCCCACTGGCGAGATTCGAACCCAGGGCCTTCGGTCTCGCTCGCGAACGCTTAAACTCTAGACCACTGAACCGGAATCCAACGATGTCAGCAATAACCTATTGTGAGAGAGAACAAACCAGATCCCAACGGAGGAAAAAATCAAGAAGAAGAGCTGGAAGTGAATAGATCACACATTGAGGAGAACACGCAACTGCGTCACAAGGCAAGTCCTCACATGGAATCCTCAAGGCCAAAGGAAAAGAGGAAGACCAAAGAACACATTACGCCAAGAAATGGAGACGGACATGAGAAGAATGAATGAAAATTGGACAGAACTGGAAACGAAGGCTCAGGACAGATTGGGTTGGAGAATGCTGGTCGGTGGCCTATGCCCTATTGGGAGTAATAGGCGTAAGTAAGTAAGTAAGAAGGTTAAGAAGAGCGAAGAAAAGAGAACGATAACGGTAAATGGTTGCTGTGGAAATGAACAAACAGTCAATTCTGAGACAGTTGATAGGCATTTTTAAAACTAATTATTTACTTATGATTCTCAGATCGTTTATAATTAGATCATAATCGGGCTTTACGCTAATACACGTGGATATTTATATGAAAGTTTTTAAACTAATCAATGCGATTATCGAGTCAATGATTCCTTTGCAATAAATTGCTTGTCCATATATATTTAAGAAGTGCAGGTTGATCGTAAGAAGATAAGCAGTGATATAAATAATAATATAACAACAGATCTAGTCAAAATTTAGCTTTTGAAGTAGGTCAAACTTCGATAAATAGACCTTAAAATGGTAGTCACAATACATGAAGTGTGCAAATAATTAGATAATGAAGAATGACAAACAAACACGGAGTGTGAGAAAACTAATAAAGTCCTTTATTGACTCAAATCCGCTTGCATTTCTAAGACGCTTCATACCAGAAAGAAAAGACCGTCTAATGTTTACAGATTTACAATAGTGGTTATGTGGTGTGTGCTACTTATGTAGACATAAGTAGTATATGATGTTAGTCGTGAACAGGATGTCTGGCAGCAGAGAGACAAGAAGATCGAACAGTAAAGAATGAAGACAGACTGCAATTTGTATGAAAATGCAAGAACAATGAAGTCGGATTCAATTTTAAACAATCGATTGACATTTTGCAAACTGAGCATTTAATCTATGGTTGTTAGACTTTATTAACAAGTTCTGTAGTTTTTTGTCAAGGAAATTCGATTTTCCCCACCCGTGTTCTTTTCACTACAGTTAAACTTAGATCGATTCACAATTTCAATGAATTTCAACAATCTTCATATTTCCATACTGAGAATGAATTTTGTTTAGATGGCATAAACATTTCATTTTTCGAATTTTCATTATAGCTACTTTTAAGTAGTATGAGTAATTTCAAATTTTTGATTGGATATGGCTCATAAATTCATAAATGTCAAGAGAGTACATGAAATTTAATGCAATGATTTTAAAGATGCTGCATTTACCTTTAAGATTGTGTTATTCAGAAATAATATCTAATGGCACTACAAACAGTTTTTTGATATTTATATAATAAATATAATTATATTTACAAGGTTGCTATCGTTAGTATTGTTGCTTGAAAAGGATTGACTCATGATCTCAACCATTGGAAAAGATTTTTTAAAATCAAACAAAACTGAGAAAAGTAGGATGGGTATTTAGAATAACTTTACTTGGTTAAAGGAACCAAATTTACTGAAGAAAGTTCGTTGTTTGGTAAACAGTAGGTTGAGATTAATGATTTAGGTACTTTGGGAATTTGAAATAAAATGTTATAAAATGTTTCGCAAACTAAAAATATACTGATTTTTATATTACAGGTAAGTCTATTTTTAAAATGTGACTATAACGTGCGTAGAACGTTTAATAGTCTAACTTGGCTTAACCACCTATTCAATACTTTGTATACATTGTCTGAATCATCAAGTTTTATAACGATACTGTATGAAGAAAATTTGATATTGATGTAAAATATTTGCACTTCGTATGGGTCGGTATTTTTAGGTCGTTTGAAGACGTTAACAAGAAACAATAGACTTAAGTCCCGTATTGGTTGTCGTTCATCAAAAAGTTATAATGTAAGTTTACCCAAATACTTCCGAAACGTTATAATTTAATTTTAGTTACATAAATGAAGTTTCCTGATTTTTTTGGGGGGTCAAACTTAATTGTCAACTTTATTAAGTTATTTTGAGTAAAATGATAAGAAAAATGTTTATGGTTATCTACTATTGATCCATTATGATTGAAATGCGTATTCACAATTACACTTCACCATTGAATTGAATTTATGGTGGGTTTACTATCATAAACGTATTTAAAATTGCAATTATGTAATAACTACTGTAGAATCGGAAATTTCCATAAATAATAATTTAAACAAATCTATGATTTCAATAATCACAGTTTATTCTAATCATAATTCAGTAGTGGTAACCACAAAATGACTGTTATAATTTTATTAAAACAAGCAAACAAAGTATGTCGTTCATCAGACAGATTTCACATCGTTTATGTTTGGTACAAACATCAACATATGTATGCTAATTCTATACAAATAAGTTTATATCTAAGTTAGAGAAAGAGATAGTTCATTGTATCAAACATCCTAGTTCTTAAAGCTAGAATACTTTTTTAAGTGACTTTACACAGTTACGTAACTATGTGATTAGGACTTTACAAAATTTGTCTATACAAATTCCAAAGACAAAGAAAAGACAAAAAATATGTTTTTCATATTTATTTTTTTAATTTTTAAAGCTTTTAGTCTGAAGTACAAAAACGTCTAAAGTTCTACTGCACAAGTAGGTGGCTATCAGGATTCAATAACTAAGTGAATGACACGATGACATTTAAAGCGAACAATACTATGTTCGACACTCAGAATGAACATCAACTCTGAGATACAGGTACATCCAGCTGACGAGTCCCAAATAGGACTAAAGACACATCCTAGATTTCACTGCTAGTCACTACCCATCTCTGCTTATATCTCTAAAGTTCATTATCGATTAAAACTTTCAATAATTCTGGTGAATACACAAATCTTTAAAGTATTATATGTTCAAGGATTAAAGTAGACATTGTTTTGTACAAATTTTGAATTACTCCATACAACGTAATTACCAGCTTTGATAAAAGAAACTAAAGATAAGGTATGTTGTATCCATTAAATTAACATTAAAACTCTTTTGAATATCATTAAACGCTGTCATTTTTGTATTTTTTTTTCTAGTTAATTTTTTTCCATCCCATTTAAAAAAAATTTTTCATTCCGTTTCGTCCAATTAAATGATTAGTTTTAAATTGGTAATAATTGGTTAGTTATTTCATAAAATTGATATAAAATGTAAGTACTTGTCGATAGAACGTATTTTCTTCAAATTATGAACGTTAATAACGTACAAAATAAAATCTCTATCGTTCCTCACGTTGTAACGGTTACGGATATTGTATCTGGTAGCGTTCCAATCACTTGAAGAGTTAAAGACAGCTATCAGAACTTATGCAAAGGCAACTTACTTCCATTATACAGTGTACTATAAGAATCGGAAGCCGTATATTAAATTTGTATGTTGGAGAAATGACCATAGAACACCTAGCGGATCCTGACAGCCGATTAGACGAAGAGGGTAATTTGAATAGTGTCATTATGTTGTTAATAAAAGACTGCAATGAACACTCTATTTTAAAGTTATTGACAGTTACTGGACTGTTGTTTGTACGAATGTGCATCACAATCATGAGTGAAACTCCCTGAGGTACGATAACAATTCTTCGAAGTGCAAGTTCACGGACACGGGGTTTAGAACAACGCGAACTCATCTGAATTTCGGAGACAGCAGCATTCAATACTATGCACTTTGTTCCGATAAACTCGGTAGAATTCAATGGAAGAGACAACAACATCGACGAAGATACCCACGACAGAATACTGTATGACATGTAGTCTTGCTCAGCCGCTAAGTGAAAATGCCAATGGAAGCATTAGAGTTTTTTTGTAGCTGCAATGCAATGTTTCATTTGTTTTGTTTCTGGGACCGACAACCACAATTCCATGGATCCCATTGTCTCATGCGTAGTGAGGTGACGGTATAATAGTGACGCCATTGTTCAGGACAATCGGAAACGTTAAGAGACCCTTTCTAGGCCCATACAAAATTTAATTTAATTTTTTTCAGTTCGTTACAAATTACGTCTAACAATTTTTATTAATCTCATTCCATATACCTTTTCCTTTTTTTAATCGACAGTTTCGACATCATTGCGTTTAACACCAAGTAGTTTAACAATTTCATTTGATGAGTTTCGTATTATTTCTGTAACAAATCCATTAGCCCGTGTGTTCTTCAAGCACGAAAGAGTAAGAAAGCTTTTAGCCTTACAACAACCAAATCTTTGTTGTTTGTGCTAAGGCTAAATTGTATTATTCTTAGATAACCGATATCTATTATCTTAGCATATTACATTATGTTATCTGTGAAATAAATGAGAACCGCTTTCCTATATAAAACAATTCAGTCACTACTGATGAAAATGTGTGTACTGAAAACGGATAGGTTTAACTTACCATTAACGTTGATTTACTGTACTATAAGCTGGAAATTATGTACTGAGATCAGTTCACATTGTTCAGCTAGATAAATGTAGACTTTTATTTATTACGTCGAAATTAAACGTTGATAAATGTCAATTGATACACCTGACCTTATTCTCACTTAGCAGTATAATCGACATGAAAATTTACTAAATCAGATGTAGGCCTGTTAAATGGCATGTAATACGACTATTGTTTCAATTACTTGTAAACATGGTTATTTTTGTAACGTTAAGCTGTTTCAGGTTTAATATTCACATATTCAAATATTATGACTATGTATATAGAATTTATTAGTGTTTAACAAATAAAAACGATGATTCAAAAAATGAGTCCAGACGTTATCAATAAGTAACGTATGCGATGTCACTTACAAATGACACCAAAAAATTCAGATTATGGTTTAGTCCAACTACATACTTACAAAATATTTGACATTGAAATGACTTAAAACAAAACCTACTGCGCACTCCCCAAACACAATAACTGATTTAACTTACTGTATACACAGAGAAGTTTTTTTAATCTTAATTATAAACTGCGAATTTACATTGAATGGACAATAGATAGTTTGAAACAATTCCTACTTTGAACGGATTAGCAAAATAACGTAATTACAATCATGTGTTTATCTACAATACCATTTTCAAAGCGAAGCTAAACAACTATTTTGTATTGAGACTTACAGTTATCAAAACCACTCAATCATAGATATTATTTGCTTCTTTATCAGGAATTATTATTAATTTAGCAAAGAGTAAAAGTTTATTCATTCACCGATCCTTAACGTTTAGTGTGATTAATGACGTACCCTATTCGTTATCTTATCATGATGATGTATCCATATGTTTACATGCATATGACGATTATTACAAGACCAAACTCTATGTTAGAATAAATCACAGAAATACGACAATAAAATTCAGTTTATTACTTGTGTATGAAACATCATTACTATCAACAAGTAAAAGCTGTTATCAGTTTTCCCCAAATTTCCTTTTAATGATATACATATTATTTCTCTTGTTGCGATAACCAACAACTTCAGTTCGATCTCTGCATGACTGAAAATTATTTGGATAACCGTTCTATCTCAATATATATTCACAAATTTGATTCAAATAGAATTGGTGTCTCCTTTTCAGAAGTTAAAATATTTTATCGAAATTCGGATGGAGCAATCAGTCAGAATTATTTATTAATTTTATAATACAATTCATCAATCAATTAAAGCTAGGCCACCATGGGAATTCTTGAAGCACTGGACGACCGTTTCGTCCTAGTACAGAACACTTTAGCAATGCACATTTATGATCAGAAGGGGGTTTTGGGGAGATTTTAATAATTATTTATTCAAAATAAAATTCAAATGTAAAAATGCAAATTAACACATCCAATCAAAGCAGTTTAGGCTATTTAGATTTAAACTAATCACATTACAAAGATGCACAATTTACAGCCAATTGACAAATTATTACAGGCGAAAAATGTTCTGTTCATTATCACATGAACACACATTTTCAAAAACGAGTTCACCAATCACTTATTTCAAAAGCTTTTAATCACACTCTAAACGTTCTCATCAAAGGTGTGTGGGGAATCACAACCGCTGTGCAATAATTGTCAACCAACTGTTTTTCATTAAGGAAACCAAACTTCAATTAGATAATATCATGGTACAACCAAAATTGAGATTTATAATCTCTTCGATATTGATTTACTCGTTAAAGCAATCAAAAGTTGGAAATATCGTTCTTTTTAAAATGTTTTAATTCGGATGTGTACTTGTTTAATAGACGCACTGATTCAAAACATTCATACACAAAGCACATATAGTTTAACTTAATTAGTTTACAGTGAGTTTAGTAGATCAGGATGAAAACCAATAGGTTTGCAAATTTTAAAATGATTAAATAAATCAATGTACTCAGATTTTCTTTGCTCAGATTATATCAAGTCATAATGATCGAAAATGTGCTTTTGTATTTTGATTGTATTGTCATTATAACAAAAAATATAATAATGAACAATGATAAACGTTGAGGACATTACTATTTGTGGAAATGCTTTAATAATATGAAGCGAAATTTGGCTATAAAATAGAAACGAAATCAGTTATTTTTAGTGGCCCTATATCTGACTCCAGTTTTATCGTATGATTGAATTTTATCGAAATATACATATCGTCAATCCTCGTATATAATCACCGATTTAATTCACGTTTGTGGAAGAAGGCGAAGTGAAATAACGCGCTGTGGAGATGTGTGAGCCAACTAAATTTAATCAAGCGTGAATTGATATTTATAGTCAGATAAAAATAAGTTTCAGACATGTGATTAATAAGATAAAAAAATGTACACACAAATGCTTACATAAAAACAGTCAAGGTTGATATGCAAATAATTAACAAGATCACAATGCAGCTTGAGAAGAATGGATAAATTGGTTTTTCCAGAAGCTGTAATAAGCTATGTAGGCCCGATATAAGACCAACCACTACAGATTTATACCTACATCTATTTTATGATGTTACCGTTAACACTAATTTCGCAAACCCAATTTTACCAACGCAGTCTCAATCATATATGATAACACAACTCGACTTCAGAGATTCATACACTGAAGTGTATACAACAGGTGGCACCTACATAAGACTCTGATTGCCACTATTTGTGTTGAATGTGTTTACATATTACTAAAGGGTAATGTTTACTTTTGTCTTATCTTTAATAATGATCAAGTGTGATATCAATATGTAAAAGTTCATTGTTAAATGAATGAACAATGCAAATAAATGTATCAAACAGGAATAAATTTCCAGACGTGTGTAAACTGTGATATTATGACGACAAAGTCATTTAATAAAACATCTCCAGAATTTTGAGATAATTAAAGTGCTATTACATTTTAGGAAGAAGATTGTCTTTAACCAACAACTTAGTGCACAAAGACACACGAGATTCGTTCAATTTACTAGATGTTTTGTAATAGATATTTACTGATAGGTTTCAGGCGTTAACATCAGGATCTCGGTTTAAAACACCACATACAACTAAGCATTCTTATATGATATATTATCATGCTTAAATAACGTATACTGTTCCTATGTGATAAATGCTTTGGTAAACAACATATGCTAAATATTTGCAGTGAATTTCAAATAAAACAATTAGTATTAAAATCTGAGCATTCTAATTAAGTGACTTCGTTTAAAAGTGACTGTTACTACAAATATGAATTTTTCACTTAGAAGAATAAAACTACTGAATATATTAATCAGTAGCAAGCCATTTATTGCTAAATTTAGTTCCGACCAGTAGAGTTAACCAGGGCATACGTCTTAATCTCTTCGATACTTTGCAGTCGACTGCATCAGTCCTAGTGCGAGGCAATGAAGAGTGGTGATCAACTGTGTCAAGTATGGTTCAGTTACTCTTTAAACTCAATGGTATGTAACCCTTCATTAATGCAAAGTGATTGAAGCTAAACACGTATGTTTAAGCTATAACTACAAGACTTGAACATTCTGGGCTAGATCCCGAGTAACAAGGAGGAGCTCCATACTAATATGAAGCATCTGTTCATTAATTCCTGGCTTTCAATGGTTTCCAAATGTAGTTCAATTCTGAATGTGAAGTGTGAACAATATAATCCCTCAACTTTTATGTTTATCTTTATGCCTTAAGTTATTTGACAGCGAAATTTGATACAACCAGTTCAAAGAAGACATTTGCAAAAAGTGTAAAGAATTATAGGTGATTACGAACGCTTATTAGGATATGGCTTGAAATTTTTTACGAGAAAGCATTTGATATTTTATGACATAGATTTGGACAATATTTGGAATATGATCGTATTCCCATTTTAATCATATTATACAATTAGATTACTAGAATCACTCAAAATAAGTAGTATGTTTGTTTTAATCACATATACTTAAATTCATTTCATTTAACCACAGAATTTGCATAATTTTGTTTATTGTGAATAATTTCATGAATGAGAGATACAACTTGAAGAATTTTATGATGCCAAATATCAGATATTACTAAATAAACTCCACAGATGATTATCCATGAATTATAGTTCTGGTTTATGTATGTAGTTTATGAGTGAAATGTGAACTTAAGCATAATTAGAACTCAAAATAAAAAAAATAGAAGCATCCTAACAACAAACATTATCAACGATTTATACAACTACAAACAATCATAATGATAAGTTTAATTTATCATAGCAAACCATATATAAAGTGAAATGTTACTGAATTATTATAAAGCATTAAAAAGATGCCTATTCAAGAAGACTCAACTACTTTAATTCTGATTACATCCAAATGATAGTACTCATAATGTAAGAGAAATTTGGTTTAATTTTTAAAACTCTCAGATGTATCTAAATATATATGAGTACACATATGATTACAGTTTATTAAGTAAACTGTTATTATTTGAGAACTCACTAATGACTATAACTAGCCCAATTTCTCTATTGTACGCAACTTTATAAAATTGTATTTTAATAAGTCAGTGAAGTTATTTGGTATACATTACCAGTAATTTGAAATAATCCACTTTCTACCTTTATTAATAGTTTAAGATTTGGACTCAATAAAATTTTGTGGCGAGACTATAATTTATGGATGAACCAATCACGTAAAAAAAACAGGTCTCGGATTTTCCCGCGAAATTCACTCATTCATTTGGATAAATAGAGTATTAGCATTATAGATAATGTCAGTCCGTGATGAAAACCCTTAAATCTAATTCCTAACCTTAATTATTAACTGTATATTATAGGGTTTATAGCCCTCATTTGGTACTGGTTATTAGGTGGACACTCTTAAGGTCAGTCTAGTGTCACTTAAATGTCGTCCATAAATTATAGTCTCACTAATTTTGTTTAATATTTACATCAATTTAATAACTTGATATTCAATGTAGAAGTAATAACATTTTGATCTGATAATTTTCTTAATACGAGTTTAACATTTCAGAACGTTTTAGTTATTCAATTAACTTTTTTATTATCATATAAAATTGACGTCTAATAGTAGACGATTTGGGAAAAATATATAACAACTAACTGAATTCAATGGAATAATGGTTTCTCTATACTTTGGATAACGTAATTATACTAACCATTAAACTTATTGGTTAAATACTTATTTTTTTAAGTTAAAATTTATTAACATCTCTTAAAGTTTCTTGATTGATTTATTATAAGAGAATTCAATGAAGAAAAAAAACACTATTTACCTAACAAACTATGTACAAAATAAATAGGAAATTCTCTCTATTTACAGATATAACAGAATAAAAGTAAAACTTTTCCTACTGAACAAATAAATAATGGCTGAATTCATGAGTCAATTAAAGCTAGATCACCATGGAAAACCTGGAAGGACCGGACAACCGTTTAGTCTTAGTATAGGACTCCTCAGCAGTATGCATCAATATATATTTCCTAAAGTTCTAGTGAGAAGCAGTTATCAGTGGAGTTCAACCACGTCTATTGAGAGATAGTAACTCATTAAAGACAATGGTGGATGTGTCGCTCAATGTCGTGGATTAGTTGAAGTTAGACATTAACACCGTTGGATGCCGACCGGCTCAGTAGTTTAGAGGTTAAGCGTTTTTGCGCGAGAGTGGTATGTCCTGGGTTCGAATCGGGATCACAAGGTGGGATCGTGGATGCGCACTGCTGAGGAGTCCCATACTAAGATGTAACGGGCATTCAGTGCTTCCAGGTTTTTCATGGTGATCTAGCCTTAATTGCCTCTTGAATTTAACCATTAAATTAATATAATGACCAAAATCTTCATTTAGTATATGATATTAATACAAAAGAAATAAGATAGGTTTAAAATTGTATAGAATGATTCGATGGTATGTTTTTAACTCTTATCAGCATAGTGCATATATTTAATTATATTACTTACTACATAACGAAGTATAATTAAGAAAAACTTAAATATTTTTTATACAATAATGAAGTATTGATAATATGAATTCATTGTATAACAAACAAATTTTTCAACATTTAAAGTAGGTCAAAACATTGTAACAATAATCAATAGATTTTTGTGAAAGCTAATAGACAAATTGTGTCGTCAGCTTATGCTCCATTGGGAGTAACAGGCGTAAGTAAGTAAGTAAGTAACTAATGGACAAATCGTGTAAATATGCATAGTGAATTTAAGAAAAATCATAAAAATAACGGATGAAAGATTGATTATATAATGTTTGAAATGAATGAAATCATTTAATAAAACAATTACAATCTTAAATAAGCGCACTGCTGAGGAGTCCCGTACTAAAACGAAACGGCCGTCCAGCGCTTCCAGGTTTTCCATGAGTCCAACTATTGAAATATATATATCATCAAGCCAAATGTTTGGTATACAGTCAAATTTATTACAGGGTTAACAATGTCCACTTACTGTATCATGTTCTCCTTTACAAATGTTCTGATGAACAATAATGATTATTTACTATAGATAAAACGACAGGATGTATGAAATATGTTATTTGAAAAAGAAATAGGAAAAAACAACGCCGTCAATGCTACTGTTTACGACTATCTTGTATTGAGATGTTATTAAGAAATTCGCATTTATAAAGCAAAGCAATTAAGAAATCCTAATTTATTAGTAGTCATTGTCAAAAAAAGCTGAAACAAATCTAATTTTTCTCGTAAATAGACTAATCAGGAAACTGCATGAGATCTGTGTACCAATAAAAGATATAAATTTAAATACAGTAAACTCTAAAGGTGGTGTTACAGAAATTCTCTTAAGATCAATTAATTTACTTAACAGACAATGTTGTTCGAACAGTAACAATTCGCATATTTCTTTATACTATTATGATCACTATCTTGTCTGTATAAACATGTACGTTGATGGCATGACAACCTGCGCACATATCTCTCTAGCTTAAATGTCAATATTTTAAATATCCCTCGATGAATCATTCTCTTGCCCATGTGTATATGTACTCGAATCCTATTAATGCGCCTTTGCCTTGCTTAGCTGCAACTTATTCTATTTAGATATAAATTCGCCTCGGTATTTGCATGCACACACATATTCGCTTCTCCACTTCAAACTCACTCAATGTGCTCGTAGCTTTGTGATCCGTGCTATCCTGTAATAAACTGTAGTCACCGCTTTTTATTACCTTCTGATTCTAAACACCACTGACATTTGTATAGTAACGTTTATCGAGGTGATCGATTTACAAAGCCAAACCACTACACTCTAAAATCTGAACTAATTAACTGTAAATTAACACTGTGGATCTGATGCAGATGTGAAGGGGCTGATCGGAAAAGCAAGGGCAGCATATTTACCACTGAAGAACATCTGAAACTCAAAACAACTGTCAACCAACACCAAGGTCAAAATTTTGAATGCGAATGTCAAGACAGTTCTACTGTATGGGGCGGGAAACTGGAGAAATACGAAAGCCATCATCCAGAAAATACAAGTATTTATTAACAGTTGTCTACACAAAATACTTCAGATCCGTTGGCCAGACACTATTAGCAACAACCTACTGTGCGAGAGAACAAACCAGATCCCAACGGAGGAAAAAATCAAGAAGAAGAGCTGGAAGTGAATAGATCACACATTGAGGAGAACACGCAACTGCGTCACAAGGCAAGTCCTCACATGGAATCCTCAAGGCCAAAGGAAAAGAGGAAGACCAAAGAACACATTACGCCAAGAAATGGAGACGGACATGAGAAGAATGAATAAAAATTGGACAGAACTGGAAACGAAGGCTCAGGACAGATTGGGTTGGAGAATGCTGGTCGGTGGCCTATGCCCTATTGGGAGTAACAGGCGTAAGTAAGTATGAATACATAAATTCAATGACTGAGGAATATATTGGGTTTTTTCAGATCTCAACAATAATTTTGATCATTTCAATTGTATTCGTGAATAATTCATAAGTATGACAGAAAGCAAAGGATTATTCCCAATTGTTTAATATTTTTTTCTTGATCTATGTAACTGAATACTTTTCGTGTCTTCTATGTGAATGACATTAATGAATGATGAATATGAATTCAACGTTACTAACTATAATATTTACCATATTTTTTGCATCCTTTTTTAAATTATTTATGTTATATCTTAGCGAAGATTAAATTACAAGTAACTTCTGAGACCCATTAATGGACTAATATTATCTATATATTCATATGGTATAACCATTCAGTAACTATATTGTATGTTTTTATATTCCCATTATTGTAAGCTTTATTTTGACCTAGAGAATATTATTGTACGATTTACTATTCCTTAGTGATACTCAGTTTATTAATTACTGTCTCCCACGTTCACAGCCACTTTTTGGCTTATTTGTGTACAAACGTTATTTCCTATTGTAAGATTAGATGGTGGTTGGAGGTAGTCGACAGGAAACCCTGGACCCGGGTTTCCTGTCGACTACCTCCAACCACCATCTAATCTTACAATAGTGCCCGCGGTGTCGAGTCACCTAGACTGGTGGCCACATTGCAACATGATCGATAGCATTCGATCTGCACTAATAATAAGGACTAGACACGCATGATATTGGTCACCCAATGATCAATCCATTGTGGTTATTTCCTATTTTATGGTGCGTTGCGGTTTGTTTGGTTGATATATAAACCCAGTATGTCTGAAATAGATGATTCGCATAGTGGAAGCTGGTATTGGTGTTCTGAACCTAACTGGATGGGCTAGGCGAGCAGGCGACCAATAAGGACGCTTGCCTGATCATACCAGTCTAACGTCATTGGTTTAGCACAGTGTGAAGTTTGTATAAGTAGTATTCCGATTGGTGCATAAATCACGTGACAAAAAGCGGACCAACAAACTCACAACAATTTATATCAGTGCTATACAAATATTCTCTGAGTTTGTATTTCTTAAAGTATATTCTTGTTCAAGTTTCCACCATTAAACATACATGCCTTAAAATAGTTACTATTATATTAGTCGAGTTATACAGGATGTTTTCCAATTCATAGTATTACACCATTCTTAAAATCTTCACTACTCAATAGTCATAAGTCTACTTTATTTCATAGATGATTTACGTACATAACATAAGAGAAATAACACCGGAAAATGTAAAATATGATTAAAGTACATTCATATTTGTCTGCTCCTAAAAAAAATTTTCAAAATTTTTTTCAGCTTAGAAAAGTACATAAATAAGTGACTTGAGTTTTCCATAAAACGTACTGTTTTATTTCTCCAAAGTATGTGTCTTCTAATTTATTATGTATTATCTAAATTTCAAAAGTTTCTTTTAGAAGCACAATATAATAACATTGAGGTATTATTACGAATTATATCTAATCATAAAACAATTTATACATTAACTCATTACTATTCACTAATGAATTTAATTAGTTCTATATATTTGAAATGATCCATAGTGTCATTGAATAAGAGAGAGAGAGTATTCAACGAAGAAGATTTTTCTTTTTGCTGAAATCATTTACTTAAGCTATGCATTCGTATATGTATATAGTTATATAGAATATATAAATACACTTGGTATTGTTTGGCTTGTATCTTCCCATTGAGGTTTAAGACTGTAATTGATCAGTCTATTATTGGCATATGTGCATACTGTGCGTGTCTCGATATTGCCTTAATTCATAAGCATTTTTGTAGGCAATGATGGATAGTGGCTAGCAGTAGGATCCAGAACACGCGTTTCGTCCTATTAGCCAAACAATACCAAGAGAATTTAAATTCACCCAATTGCACAAGCAAGGGGCTATCAGGACTCAGTAGCTGAGTGAATAACGCGATGGCCTTTGAAGCGAACGGGACTGGGTTCGAGCCCCAGAGTGAACATTAACTCTGAGATACAGGTACATGCAGCAGACGAGTCCCAAATAGGACGAAACGCAAGTCCTGGATTTCACTGCTAGCCACTATCTATCATTGCTTAGAAAATATATATGTCTATAGAAGGATAGAAAAGATTGTATCATAAATGGATTCGAGACTTATTATCAAATGAGGTTACGCAATAATCAAGGGGTAAGGAAGAAAATAATTTATGGGTCAGATAATAGTCCAATTGATAGATATGAAGAAAAAACGATAAACATAAAGGTCATGATAATAAAAACCTGAAAAATAATAATAATCAAGCAAACTTTTTTAAAGGGTAATAATAGTAACTGATTAGAGTTAAAAATTAACTCCGCCTGTAGCTCTTCCAGAGTTACTGCCGGTCCCAAGCCCGGGTAAAGGAGGAGGGTTCGGCATGGGGTTAGCGTCCCCATCCCGTAGAAACCTAACTCGCTAAAAAAACGCTAACCAGAAAAAATAACTCAAACCATTTAAACTCTGCCCTGGGAGTTAGAGGTAATATGACGCTTCATGGCGAAAGCCGAGTTCCTTCGGAAGCCACGAGGCCGATGCCCCTTCTAACAACCAGAGCAACAAGTTTTATAGGTACATGGAACGTCCGGACAATGTGGGAGACCGGGAAGACCAGTCAAATAGCAACGGAAATGAGGAGATACAACTTGGCAGTACTGGGAATCAGTGAAACCCATTGGACCCAAGCTGGACAACAAAGGCTAAATACGGGAGAGATGCTACTATACTCCGGTCACAAAGACGAAAATGCTCCACACACTCAGGGAGTTGCTCTAATGCTATCCAAAGTAGCACGAAATGCACTTGTAGGATGGGAATCTCACGGATCCAGAATCATCAAAGCATCATTCAAAACAAAGAAGGGGGGATCACAATGAACGTTATCCAATGTTATGCACCCACAAATGATAGCAACGACGACGTTAAAGATCAATTCTATGAGAGGCTGCAATCAATCATAGAGAAGTGCCCAAGAAAAGACCTCACCATTCTGATGGGAGATCTAAACGCCAAAGTCGGAATGGACAACACCGGATATGAAGACATCATGGGACTACATGGACTGGGAGAGAGAAACGAAAACGGGGAAAGATTTGCAAATCTGTGTGCATTCAATAAATTGGTCATAGGCGGTACAACATTTCCACACAAACGTATACACAAAGCTACGTGGATCTCACCGGACCACACCACAGAGAACCAGATAGATCACATTTGCATCAATAAAAAGTTCCGAAGGACAATGGAAAATGTGAAAACCAGGAGAGGAGCGGACATAGCTTCAGATCATCACCTAGTTGTGGCCAAATTGAAACTGAAGCTAAAGAAGAACTGGACAACTGGACAAACAGCACCACAAAGGTTCAATACAGCCTTCCTTCGAGATACTCACAAACTCAATGAATTCAAGGTAACTCTCAACAACAGGTTCCAAGCCTTACAGGATCTACTGAAGGAAGAAGAAACTACTATGGAGGATAGCTGGAAAGGTATCAAAGAAACATTAACTTCAACGTGTCAAGAGGTTCTGGGCCCCAAGAAGCATCATCACAAGGAATGGATCTCTATAGAAACACTGGACAGGATCAAAGAAAGGAAGAACAAGAAGACAGCAATTAACAACAGTCGAACAAGAGCAGAGAAAGTCCAAGCACAAGCAGAGTACATAGAAGCAAACAAGAAAGTGAAGAAGAGCATTAGAGCTGATAAGCAAAAATACGTGGACTAACTAGCAACGACGGCGGAAAAAGCTGCAAGAGAAGGAAATATGAGACAGCTTTACGATACGAAGAAGAAGCTTGCAGGGAAATACAGTAAACCAGAGAGACCAGTCAAAGACAAAGAAGGAAGACCAATCACTGAGATTCAACAACAGCGCAACAGATGGGCAGAGTACTTCGAGGAACTCCTGAACAGGCCGGCTCCAATGAATCCACCGGACATCGAAGCAGCACACACAGATCTTCCTATAAATGTCAATCCACCAACGACAGAAGAAATCAGAATGGCCGTCAGACAAATCAAGAGCGGGAAAGCAGCAGGACCTGACAATATACCAGCTGAAGCGTTGAAGTCAGACATCGAAGTAACTACAAGCATGCTTCATCTTCTATTCGAGAAGATTTGGGAGGAGGAACAAGTGCCGATGGATTGGAAAGAAGGACACCTCATCAAGATTCCAAAGAAAGGAGATCTGAGCAAGTGTGAAAATTACAGAGGCATTACACTACTGTCAATACCGGGTAAAGTCTTCAACAGAATGTTACTGAACAGGATGAAAGACGCAGTTGACGCTCAACTTCGAGATCAACAAGCTGGATTCCGTAAGGACCGGTCGTGCACAGACCAGATTGCGACACTACGGATCATCGTCGAACAATCAATTGAGTGGAACTCGTCACTCTACATCAACTTCATTGATTATGAGAAGGCATTTGACAGTGTAGATAGGAGGACGTTATGGAAACTTCTTCGACACTACGGAGTTCCTGAGAAGATTGTCAACATTATCCGGAACTCATACGACGGACTACAGTGCAAAGTAGTGCATGGAGGACAGCTGACTGACGCATTCCAAGTAAGGACCGGAGTAAGACAAGGCTGTCTACTCTCGCCCTTCCTCTTCCTTCTGGTGATCGACTGGATTATGAAGACCTCGACATCTGAGGGAAACCACGGCATACGATGGACAGCTCAGAACCAATTAGACGACTTGGACTTCGCAGATGACCTAGCCCTCCTATCACATACACATGAACAAATGCAGATAAAGACAGCCAGCATAGCAGCAGTCTCTGCATCAGTAGGCCTCAACATACACAAAGGGAAACCCAAGGTCCTCAAACACAACACGGAGAACAGCAATCCAATCACTCTTGATGGCGAAACTCTGGAAGATGTGGAATCCTTCACATACCTGTGAAGCATCGTCGATAAACAAGGAGGTTCAGATGCAGACGCCAAGGCGAGGATTGGCAAAGCTAGAGCGGCATTCCTTCAACTGAAGAACATACGGAACTCAAAACAACTTTCAACCAATATCAAAGTCACAATCTTCAATACGAACGTCAAGGTAGTTCTATTGTACGGAGTTGAAACTTGAGGAACTACAACAACCACTATCAAGAAGGTACAGGTATTTATCAATAGCTGTCTACGCATGATACTCAACATCCATTGGCCGGATACCATCAGCGACAGTTTTTTGTGGGAGAGAACGAACCAGCTTCCAGCTGAAGAGGAAATTAGGAAAAGACGATTGAAATGGATAGGACATACATTGAGGAAATCATCAAACTGCATTACGAGACAAGCGCTAACTTGGAATCCTGAAGGGAAGCGGAAAAGAGGAAGGCCAAAGAACACATTACGTCGGGAAATAGAAGCAGATATGAAAAGGATGAATAAGAACTGGAAAGAGCTTGAAAGGATTGCTCAGGACAGGGTTGGATGGAGAATGCTGGTGAGCGGCCTATGCTCCTTCACGAGGAGTAACAGGCGTAAGTAAGTAAGTAAGTAAGTAAGAGTTAAAAATTGCAAAAACAATAGCTAGAAAATCAATAATAATCAAATAAAAATGAAACAAAAACAAGGAAAAACCAAAACATACTACTAAGGGGAATTAGGGTCAAGGAAGGATACGAGGTTGGACGAATCGTTTCCACATTTCTTTTATCTTCATTTCTAGATATCTGATAATTTTCATCTAAGTGAACCAACCTTTATGAAACTTTATTAACATCCTGTTTGCATTTTCATCATGAAAAAAGTACATAAGATTTACTCAACAGTGTTTCTTTAAAATAGTCATCTATATGGTATGATTAGTTATGTTTGTTAATTTTCAAAATATCAGACTAATTATTTTTTTTCGTTTTAGACGACTTCAATGAAAAGTTATTTTCATTGACATTTCAATTGATCTTATCGATTTATCACATAAGTTTGACATCATTATCAATAGTTGAGTTCATGAGTTAATTGAAGCTAGACCACTATGGGAAAGCTGGAAGCATTGGATGGCGTTTCGTCCTATTGTATGACTCTTCAGTAGTGCTCATCCACTGGTTTCAAGAGGTATTTCCTGGAGTTCCAGTGAGAAGTAGTGACCAGTGGAGTTCAACCACGTCTGTTGTGAGGTAGTAGCTCATTAAAGACAATGATGGATGTGTCGCTCAATTTCGTGGATTAGTTGAAGTTAGATATTAATACCGTTGGATTCCGACCGGCCCAGTGGTTTAGAGGTTAGGCGTTTTGCGCGAAAGTGATATGTCCTGGATTTGAATCTCGCGAGGCGTGGTCATGGATACGCACTGCTGAGGAGTCCCGTACTAAGATGCAACGGCTATCCAGTGCTTCCAGGTTTCCTATGGTCATGATTTGAACTATTGAAATTGCTACAATCTCCAGAAAACCCCTTCTGATACATTATTATCAGACAGATTTAAAAGTATAGTTGCTAAGATAAGCTTTGTTCCTAAATTTTAAAAAAATTACAATGCTAGAACAATAACACTAACTAATATATGAACTATTACACTGTATGGTTGAGTTTAAACCTAAATGATAGTCGACATTTCATCTGGAAAAATTTATTCGAAACAAACTCGAGCTCCTACTCGAAATCGATGACAAATAAATTTCTATTTTTAAGTATCATGTAGTTTATTTCGGACGTCCATGAGTCATATATATGATGAAGTATTGAAACTATCTTTTTTACATAACTTCACACTTCTGAAGTACTACTCAGTGTGTCGCAAATATCCTATATAAAGATGATTAGTGTTGTTTTATAATCACTCGACGCTCATATCAATCCACTGTGCTTCTGCACTAATATGGTAGAAGAAAACCTATAAACATTTTAGTGATCAAAACATGGAGTATATACCCACATAACGAATTAGAAGTTCACCTAAACTTTGACAATTTAGTCAATATACATATTCTAAGAAGATTAGATTAGTACAAATCTTGAATTACCATTTAGCACGTTCATACATCGTTTAAAGATCCCCATCATATTAAAAGACTAATATTTGAACCAAGAATATTCTTAAAGAGGAAGAATGTATTTGTAAATTCTCAGCGAAAGAATTTGAAGTAAATCCAACGTTTTGCCTGGAAAATATATTCCTTGAAAAAGCTTGGACCAGATTGCCAGGCGAAACGTTGGATTTACTTCAAATTCTTTTGCTGAAATTTTGCAAATACATTCTTCCTCTTTAATGTTCACATTAACTCGGCGCCCAAATATCGTGAAACTATTCGTTCAAATTTAGATGAAAGTTCTTATTTATTATTCTTCAATCGCATCAAATTATCGAAGAAGAATATTCTTTTCGATAAATTCTCTTCAGGTTCTACATTTATATACCCAAATTAATAATCCGAAAAATGACCAGGTTAAGGGTAAAGTGTATCGTTTAAAGCATGTGAATTTAGGATTGTCGGACAAAATGGAATAAAATTGTTCATGTTGATATGACTCATATGGAATGTTAACTTAAATCTGCATATATGTTAAGAGAAAATTTAAGATCCCTGATCAGAATAAATGTGGGTCAGATCTGGTGAGAGAAACACTTATTCAATAACAATTCAATCAAATTTTTAGTGGACGACTATATTGTGTGAAAGTTTATTAGTAAGACATAAGGCGGGATGAATGCGAAGTGAATGAATCATCTATAGTGGAGATTATTAATGATGTTTAACCAATAATAATAATAACAATAACAATACGAATATGTGGGAATAAATAAAAACAGAAAATTACATATGACTACGAAAGGTTGTAAGTGCAATATTAAAAGTAAAAAACAGCGAAGGGATCTCTTTTCAACGAATTTAGTAGCAACTTGTACAATCGTATATATATATATATATATTTATATATCTAACACTTAGGCATGTTTGTTCAAATAAAGGTCCGTATTGTGTATATTGATGTTTACACCATCTATGACCTGAAGTTCGTCAAATGACTGAAGCAATAGCCATCCGGATGAAGAAACCTGAGCTATGAGTACAAAAGAAATATCTTCAACAGCTTCTTCCCTGGCCAACCTCAAAGTCTTTTTGTTTATTAACCTTGCAGCACCTTATCTATTATAACCCCTACATGATTTGTTTTAACATTGGAACAGAAAAGTTATGGTTGTATTCCACATGAATTTGTAATTGTCAATAATTTACATCTTAAACTTGAGCGTTCTTTCAAATAATTATGGATATAGGTATATCTTTCTTAGTCTATAATCTGATTATTTATCTATTTACTTGCTGTGCTTTATATACATTATATTTTTTTTAGTTACAAGGAATCACCCTCAATTAGAATAAGTTAGCTGGTGAAATAAGTTCATTCTCTATCTGATTGTTCTTCGCTTAAATGATAGTCTACTGATAATTAAATTCATGAACTAAATGTATCCTGATTATATTTTCGTATTTTGGCTACTTAATCCAACGTTCTATTATTAAATGCGGTAATAGTTGATTACGAAATGAAATATAGGATACATGAATACTAAACTGGAGTCAGATACAAACACCAAAATTCACTTATTTGATACAACCAAAAAAACCTTTTAGTACCTTTACAAATATCAGTTGATCAGAAGTAACTAACCCTTTTAAATAACATTCATCGCTATATTATCTACTTCTAAAAACCAATCAGAAAGTTGTAGATGGTCAAGAAGAGGCATGTAGAGAATGTGTAGTGTCTGTTATTATGTTAAACCCATATACTTTATTCTAGCTTTCGAACAAACCAATCTATTCATTCTACATGAGTCACATTCTGACCTTGTTAATTATTCGCTTATCAATCTTGACTGTTTTTATATGAGCATGTAGGTGTGTGTACACTTCTTATCCCATTACCCATCATATGTCTGTAACTTATTTTTGTGTAACCATAAATATTGATTAACGTTTGGTTAAATGGGAGTTGGCTTACCCGCCATCTCCACTGTGCGTTGTTTCTCTTCTCTCTATTCAATTCGCCTCCTATACAAAATATATGTATTCAAAAGTCCATTTTCGTTATTTGACTTATGTAATTCCGTTATTGACTAACGCGATTTAAGTTGATGTTTATATACGAGGATAGGCGACATATACAATTCAATAACAATCATTTATTACGATCTCCTTGGAGTCAGATCACGGGTCACTAAAGTGGAGAGCCTTTCAACAAATTGCCCCACCAAAAATGGAGTTCAGTTATCGGTGGGAGATTACATAAATTTTATAAAAAAACGATTGATACTACTGAATAATATTTATATTATTCCATTTGCAACTGAGCTAATATAATTTGATCATGAGCTCAGTCAAAATAATCTTAACTAAAAAGTGTCACATTGAAAAAATTTCATAAGAATTTTGTCAAAGAAGTGTAAGCATTTTTAAAACAAAGCAGTAAATAACTATTATAATAAATGAATTCGATTATTGATTTCTTTTGGAACATTATTGTCATTTGAGCAAAAGCTTATCATTATCCAAATGATCTAGACTAAAAATAATGATGACTTCTTTCAAATGATTGAATTCAATGGTTTTTCTGATAAATATTATCATATCTCAAAGTAATATTTAATTGTTTTGTAGAATGTTTGTATTCACAGTCTCAAAAGTTGAAACTAAGATTAGAAAAATTTCACCTATCATCATTACTTTGAGTGTAAACATTGACAAGAATTACGACTAAGTACGTCTGAGAGTGCTGTGAGGATTCGTTCATCACACTCACATGATGAATTTACTGAAAGATAATTTATCTTTGAAATTTGTTCAGTTTCACTGTCGTTTTAGTATGAAGTGTTAATGTCCTCATTGTGTCATATTATACATAAAAACACATTTGTAACTGTCATTGTGAAGTCCTAGTTATGTAATGAAGCAGAACACTGGTGAGGACAACCGGATGTATTTAACAACAAATTACAGAGCATCTCAATAAAATCTGAAAACCATATATTAAATCGTTAATTTGCAAAATACCAATCCATCATATGAAACTTGACTGTTCCTGTTGCAAACATCAATCCATTGTCTCAGATTTCATTGTTCATACGTTTTCGTACAAATTGCATTGTGTTTCCGCTCTTCCTTTCTTGATCTTCCCCCATCTTCTGCTGCCAGACATTACGTTCCTAACTCGCGTAATATACAACTTATGTCTACATAAGTAGCACACACAACATTTACACTTTCCTTCAAGCATATAAAATTAAAAGGAAATCGTTTAATAACAAGATGGATAAGAATTCTCTTAGACTTAACAAAATTTGAATTTTTGTAAAGTTTACTAAAAACATAATTACAGTACTAGAGACATATATGCCACTCAAATCTATTAACCTATGTGTTGAATGTCAGCGATATTATAAGATGATTAACTTTCCTTCTTCTGAATATTTGATATCCTTAATCTTTCAATAATCAAGAATGAAATACGATTAAGTATTGAGTAAACTGTTAAATATATTTTAATTATAAATGGACTATTAATATTGATGAAATTGAACAAAATCGATTTGACGATAAACAAACTTCTTATTCTTTGACAGTCAGTAAAAATGAAATAATTATAAGTTGATTTTGGTCCACTTCTCGCGCAATTCTAATGGCGGTCTACTTACTTATACTTTATCCCCATAAATTCACTTTACTAAAGAGTGAACATATGAGCTTAACTTTGATTGTTGTAACAGAAACATTTCTCATGATTTCTTCTAAAATTTTGCATTTAATAAAATATTAATTTACAATTGAGTTGATAGCTAAGTAACTAAGAGCAAACTGTATTGGGTTTTACATAAAGAAAACAGGACACATAGAGATAAGTAATTGTATCCTGATTTATAAACATTATCTAATGTATTCTAGCTAGCAACTTGTTCTCTGTTTATTTAACAGTCATATTGAAATACAAAAGACTAATAAAAAAACACATTTCTTTGTAGTTTTAAAAACATATTTGAACAGATGAATTGAGGGATTTACAGACTAGACGTTACGGCCTTTAGCTGTTCCACGATTAATAGAGATATCGTAAAAAAACAAGAAAGGAAACGTGAAATTTAACATCAAAAGAATTCATTCATTTCTGTCGTTAGACATGGAGCAATCAGTAGTAAAATTAAAATTTGTAAACTTTTCTTCTTTTTTCTTTGTTTTTGACCATAGAACAAAATATTAGAAATGTTTAAAATACTGCTAACGATATCTTCTTAAAAGTATCAAGATTTACGATAAACAAGATAGATTTATACAGATTAGCGGAGAAATATTTGTAAATTAAGTAAACTAATACAAAAGTTCAAATACATGATGTTATATATAATAAATCGGTCATATCTAGTCTCAGTTAAGTTACAGTAAAATAAACAGTCAAATAAGGATTTCACTAGTTGAGATCATGAGTCAATTGAAGCTAGACAATCATAGAAAACTGGACAGCCATCTCGCCCTATTGTGGGACTCTTTAGCAATGCGCATCCACGACCCCGACTCACGATCCCGATTCGAAACTAGGACATATCACTCTCGCGCGAGCGCTTAACCTTTAAACCACTGAGCCGTTAATGTCTAAATTCAACTAATCCACGAAATTGAGCGACGTATCCATCATTGTCTTTGATGAGCTACTAACTCACAACAGTCGCGGTTGAATCCCACTGTTCAATACTTCTCACTGGAACTCCAGGAAATACCTCTTGAAGCCAGTTAAATAAGATTTATATTTCACCCAGTAAATTGTATTTATTTACGTTCAAATTTTTCATACGATCCAATCACTATTTTCAATGATTTTAAGTCAAATTTTATTTTTACAAATTTTATCCTTATAGTTATTATTGCCCATAAACAAAGTATCTTTGTTAGTATTTGAACTAAATCACTAGTATATAACTTTGATCGTTAAGTTGGATGCACGTGTTTTAATCAAAGTTATCGATGAACGTTTCTCTGAAAATATTTTCATATTATCAAACAACCGAGTAACGAAAAAACCAAAGTGTTAACTTTAAGTTTCAGAATTATGTAGCATTTAAAACAACAAACATGAATTTTATAAGAAAAGATACATGGTGCTTATCAGTAGAAACCAGAACAAGCGTTTCGTCCTATTTTGGGACTCGTTGGCTAGATATACTTACATCCCAAAGTTACTGTTCATCATGAGGTTGGAACACAGAACGGTTCTTTTTGATATGCCATTGTTGTTTAGGGCTGTAGTTGTTCAGTCTCTTTTTCGGCATATATACATCCTGTTTGAATTGCATCGGTATTACCCTAAATCCCAAGCATTATAATCAGGGATGGATGGTAGCATGTTCAGTTGGCGAGTACCAAATAAGACGAATCGCGCCTCCTAGGCTCCACTGCTAGCCGCCATCTATCTCTATTCATAATTCTTGTGGATTAGTGGCAAGATAGAGGAAATTTGCAGAGAATGCACGTATGTTGAAACATTGAGTGAACAACTCTAGTCTTAAACATCAATGGGAAGATTAAAAAAAGAAATACAAATGAATTAACATGAAGTTTACTTGTAGCATTGAGCTAGACACCAAATCATTTTTATAAACTATAGTAAAATAATAATCGAATTAGTTACATGATACTAACATAACTAAACGTTCGAGCAATTAGTTTGTATACAAGTTTTAATATAGATATACAAAGAGTTTAAAATGTGAAATGAACTATGTGTGGGAAGAATAGTTGGTGTTGTCTATTTGGTCTTGGCCAACAATATCATAGCTATGTTAACAGAGTTTTCTAATATGAATATCAGGCTTTGTGATGCAATTCACTTTATGAGTACATTGGTAAGCATCTTCCTCATACCCTTGGAAATGCTGTACTCAGCTTGAATTATTAGTAGATAAGTGGCACATAAATTTAAAGCATTCACTACATTTAAAACATCTTATTCCTCTCTATTATCTTATCGTTAGTTCGAATGAAGCACTAACATAAAGTTGAGGCTATGGAAACTCTGACCAACGACCCTAATCTTTGTATTCAAAGAAAGTTACAAAACCTTTACTCGTTCTTTAGGCGATGAAGACCTTACAGAAAATGATATTTTGAAGTGAGCTAACTGTTTAAGTGCCCGATAAATCATCTAAGGTTTTAGTTTCTCTATAGTTCTACAAACAGAATATCACCATTGAATATACCTTTCCATGATAGGTAGTCAGTATATCAAATATATAAAGCTTATTAATTTAACCTTGAGTTTCATTTCGTTATTTATTATAATGAGATGAATCTAACTATATTTTTCTCTAAACAAATTCTGACTATTTTAAAATGTTATGCATTAGTCAATTACTGAATGTGTTACATGTCCAAAAAATTTTTTATTCAAATTTAAGCATCATAAGAATGAACAAACAGTCTAAGTAATTTACATTATTATAGTTAGATTTATTTACTCAATTCAAACATAGAGCAAATGAATTATTGATTACCCACATTGTCTGTTACATTATGACTCGTAATTTTTTTTCATTATATTTCGTGTTACCTATTGATTTTTGAATATTGAAATGTACAATAGTGAAATTATGAAACCACAATGTACTGAATGAATTAAACAATTCAATTACAGGTCAAATCTGAACATGATGACCAAATTTTATGTTGTTCTATTAGATTGTATAGTGCATAGTAATTGGTTCAGAGTTATTGAGATGTGTAAACTTTTGGCTTCATTCAATTTACTATTTATATGAGTCACCTATTTTACGATACGTAATTAACGTTCGATTTTTGTTCATATGCACTGATATACACCATGCCAAATATGTACACTTACATACATACATACATAGAAATATGTACAGCAATGACTTTTAGATGAACTGACACACAGAAAAAATTCATCAAAAATAAAAATTTACAAAACAAACAAAAACTAAAAGTGATAGGACTTACTTCAATGTCGGTAACTTTAACAATAAGTTCCTTATATTTATTTATTTTAATTCATTGAAAAGTAAAAGAATTTTTACCTAATTATAAACAAAATACATTTGAACTACGTTTTTTTTATAATTTTTACTTAAATTCTACGACATATATGTTACATATATTCTATTGAACTTCTTGAAGTATAATCATTGGTTACATTACTGGTTAATATATTGAATTCAGTATTATCTAATCAAATCAACTCTATAATTACTTGTATTAGCCATAGTAAATATACTTAGTCATTACATTTTACATATATAAATACTGACATTTTAATTATATTATATTTATTTGTTTATTTGTTACGTTTAAAGATAATACAATTATCATAATAACCATTCATATTATCTAATTATAATGTCACGTAGATCAATTAAAAAGAATACATTAAGTAATTCTGTACCATCAATAAGTGGAAAAGATGATTATACACATGAATTTATTTATTTTAAATGTCCTGGAAAATTATTTCTTCAACGTACATTAAAAGCTAATGAAGAATTTAATAAAGAATATATGAAAAAATTAATTAATAAAAAAAGAACAATTCAATCCCAAGAACGTATGATTTATCTTACAGAATTTGGTTTAAGAATAAAAGCTTATAAAAATCCAACAAATTATTATAAACGTTTATTTTTAGAATATGAACAAATTGAAACTATTTATATATCAGAAGGTACCAAAAATATACTTGTTTTAGGAATTATCAGTAAAAATAAAAAGATACGTGCCTATGAATGTACAAAAATTAAAGATGATAATGATTTTAAAACATTGTGTAAATTACTTGTTCAAGCATGTGAAAATAGTGAAAGAAAATTAATTAATTTAAATCCAATTGGTACATTATCAATGTCATCATTATATGAAAATAAAAAACCGAGTCATGTTTCACTTGGTTCAATTGTATGGATACAATCTGATGAAAATGATAATGAATTACAAAATCAATTAGAAAATCGTATATATCAAAATGAATTAATAGAAAATGATAATGATATACGTAGAGTTACACCACAATATTCTCAAAACGGTTCAGTAACTAGTATTAATTCAACAAGTTTGAGAAATGATAAAGGATCCATTGAAAATGTGAATCGTAAAATTGAATCAAGTGATTCAGAAGGTAGTGATTCAGTGCAACATTATAATGGAATATGGGGTGATCTTAATGACGTAACCTATGAAGATGATAATGATGTTGATATTAATAATAAGTATTATGCTTCAGCAATTTACAAAGCGGACGCTTTTGTAGAACCTATACTTACGCCAATATTTCATGCGGATGATGAATCAGCAAAGTTATATTACAGAACAGGTTATGAGGGTGATTCACTTGAGGATAACTATGAAGTGACAGATTTGTATCCACCATCTAAATGGCCAGCTGGGGTTACCTTTATTTGTCCAGACTCGAAGTCTGGTGCAACTATCACACATCTTGGACCTGTTTATTTATATTCTGAAAGATTTGTCGATGTTGACAATGAATGTATTGAGAAACAGACACCGACCTAACATTATAATTTGATGAAAAATTAAATAATTTGTTACTTAACTGTGTATTTTTATTAAAATATAACTTGTAAATCTGGACAGTGTCCGGATTTTATAATTAATTTACTTAGAAGTTTCAAGGTACTCGTTTATTAAAATTATTACCATAGATTAAATATTATAAAATATTACTGCATGTTGTGAACTTAGTAAACCATAATCTAATCTTCTGGGCCTACGTCAACTATCGTACTTATAAGTTCTTCAGCAGAGATTTTAGCTTTCAGCAACCTTGTCCCATTAGAAATGACGTTTTGAGATGGGACATAAGATGCTAAGTTTTCACCTTCATAAATATGTCATATCTCGAAAAGAATAATTACCGAAATTGTATTCAGTTGATGATGAGTAACATCTCTATTCGGAGACAAAACACCTCATAAAACATCAAAGCAAACATTACCAACGAACGTCAGGTATACAATCATTTTTAAAGTTAGTCTTATATTTTTAATGTCAAGTTGAATAACAATAAAGGTATTTGAAAAGTTCTATATTCTATTTTAGAAGGTAGTTACTTTTAATAATCAATGGCATATGTTTTGGAATCGATTTCTACGGGCAACAGAATGTAGTATCTTTAGCAAGTTTAGTTTTCCAAAGCTTTAAATACTATGCTAGATTAAACCCGAAAACTATAGATATGAAATAAGTTATTTTCGGTTTATACTTTACCTTAAGCTCCCTATTCTTATTCAGCATTACATTTCAGTATGTATACTGATAAGATTTATAAGTTACTACCGTAATCATTGATTGATTTACATAAACTTAAAATATATCGAACCTTCATAGTCCATAAGCTCTAGATGTAATTCATCTTGCGTTCTGAAGTCGGAGGTCAGATTCGGTCAATGCTCTCAATAGTGATAAGTAAATCAGAGTTTACATAATACCCTTCTCCGTTATTATATGTTGGTAGTTTATTCTGCACGTTAGGAGTGTCAAAACTCTTAATTCTACTTAATAGAGATGTGAAACTGATTTTCGATACAAATATACCTTAATGAAGTATCTGTGAAGAAGAAATCAGTCAATCCAATTCATTACTGAAAATATATATTTGTTTGTAGTTTACTACTTGTAAACTTCATAAGCTTAAACTTTCCGGAGGAAATCATGCTTAAATATTCACTAATATATCCTATTAACAACGTAAATTTGTTAATGTCCTAACCTTCTAAGAAAACGTTTTCTATTAGTGTTCTGAGCAGCTTATTTTGAAATTTTTCAGAAATTTACTAATATTAAGAACAATAAATAATGTGTTAAGGTATTCTTTTCTACATTGTCAACATACTACAGGATACAAATGTTCTCTCTCAACATCTCACAATATTTGATAGAGATAACAGTACACATTCGGATATCAGGTAAAATCATAGAAATCATGTTTATTTCGTTTCAGAAAGTAATAGGTATTAGATTAAATAATAAATGAGATATTTCGTAAATTATTAATTTATGATAACCACTAATGGTTGTTACTTTTACATATTCAACAAACAAGTTACTCATTATGTAGTAGCTAATTCACATAAAATCTCTCAGTTCTCAATACTACAATTACAGGTAAATATGAGTTCATGAACAAACTAGGTAAATAGTCTAGATTTTTACGTGACTTTAATAAATTACAAATCTATTACGTCACAAAATAAAAGACAGATAAAGATTATCAATATTATGACTTATAAAATATATCAGGTAGTAACAAAACGGCCGTCCAATGATTCCAGGTTTTCCATAATGGTTTTGCTTCAGTTGACTCATGAATTAAAATATTAAATTACTATAATATCCACAAAACCCCTCTCTGATTACAATAATATATGATGACGAATATGATCTAGTTAAATATTTTTAATAGGTATATTCTAATTTATAAGCATATAGTCTTTTATAAACGAGTTGATTTGAGATTGATAATGAAGGAAAGAAAAAGGCATATTAATTCCTTGTAACAACTATGATACTGTTTGGAAGGAAATCAGAAGACTGAGAAATTTTCAGATCATAAATTGTCCAAGTCAAACAACAACAGAATAGATTTGAAATAAAATGGTGAACTCAGTAAATGAAACCCACTTTAATCATGGTGCGTATGCTGGACTGATCTTAGTCGGACAGCCACTAAAGACCAAGAGGAATAAGACAATTTATTTTCCTATTATTGAACTCTTCAGCTGTGTGCACTCACGACTAAAGTGATGATCGAACCGAGAACAGTTAGGTCTCATATTAGATACTTACCCTTTAGATCGCTGGAATAGTTTCTAATCTAACTTCAACCGATTGGCGATATTTGTGATCGTCATCAATAGCTGTGAGTGGTAAATTTCACTCCTGACACAGTTAAACTCAACGGTCGAAAATCTGGCTAGAACTCCGAGAATTATGTTTCAAAATTAGCCACTAAGAAGAATATAGTGTTTCTCATTATACCAAATTGTTCGGATCTCCATAGGGGTCGTGGGTGCTCACTGTCAAGGAGTCAAGTATTAGGAAAAAACAACTTTCCAATTATTTCTTCTCAGTGGTTATCTAACTATGATAATCCTATGACGTAAGCTATAAAAATGAAGGCGACTGAGTGGTTAAATATTTTTCTTTTCTAAGTTATCCTTTACTTGAACTGTACAATCACATTTAAAGGAAGATTTTATACAGAGTTTTCTATAATGAAATAGGAAGTAATCACTCCTTCTATTTGGTAGAGTTGTGAAAAACAACCAGGCAATTTGAACTGTCAATTACAAATTAAGTAATAGTGCTAAGAATGACAGTGAATAAAAATTCATAAATGGAATGGGAAAGATATCTGTCCATTTGACGACTATGTAAAAGATGGAGAACAGGTGAACAAGTTGTAATAACAACCTATGAAATTAGAACAGGTGCTAAGACTACAGTAAAATAAGGTAACGAACATGTCTCTTCTGAACATTGATATCATGCATTAGTTGGTCAATTACCTTAGTCCTATCCATGCAAAAACTACTTATTTGAACCCTTTTCAAATTTGTGACGATTCACGATTGAAATTACCCTTATGTTCAATGACTGAGTTGCTGAATGACCTGCATCAACCCTTAATATACCGAAGCAGGATAGTTCTTCCATATATGTTTGGAAAGTGCACCTCAATATAAGCTACATCATCAGAACAAGGAAGTTTTCCAAGAACGGTAGTTTGATATGTTTGATATTTTCCCGATTGAGGTATCTAGTTAGTGAAACAATCAAAAGCTCTATTGAATAGTGAATCCAACATCAAAATTTTCATTTTGCATATTTTTCCATAGATTGAAATGTCATGAGTCTTTAATTTACCTACCGTTTTTCAAAACAACTTTAATCCACTACAGAGTCTTAAAAAATAATTATATCTAGTGTTTTCGAACAAGTTCTAATGAACAACATATTACAATAGTTTATTTCTTTATTTTATTAGAAAAATTCACTTATTAAATTTATCACTTCTTAGAACTATCAAAAGTAATTTGTAAGACCTAAGTTTCAGTGATGCATCATTACTCTGTATTGAAAAATGGGTAATTTACATAGTGTTCACAATGTTCTATCAGTTATATTAAAATGTTTGCAGTGAAATAAATTCTTTAACTAATGTACAATTGATATATAAAGTAGGGAATTTCGAATTTACAAAACTATTTATGATCATCTTTATTTTGAATAGACAATACAAAACCAATGTAGAATAGAAGGTTTAATAGTTATTAAACTAAAGTTATGTTTCGAAAATTTACCGATCACAACACTTTACATAAGTCTGCATTACATGACCAACAACTGTTTCATCATCGATGTATATACATTATTTATCAAACAATGAAATCTAATCTGCTTCACTGACTGAAAACTATGAGATGTAATGAGTTAGATGCATCGTGATCAATCAACTTTTGAATATAAAATCACTAGTAACTAGCTTTAAGAAGTATTTCCTTTAGTTCTATTGAGAAGCCATGACCAGTAGAATTCAACGAGGTCTGTTATGAGATGGTAACTCATTGAAGATAATAGTGGACAATGGTATAATTTCATGGATTGTTTGACGTTTAACACTAACACCATTGAATATCGGCCTAATAGTCTAAGTATAAAATCAAAATACTTTTAATAAATATAATTTATATAAAAACATCAGAATATTGAATAATCAATATTTAAATCATAATGAGTTATACTAGATGATATAATATCAATCTAATGGCATTGTAATTATTTATTCACATATTAATAGAATTACTTACTTGCATATATATGCATAGTCATATAATAATAATTGTTTACAATTTCGAACACAAAACAAGTAATTATAAGTTTTAAAAATAAAAAAATTATTTATTTAAATATAAAATACACAAATATGTTTACAAAATTATTATCATGTTATATATATATATATATATATATATATATATATATATATATTCAATAAAGTTCTACAAAAAGGTATCATTCCTTTCATTCAAGAAGAAAAATCAATAACCATTTATGATTTCAATTAAGATTTAATTGTTTCCATCAATATATTCATTCATTACTGGATTCATATCTTCATGTTCTTTTAATTCATTCATTATATTGTTATTAGATTTATGTAAATGATCCAAAGTTATTCTACCTAATCTTTTATTACGTTTTGATTCATTTTTAAAATTTTTAATGATTAATTGACCAATTACAGGTAAATTTGTTAATATTTTTAATGAATTTTCAAATATTTGATTTAATATTATTTGTATTTTATAGTGATCCTCATTATTTTTAATATAAATATATTGATAACAACGTTTTATACCATTTGGTGAAATAATACCTAATATTAATAAATGTTTCATATATGGTGTAAAATAATATACTTCAATTTGTTTATAATATAATGTATAACGCTTATAACGATTTGTATTAGTTATATAACGTTTTATACGTAAACAATCTTTACAAAATAATAAATATAATTGAATAGAACAAATTGGTTTAATATTTTCAATTTCATTTTCTGCTATATTTCTATCAAACAATTGTAATTTATTTTTAATTTTTAAATGATGTATTAAATAACCATAACATAAATAATAAATTGATTCAGTATAATTTGTGGATTGATTTATTGTTAATTGATTTGTGTTTCGTTCAATTGTCATTATGGGTAAAAATGTCTTGTTTTTGTTTGTTTTTTTGATTATTTGTATTAATGAAAAAATCAGTAGTATATATATATATATAGATAAAAGTTAAATAATTTGATAGTAATATAAGTTAAAATTTACAAATGAATTATTTTATTTTCAATTATATTTTATTTTATTTTATTTTTTCTTACTGCATTGATGATCTGATTCGTTAATTAAATAAACACTTCAATAAAATATATTGATTTAAGGTTTTCCGTGTTTTCTTTTTCTTCTTTTCTTTATTTTTTACAAAATTATTAGATGACGAAGTTGTGTGTTTGTATGTATATATGTGTATGAGTGCGTGTGAATATTTTATAGAAAATTCACATTAAAAAAATTGTACTTTCCATAATGAATTTTATTGATTTCTTATGATCAATAATAATTATAATTATTATTATAACACGACCAAACCATCCAGTTTAGAGAATAAAACTATCAAAATGAATTATGTGTATTTATCTGTGAGTATATGTGATTATATGTTTCAAAATATTAAAACACAGATATGAATGAAGAATATTTTTTTCAAGATAATTTTTTCAGTTCAGGTTCTATAATTATGTATCTAAATTAAATAAACCATTCAGGGCCCAGATTTAAGACAAAATACATCGTTTAAAATTATAGCATATGAATTTAGAATTAATTCTAATGTGAAAACATCAATATTAGGATGAATAATCTGAAGTACTGACTTGAATAAGTTTAAATGCTAAATGAAATTATGAGATGTAATGATTAAAGATTAAATATTGTGTTGAATATATTTTCAATTTATAATTCTAAGAAATTATACCAAGTATAATATAAGGATCATTAAAAGTAATGGTCATCTTGAATAAACCGGTTTAATATTGATGAAATTAATAAAGAAGTGAATTATAAAGAAACTTTTCTAAAAAATATCAAGCTAAATCTTATTTCTCGCATCTCAAATGAAAGAAACATAAATAAGGTAAATGTATTCAGTATACTGTGTGTTGTAAAATGAATGTCCTGATTTATCTCGGTTATTGATTTCTAAACTACTCTGAAAGAATCTGCTAACTGAGGTAAAACAAAATAAGGACAATTCACTTATAAATTTGGATTTAATAATACGATGAATTATTGTGCTATTCTGAATTAGTCAGTGATATAGAATTTTTAATAATATAACATTTTCAGAAACTATACCCTTTATTTAATGTTAGCTTAGGCTCTTTAAACCATTAGAACACACCTTCTAATCAAAATTTGTTTATATCTGTTAAAGCTAACACGTGGTAGAAGTAAACCTCACATAAACGTCGTAGCTGAAAACCGAGCACATAAACTGTAGTTGTAAAGTAATTTCTACTGCTAGGATTCTTTCCTACTATTTAAAAAACTTGATTTGCTTTAAATTTTTCCTTTACTTTCAATAATAACTTGCGAACTGATGTGATACAAACAAACTCCGTACTAATGTAGTACTGTCCAGTTTTTAAAACAACAGTCTAAAACAACAAACTAAAATGATTTTAAATAAGAAATATATCAATGAAATTTCTTTATATATCTTCATGCACAATACCTACTTCTAAATGAAATCTCATTCTCAATAGTTTTGACCTGAGTAAATTTAATAATGCAGACCACTTCAAAACAGTTTATCAGTTTGAGTATTTTCTGAGGTTTTCTTAAGACATGAGTGTCATGGGCCCGATCCCTGGTGGGTCGTGGGGTAATGCTACTGTGTAATCAAATACTAGGACGCAGCATACGTCTACTGCATTCTGCATCATAGCCTAATTTAATGTTTAATAAAACTAAGTAGTAAATGCTTTGTAATAATACATATGCTGAGACAGTATACAAAGTTTAGGACCAACAGTTTAACGAAAGTAAACCTTTTATGAATATAGATGAAGTAAACATATTTAATACATATACTTCTTTATTCCTAAAGAACTAAGTAAAGTGTATCGTTTTTTCATCAGTTGTTAAAGATAATTGCGATTCGAACATTGTATTGGTAATAAATAAGTTCGATATATATATATATATATATATATATATATATATATGATGGGAATAGATATTCTGTCCAAATCAGGTAATGTCATTATTGCCTGACCACAGATGATCTCGGACTCGTATTATAAGGCAGTTGTTCTTATACGTATTCTTTTTCGAGTCTGTAACCTTTGTCCATATACAAAACACTTTTTTGTCAATAACTGATGTTTTGCTATATCTGCGTCTAAATAATTCACAATTAGTTTGAAGAAAACTTGAGATTTGAAGTAACATTAACGAGAAATTAAATAAAAATCAAAAAGTACTTTTCAATTAATTAACTCATTAAATCCCAAAATATAATATTGGGATAATCTCAAAAGATCTTCATCGAGATGAAAACTATGGTATTTAGTAATAACCAATTCATTAATGAAGTAGCCGATCAGGGAACAAATCTGGTAGTGACTATGGTAATAATGTTGAACATATTAAGTATTGGATAAAATCTTCCTTTTCCTACAACTTTGTTTTATAAAATAATACTTAAATTTCCTTGGATTTTTATCCTGTTTAAGGTAGTTGATAGGCAATTAAGGTGAGTTCTAAACTAATAAGAAATAACTTTTAATATTGTGAGGCACCAGATTCCTACGTGGTGTAAGCTCTTGATAAAAACTGGTTAGTCTAAACAGAAACGCTATAACGGTGAGTTACATTACTTTTATCTAATGAAATGTTTGAAATGTTTAGTTATGTATTTGTGTACAAAAAAGTATTTATGAAACCTACAATTCAATATAGATTCCTATTTAATGCAATTTTTACGTCAAAACGTAATCATAATATAAGGGTTCATGTTAGGACAAAACGGCCGTTCATTGTTTCCAAGTTTTTCATAGTGGTCTAGCTTCAATTGACTCATGATTTCAATTATTAATAAAGGGTTCTTCTTCAGAGTGGTTTCACCTAGTTTCAAAATGTATTTAATTATAATTCTACATATTGTTATTTCTATTAGTTTATGGTATTTTAACCATTGATTGATTATCTTTAATTACAAAAGCACAGAAAAACTATGTTTATATAGGAGTTTTAAACAAAAAGACAAAAACAAAGACTACTTTTGATTTGAATATATTAGTTACATAAACAGATTCCATTAAAATTTGAAAAATTTTCACAGATATAACCATCTACAAATTATACTTTAATTCTAATGCTTATTTAGAGTAAAATATGAGTACACCTATGGACTGATCACATCCAAATGAACATATATAATCTTCATGTTCACCTTGAACATTTTTGTTTAGTGGTATGCAAAATAATTAAGATTCTCTATCTTATATTATCTAAAGGTCATTAAATATAATGTTAACTAGATATAGGGTGATTTCAACTTTTAGGTTGTAATTAGAAAAATAATAAATATCAGGAATTTTTAATTAGCTATTATTATTATTAGGGTATTAGTTTGAAGGTCTTTTGTGTATAAAATGAATACTGAAAAAATTTTTTTTAGAATTCAGTTTATTCCATTTTTTTGATTGAGATCATGAACCGATTGATGTTAGACCACCATTGAAAACCTGCAAACTTCCACAACCACTAAACTAATATTCCATTTTTATTATAAAGTCGAATTATTAATAGTGTTTACTTGATTTTTTTTTAAAAAAGAGAACGCTCTTATATTGGTGAATTGTATTACTGTAATGAACGAGAATAAAGATGAGGACAATCGATTATATTGGACATAAAATTACAGTTATTTGGTAAAATAGAAAAAATCATATTCTAATACTTCATTTGCAAAAATGTTCATTAATTATTTCAGAATTCATTGTTCTTGTATTTCTATAATAATTAATTTCTGTTCCCGTTCTTAAGTCTTTAATCTTCTTAGCATTCTGTTGTCAGTCATTCCATTCTTGATTGACGTTATATACTACATATTTCGACATAAGTAGTACACACCACACCATCAATAATGATGTTCAGCTGACAAATTTTTGAAATAGTATTTTTCTTGTCATATCATGATTTTAATATACAAGATATCATAATATACACTATTTCTTGTGTTTTATTATTCGTCATTAAAAAATAAATGGATATGTTGTTTAGTTATTACTACGTTGTTAGTTCTAAGCGTTGGTAATTTCATTTGCTTTTTTAATTCTATCTAGTTCTGAGTTACAAAATACTGTTTTCTTGTACAATATGAGAATTTATATGATCTATGATATGAAGCATTTAAATGAGGTAAAACAGCCAATTATCAAGCAATGTAATATATTTCGACTAAGATAAACATACATGGTTTTTGGTCAGTCAGTCATCATACACATAAAATCTTTCACATAATTCTAACCAGTAGGTACTGGGTTCGAATCTCACAGGGGGCGAGGTCGTGGATGCGCACTGCTGAGGAGTCCCACAATAGGACGAAACGGCCGTCCAGTGCTTCCAGATTTTCCATGGTGGTGTCTAGCTTCAACTGACTGATGATCTTAATGATGGAAGTATATATATAAATCTTTCCACTAAATTCAGTACTTTATGAATAAAATTAACCACCATAATACTGTTCTATCAACCTGTAACAGAGTAAACAAGACGAAGTAACTGAACCAAAGTTAAGATACTGGATTAAATTGTTGTGTAATGAAGGTTTTCATTTCGCCTTCTTTTGTCATTGATCGTGATTATATAACATTACCATGAACAAACTGGTTTGTATGTACTTGGTTTTAGATTTGATTTCTTTCGTATAATATCTTAACCATTACCAATATAGGCACGTTATTTATTCTCTGAAGAAGCGAATTACACTAAGTAATTTTACTTCGAAAGGTCAGTGTTTGTCCAGTTAGATTATTACAAAATTATTATTTATTTAAGTAGTTGCTGACATTGCAACCTATTATAGTCATTTTTCATAGTTAGAACTTATGTATTGAATTTACCTACATTTCAGTGTTGATGTTCACATAAAAACTCTTACTCGGTATGTCTAACTTCAAACACCAAAGAGCGGTGGTGACTTAATGGGGTATCACACAATCATTCAGATGATTTGTTTGAGTCTTCATGTAATCATCAACGTCAGTATTCATATGCATTCGTTTTAGGAGTCTTAAATAAAAAATAAACAGGCTTTTTTGTATTACACTCCTAGCCAATACCCAACATTTAATCACTTTATAAAAAAATCGATAGTTGGAAGCACACTTATTGGACGAATATTCCAACAGACTATCATCTAGTTAAATCTTAGGTTAAAACAACGGTAAAATATAACACTGCAAACTACGATTAGTAAAAGGCCTAAGAAGTCATTGTGAAAAAAAGTGTGAATAATTAGTTATTAAGTCAGTCAATGTAAAAATACTGCGTAGTGCAGGTGTTCATTTGGGCAAGTTGCTACATCAATATAGAGTGACAGGGTAAATTTAAAAGGATGACGTCAAAAAAATATCAGAACGACGTAGCAACAAAAATGTTGAGAAAGGTTGATCATTGGAAATACTGTTCGTAAAGATAACATGGAAAGTTATGTATGAAAGAATATCGAAGCTCAAGATCTGGAGTAAATAAATAGCCAATCCATCTCAGCCAATGGGGTCAAGCAATCTCTCCAACCACTGACATTAGTTATCTAAATGACCCCTATTCATCTGCATATGCCTATGCTGCTCATACGAATGATCAATAAGTTCATGAATTGGTGTAACATTTTCGTTTGTCTATCCTGCTCTTCTTTCCAGCATATTCGTAAACTGGAATTGGTTGAGCATACGTGTGTAAGAGATGTTTATTTCTGTCATATGAATATTCTTTGGACTCAAGTTTAAATTCATCTACAATCTTTTTATATTTTGACAGATTCATCCAGAATTATCAATTAACAATCACTTGTTTCATAGACCGTTATCTATTCTGTTCATTAACCTGAATTCATTATCAGAAATTCGATCTAAAAATAGACCGTTGTATTCGACATACTTGGAAGGCCTTTAGATACAAGCTTTGTGTTTTTTTTCTGAAGCGATATGAGTTATTGATAAATTTCATCCTGACAGCCAAATTATTTTTCCTTGTCATGAAATTATTTACATGATAAATTGACTAAAACATATAACTGAACATTGCAAACGTATCCTCACATCCTGATGAAACGCCGATTAACTCATCGTGTAAGTAAGGAAAGTGATGACGTTATTTATATACATTGTATTTAACCATATCTAGGTTTACTCAGTAATTTCAAATCATTCAATTGTGAAAATGAGCATGATTTTAGTGCCAATATTTGCATTTTAATATAGTGGCTACTTACTAGTAACTGATATGCACAGACATAAATCTAATTTTTGCTAAGCATAGTTGACCAATAAGTATTTCAACAATTATTTTTAGGTGAATTTAAGCAGAAATTGTAAAGATATATTTTATGACTGGTCATCAATTGTTATGACTGCGTAGCCAATTGTTTTGTTTGATCGTTGCTAATTTTTATGTCGGAATCGCTTATTACTTACACTTGTAAAACGAGGAACCACTGCAATTCCTACGACGAGAAGAGAGAAAATCAAGACTGGTACAAGTGAAGATTTATTAACCCCAAAACACGACGACAACCCTAGTTAAAAATACACTCATTTATATATTGTTTGTACACCCAGTTTGATGATTAATTGGGATGAAAAATGCTCAGAATTATAATAAATCACATACTGCATGTTATTCTGAACCTAGTTCATACTAACTGAATACACGAATATCGTTTCTTGAACAAACATCACATTCGAATACATTAATGTTATACTGAATTAAGTGTCACACTCGGTAACAAAACAAATGCTAAACTGAGTAATTATCACACTGGATTAAAACGGAAGAAATGTTGGACAAAAATCACAATGAGTAAAAAAATGTAATTTTGCGTTTTAATCCCGTTATATCATTATATATTTCCTTTACCCAGTTTACCTAGTGATTTTCACTTTTCTTAAATTATGTTCATTAGTGACTAACTTTGAGATGAATTTTTTGGATTTCTATGCACATTTTGTGACAGAAGAGTAACATTTGAACTGCACTGTAACAGTAAGTCATAGAAAACATTGGTCGGACACCTCACTAACTGATGAATTGATTAAAGTTAACAATGTTGACCAATCTTTCTGAGTTAACCTCAACAAATTAACAGTACCTGCTGAATAACTAAACGTTATATGACTTGACTTGATGCGAAACCTTAAGTATGCATTGTTAGTAAGTCTTAAACGTGGAAGTAACCTATATAAAGTGACGCAGAGTTTTTTTCATTAAAACATTAGACATCGACGAAATTAGTTACAGATCTAAGTATGAATCATAAAAGTATCAAATTCTGATTCCCAAAATGAACTCAAACACTTATCTAGTCATTGATGGACTGTTCTGTGGAATTCTATTAGGTGTGTTAATTTCCTCACGATTACAGGTACACCTTACTGATGAGAATCAACTGACATAAAACATCATCATAATTCACTATTGATTACTTTTAGTTGCATTGAATAGATGCTAGTATTTATTATCTAAAAGCCTCTAATATAATATATGAATATGTATAGGTAATACCTGTTGAACTATTAGTAATGTATTTTATGCTCGTAACTACTAAGTAATCACCTTTCATCAGTAAATAAGTTTCCTCAAATGATCTTAATTTATTATTAAATGTGGGAAATTACTCGTTTACACATCATAAACTGTGGATAATTACGTCACTATTTAAATAAAAAGAATTAGAAATACATGTTTTTTTCCTCAGTATTCATAAGAAACATTCAGATGTTACTTTAATCGAATTAACAATATTTAAGTATGTACGTTATCAGGCAAAATCGGGATTCGTATTAATTAAATATAAAATGGTATTTTAATTAATACAGTGAGTTATGTACTCGTGGAATAAAAAAAGATCAAGATGGGATAATGTTGTGGTTTATTCATCCTTAATTCATAAAAGACCATAACAAAAATTAAATGAAATCAATTTTTCATTCATATTAACGACTATCAGTAATTTTTTTTCCGATTTATGTTTATTTCATCTGTATAAATCCAAGTTGATTAGAAGGTAATTTAAGCACATAAACTATCAGTATAGTGTACCAACTATAAAATTACTAAAATTTCCACAAAACTTCCTTCTGATAAAGTTAAAATGTCGAAAAAAAGTGTTACAAATAAAGATCTTAAATATCACCCAAGGTTCTGCAACTACGATTAAAGTAAATGAGGACTCTGAAATTGAAATAAAATGATTACGTAACCTAATACTTAAATGAATAGATATAGATTAACCAATTTTTAGGAATAAAATTATTCACCTGAAAGGAATTTGATATAGTGACAAAACCAAGTAGTAGACGAAAACTGAGAAAAATAAGTTACTGGATTGAAAGAAAACAAATAACGTTCTACTTTTAGAATCTATAAATCAGGTTTTAAACATTTGATAGAAATAACTTCAATAAATTTGAACAGAATAGAGGTTACGTAATTTTATATAGCTTGAAAGAAATTTCAGATTCTTATCTGATATCTTATGTCATCAAAACTCTGATTACTTGGATTATTATTAAATGTTTTCATTCCTTTTAAGCAAAGAATTACTGAAATATGTTTATGGAACCTAAGGAGTTGATTTTACAAAGTCTGTTTGGCCACGTCCAGAATACAATGCTTGTTTTTGAGTAGTGCCATAAACAAACGATTACTTTGAAAGTAATCCTTTCATTGTAAGTTGACACTTGATATTATTGGACGTGTTTATATCTAGACACACAAAACTAAGAGTTGATTTTTCTGAAAGCAACGGCTTAAACCATATCCAGCATTTTTTCAATAATACTAGATTTAGAAATCCATTCGAGTTTTTTTATAACTAGCTCGAGTGATATTATTCGTGAGTCGGTTTTTAAAAAGAATATTTTTCATAATAAATGCGCTCAATTTAAAAATTACTGTACGTGTAAATTTTCAAGAATTTGTAACAGTCTTGACCAAACTATATATGAAACGAACCGACCACCATTGTGTGTATGATACATAAAAAACGTCGTCTCTTCTGGTACTATTATATTTTCCTATAATACTTATTAATGGTAACTGTACGTATATTGAATTGACGACAATTATGGCATATACATAGATAATGATAGTTTATTCTAAATTAATATCACCACTGATTTGCTTCACATTATTGACATGTTAGTGGCAAATACCAATTTATAAATGGCGTCGTTTTACGTAATAATTTGCATCTTTTAAATATGTTCCATCTATTTACATCAACCTGGTCAGGTATGTAATTTGATATGGGTTGTATAATAATTTTTAAAATGTGTTGTGACCATCAATATTCTTTGTTTCACATAAAATAGTAAGTGTGATGATAAACAGGTTTTTAATCCATGTTATATTATCTCTACTGCCGTTTTGTCCTTAAAATCAATATAAATTCTAATGGAATTTCTTTAAACCATGGTTTCTCTATATATTTTACTCCGGTAATAGTAAGTTTATCAATTTATAAATCCTTTTATTACTTGATTGGTACATACATACTCACTACTCTTTAAATATGACATGAGAATGAGCAATCGTATTTTCAAGAAATACGGGCTGTAGTGAGAAAAATGCTAACTGTTCACTTTGAAATTCTAATTATGCCTTATACGAATTTTTTGTATGATCCGTGTACTGATAAAATCCTATGCTCACTAGTGAATAACATCAAGATTCAATTTCAAAAATCCTAATGAAAAGCTGCGACTAGTGAAGTCCAACTATGTTAGATGTGAGACAGTTATCATCACAGAAGTAATAGTAGATGGTGGCTCAGTATCGTGAAATGACTGTGGTCAGACACACACATCGCGTGTGAGATTGATCTTCCTGGATCCAACCTCTGGTAGAGTAGTATGTGTGCATTACTAAGGAGTACTATGTTAATATGAAACAACTGTCCAGTACTTCCTGAGTTGCAGTGATAGTCTAACTAAAATTAGTCCGTGATATAGACGTCCCCTTCTAAAATGTGTCATTTAATGTAGATTGGTTCAACAGTTCTTGTAAAAGTGTCTACTACTAATTATGCGAGTAGATCTATTCCAACTTCATCGAATAAACATAAGTTGTAAAAAAATGACTAAACTAGTAGCTAACTAATATTATGATCAAAAGAACGTCTATTTGTTCGAACTGTACACGAAAATGGTTTGAATTACTTTTTTTGGTTAGCGTTTTATAGCAAGTTGGTTTTCTACGGAATGAGGACTAGCAGTAATCCCAGAGGAATTCCTGGCGGAGTTTATAAATAGAATGCCGTTGCCAGGATACAAAAACATTAAAACAAACAAAATGTTTGTTATCATTAATCACAATGATATATCAGTCTTTAAGATAACAATTTTCACATTATATCAAACATTGTTCATGTCCCTTGAACATTGTAGCCTTTGAAACTTTCATTATCTCATATAATTTTAAAGTAACATTCATTGCAAAAACATATTTTTCTGTCAAAGTAAATACAACTATTGACATAACATATACAGTCATATTAATGCGATACAATAGTTCTTATTTCTTTATTTATATACTAAATTTCTCATATAAGTGGTTAGAAAAATTTGTGCTAAAATTCGGCATATTCTGAAGAGCACTTATACTATTATACAAAATAAAAAATAAGTTACATAAAATGGAAAAAATATATTTTAAGAAATTTTTTCCATTTTTTTTTTCATTTCAAATTATTTATTATGATTTTTAATCATTATTTATATCAGTTAAATAAATTTATGGCATGACTATCATTTATGCACGAACCAACCAGTTATAAGAGAATAGGTCTTGAATTTTGGCACGAAATTTATATACATCTATTCGGTCAAATAGCATTTTAACATTTTAACTTATGTCAATTCGTGATGAAAACCTTAAATCTAATTCTTAACCCTAATCATCAATTGTAAAACATAATTCTAATTCTTCACATTAGTTTATAACCCTCCTGGATAGTTAGGTGGATATGTTCAAAGTCACTTTAGTGTCGCTCAAACGTCGTCCATAAATTGTAATTTCACCAAATTTGTCATTAAAAACAGTACATAGATTTGTATACGTCTATTGCTTTAAAGATATTCCAACATATGACAATTAAATGATGTCTTAACTTATTTACACAAAATGTTCATGTTATGTAACAAATGTATGTATGTATATATCTGTGCATGCAATGCTAGCAATATCAATTATTCAGTGTAGAGATTTGTGTTTACTTGTCGTAGAAACTTATGAATAAATATAATTAGTCTCTGCTTGTATGGAAATCCAAATGATGAAACCCGAATGAAACGAAACACTCATTCTAAATTTAATCGCTGAAAATGAATCAAAATATAACTAACTGATCATAATTAGCTGTATAGGGGTTGTGGAGATTATTAAGTTTTTAGTTGAGATCGCGAAACCGATTGGTGTTAGACCACCATTAAAAACTCAGAAGCATTGGATGGCCGTTTCGTCCTATCATAGGACTCCTCAGCAGTGCGCATCCACGATCCCACTCGCGGGATTCGAACCCAGGGCCTTCAGTTTCGCGCGTGAACGCTTAACCTACTGGTCCACTGAGCCGACATCCAATATTATTAATGTCTAACTTCAACCAATCCACGAAGTTGCGCGACCATCTTCCATTATACTGAGGTAGATACCTATCTCTACCCAACACGGATTAGCTCTACTGGTCACGGCTTCTCACTAAAACTCCGAGAATTCTTTCATTAGATTGTTTGTTAGTTGATTTTTTTCACTACAATCTACACAATTATGAAGCCTCATTTAAATCAAGAATATCACTTATTTTCACAACCTTTTAAGTTAAAATGTATTAAAAAATTTATTTAGGTATCCAAAGATGCATAGACCTTTCATTTTTGATACATCTTCTGATGTTGTATTGGCTTTTGTGTCACTAAAGTATTTACTACATATAGTATTTCAGAAGGGGTATTGTGGAGATTGTAATACTTTCAATGGTTAAGATCATGAGTCAGTTGAAGCTAGACCACCATGGAAAACCTGGAAGTACTGGACGGCCGTTTCGTCCTGTTGTAATACTCCTCAGCAGTGCGCATCCATGACCTCACCCCCTGCGAGATTCGAACCCAGGACCTACTGGTTTCTCGCGCGTGCACTTAACCACCAAACCACTGGATTAGTTGAAGTTAGACATTAACACCGTAGGATGCCGGCTCAATGGTATAGTATTTCAATTGTTAGGTGATCGATTGGCTAAGAAAATTCCGTTGACATCAAAATGTTAATCAGAACATCAGAAGAATAGATGATTGGTCACAAGGAGATTTATTATTTAGATTCATAACTCATGTGATTACATAATTAAAATGTAAAACAACAATGCAGGACAACTAGTAAATTTCATTACATATGTAAATGTAATTTTTATTTTAAAACTGAAAAACAAATAGTACTTGATGAACCTCAAAAGAAATATCACCAATTAAAATGATGATAAATAGTTTATAACTAAGATTACGAACAATAATTTAATATAACCATAGTAAATCTTAAATAATAGCTATTCGATATTTCACATTGACAGCTATTTATTTATTTATTATTATTATTAACTTCATTCAATATTACAGTTTTGGTACAATATATAATTCTCAGCACAAAGTATTTCAACTAGTTTCCGTTTCTTATTTCTTGGTCTATCTTGACGATAAATATTGAGTGGTTGCCAGTTAGACATTAACAGTTCAGGAATGAACATATGAATAATGTATATACTTTTCGATGCATACTGCCGGCAACCAAAATGTCTCTGATTGTGCTCTTTCCTAACTTGTACGCACCTAAATAGGTTGTTTAATTAATTGATATTATGATCTGATGAAACTAACAAAAAAACAGATAAATTGTTGAAGTATCTAGAAGACAGGAACAGGTAGCCCAGATATTCAAACAGACCGTTGTTCTAACTTTATCTGCTTTCAAGTACTTATCATCTAAATTCTACTTACATTAAAATTACTAGACAACTAATACACAACTGACATTTATAGCGTATGTATTTAAAGGTTAATCACGAGACAATAAAAATCTCCAAATAATATCATGAATTTTTGGAAATCTGTTAGGAATTTTAGTTGAAATAAAAGCATACTTAACAGTAAATGAAAAATAGATTAACGATCGAACGATTGCTAATAATGTAGACATGTTTAAAGTAAACGAAATAAGAATCTTACCTTCCAAATTTAACATTCGAATTACAATATTATTCTTTTGAACCAGATTCAATGTTTGAAACAGTAGATTTTATGAATATGATTACAAGAAATGACTAGCTACTTATTATGTAATAAACAATTGTCTGCATAAATGCTCATTGAAAATCTGATATGATGGAAAGAAAAGTCAATTTTCGATTGATTTACTCATTATGAGTTTTGTTCAAGATTACTCCCGTTTGATTACTCAATGTAGTATTTGTGAAGAAAGAATTGCTTTTATTTTTAATACAATTGAGGGTTTTTTTTCTATGTATTTAAGTTAAAGTTTGATCAAACAGTAAAATAACTTACATTTGATTCCAGATATAATTGATAATGAACTAGTGACCATCATGTAAGTTAATGGACAAAAACTATATACGTCCAGAATGTTTGTATTTACTTTAGTGGGATGTGAGTAAATATAACAGATGCAGTCAAAAGTGCTGTTACTTTGTACGTATAATTAAAGTGTAGTCTTGATTAGGCTATTATCATAAAATATTTGCATATATGATTTAATTTACCGCTGAGGAAGGTCTTCAGTTTTTAATATCTTTAACAAAATCTATTATGTATTAGCCACTTGATTCTTCTTTTTGGTAAGAGGATTCCTTTGACTGGAAGGAATTCTAACACCAAAATAATGGTATTATGTACGGATGCTTCAGTTTCATATAGTATTTTTACTTAATTGGACTAATAGCAGGATCATTTTGTGTGAATAAAGCTCTCTTAAAAAAGGAAACATTAATTTCAAATGTATCTCATCTAACAGACTCATTTATACATGATGAGAGTAAGAAATAAAATTTACAATTATCCGAGAATACATAGGCGTTTCAAAGAGTTTGTGGTGGTCGGTGTTCGATATATTCCTTAAACTCCGTATACAGTTCGTCTTGGTAACCGTCACTAAATAACGCTCCAACGGCATGTTAATAAGAAGGCGAATTCGAAGTGTTGATTACGTTTATTATGGGACCACACACAGATATTCAAAATTACAGATGTGTTAAGATAGCATGAAAGAGTTGTGTCGAAAAGCAAACAGGCACGCGAGAGAGAGCAAGAGCCAGAGAACCAGAACAAGAGAGCGAGAGCAATGAATATGAATAACATGGACATATATATACATAGTGAAATGAATGAATCATCGAATCAATTAAGCGGTTAATAGTTAGGCTAGTAGCGTGAATAAATGCGTAGGTGGTAAGGCTTGCTCAAGCATACACGTTCATACATTCGCAACAATAATAAAGATACAATGATATAGATAAGTTGTTGTACGGATGACTCAGTTCGTTAATAAGTTAATAAAATGACTTAACCGAATTAAATGTGAACAAACTCAGTAGCACGTGAGCTGTTATAAGTTAATTTGGTATCTTTAGAAACCATAGTTTCCATCATTGTCTCTTACAGAGAAATCTTTCATGAACCATGTTATTCAAATAGTTTTAAATGGAAAATTGCTTGAATGTAAGAGATCATTACTCATGGTACATTTTCAACAGAATTTGACCGAGATGAAATATTTGGCTGATCGTCATATTCAGAATTCGTTAGAAGGTATATCATTTCATTTTCATTCTTTGACTTACTTACTCCTGTTACCTCCAATGGAGCATAGAGAGCCGACCAGCATTCTTCAACCCACTCTTTCCTGGGCCTTCCTTTCTACTTCTGTTCAATTTTTGTTCATTCTTTTTATGTCTGTCTCCATTTCTCGGCGTAATGTATTCTTTGGTCTTCCTCTCCTCCTTTGTTTTTGAGGATTCCATGCGAGGATTTGCCTTGTGACGCAGTTGGGTGCTTTCCTCAATGTATGTCTTGTTCACTTCCAGCGCTCCTTCCTGATTTCTTCCTCCGCTGGCATCTGGTTTGTTCTCTCCCATAGTAGGTTGTTGCTGATAGTGTCTGACCAATGTGTCCGAAGTATTTCGCGTAGACAGCTGTTAATAAACACTTGTATCTTCTGGATGATGGCTTCCGTAGTTCTCCGAATTTCCGCCTGGAGTCCCGCAGGGCTACTGCCAGTCCCAAGCCTGGATAAAGGAGAAGAGTCGGGCATGAGGTTAGCAACCTTAAAAAACCAACTCGTTCAAAAAAACGCTAACAAGAAAAAATAATTCAAACTATTTTCATTATTTTATCTATTAAAGTTTGTGGCCTATTTGTTTTGCATTTTGTAGGGTATTGTTTATTTGTAAGTTAGATGTTTTGTCTCTATATACTTTCAAACTGTTATAAAATTAAATGAAATAGATGTGGTTACACCTCAATTTTCAAATATTTAATTAATTTTAAACTCAGTCTCAAACTAGATGTTTGAAAATCTTTTACTGAATTCCCAACTTTGACGTATTGACAAATAGGTTCATTTTTAGGATGTTCATATGCTATGTAAATCACGTGTTTAAGTGAAACTCAAGATTCGATTGATCGAATGCTGTTTTCATAAAGACCTTTTAAGACTAATCTATTCTGTTGAAAATGTTAAAAAGTGATCTAGTTGAAATCGACATGCTCTAGAACTATCATGAATATTAAACTAATCACTCGTTGTGTTGCAAAAGAACATATCTTGAATATTATTTCTCCATATCCTATACTCTTATATTTTTTGGATCGATTTGCGTATTAATCATTAATATTATCATTATGACCACTCAGATTATTACAATTGTTTCATATATTAACAGAGAAAATCACAATGCATTAGACTACCAATGTGTTATTCTATCGTGTCTACAAACTAGATTTTCAACCAAACTGTTTATATGAAATTGTGAATGAATATGGTTGGAAAAAAAGACTATCATATGATTATATGGAAACTGTACAATGTTTTTCACATATGTTATTTATATAATACTGTCCTCGAAAAAGTCAAATTTGAATAAATGATAGAAACAAAACACTAGAATAACACAAATCTTATTGAAGATTCTTAAATTCAGTAGTAAAAACACTTGTCGTAATGTTTCATCTCCAGTGTAATTCGGTCAGTTAAGTGCATGAACATCTTCACCGTTTACCTATGAATCCATGTTCGAAATAATATGATATTTGTTTATTTCGATGACTAAGTTACTTAAACAATGTTTTGACATATTGGGTATGACGAAATACTACTTCATCAAGACATGCGATATGTTTCTAAAACTCGTAATTTTAATCAAGAATGCATAGTTTAAAGGAATCCAGATAATCAAAATTTCAGTCTACCAGACAGTTTGTGTTAATCAGTAATTAATTACACATTAGAATATTTTGAAAAGTTCAGTTCTAAATATCTTTCATCACAAACTGTCTTAAAGTTGGTAATCAAAGTTTGGGTTTTATTACTTTGTCCATTTTCACAAAATATTCGCTTGATAATATGACCATGGTTATCTTCACACTATTAATACTTGAAGTGTTATTTTAAAATTGTATTTTTAAAACATATAACTAATTTTCTTATCTTCTATTATTAGATGACTGTTCTGCATATACACATACTGTTAAATACTACTAGTGATTGTCATCAAAAATATGTGTATATTGTCAATAATTAGGTTTTTAATATTCATAACGACGTGCTTGATATTAATACCCATTTCTCAAATAAATCTAATTTCAATAATAATATAAACGAATGATTCTGCTAGGTTTGAAGCTATCACGAGTTCACTTAATCTGAGAACGAGAACAAAGACTCGGTGACCAAAGACCAATAAGCTAGCTATTTGATTCATCCTAGCCCCGCTAACTAGAGTAAGAAGTTCAAGCTTGGAATAGGAAAGTATATTTTGCAAACAGCCAGAAACGAGTGATAACAATAAACACAAATCAAAACGTCCTTAGGGAGAGTTACCAAATAGCATACAAAAAGACTCAACGGACCAATAGCATTTAAGATATTTCCCATGTGGGAAATACGACATGAAGGTGACAAGAGCGCTTTTGGCGCGAAAACAAAGAAGTTCTAATTTCCTAAATAAAATTACAAAATTAGGTCCTTTTCCAAGTGAGTTCTGGGGATCTAACGTCCCCAACAGATTCATTTACTAAAACCAAGATCTAAATAGCTTAATAGACATTTTAATCACATTGTTTAGATGATATTTTTGTTTCAAAATCAGTGGATCGACAATTATTCTGTGGTGTTTGATTTTTACAGTCATTAAATAAAATCAATATTTCTCATTCAGTACCCTCTATGATTTTTCATATACATTTTTGGTAAATCATATAACTTACTACATTCAGATCCACCAAAGTTTATGACCTATAATTTAACTAGTGAACGACACTAAAATGCAAAATGCAACTGTAGTAATTTTCAGAATTCAGTTGTTTCTCAATGCAATATCAATCTTGCTGACTAATTTAATGCGGTCTAGAAGACTGCCATAATAGTTATACGATAATTATTAGCAAAGAAAAGATATATGACCACTATGTTTGAAACAAAAAATAACTGATAATTATTATCAATTGAGAAAGAATTGATCTTTAGTGTTCAAAGATTTGTTTTATAGAATGATCAAGTTAGATTTTGAAAGGAAAAGATCTGAAGTCCTTATTGTAAGAAAAACGTCTTGATTACAGAAGCACGTTAAACGATCTAAGTATATAGTACTTTGATTTAACTTGGTGAACTTCATTTGAATTTTGGAAACATGAAAGACAAAACACAGAAACCATTTCTTGAACAATTCCGTTTTCATTCTTGAAAAAAATAATGTGTAATTTAACTAAGCCAATCCAAATTCAAGTGAGTGATCACATTAAATGATGTGTTATACATAGTTTTTATTCATTTATTCCATATACTCTTAAAATTTATATTGATCTTCAAATTTAAAGCAGGGTTTTTCCATCCATGTATATGAATTCCTCTCCCAAATGCCCCGGTATGGCTGAGGGTCGGGGGAATCTGCTCTCCCTCTCGAAATGCTCTCACATGGCCACACGTACATAAACACTACCAGGCAAGTCCTACTTACTGTCTTCTCGCGACGGGAATGTTGTTTACGAAATTGAGAGGACGAAAAGCGAATATCCGGTACTTTAACTGGGTTGGTGGATAGGGAAAATCCACCTAGGAGAGTTTAAAATCTCTAACTCCAAACCAATAGATCCTGAAAGTACAAATGACGTATGAACCAATTACTGGTCACCGGCTACTATAGGACTGCATTTCCTTACGCTGCCACACTGCCTTGTGGACTGGACCTCTAGGTCAAAATTTCGGGGAGTGGACCCCTATGAAAACCACCTGCTTCGGTATGGGTACCCGGGCAGTATCCTAGTCCTCACACCAATCGAATGACAAAGTGTGGCACATATGTATTGGTTGCCCCTTTATGCCAATATTTATAGGTTCACATTTACAAATAAATATTTATCAGCCATTAATTCAACGAAAACACTAAGTTCTTTGTCAATTCAAATTTATAGTACCTGGAGTTTTATATGTTAAGGTGAATATAACTTTTTTTCTTTCAATAAGCCAAATACTAAAAATATGTTAATATAGATATGACATTGAATGAATAAGACATTTTTATTAACAACTCTTACAATAATTTACCAAAAACAGCTTCCAAGTCATAACAATAGCAAAATTCAAGTAGGATTAAGTTGTTTTGTCACATGGTTGAAAATAAACTAATTATCATTTAATCCTTATGTTGAAATTCTAGATATAATTCTTTATCCATTCATGTAACAAATTTGTGCTCCTTTTTTCAATATTTCTAAATATAGTCTAATAATAAGTTTTAAACATTTTCATAAAAAATATTATATGGTGTATTTATAAATAGTTAATTTTTAAAAAATGCTCTTTGATAACTTACCAGAATACTATTGAGTTTACACTATTCCCTAAGCACTATATGAAATCATTGTAACAATCGTTAAAAAAAAAGAAACTGAGATACGTTGAAAACCTTAGGAATTACTGATTTTTTTGTTCAAAAGCTATTCTCTTTCAACCCCTCACGATACCGAAGAACTTGAATGCTTAACCTCGAGACCATTGAACTGGTATCCTCACTAGGATGAAACAGTCCTCCAGTGTTTCCAAATTTTCAATGGTGGTCTTCTAGCATCAATCCATTTATGATATTATTCTAAAATCATAATACATTGAATATTATATTCTTTTATGCATTGAATAAACCTAATGAGAATGTGTTCATGAAATTTTCAACAATTTAGGTCTAATTTTCAGTTGACATCTATTATACAAATAACAATTTACATAGAATAAAATCATTTATCTTGATTAACAGTAAAATTTTAATCTCTATGACTGACAGTTCCTAAAATTAAGTCAATTTATTGAAATTTTAAAAAATCAATATTTTTCCCTAAATCCCTTATGAAAAAAGTCATGGTAAGTGTTTTATTTTTGTGTAGTTCAGCTAGATGTTTATCTTTGGATTTAACATTATGTAATTCTTGTAGATTATAAATTAATTTAAATTGTCAATGGAGATATTCTATGTGTTACATTGTAGATTTTAATTTTGAATACACTAAGAGAAATGTTAAAAGTCAATAATAAATAGAGCAAAATAGAATCACTAAAATCGAAAATATATTAGGGCTCAGTAGCTAAGTAACTCCGCCTGTAGCTCTTCCAGAGTTACTGCCGGTCCCAAGCCCGGGTAAAGGAGGAGGGTTCGGCATGGGGTTAGCGTCCCCATCCCGTAGAAACCTAACTCGCTAAAAAAACGCTAACCAGAAAAAATAACTCAAACCATTTAAACTCTGCCCTGGGAGTTAGAGGTAATATGACGCTTCATGGCGAAAGCCGAGTTCCTTCGGAAGCCACGAGGCCGATGCCCCTTCTAACAACCAGAGCAACAAGTTTTATAGGTACATGGAACGTCCGGACAATGTGGGAGAACGGGAAGACCAGTCAAATAGCAACGGAAATGAGGAGATACTACTTGGCAGTACTGGGAATCAGTGAAACCCATTGGACCCAAGCTGGACAACAAAGGCTAAATACGGGAGAGATGCTACTATACTCCGGTCACAAAGACGAAAATGCTCCACACACTCAGGGAGTTGCTCTAATGCTATCCAAAGTAGCACGAAATGCACTTGTAGGATGGGAATCTCACGGATCCAGAATCATCAAAGCATCATTCAAAACAAAGAAGGAGGGGATCACAATGAACGTTATCCAATGTTATGCACCCACAAATGATAGCAACGACGACGTTAAAGATCAATTCTATGAGAGGCTGCAATCAATCATAGAGAAGTGCCCAAGAAAAGACCTCACCATTCTGATGGGAGATCTAAACGCCAAAGTCGGAATGGACAACACCGGATATGAAGACATCATGGGACTGCATGGACTGGGAGAGAGAAACGAAAACGGGGAAAGATTTGCAAATCTGTGTGCATTCAATAAATTGGTCATAGGCGGTACAACATTTCCACACAAACGTATACACAAAGCTACGTGGATCTCACCGGACCACACCACAGAGAACCAGATAGATCACATTTGCATCAATAAAAAGTTCCGAAGGACAATGGAAGATGTGAAAACCAGGAGAGGAGCGGACATAGCTTCAGATCATCACCTAGTTGTGGCCAAATTGAAACTGAAGCTAAAGAAGAACTGGACAACTGGACAAACAGCACCACAAAGGTTCAATACAGCCTTCCTTCGAGATACTCACAAACTCAATGAATTCAAGGTAACTCTCAACAACAGGTTCCAAGCCTTACAGGATCTACTGAACGAAGAAGAAACTACTATGGAGGATAGCTGGAAAGGTATCAAAGAAACATTAACTTCAACGTGTCAAGAGGTTCTGGGCCCCAAGAAGCATCATCACAAGGAATGGATCTCTATAGAAACACTGGACAGGATCAAAGAAAGGAAGAACAAGAAGACAGCAATTAACAACAGTCGAACAAGAGCAGAGAAAGTCCAAGCACAAGCAGAGTACATAGAAGCAAACAAGAAAGTGAAGAAGAGCATTAGAGCTGATAAGCAAAAATACGTGGACTAACTATCAACGACGGCGGAAAAAGCTGCAAGAGAAGGAAATATGAGACAGCTTTACGATACGACGAAGAAGCTTGCAGGGAAATACAGTAAACCAGAGAGACCAGTCAAAGACAAAGAAGGAAGACCAATCACTGAGATTCAACAACAGCGCAACAGATGGGCAGAGTACTTCGAGGAACTCCTGAACAGGCCGGCTCCAATGAATCCACCGGACATCGAAGCAGCACACACAGATCTTCCTATAAATGTCAATCCACCAACGACAGAAGAAATCAGAATGGCCGTCAGACAAATCAAGAGCGGGAAAGCAGCAGGACCTGACAATATACCAGCTGAAGCGTTGAAGTCAGACATCGAAGTAACTACAAGCATGCTTCATCTTCTATTCGAGAAGATTTGGGAGGAGGAACAAGTGCCGATGGATTGGAAAGAAGGACACCTCATCAAGATTCCAAAGAAAGGAGATCTGAGCAAGTGTGAAAACTACAGAGGCATTACACTACTGCCAATACCGGGTAAAGTCTTCAACAGAGTGTTACTGAACAGGATGAAAGACGCAGTTGACGCTCAACTTCGAGATCAACAAGCTAGATTCCGTAAGGACCGGTCGTGCACAGACCAGATTGCGACACTACGGATCATCGTCGAACAATCAATTGAGTGGAACTCGTCACTCTACATCAACTTCATTGATTATGAGAAGGCATTTGACAGTGTAGATAGGAGGACGTTATGGAAACTTCTTCGACACTACGGAGTTCCTGAGAAGATTGTCAACATTATCCGGAACTCATACGACGGACTACAGTGCAAAGTAGTGCATGGAGGACAGCTGACTGACGCATTCCAAGTAAGGACCGGAGTAAGACAAGGCTGTCTACTCTCGCCCTTCCTCTTCCTTCTGGTGATCGACTGGATTATGAAGACCTCGACATCTGAGGGAAACCACGGCATACGATGGACAGCTCAGAACCAATTAGACGACTTGGACTTCGCAGATGACCTAGCCCTCCTATCGCATACACACGAACAAATGCAGATAAAGACAGCCAGCATAGCAGCAGTCTCTGCATCAGTAGGCCTCAACATACACAAAGGGAAACCCAAGGTCCTCAAACACAACACGGAGAACAGCAATCCAATCACTCTTGATGGCGAAACTCTGGAAGACGTGGAATCCTTCACATACCAGGGAAGCAAGGAGGTTCAGATGCAGACGTCAAGGCGAGGATTGGCAAAGCTAGAGCGGCATTCCTTCAACTGAAGAACATATGGAACTCAAAACAACTTTCAACCAATATCAAAGTCACAATCTTCAATACTAACATCAAGGCAGTTCTACTGTACGGAGCTGAAACTTGGAGAACTACAACAACCACCATCAAGAAGGTACAGGTATTTATTAATAGCTGTCTACGCATGATACTCAACATCCATTGGCCGGATACCATCAGCAACAGCCTTTTATGGGAGAGAACCAACCAGCTTCCAGCTGAAGAGGAAATTAGGAAAAGACGATTGAAATGGATAGGACATACATTGAGGAAATCATCAAACTGCATTACGAGACAAGCGTTAACTTGGAATCCTGAAGGGAAGCGGAAAAGTGGAAGGCCAAATAACACATTACGTCGGGAAATAGAAGCAGATATGAAAAAGATGAATAAGAACTGGAAAGAGCTTGAAAGGATTGCCGAGGACAGGGTTGGATGGAGAATGCTGGTGAGCGGCCTATGCTCCTTCACGAGGAATAACAGGCGTAAGTAAGTAAGTAAGTAAGTAAGTAAGTCAGTAGCTAAGTGAATAACGCGATTGTGTTTGAAGCGAACGGTACTGGGTTCGAGTCTCAGAGATGCAGTACTTCCAACTGATGAGTCCTAAATGAAATGAAACGCGAGTCCTGGATTCTACGGCTGGCCATTATCCATTTTTACTTAAAATGTTTGTGAATTAAGACAATATCAAAGCAATGCGCACAGTATGCACATATGCCAATGAGAGACTGATAAATAGCAGTTCTAAACATCAATGATAAACAAAACCTAGTGAATTTACATTCATCTTATATTAGAAACATTTGATTTCAAATGAAATCGTGCGAGCAATAACTTTGGAAGAAATATCAACGTAAGTTTTTTCTGATCTGTTTTACTGTTAATGACAAGATTCCTATAATTTACTGCATTTGTATTGAAGAATGCGATAGAAAAATATGTTGTTTTTTTTAACCTAAAAAAAAGAACTAATCACTTAACACTCAAATAATGAAATAAGATAAGTGAACGTGACTGAGTTACCTGAATAAACTAACCGGAAATATAATTATGTTTAATCAGTAAACAACTGAAAACAAGAATCACTTAGTGAAAAGTTGCGTAAGAATAGGACAACGTAAACGATAAACAAACAAACAACTAGACCAGTTATTCATGCTGTGGACCACTGCATTTGTTATTTATTATTTTCGAAATCGAAAATATTCTGCTCTCACGACATATTACTTCTTACTATTGATGAAATTTCACCTTATCTGGATATCATTTGGTTTATACCTAAAAAATGATTCGCTAAGTTTATATTATCAGGTTACTTTAAATGCATTAGGGAGATATATCCGTTGTAAAAATTTATAGTTTTGAAGCACTGCTTGATATTGAGATTTTTATGAACATCCTGCTTCCGAAAGCCATTTATTACAGTGAAAATCTCCGTAATAATAATATATTCAAAAATGAAGAATATTTGAGCGAACAATTGTTTTCAATAACTTCATCATCAGGCCAAAAATAAGGCATGTATCAATGAATTTGACAATGTTATTTGTGAAAAATAGTGAACGTTTGCATCTGTTACGATATATATATACTTTAAAATTGTATTATTTGCAAAATAGAAAGGTCATTCAATAAAGGTCAGAATGATTAGGAGTGTCCAGTCACGATAAGTAGAATAGTATTATAGCAAAAATGAAGATGAAAAAAGAAAATTGTGTGAATAAAATCCATAGTAGGGGAATTTAATCCTGTAAATTGAGATAATAATATTTGTTGTGTGAATATAGTGTGTAATAAGGGGGTAGGGGGTGTTATCAAGGTAATTACCATAAACGAATTGGGAATGATGGATGTGAAGATTGAGATAGAGGTAATAAAAAAGAGGGCAAGATGTTTGTAATATTCAGTTTAGGTATCCGGTGATCCAGTCATGGGCCAAGGTAAACATAGAGGATGAATATACTTTTTCTGAATGCATAAGTTTGGTTTTCTGGAGTTGATCCAGATGGCTTCAGCTATGTAGAGCAATCGTAATCTAGCTCCTTGAGGTAGATATTTTGAAACTTCATATAAAACAGAGAAAGCTTCCTCTATTTTGATATGATGTTCAATATCTACCAAGTGAGAAAGAATAGTGCTGTTAATCGATTTGGTAACACCTTTTCCCAACCGTGCTGGTACATGTTCACGAACACGCAAGGATAAAGCCCTCTGAGTACGGCCTATGTAACTAGCTCCACAGGAGCGGTTGAATTGGTATACACACATAGAGGAGTCCATCTTCGGTAACTTATCCTTGATTAGTTGTGTGGGTACTAGTTTAGTTGGGAAAATTATGTGTAGCTTGATGACATGAAACGTCCTTTCGACAGATCTTTTGAGTCGATGTGTTAAAATATCACCCGCTATGTCCCCTTTAAAGTCTAGTCTCAGATATCAGGTATTTTTACTGACTGTGTCACGATTTCTTCTTTTTTTTAGTACTTTCTACAAGGTATTTTTTATTGAAATTATCTGGATAGCCATTATTCCGTAATCTGTTCTTTAGCATATCTATTTCGCTAACTACACTGTCCTCAGCGCATAATAACTTGATTCTGTGGTTGAGATGTTTAATAATAATAATAATAATAATAATAATAATAATAATAATAATAATAATATTCTATGCCTATTTATGATTTGAGTGCACATTCAATAAGGTGTTCAAATTTTACTCACTAAGAACTGAATCAACTATGATTGATTATTGTCTTTTTCTTTTACAGAGCCTGTGAAAAAATCAGTTTAACATAAAGTTACTACGATTTATTAACTGTATGAAATATATGCATATATTGATGAACAATAAATATAGTTTAAATCATATCTTACAAAAGTTGAATAATCATCATTGAGTAAAAAATGTTACACCGGAAGGTGGCGGTGAACTAAATGCTAACTTATTTAATAGTAAATCATCTAAAAATTACATGTACTGTTATTAAATCAGCTCCGTTTAAGGAAATCCAATGGCATTTTCAAAAATTGAATTTTAATACTAACCATTATATATATATATACTTTATTCATTGATAATTATAACTTTTTTAACCTAATTTTATTCAACTTACCTAACGGCATCATTTATTTTATTTATAAAATATTTAGACCATACATCTTATTGACGTTAAAAACAATAACTTACTTAAATAAATCTCTAGTTTGCTTTTAAACTTCTACCATCCTTGTAGCGAACAGAACACCAGTGGGGACAATCGAATCCTTGAATAACATCATCAAACCTTAATGTTCCCGATTACTACTTATACATTTAGTACCTCTACCTCTACGGGATTTAAATCGATAACTGCATCTCAGTGCTAATGTGGTATGGCAACTCGAACTAATGTACGTACGTACGAAGTACCTCGTTGTCACTGACTGATTGACTGAATAAGATCTAACAATCATATAGTAAATGCTTAATTTGCAAAACGTCCATCAATCGTCTCAAAATGACTCAGACTTCATTGTTCTTGCATTTTCATACAAATTGCATTCTGTTTCCATTCTTTACTGTTCGATCCTCTTGTTTCTCTGCTGCCAGACATTCTGTTCACGACTAACATCATATACTACTTATGTCGACATAAGCAGGACACACCACACTCGTCCCCCCTTTAAAGCAGTCGTCCTCGCGGTGGTTTATGCTCGCCGTGCAATATTCTTCTTTTCTGCAGTTTGTGCTACGCCCTCCGTCAAAATGTCGGATCTGCGGCTCGCTGAACTACATAGCTCCGTCGACCTGCCGGGATACCAACATCCGACGTCCACCCGGCACCTGGGACGTTTACACCCGTTCTCCACCGGCCTGCTGAGCCATCTACATCCTATGTCCGCCCAGCAGCCGCACATCCCACCAATCTTCTCTGTCGACAGCACCCACTACAGACAATGTCACCCCACCGGAACACTCCACTAGACGCCACCTGTCCTCACCAGACTGCCCCAAGCGGCACCTCAGCTCTAGGCTCGCAATGGCGTCCGCAGAACACACCACATTCTTACCCATCTTATGAGAACCTGGAACAATTTATGATATAGAAACGTATTGTTACATTACGTTTGTTTATTTATGAAACTGTTATAAATATGCTTATTATATAACCGTTCATGAGAAATCAAATTTATCTTCCATTTTTGTTTAAGCCACTTACCATATATTTTTCATTATTTTGAATGATTTTGTCAGTTATAACTATATATGTCATTTGATGATAGCATTACAGCAAACAACTATCGAAATCAATATGATTGTCTTTATATTTAATATTGAAGTGAATGTTTCCTCATCCAACTATATTATTTGTTGTCAATGAACTGAGTTGTGTCACATTATATTTTTTGAAACATTTGTTTAGCTATTCCACGTTAGGATTAGTTGATGAAAATCATCTTGTTAATACTTTATTCGTTTAATTTTGATCTTAATTGAGTAATGCGAAAAAATCAAGAACTAAGGCAAACCATAGATCCCAGTAAGTTTTTCCGTAACTTTAGTTTTTTAACAACGTTGGTGATCAAATTATTAACCATTCATATGTTAAACACTCAGACTAATTTATTACCATAAACGCATTGAGCTAAATGGCACTCATAAGTTATATTTATCTTAGATCGTTGTGAATAATTTTCATTTATGACATATAAAACGCGTAAATGCATTACAGTGCACTCATATTTTTTTGTGTGTACTATAGGTGAATTGTAATTTACCATATTTCAACTTCATATTTGCTAATGAAATACGTAATTTAAACGGTAGCTTTATTGATATATTTTCGCAAAATATAGGCGGTAAAAAAATCAAGAACGTATATTTTTGAAATTTCTATAATACTGTGTAAATAAAAATCATTGAAAAATATGTTTATCATTAAGTAGTGAAAATATTGGATTTACCAAATTTTGCAATATATATCTTCAAAGAGGGGTTTTGTAGATATTATAATAATTCAATATTTAAATTCATGAGTCGATTGAGGCTAGACCACCATGGAAAACTTGGAAGCACTAGACAACCGTTTCGTTCTAGTATGGGACTCCTCGCATGATTTCAACTATTAAGTTATTGTAATATCCACAAAACCCCTCTCTGATTATAATTATCATATGCTCACTAGTGACGGTCTCCAAGAGGTATTTCCTGGAGTTCCAGTGAAAAGCCGTGGCCGGTGGAGTTTAACCACGTCTGTTTTGAGATAGTAATTCACTGATGACAATGGTGGACGGTGGCACAACTTCGTGGATTGTTTGAAGTCAGACATTTACACCTTTGAATGCTGCCGTTCGCGCCCGTGACTGACAGGTCCTGGGTTCGAATCTCGCAAGACTGGATTGTCGATGCGCACTGCTGAGGAATCCCATATATATCTTCATTCTTTCGTTATGTTTCTTATTTTCTTCTTGATTATATATTAAATAAAACAATCGATAAGAACAATGATACTTTTTATAACAATACCATTATTAAGATTTGCTTAACATGAACATTTCATCTTTTGTTATGATACTAAATAATCAATAGTTTGTTAACGAATTCCTTGTAAATTAAATTGATTAACACTATTCTCCATTTTCATTTCCTATTGTTTTAGACTTCTCTTTTAAATGTTTGTTACCATGATGAAAGTAATTAACAATATAGAATAATTATTAATTTATTATTGTATTCATTGAAACCTCATACATTTTATATAATTTCATTTTATAAAGAGGATGAAAACATTACCAATACGGTAAATGTTAGAAAATTAAAAACAAATTTTTTGTAGGATTACTTAATTACAGAAGACAAATAATAGAGATAAATTGAATAAAAACAATAAGAATCGTTACGATTTAAATTCTTAACAGATTAAAATGCGTATTACTTAAAAATACAGATTGAAAGTATAACTTGAAACGTAATTTAACCCATATCATTCCCAAAAGATAAATTGGGTTAAATCTGATGATATTGTTTAATACCCGTGTGGTGCATGCTACTTATATCGACATAAGTAGTATATAACATCAACTAGAAATGAAATACCTGTCAGCAGAAGGTTGGGAAGATCGGATTGAAGAGGAGCGGAATAGAAAGTAATTTTTAAGTTTAAGACAATTGATAGAGGATGCACGATTAAAGTATTGAACGTATAGTTTCACAATTGATAAAACACTGTAATTTTGTATTAAAGTGCGATTGGCTGTTATAACCAATATTCTTGTCCATTACACCCTGTTCATCATGACTAGCTATAAATCTTTCATTGTTTTAAGGAAAGACGAACTTGTTTCTATGGGTCTGGATTTAACATTCTTATCCCCAGATATTTTCTGTGGTATTGAGATTATCTTTATCTGTCTCCACATTCGCAGCATGAAATTAGTTCAAGTGGATTCATTTAATATGCTCGTGAATGGATAAAACTGAACGTCAGTAATTTTATTACAACAGTAAATTTGGGATTTCATCAGGTTCTAAACATTGAGATGAGTAAATTGACTGGAAAGATCGTGCATCAGTTTCAATAAAAGTTAAAAACAACCATGCTTCAATCTTGTGATTATAGGAAGCATAACATCAGATGGTTGATTTACAACTGACTTATTCAAGTTACATTATTCGTATGTTTGTCGTCACTAATATGTCTTCAACCTGCAACCCCTTTAAATAGTTTTCATATACTTGAATAGTTTTAACAAAATGGGATTTTTTTGTGTAAACGTCGAGTTCAAGCGTCTGGTCTTTTGGTTTATTAGACCATTCAGCTGCCGAAGTTTTACTCCTTGTGTATTTTCCTCTTTGTAAGTTAATTTATATTTGCAAAGTTAGTCTTAATGGAGCAACTAACATCATAGCAGAAATTTGGATAACAAGTGAAACATCAGCTCGTTTTCAATGAGTTATTCGTAAATAAATCCCAGTTTGTTTTTCAGATATTAAATATTTTCTTCAGAGTAATTCCTATATTTACCTTTCTTTGATGTAAGGGTGTACTCTTTTAAAACTCGCCATATACTTTTCATGGAACACGAATAATACAACTATCAAAACTAGACAATACAGTTCATTTACAAGTCGCATTTACTCCCACATCATTTATGAAAGATAAGTCTATATGAGAGTGTGAAAATCGACTACATTTTGGTAACCTAGTGGTGAAAGAAAGTGATAATCACATGAATTAAAAACTTTGTATATACTTAAAAGTTAACCAGTTAAGACAGTAAAAGCGAAATCGATGAATTCATCAACAGATAGCTCAGATAATATGCAGTCTGGAGTCACGTAGATGTTGATAACATAAACATAATTGTATTTGTTTAAGTGTTTTGAACTGGACCTTAAGGTACAAACAGTCGATAAAGTCGTTAGATAACTTGAAGTATCCAAAATAAATGGACATCAATTCACATTTATAAATGAAGCTACACCGCCATCATACTTTTTCTTATTGCTTGATGGATCCTGACGATAAATGTTGAAACTATGTAGTGGTAGTAAACAGTCGTCGTGTAAATCATTCAACCTTGATTCATGAATTATGATTATACCACAATTACAATACATGTTTAGGTTTATTATTAATTGATGATATTCCATCTTGACAATTAGTGATCAAGAGTTGGAAGTTGGCAGTTTAACCATGGACATCTGATTAACGTTCATTCTCTGCAATGCATATTGTCAGCCACCGCTATATCTTTAACTGTACTTTTGTGTATCTTGTTACGTAAAATTTAGTAAGCATTGCACATATGCGCCTGGATAGGTTAGGACATTAATGCGTAATACTGATATGTTAAAACAAGCACAAAATATAACTTACTGAAATATTTAGATGGTAAAAGAAAATATATAGTTCGTTTATTCAAGTAACCCGCCTTCTCATTTGAGTAGTTTCCTGGGAGTATACATATCTCTCATTAATTAGAATAGATTCCATTTTTGAAAGTTCTGTTCCAAAACTTTGTGATCATTCATTTTAGTAACAAAATAATCGATCGATAATTAAATTTACCTTCATTTTACTTGAAGAGATTAATTGACTCCGTCAGACGATATTCAGATATTGTACTATAAATATTTAGAATTTATTGTGCATTGATTCAATGGTTCTTTTGCCTAAAGTAACTCATATTTACTTTTTTTTACAAAGTTGGGTGGAAAGAACTCAGCCAACCAGTGTAATTAATTTATTCACTTCAAATACTCTGAGGAATTTCAAATATTTTTCTCTCATAAAAAAGTCAAAGACAAATTCTTTTATTGTTTTCTATTACTCAGCAGTTACGTATATATATATATATATATATATATATATATATATATATATATATATATATATATATATATATATATACGATTTTCTTTGAAACCATTACCAATTTATGAGTTTTACTTCATTTGTTATGTTTATAATACACTGATTGAATATAATAAACTCATGCTATGATGTTTAAGGTGAAACGATACAATTTTACTAGCTCCAGAAATGATTAATAGGCACTTGGAAATTATATGCATACAAATGAAATCGAAAGAAAATATTGATGATCTAAGCGCTATCTGCATTCATTAACTGAAATGATTAATCTATATTCATTTTTACCAAATGACGAGAATATAATAAGGTTTTATACTTAATTTAAGTATTCTATGCATTGTATGTAGGCATTTATCTATATAGGGAAAGATAATATATTTTAACATTAGGCTTTCTCACAAAATTCTAGTACAGTTTATAATCAAGATATCATTGTAACTGTTATAAATAATCATGCCAGTAAAGAGTTACAAATAGACGCTTTAAAAATTTTTTACTTTCTATTCATATATATTTAATAAAATAGATCTCAGTTAGTTCTGGACACTTAGCTTCTCATAAAAATTTTAAAAAAATGTAGATATGAACACGTAATATACCGTATAGTTATTGATAGAGAAGTTACACTACAACATTTTGGATATTACTAAATTGATTTTCATAGTCTAGTCTGACTTCAATTTTGATTCTTTACATAACTCATAATTCATCCAAAAGAAGAAGAAAGAATACTATTTATTTTATTAAAACAACATACGACGAGAGTTATGTTTGTATCTAGAACGATGAAAGCTATTTCTTCTCAATTTCACAACTTCACTTTAAACGAATCATAAAATTATCAGATTAATTTATTGAACTATCAGTTGTGGATTGAGCTGACAAAGATTTAGACGAATAACTATAAATAATATTATTACGAATCACAATAAATTTCGATTCGTATTATTTAACAAAGTGAAGTAAATTTAAACACAAAGAAAGAAAATTTTCTTATAAATTTATTATTTTTAAGTGTTTTATAAAAACGAAAATTGCGCATCTTGATATTCATGAGATCATCAGTCAATTTAGAAAAATTTCTTAATTGGATATCATGTCAACAAGGGATTGTTCACGTATTCACCTTTGATGTACAGAGTATTTATAATACAAAGTTGCTTAAAACAAAGTGGATGGAGTGGCTTTTAAACATATAATCATATGACTGAATACCTGAAACAAACGGTAATAACCTCAAGGATAAAATGAAGTCAAGATACTGGATAAATGTATTATATATATATATCACGGGGCGAGGTCATGAGCGCGCTTTACTGAAGAGTCCCAAAATAGGGCGAATCGGCCTTTCTGTGCTTCCATGTTTTCCATGGTGGTTCGGATTCAGTTGACTGATTTCAACTGTTGAAATTACTATAATATCCACATAAACCCCTTCTAATATTAATATATTAACCTTTGACATCTGTTCTGAATACACAGACTTAATAAATGTAACAACAGATAAACGTTTTCTTTGTCATATTGTTCTGGCTAACTTCTAAACATATCCAACTAATAAGGGTTATTAACAGTGCAGTTAACAATCGTATTTATTTGTTTATTAATTACTGAAAACATACTGTTCGAAGCTCATTTTCTCTCTTATATAATTTGATAAATTTCAAAAAAATTATGCTTGGTACTAGTTATTTTTTAATAGTTGTTTTAAAAAAAACAAATATAAAAGAAAGTGTAGTGAACGAGAACACAAGTGGGGATAATCAAAACTCCAACACAAAATTACAGAACACCTCAGTAAAATCTGAGAACAACACAGTAAATACTTATTTTCATAATATCAATCATTAGTCTCAAACTTTATTGTTCTCTCGTTTCCTCACCAATCATTCATTGTTCTCGTTCTCTTTTCTTTGTTCTTCTTAACTTTCTGCCGCCACTCTTTTCATCTTCGATTGATGATAGATACTATTTATATCTGTCGACATTAGTAGGACCCACCACAAAAGATTAACAAAATATTTTTATTAGCATTATGTCCTCTAATTTAAAAAGTTGAATGATGCAGTTTTCATTGTCAATTTGGGCAAATTTATAAATGCATAATTCATTTAAAAGTATGATTACTTATTTTGCCCCCCCCCAAAAATAGTATAGTAATCAATTTAATAAAATCAATAAATAATTGTCATTTTCATATAAATTTAATTACAGACTAATAGGAAACTAAAAAAGAATTTATATTTTAGGTTAAACACATTTACCTCGAAATCTGTACAATGAATAAATTGCTATTCCTATCTAACTAGTTACCATAGATATTTCCCTAGTTCATCAATTAATGTCATATATATATACTAAACCTACAAATATATTAACCTTCATCCTTTTTCTGTCACAATTTATTCAAAGAAAAACGATTGAAATATTCCCATCATCCACAATAAACTCAGTCAGTTGTATTTAAAAAGAATTTATAATTCATAAAAACTAGATTTGACTAGGAATTCAAATAATCAAACCTAAATATAAGTTTAGAAACTTAAACTGGCAACAAATTTTAGCTGGGAATGATTATAATGATAATTTCTCATGTGTAAACTCTTTTAAAATAGATAATTTAAGCATAAGAAATGTCGCTAGGTTATTTTCACACCTATATACTATTGTTCTATTACAGGATGCAAACTCCATTTGGCATACTGTAAACATGTTTTGACATATAAGTGACCGTTTGAGGATGTGGTAGAAGATTGTTTAAAACATTTCAGATATGAAATTCCCAGAATTAAGCATGTTTTTGAAAGGGAATCGATGAGAAAAACTGATAGCCAGGATGCTGTATACATGGCTAATCTAAATAAATGATTTGATGAAGATAAGAAAAAGCGACAAAATTTAAATCACATAACCTAATCTTATGTAAGCGCAGAATACATTTTTACTATACTTATCACCTCAGCAGTGAAATGCTTATTTGTTTTACTTCATTCAACCGATCAGAAAGGTAGTTTACACAGTAAATCTTCATTTAAATTATACTACAGTCATCCTATTAAATGTCTTTAATTCAGTATTAAGTATAAAGGCCCTGGGTTCGAATCCCACGAGCGGGATCGTGGATGCGCACTGCTGGGGAGTGCCATACTAGGACGAAGTGGCCGTCCAATGCTTCCAGGTTTCCAACGGTGACCTAACATCAGTCAGTTCATGATCTCAATCAAAAACTTAATAATCTCCACAACCCCAATACTGTTTGATTTTTATTACTATAGTATTCAAATTGATTAGTGTATACAATAACTTGTTTTGCTTTGTATTATCTTACATTTATTCATTTAACATTTTTAATTTTGTTTGTCACGAATCCTTTTTGATTAACAGCTCAAGTGCTTATATTTAATAAAATCTATTGAAGATTACGAAATTAGGAATGAAAATATGCGTACATGATAAGGTCTATTCTTGATGATACATTTATAATAAACTAAATAAAAGTGAATCCTAGTTTAGTTTAAGATGACCTACAGAAAATTGAACTAAATTGATTCAGTAATAAATAAATATATAAACTCTGAACGTTTTCTATCTCATCAGTATACATCAGTAATAGTAGATCATTGTAACTACTTTGAACTGATGGATTTCATTGCAACATAAAGTGAATATCGATTAAATAATGAATATTATATATTGGAAATTATGATTAGTATTGCATTAATTGTGCACACAAATAGATATTTCAATGGTTAAGATCATGAGTCAGTTGAAGCTAGACTACCATGGAAAACCTGGAAGCACTGGACGGCCGTTTCGTCCTAGTATGGAACTCCTCAGCAGTGCGCATCCAAGACCTCGCCCCTGCGAGACTCGAACCCAGGGCCTACTGGTTTAGAGAGAGCGAACTTAACCACTAGACCACTGAGCCGGCATCCAACGGTGTTAATGTCTAACTTCAACTAATCCACGAATAGATAGTCTATTTTAATAATCAGTTCTCTCTTTTTACTTGCATTTTATAAATTATTTATTCTTAAATTTGAGCAATAATAGGTTGAAACGTTCAATAAAGAAACTAATTGAAATATGTTATGCTTATTTTCTATTTGAAATGTCTGCTGGGTAAGTCTTCATTCCATTATTAATGTTTACATTGGACCTCAAAACTAGTATACCTAGCTTTGAATGTTAACACGTTATTGATTGAATTACTTAATTTAGATAACCATTAGATTATTCAACAGGTTTTATGTTTATTTTGTTATTTGTAAGGGTTTAAGTTATTCCATTATAACTTCTTAGGACTGAATTTTGATCAGTCTTGTTTTTGTTGGTTTTCATGAAGTTATCTTTATGGGATCGTTTTAAATAATCAGTTTTTTTAATACGTTTTTAGAATAATTTTATTGTAACAATTCATATTGATGTGATCTGCTCAGGATCTTCATATATCATGGAACTCTGATCATAGTTCAAAATTATAGACAATTTAAACTTTAACTAAGAATACTATGAACACAACGAATCAAATAGAAAAAGTGGTTTGTTTTTTCATTTTATATTCATCATAATATTACATTAGAATTATTTCTTTCTTACTTATTCTGTTTGAAAACTTTTCATAATCTGAATCCTCGATGATATAATTGTTTTGTGTGAAAGTATATCCTTTAAGTATATTCTTTAAGAAAATAAATGGCACATGATTCTATGTATTGGCTAAGATATGACATTTATACATCATTAAATGGTTATTTATCAAAAAAAGAATGTTATTAACGTCACAAATTTCAATAAAAAGAAATTACCCAAAATGTGTAATTGAGAAAATAATCAACTGTGGTACATTACAGATCAATACTTTTCTTTTCAAATTTTATAATATAAAACAATGAAGAAAAAAAAACAAATACCTATAATGAACTAAACAGTTGCCAAGTAACAACGAAAGAATAATCGATTTTATGGAAGATAATTAATTTAATGAGCGGAAAAATATATTCTTTAGTAATTGTAGTAATTTGTTCAAGCGAATAAAATTTCAACATATACAATACAATTTTATTGTTTAAAAATATTCTTCGAACTATTTTATCTTATTTTATTGAATACAGTAAGTTAATGGTTTAAATTTAGCACGACAGTCAATAAATAAATTTCGTTTGGTTTGTGTTATAATATTGTTAGTTTATGATAACTTAAGTTGAATATTCTTAGGTTGAACAAACAAATCTGTATTTGGTATAACTTAATTCATTGATATCACATCTGGATACACTAAAACATTGTTAAAAACACATGAACTAGAGACTTGAAAACAGAATTCAATATGAAATTTATAAGAAACTAACACAAATGGGACTAAAACTTAATACATTCGGAATCGAATCATGGCATGCCTTGATGCAAGTAAGAAGCCAAATGCCATAAAGATAAGAACTAAAGCATCCTTCGAAAAACAAACAAAAGAACTCATCTATACTACAACAAATTTGTTTTTCATACAAAATTGAATTCATTGGTTAATTTTATATCACGTTGATACAAAACTAAATGCCACTCCGAGTTATATATGAATATAAAGGTCATACTGAATTCATTGAACAATACGTAATGTTGGGTTAGCACGCAATAAAATATAAAAAGCAAAAGTTTCATTCTGAAGAAAAATGAATTATAAACTGACTCTACATTTATTTCCTTCCCAATAAAATCTTAATGTGATTCGTTCATGAGTTTATATACTGGCTAAAATGTATGACTCCCGAGATTAAAAAGTTGTGGGAAATTTATAAAACCATTTGGTTGTAGAAACAAAAAAAGAATAAAGGAGTGCTTATTTTTAATTATAATCACATATGATACATGATCCAAAAAAGGACCTGATATTAATATATTATGATGTCATGATAATGCCCGATATATCAGTTTTCTAGTACGTTCCAGGAACTCTGAATAAATCATTCAATGAATCCACCGATAACAATCAACTAGAATTTAGGTTAATTAAGATATTTTACTGTAGCTTGAAGTACTCAGTATATATAGAAATTTTTTACGGTTTAGAAATGATTAGCATCGCTTACCAATTAGTAATACTTAGTTTAGTCATACAGCGATAATTTACACAAACTAATGTAATTCACGTTTAATGCTCATTGAAGGATTTATATACTTCAGGTTCCATCTCATGTCGAATGACTGGTCGGCCCTGCTGAAGATGATCAAGTTATAAAGTAAATTATGTTCACTAATTGAGTTAACGACAATCTGCGATGTGTTTCTTCATATACGTAAATGTTACAATCATGGAAATTTTACGTTATGAACATTAAAAATTGTGAAGACTAAAATGTAGTGACATTATCATAAAGCCTACATGAGCTTACCATAGTTTCTGGACGAACAAATTATTTCGAAATTGGTTGTTACCCTATACACCCTGTAATTTACTTTGTTAATTATTCACTAATAACATTGAGCGTTTATATATATGTGTGCGTGCTAGTGTACACATATTTATACACATTGCTTATAATAACTGAGTCACCCTTATTGCTCGATGAGTCGGTATGTGGTTGGGGGTAGAGCCATGTTATCAGTTATCTAAGTGTATCGTAGTCTGTAATAACGGTTATGTTTTCATTTATGTAGTTGCTTATTTGTAGATATTTTGGAATAGTTCCTATTATGAAATTAAGGGGGTTTACTTTTTTGCCATGTTTTGATTTTTTTTTCTCATGACCAATCGTACTACATGTGATGAACGTAGCACGATGGAGCGGTATTTTCGTCATACAAAACTACTTTTTCGTGTAAGTCAGCAGAAATAAGAGAAAGAAACATGCCGTTCATCATGTATCACGATGGTGTAAATTATAATTCCCGCTTAAATCTAGTTGGTTTCCCGGTTCATGGTCAATTTTCAAAAGAGAGTGGAGTTTATCCTCACCTCCTATTGTTCATCTCTTACTTAATATTTTAATGCATGAAATAGACATATCAGAAAAACTACCCATATTCGATTTTATGCTTTGTTCTGTTAGTAACGAGATCAGTCAATAAAATAAGATCTATATTTGGTTCGTCGCCTCTCATTTAGATTCAATTAAGAGTTGCGAATAAAAGTCGTGGTTGTTTTATCCAAATGCTTAGACGTCGAAAATGTCGTTTCTCATCGATAAGCAATTGACTGAAGCTAGTATTTTTATATATATTACATGGCAACGAAGTGTAAGGAAATTCCATAGTGGATTTTAACGGTAATCTATTTCTCTTATTTCTGGTTTGAACAAATACTTCATACATAAACATGTTTCATGACTTGATTTTCTGAAGATAACGAAATATTCACGTGACAACTCTCTAAATTTCTGCGATTTTTGAAAAACTGATGATATAGTTATCTTATCTGTTACCGTGTCACCGACGGCTGGCTGATATTTATCAGAATGTTCAGTGAAATTCCATTGTAAGATGAGCTTTAGCAAACACTCCGAAATGAGTAGAGAAAGTACCATTTACAATTTTTCCTATTTGATTTGGTTCTCGTTAAATCACAAATATGCTTCATCATTTTTAAATGATTGGTTTTCATAGTTCACTTTATCTTGACAGGCACAATAATTAGGAATGAATTTGCTTTTCCAGACAAAAAAGACGGTTGAAGATCAGAAATTCCAATGAATACTAACTCAGTTACCAGTTGAACTGTCTGTAAATTTCTGTATGATTTAGTTGTTTTTATCACGTAAATCGATCATTTATTTTTTGTTTATTATCAATTGAAAATCGTTCTGATATAATATCACGCAAACATAAATCTTTTTACTGAATAAGTGATTTACCCAGTAGTAAAACCATCAAACATATTTACATGTCATCTCAATTTTACTGTTTCCAAGCAAGTCAAATATTGCCTTAGATGTATGATTTAGTGTATTGTACATATTAAAATGTTGTTGGCTAGTGCTGATCTTGATTATAAAATCATAGATTTCAGAAAGTGAAGCCAAAATATTGTTAGGAATATTACGAGGACAATCTAAATAAGTCCATGCAAGTATATAAACATTCAAACTTGAAATTAAGTCAGAAAAATTGACGATAAAGTTTTACTCTAATTCTAATAACATGTTCAAAGTAAATGCTTACCGTTAGGTAGCCTACATATCATTTCTAGACAGAATGCAAAAACAAATAATTTCCATTGTTTATCAATGCTACATCATTCATTAGATAAAAAGATTTCTTTAACAAAACAAATTCTAAAATCTTAATAAACCTTCTATTGATGAATTAATTACTATGGTCATCAATAAACTCTCTTTAATAACTGTTAATATTTCTAAATAATTATAAAATTGATGGAGAGTTATTTGCATACAGATATTATTTGGACCGTTTGAAACATAGTGCATCTTAGATGCTCTGTTGTGAGATAGTAGACGGTGGCTAAATTACCGTTAGATGCCGGAGCAGTGGTCAAGAAGTTAAGCGTTCGTGTGCGAGACTGATATGTCATGTATTCGAATCCCATGGGCGGGGTCGTGAGTGCGCGATTCTGAGGAGTCCTATACTAGAACGAAACGGCCGTCCAATGCTTTCAAGCTTTCCATGATGGTGTAGCTTCAATTGACTCATGAATTTAACTATTAACTTACTATAATATACACAGAAACTAATTTTGATAAAAACGATCCGATCAAATTGTAATTATAATTTGTTTCTTGACAAATTTACATAGTCAACTAAAGTCGTCAATATTTCCAAGACAAATCACTAAAGAGATAATGATAAAAATAAAACTCTTCATAAATGAAATAAATAAGACTGTGTTTGAATATTATAAGGTGGAAAAACAATGTGACGTAGGTTATTTTCATATTACAAGTGTTTTGAGTATCTACAACTAGATGATAATAATAATAGTTTAATATGAATAGAAAAAGAAATCGTAATAGTTTTTCGTTACAAAACACATCATTTATTTCTATTGGGGAAAATTTGAAAGTTATCTCAACTCAAAAATTCTCTTGCTTTGAATCATACATTAGCCGGTAATAGTTGGTTATATTTAATCGCATCTGTCAACAAAAGAAATCATCTAACTTTATCGACTATAGAAAAAAATTTTCAGTTTTATGCTAATAGCTTTGATAAATCACATTTATCTTATTTTTTTCGTCACTTAAGCAAGATTCTTCGTGAAGAGAAGTTAAACTGATCTTTTCTGAAACATTTCCATAGTCGAATGAATTAAAATAACGTTTTCGTTTCTGGATCAAGTATGACAGGATTAGCTGGAAATTACTGATCAGTGTTTCTTATGGAAATGTACATTAATTTAGTGTTTATATATTACATGAAACCACATTCTAGAGAATTCATTAATTCTGTATATGCATACAGAAGAAATTGACGCTATATATATATATATATATATATATATATATATATATATATATATATATATATATATATATATATTATCGTAAGTTTGGGAGAATTACCAGATTCTACTTCATTTTGCGCACTAATATTAGTATGGAATGATTCCTTTATTGAATATGCACATATGTCGTAGGAATGAAATAAAAAGGTTCTTATAAGGACGTTATAGGTTTGAATAAAAGGACTGGAAATTACTGTATAAATTTACATAATATATGTGCAATCGAAAATTATCAAAATGCATAGTCTTTAGCGTTTAGGTACGAAATATTGGAAAATTCAATATATGAAAATGTTTTTTATAAGAGTTAATTCATTGAAGCAAATTTATAACATAGTTCAATTTAGTAGTGAAAATGAATGCTAACTGCTTTGTTAGTCTAAAGCGAGCAACGAAATGTATCCTAAAGAACTTTGCTCCAGATTCTATTGTCTTGAGATTTGTGTATACTGAAAACGGAACATCCAAGTTGCTTCATAACTCTGTTTGTAGCTCTTTTAGGGTTACTGCTTGTCTAAAATGCAGGTAAAGGAGGATGGTTGGGCATAGGGTTGGCAACCCCATCCCGTAGGAAACAATCTTTCCAAAAAGTCACTAACCAGAATTAACAGTTTAAAAATTTAAACTCTACACTGGGAGTTGAAGGTAGAATTATGACGCCTGAAGATGAAAACCATGATTTTTCCGAAGTCATGAAGTTGACGCTCCTTCTAAAAGCCAGATTAATAATTAACATAGGTACATGAAAAGTCCGGACAATGTGTGAGACCGGGAGGACCAGTCAAACAACAAAGGAAATGATGAGGTACAACTTGGCGGTTCTCGGAATCAGTGAAATCTATTGTACGCAAGCTGGAAAGAATAGGGTGAATTCCGTAGAGATGTTGCTGTACTCCGACCACGAAGAGGAAAATGCTTCCAACACTCAGAGAGTTTCTCTTATTCTGTCCAAATAAGCACAAAATTCACTTATAGGATGGGAATCTCATGGATTCAGGATCATCAAAGCATCCTTCAAAACAAAGAAGGAAGAAATCACGATAAATATTATCCAGTGTTATGCACCCAGCAATGATAGCAATGAAGATAATAAAGATCAGTTCTCCTCGAGGCTGCAATCGATCATAGCGGAGTGCCCAGGAAACGGCCTGACAATCCTGATGGGAAATCTAAACGTCGAAGTCAGAACTGACAGCATCGGGTATAAAGATATCATGGACAACATGGACTGACTGGGAGAGACGAAAGGGAACGGTGACAGATTCACAAATTTATGTGCATTCAACAAAATGTTTATAGGTAGCACAATATTCCCACTCAAACGCATACACAAAGAGATATGGGTCTCATCGAATTACGCTACACAGAATCAGATCGATCATATTTGCATCAGTAAAAAATTTACAAGGTCAGATAAGACATGAGAACCAGGAGAGTAGCCGACATAGCTTCAGATCACCAACTACCTGGTGGTTGCTAAGACGAAACTAAAACTAGAGAAGTGCTAGACAACTGAAGACAAAGCATTATCAAGGTTCAACACAGCATACTGACAAACTCTAGGGATTCAGAATAACTATCAACAACACATTTCAAACGTCATAGGATCTACTGAAAGAAGGAAATACTACGATGGAGGACAACTGGAAAGGAATCAAATAAACACCAACATCATCGTGTCAGGATGTTCTGGGCTTCAAAAACATAATTAAAAACAATGGATCTCTATGCAAACCATGTACAAGATTCAAGAAAGGAAGAACAAGGAGACAACAATTCACAATAACCGAACAAGAACAAAGAACGTCAAGCCACAGGCTGAATGCACAGAAACAAACAAGCAAGTGAAGTGAAGCATTAGAATCGGCAAGCAGAAATATGTGGAATACCTGGCAATGACGTTTAGCCTCTAGACCACTGAGCCGGGTAGGGGTTAGATGTTAGAGATTAAGCATTAGAAGTTGGACGTTCGCGCGCGAGTCCGGAGTTTCTGAGTTCGAGTCCTGTGCGTAGGATCGCGAATGTGCACTGCTGAGGAGTCTTACACTAGGACAAAGTGGCAGTCCAGTGATTCCAGGTTTTCAGTGTTAGTCTAGCTTAGATCAACCCATGAATTTATCTTTTAAAGTAGGAGACATCGACCATCGAAAAAGCATTTATAGAATATTATTGACTGATAGTTATAACTTTAATGTATATTCAAAAGAAACTTGTTGCGATATTCTATAACCACTGACGAGAATCATATACTGTAACGCAATGTATAGTGGCAATCTAGATCATTATTTTTACTACTATCAACTTTATTGATTAAGATGATTGAAGAAGGCTATTAATTAAGGGCACAAAATAATGTTGACTGTACTTAGAATTTCCACACGTGATCTTGTTTCAACAAACCAGCTTATTTTAAAATGTACACTGTGATATAGACAAAAACAGCAAAATAATATGATCTGTTACTCACCAAATGTGCATAAGATGAATTTTATTTATGATGAGATTTCTAGAAGTCGCAGAACTCATAGAAAGTCTTTAATTTGACTCTGTGCTGAAGGATAAATTTACACTTTACACTAGCTTTCATCATTGACCAGTCTTCATTTATCATTTAGTTGAGATTATTTCTTTGTAAAAATGCAAGTCATAATAAAGAGAAATTCATGAAGCTTCAGCTTAACGACGAGAAGTCTTGCATAAGTGAGGGAAAAAGCCGTTTCTTGAACGTTAGTATATAGATCAAATATAATAATTATTTCATATAGTGAATAACTTGAGCGCTTTCAAACAAGTATGAATTGATATATTCCACTTCTGTATTAATTCAACTTCAAAAGTACGGATTATGAGTAACATCATCAATCATGGAAATAGTGAATAGTCTAGCTACATTGAATATTTTAAGCTTTCATCTTGATTATCATTACATAAATAATAAAAGCTTATGAAAATAATATAATGAACTACAGTTTGCTTAATGTTAATAGTTACAGTAAACCCAATAAAACATGTAAGATGTGTGTACACAACTATACTGTTACATTCATACATGCATGAATTTCCAAAAACATAATTACATTTAATTGTAGTACAACAATATCAAACTAGAGAAACTAATGAATGTTCACAATTAGAAAGCATCAAAATAATCAACATATAATGGCTACTCATATTTTTGTTTTTTATTTATTATACTAAACCAATTTCAGGAATTTTCATTTGGGGTTTTTTAGCAAAGCATATCTAAATTATAACTAGACAGTGATTTCTGATATCATTCAATGAATTTATTGAAATATTAATTAAATAGAGCACTTTACCAACTAAAAATAACCCAGCTAACTTCCAATACAAAAAGGCATGTATTTTTAACTAATCCATTATTATTATTATTATTATTATTATTATTATTATTATTAGTAGTAGTAGTAGTAGTAGTATTAAATTGATTAAATCCAGTAAACGAACATTTTATTTTAACATCAGATTGAATGTTTTATTTCCATATTGTATATCTTTATGATTTATGAAATTTCTATTTTTGGTTTCATAAACCGGAAATTTATACTTTTTTAAGACCTATCATTTAATCGGTATAAGTTAGACCTTTTTTCCCATGAAAAGTGTTCTATTTAATTCAGATCAGAAAAAAGCGCTAATATAAAAGATCGGTAAAGCGAATTTTTGAATATTTATTATTCATATAAGCAGACAGGGGTTTTGTGGAGATTGTAGTAATTTAATAATTGAATTCATGAGTCAATTGAATGCTAGACCACCATGAAAAGCATAGAAGCACTGGACGTCCGTCTCATTCTAGTATGGGACTCCTCAGTAGTGCGTATCCACGATCCTGCTTAGTGAGGTTTGAACCCAGGACCTGTCAGTCTTGCGCACGATGAAATGAATAGTAAAACTTATTATTAGTTGAAATGTGTAATGATTGCTTGCTATTTCCACTGGCAAATAGACAAAAACATTTTCGCAAAAGATTTTTATATCGGCTTGTTCGCCTTAGTTTTAAAACACATTATTTTTTACATTTGTTTTGTAATCTAAATATGATCGATTAATTATATTTTTATTAAAATCAAATGTTGAAGATATAACTCAGAATAACTTAGTCTAGTGAATCACTGAAAAATAAGTCATTATTTAACAGTTGTTTCTTTCTGATTCAATACTTCTTAAAAGAACATAGATGCAACTACAATATATATATATATATATATATATATATATATATCCAATACAAAACTCTATATATGGGAAAATAAACACTTCGAAATTAAAACGGCTTGTACCAAACTGATCAGTGTTATCTCTAACATATAACTACATTTATCATAATGTTACTATTTGTTGAGTAAACGCCTGCCATTAGTTTTTTTCTCTCTCAAAAACATCTTATATGGATATTGAAACCTTCAAAAGTTAGGCCGAAATTATTCATCTACCTCACATATCTAAACTAAGAAGGTCAATTGATCATACATACTAGTGTAAAGATGTATTATAAATATATCTCAAAATATAATAAATTAACAAAAAAATTGACTGTTTTATATATTTTTTTAAAAGTATACTTCATACTAGTACAGTGAATATTAATACTATTTGTTATAAGTTATATGATTCAATCTGAATACTAGAACTCAAAATGAATAGATCAGTAAATGTTAAATAACTTTATAATTATTCCCATTTATCTGAATAATAAAATAAGTTAAAATATCAAAAATAGAGTTTTGGAATTTTATCTGACCAATTAATTAATGTTCATTATATTGTTACTTGGAGTTGGAAGTAGTCGACGCGATGAAGTTGTTACTACATTTGATACTATTGTTTTAATTGGTTGATGTGTTTCAATATTTTTTTTCACATTTATATTTTTATCATTATTTTGGTTGGAATATTTGTTAAGTCTCTCACTACAATTGTTATTAGATACATCATTTTGAGGCACCAAATCGGCATTTGTGTCAGGTTTAATACTGTTAGACAATGGATGTGATAAGACTTCGTCAACCCATGCTACACTGCGCTGTGTACTAAAATTTAAAAAACACACGCAAAACAAGATGTTAGTTTCCTCCTATTATGTGAATTTCATAAGGATCGGAACATTAATCAGTTTAACGATAATATAATCTTAAAATATGTGCTGTGATTATAATTACTAAGTTATTTTTATTATTATCAAAGTCAGTGTTTAAAAAAGTAGTTCACCATTTATATCTTTAACAGACTTCATTGAATTAGAACATAAATACGAAGATCTATTTGGATGTTGGTGAGATTATAATTTATGGACGATCTTTGAGCGACACCAGATTGACCTTGGGAGTGTCCACTTAATAACCAGGACCAAATGAGTGTCATAAACCTGTGTAAGGAATTAGAATTATGATTTACAGTTGATAATTAAGGTTAGAAATTAGATTTGGGGTTTTCATCGCGAAGTGACATCAGCTATAATGCCAAAACTTTATTTATCCGAATGAATGAGTAAATTTTGGTCGAAAATCTGAGACGTGTTATCTTATACTTGATTGGTTCGTCCATAAATTATAGTCTCGCCTGGATGTTTATTTCAAAGAAGTTTGCCAAATTGTTATTGGTTAAATAAAGCACTTGCGAAAATCGCTATTTGCTAATGAGTCAAGTATAAACTCATAATCAACGGGGCTAAAATGAGAAAGCGTGGTATTATTCCATTATCAAATCTGACGTGCTTAAAGCTGTTTGGAATCTGATTAAGATAAATCAAGTAATAAGATATTATTATCAAGATTTGAATGGATGTGACGATCATTTATAACTTCTCTCTATTCATAAGCTTCAATAATTTCTTCAGTTGCCAACTATGGTAACGTACAGTTTATTATCACCCTTTGCTTACTCATCTACCTGTCTACCTAATATACATAAATATAATTACTTGCAAAGCACAAATGTCAACCAGAGTTACTCTGATTTCGAGTTGCCGTCCAAATAATTACAATTTTGCCGTAATCTGTAAATCCAATCACCATAAAAAACAACATGAGTTTAATTGCTACAAAGTTACTGACTAAAGCGGAGTTTATATAACGCGATTGGTTGATCTATTGAATATATTGTACAAACTATTATAGCTGTAGATTAAAGCATTTAATATGTAGATCGACTAAAATCCATTTCTCTAAAGCCTGTATTATCTAAAAGTTAAAATGATTTTATCAGCATAAATTTTGCTATAACTGGTTTCTTTTTTCAAGGCATATTAACATTTTTGTTTGGCGAATTGTAAATTGGAATCTGAAAAGTATCTTACTGATGAAAACTAGAAAAGCGGAATATTGAGCAATGTTTAACATCATGTTTATATAGTCTTGATGATGATGAAATTTTATTGACCAAGCTACTGTATGATCAGATGTCTGAATGACAGGAAAACTCTTGCTCTAAGTCTAAGCACAAAACGATTAAAGGTAGCTGACAGAATTCTGTGGATATAAGACACGTTCTAGTTATCAGTCTTAAACTAGATTCAGTCCCCTTAAGTTTACACTCACTCCATGTTGATGTGACCCACTCATTTATGACCTAGGTACAGGACTTCCTCCAGACATCTAACGATGTAAAAGTGAGTACATATAGACTTTTTAATACATTGAAATGAATATTAGAATTTCCAACTGTGTTATGTAGGGATTTCGAATGGAATAATTTCTATTGTAATTCAGTTTATATGTGTTAAACTTTCACAAAAGGAAGTTATTTACTTTACAGAAGTACGTTATGCTGGATAGTCTCTAATGGTGAAGGATTTATGGATCTTAAGCATGAACTCTTTAATTTATACCTGATAAACTAAAACCTGGTTATACTTTTCATTACTGATGATAATGATAAGAGAAGCCATATGACATATATAATGCTAAACATTTGGTGACAAAGTTGCTATTTATATGACGTTCTAATTAAAGGCATTCAAATAAATTAGTTATCTAACACGTTCACATTTAGTTGTACATGATATAAGAATAACTTCATCGAAGTTACAAAATCAGAGCTGTTCTCGAACTATATGTTCCCTAAATTGAGCTCAAGATTCAATAATTTGATAGTAATACTGTCAAATAGTACTTTTTCTTATATTAAATTAAGAGTAAACAATTAATCGGTGTATCCTATTTTTGAAGATATGAAACCGAAATGTCAAATTACTCAGCTGATTTAATAAAATATGATTGTGTGCATAAATTAAAATCATTTCTTGTATGATTAAATGTTTGTGTTGAAAGTTAAGTTTGCTTATAGTAAATATTTGAATTATTCAACTTATTCAAGAGATTATCCTACTGCAAATTTAACATCTATAAGAAGTTTTTAGACTTATGATCATCTTCAACATTGTTGTCCAGTAATTTTCCTTTGAAATGTTGTGAAATATTAAGAATATTATAATAGGCACTTCAACCAAGAGGAATTACATAATAATTCAACTGCTTGTAAAATTGACCATTAACTTACCTAGAATTTCTATTTGTTTTGTTACTTCTTTCAGACTTAGAACTTTCATTTATCAGCACGCCTTTAATTTGTCGTTTATCACTGATTCCTTTTTTGTCCTTATATTTGCAAACGCTACGATTTTCATGTTGCTGTGAACGATGTGTTTGAATTTCTTTATTATCTATAATTAAGTTCTCAGTTTTTACAGGTAATTCTTTAACACTGTCATTCGCATTTGTAATATGTACATGATTTCTAATTGCTGGTTTAACGATTTGAATTGGCATTGGTTTTGATAAATTAGGGTGAGAGTTTGTAAATGTAGCTTTGGGAGGACTTCTCTCTGAATATATATTTTTTGTAATAGTTGCTACACATTGGACAGGACATTCGTTAGAAGTATTAGTCCTTGAAGAAACTGTTAAAGGCACGAAATTGGGAGCTAAGTAGAATTCTTTGCAAAAAGTGGATTTGTTTAACAGAGGACTTTGTTGAGAATAGCACTGATCATTAACTGATTTTTCATTCACTACGTTTAATTGTTTGTTTATTTCAGTGACGTGATTTTCCCGTTGGTTTACCCTATCGCTTATCTCACAGTGTTTTTGAAAATTCCACTTGTCAATCGCTTGCCGAGCTTGTAATATACGATCAGAAAATCTTTCACGTGTCCTGCTGGAAGTTGCCAATCGAGAGTTATAGTGCATTTCATTATTATCTAAGGAGTTTGTTGATTTGGATTCTTTCCGTTCATAACCTTTCATTTGCTCTGTTTCACAGGTTTTGGATGAATTAAGGTCAGGAATTCTCATGCATTTTGGGATATCATGAAAATAAGTAGATTCTAATGGGTTTGTTAGTGTCGTTTCACGTGATATAGCTGGAATTAGTAAGCCGCTGTTCAGTATTTTACTCGTATCTGAAGAAGAGATAGATGGAAATAGATCTATATTATCTAAGTAGTATGAAGTAGAACTTGGTGCAGAATGAGGAGGTGGAAGTAGATCTGCTCTATTACTGATGCAGGAAGGCTGGCTGAAAGTAGTCTGATTGTAGAATTGATAGTCATCTTTAAGACATTCATTTGAATCATCTTTCTGATAACAGGGTTATTATCAAACAAAGTATAAAAAATTAAAGCTATTTATTAGCTTTGTTGGATAGAAAAATTTACTTTATATTGTCAAGACTAATTAGATACGCAATAAATATGTTTTTTTTCTAGGGTGGTAAGAGCTTTTTTGGTGGTTTCATGAGACAAGAATAAACTACACAATTCACTCTTTCTGTCTTTAGATAATCAGAGAACATAATTATGAATTCACTGATATAGTTAGACTAAAACATTAGACACTTTTAAGCGCATATACGTGCAAAATACTTACAAACATCTATGAAACAAATAACATTTCGCATTTTGGCTTAAATGTAACTAAATCTCATACAGAATACCTTGACGAATAAAACAACCATGGCAGCATGTTTACTTTATTGAATATCATTTCACGTTAATGACCTTTTGGACGTCGTCAGCTATTACAATTCAAAGGATTTTACCTTTCAGTTTAAGTATTACGTATGTTTTCATTTAAAAGGAAGTATCACGTTTAGAAATAAACATGTAAAATAAAGAGAACATAGGAATAAACCTATTTGCACGGTATCATACATCACAATAAGAAAATAACTTTAAATATACATGTAACGATTATGCTCTACTCAACACCATTAAGAATGTCAAAAACACTGCCATTCAAATTGTGATATCTACTAGTGAGAAATCTCAGTTATTCAGTTTAACCTAGAACAACCAAGTAATTTATTTCAATAGTTGAGATCATGAGTCAGTTGAAGTTAGACCACTACGGAAAACTCGGAAGCACTAGACGGCCATTTCGTCCTATTTTTGGACTCATCAGCAGTGCCCATCCACAATCTCGCCTGGTGAGATTCGTATCCAGAACATATCATTTCCACACACAAGTGCTTAATTTTTAGACCATAGCGGGCATCCAGCGGTGTCAATGCCTAACTTAAACTAATTCACATCCACCCTTGTTTTCAGTTAGTTACTATCTCACAACAGACCCAGTGGAATCCCACTGGTCATTGCTTCTCACTAGAACTCCAGAAAATATTTCTTGAAGCCAGTCACTAATGAGCATAATATGATAAGTTAATTCAGCTTAACTAAGCTTATCATATTACATATAATACGTTTTTATACCTTGAAACTGTAACAGTATTCGTCGTATCAGATAATCTGGCTGCTGAAATACTAAATAATTTGTGTGTTTATTAAGTATTAGTATAATTATAGTGTATGATGAATTCTACTATAGTGAATGTGGAAAAATATGCTATTAGATTTATTTGAAGAAACTATGTGAATTCCTATTCACAGATGTGATATATTCTGTTAATATTACATTACTGATAGGTGTGTATTTATTTGCCATTTAAAAAATAATTAAAAAAAGCCAATTCAATTTAGCTTCATTTTGTCTATCTCCAAAAACGTTTTATTACATATACACTTGCAGGTGAATTAATAATAACCTTCACTTTAATGAATAAAAATGATATTAAAAATTCCATTTACTATACATGAAGTCGTAGGTATGTAATTGATTCAGTCACATGAATTATATATGAGTAAATGTACCCTACCTAATGTTATCTTTGTAGTATCTTTCTTCATGACAAGTCATTATGTAGAAAGTAGGTTGCTACCATACATATCATTTAATAAAACATTATTAAAATAATGTTTACCAGAATAAGTGGTTAATCGGTAGTATGCACACTAATGTATATATATAGTCTTTGAAATTCTCTTTCATCTATTCTAGTTAGTTTCTTACCCTCAAAGAAGTATCTTACAATTCCCTATAATTTGGCTTCAATTTCTTTTGTGTGATAAAAAGCTAATTTTCTAAATAATATATTCTTGTTACGCATTAAGATAAATCATAACTTACCTTGACAGAGGTACAATTGCGTAACTCGGACCAATACTGTGATTCCATAGAGGATATTGATGAATTAAATGCAGAATCGTTTTTTTGTCCAAAGCCTTGGTTATAAACATTATCTGAATTCGTGTTAGGTACTTGACAAACGGATTGTTGAAATGTTCGTTTAAAGATTGTAGCCGCTGTCATTGCTGCTATCATTGCCAATGCTGAAACATTGGATGTAGTATTTGAAATCACATTATCAGCGTAATTACAACTATCATTATTAGAATAAGTAGGTAAGGAGTTATGTTTCATGAATGTTGGTAAACAAAACTCATGATCTAACCTATTATTAGTCAGTTTTCCCTCGGATTGTGCATTGAAATTGGTTTGACATTCACGATCAACCAATAATCTCACCATGTTTGAATTCAATGGAAATTTGTCGGAATAATGTTTTATTGTATGAGATAATCGTGAAGATGTATGGAGATTTGGTGTGTTATCAACGAGATGATGTGAAATATTTTCACGACATTCATAGCAACTATGATTGTCAGTCTCTTGATAAAGGTTTTCGTCTTTTGATTTCATCTTCTGTGTTTCAAATAACTGTTGCATATGCTGCACAAGTACCAATCTCGATTTCTGGATATAAAAATGTAAATAAATGATTTGAGGACAGATTTTTGAATAGTAAAAATACAAATTTCCTTCAGCATATTTAACCTGAGCTATATTCAATCTATCAAATTTGTGGCAAAAAGGAAGTGTGTTACTTATTTTACTAAATCTATCTTAAAATGAAACTACATATTACCAAAAAAAGCAAGATGGAATTATAAATTGAGTAGTTTTGATAACTTTAGATGAATATAAACCACGATAAGCTCTTAAATAAAACATCATAAGCTTCGAAATTTACGTCATTTCCACATTAATTACATGTATAATGATTTTTAGTATGGACAATACTTAATGCATATACATTGTCTTCATTTACATCCATTCTAAAACTACTTCTCCATTGTAACTAAAGGGTATAGGTTGACTTCATATGTGCATATTATTCTCGTTCTTATCATGTTAGTCAGAAGAAAATATCTAGAATCTAATTGAAGGCTTTCCTATTTTTAAATAGCTCAAACTGAATATTAATCAAGACAAATAACTTTTTATATCTAACGGATTGGATAGTTAATGTAAATCACGCCCAACTAATAAACAATAGTACAATTATCTAGATTTTTGTTTGTTTTTTGTTTTTTTTGGCAAAATATAATAAGCTAATTGTCAATCACACCCTTGATAGTCAAATCCTCTTAAATGAAAAAAATCTTTTTATGGAAAATTGTATTATTCAATAAATGAATGAAAGATGGTCAAAGTACTTCTAAAAGTACTTTACATATCATTTATGGATATAATTCAAAACTGAAGGAATTTAAAGTTCAAAATTTATCATGGTTAAAATTTCTAAGGACTTATAAAAGTGATAATATTGTTGGTAATTAAAAATACTTCTATTCTATACTTAGTTTTGTAATTTCAATAGTTGAGATCATGAGTCAATTGAAGCTAGATGACAATGGAAAACTTGAAAACACTGGACGGCTATTTTGTCCTATTATGGGACTTCTAGTTTTGTATTGATTATAAACAGAATAGAAATATATATTTTAATACATTTTGTTAAGACTAGTCTAATGGTTATGTGGTGTGTGCTACTTATGTAGACACAAATAGTATATGATGTTAGTCGTGAACAGAATGTCTGGCAGCAGAGAAACAAGAGGATCGAACAGTAAAGAATGGAAACAGAATGCAATTTGTATGAAAATGCGGGAACAATGAAGTCTGAGTCATTTTGAGACAATTGATGGACATTTTGCAAATTAAGCATTTAATCCATGATTGTTAGATTTTATTTAACAAGTCCTGTAATTTTGTGTCAAGTAAATTCGATTTTCCCCACCCGTGTTCTATTCACTACAGTTTTATAAAATAATTACCAAATTAAAGTTTATTATTATCAAGAAACAACATTTGAACAAATCGATTGGGTACATTATTAGTTACATAATTGTAACGGTTTTAAATCAGTTTACTAGTTAGACTGAAATATATATGTATATATACATATACATTTGTATCAACTGGTCTATTGCATGTGATATTCAATTTATGATGAATATCTATTTTTCATTCTTATTTAGGCAACGAAAAAAATTGAAATAATCCAGATAAAAATCAAGAAAAAAAGGAAAAAAGAAAACGTCATTTCATATTTCAGTCAAAAATTTACAAGGATTTTTTTCATTTTTATCTTATATTTTATTAGCACGAAATCTGTAAACATTGTTTTATAAAAAAGACATTGGTCAAAATTGTTTGATTATAAATTTTCTCTTGTGATTTACTAAAAAACAAAACAAAAGTATTTTATCTTAAATTAAACAAAACAAATTTGGCAGTAGATTTTTTGACAAGTTTAGTTTTATAATTTAAAATAATAGTCATGAACTTTTTGGAAAAAAATGTAGTTTTCAGATGAGAATTCTTTCAAATATTCAAAATGATGGAGGTTTGATAATAACAATTTACTAATCAAGATAACTGAAACACTTGTATTGTAATCTCTAAGTTTCTTAGATTGCCTTGGTATGTTTCATCAATATATTATGAAACCTAAAAATGTTAGATAATTAAATCATTTCAATAGTTAAGATCATGGGTCAGTTGAAGCTAGACCACCGTGAAAAACTTGGAAGCACTAGACAGCCGTTTCGTTCTATTGTGGGACTCCTCAGTAGTGTGCATCCACGACCCCGCCTCGCGGGATTCGAACCCAGGACCCAACAGTCATGCGCCAGGCACTTAGCCACTAGACCACTGAGCCGGCATCCAACGGCCGTTCAGTGCTTCCAGGTTTTCCATGCTGGTCTAGCTTCAACTGACTCATGATCTCAACTATTGACATTACTGCAATCTCCACAAAACCCCTTCTGATACTAATTCTATCATTGTCTACTAAGTATATTTTATGTAGTAATATCAGTGTTAAACTCATATCTAAATTTCTGGAAAATTGTCCATATAACTAGTAAATGACACATCTCGGTAGTTGAATTATTGCATTTTTTACCGACACGTAAATAATTCATCTAAATAATTTTTATAATTCTTGATCTGAGAACCTTTAATTGATTTATATTATTATGCAATTAAACGTCAGTTGACTATATATACGATTTATGCAATGTAAATCTGAGATGAATTATTATGGTCTATAAGACTTCGTGAGTACATTTTACTTCATCTGCTTGAATGAAGCTAACTAAATCACAAAAACTATCAATGCGTATTAAAATACAAAAGTCAATAAAAACTTGTTAAATTTTGTTTCTCCCGTAGGCAAAATAACACTGAAAACTTAGTGAAACTACATATTATTATTTAGAAAGTTTATCTGTACTTTGCCGGCTCTGTGTACAAAAGACGTATATTTAGTTTATCATTTTCTCGACCGTGCAATCTGTTTTATAAAGTGGCAAGTATTATCTGGAATTAATTATTCTGACTACGTTAATTGTATTAACTTGTCAGTATTTACAAAGTAATTTCCATTAGGTTCAAACATTTTTTTCGTATTAAGCACAATTACAGTGCGTGGTAATCGGTTCACTTTTCACTTGTCAGACAGACATTTGTCTGATCTTTGATAGAGGGTGCTGAGTGTATGTCCCTAAACAGTCTTATATCAGGACGAAACAGCTGTCATGTACTACCTGGTTGGAAAAGATACTCCAAATGCTATTCATCTGTGAAGAATACAATCTATAATTTTGATACTGTCTACGGTTTCTAATTTATTATTGTGACATAAAGACAGACACAGGAGTGAAACATACAATCTCTATATTCAGATACGAAGTTTTAGCCCACAAAATTATTCCCAAAGAAGTTCTTTTTAAGTTCTCTATCTTATTCCCCATATAGCTGGAGTTTTCAGAATATAAGCTCCTTCGAACGACTGACAGAGGAAATATTAAACCTAGATCTTCCACTCAGTTTCTGACACTACGCTTTAATTAACACGAAAATTCATTTTATGAAGTTGTGGAATTTGTAGTTTTAACTCAAATCAAGTAAAGTTTCTAAATAATTAATGTTTCATTAACTTGAATCATTAAGAAATAAATCATTCTGCAACAGACGAAAGGGCCATTCAATTACTGAAAATACAAACGACCAACATAGCATAATCAATTACCTTCAAACTTTGTATCCTTGACATCAATTGCAGTTGTCGATTTCTGAGAAATTCCAAGCGTTCCATTAACTGATCGTTATTCAGCTGGTATATTCGTTGAGAGCCCTCGGACGATGGTTCACAGTCACTTTTACACCAGGAGGATGAAGTGCTAGAACCAGATATACTAGAGTTATGATGATGAACACTACTACATGAAGCTATTTTTCTATGAAGAGCCTGAGGCGATTTGAAGGAACTTTGTGTAATATTTGAATGTTCTTTTAAAAGGCTTATAGCATCGTTAGTTTTCTCGCTTTCAATTTGCAGTCTTTCTATCTCTTTTATAATTTCCCTGAAATTTAAATGTAACTTATTATTCCATCAGACAACTGATACAAAGTACAAGACTATTTCATTTAAATGAAGAAACGTGAATAATTTTTCGTCAATCAGGACAATTGGCAATGTAGCCAATTTAATGAAAATCTAAATAAATTGCTAGACCAGTTTTCAAAATGAGAATAAAATTACTTTTGTCAATAAGATACTAGTAACTAGACCACTTGATGTGTTATAGATGTTCAATATTGAAGTAATTAGTGAAAGAAAACGTAAAATGAACTACATAAATTGATGCATCAAACATGAAGATATGAAAAATTCTTGGTTTTTTATCGGCTTAGTAACTGTGGTGATACAATTCGTACATTAGTTTAGAACCCCTTGATTTCACATTATTAATGATATAGTTTTATTCGTTATGACATAAATTTTACATGCAACAATGTTACTAGTTATGATATTACCATAAAGCATTGTGGAATATCTTACGTATATAAGTGTGAATACTAGAATTAACAAAGTCAATAGCCTCCTGACCCGTAGTGTTTCTATATAGACCAATAGAAATCTTTGTTATTATACCATCATTTTTGTGTTGAGACTATTGCCATATATTCTTTGGACAATGAACATTAAGATAGCGAAAAGTAATAGCATAAAATTATTATTCTTTCTGACAAAAAAGTAATATCACTGTTTATTGCCAATTAGATTTGCGATTTTATGGAGTTGATAAGACAAATGGATAAAACACACCCCATAACTGTTATTCGTCTTTCTAATAGCTACTGTGATTATACATGACAAAGAACACCATACAATTTACTAACGCAACGTTTTTACAGTTAATGAAATAAATACAATGACTGAATGAAATGTACATTGTAAATTCACTAAACAAACTATGAAGGCTTTAGTTCATTTTCCTTTTGAAAAAAGAAAACTAATTACCATAATAGGCCTTTGACTTGATAGAGTACGATTTGAAACAATGAAGTTTAATAGCCTTCAACTCAGTGTAGAAAACATTATCTTCAAAAATAACAATAAAACGAACAGTTTTATAATGATTTAGGACAAACTACCGTTTATTAACGTAATGATATTCTTTCTTGTCAAACTGATTATTATTTCAATAAATTAACATTAGATTTTGTGAAGAAATTAACCAGTGATCAAATTGAAGATAAATATATCTAACAACAAGAAAACAACATCTAGTTGTACGTGGCGGGTATAAATTCTTTTTTTTTTAAATGGATGAAGTAGGCAACAAAAACAATTATTACGATTTGTAAAAAGATGTTTGAAAAATTAATGGTGTGAGTGAAAACACAATAAGCACTGAGTTACTTTGGCTAGAATAATATATGTGGGTGAGACTATATATGCTGTGATTATAATTACTAAGTTATTTTTATTATTATCAAAGTCAGTGTTTAAAAAAGTAGTTCACCATTTATATCTTTAACAGACTTCATTGAATTAGAACATAAATACGAAGATCTATTTGGATGTTGGTGAGATTATAATTTATGGACGATCTTTGAGCGACACCAGATTGACCTTGGGAGTGTCCGCTTAATAACCAGGACCAAATGAGTGTCATAAACCTGTGTAAGGAATTAGAATTATGATTTACAGTGCATAAAAAATGATATTCTTTAGATAACATACATTTCTACAAATACTTTTCAGATGATTCGAAGTTTTTGTAAATTCGAACTAAACTTATCATGAATGACATAGACGCGATCGACATGAAAATTCATGCTGCAAATTATTAGTCCCTCTGTATAACCTTTACTTATTTCAGTTGGGCATAGACTTTCGTCGCTAAATTGATTATTGTTTGACGTCTAGTCCATAAATTCTTATTGGATTATCAAGTCGAAATACCTAGTTCTCTAATTGAAATCAAAAACATTCAGTTTACAAAATTATCAAACAGTCTAAAAAAATTTAATATTTTCTTAAAACCTGAATTTGAATTAACAAAATTACTAAATACACTACCTGTTATAGGCTTCTATTTTAAGTATCATATTCTTTTGTTCCTCTGTGAAATTATTTGGGCTGACATCACCAGTTGTATCACTATTAGAGATCTAAAAATGAAATAAATTATAAATTATATTTATATTTATTAAAGCATGTGATTTGAACAAAACGTAAATATGAGATAATAATAAGAATATAGGGAGTGTGAATGAACGTTTAAATTCGAGTTTAAGGTTGTGAATTACTAAAACAAATAAATAATATGATTCATTCAAACAAATTATTTGCGGCAATTAACATAATATCATCGAATTTCAGAAATCTTACATGAATGAAATTTGAACACACTTTTAATTTTTCATTTTCACTTTCATCGACCTATAACATGGGGTTAATAAATGGGTTCATAACATTACATCTGATAAATTACTCTGTGACCTTCTCATATCAGTTATTTGTGAAACGACAATAAGGGTTCCTATTCTATTGAAATGATCACTAATTTTGATCTGGCGGCAGTTTGCTCCTAAGATTAACATTTTTCAATGTTTAGTTAACCTATAATGTTTATTGAATTTCTTTTCTGTATCATAAAGACGGCTTTGAAAGTTATTACCTTAGGTCAAATAGTCATTCTGTCAAAAATCACTTGTACCGGTCCAGCTCTTTTAATGATTTATGGTGTCAGTTGCTATGTCAAGCCCACATAACTTATTTTATCTTCCGGATAAGCCAATTTATTCATCCATTTTGATTCACATTTTGATGTAGTTAATTATTCGCTTATCAACCTTGACTGTTTTTATATGAGCATATGTGTTTGCATTTCTCATCTTGCTCATCACATGTTTGTAAGTTATTTTTATGTGACTATAAATATCAGGTCAAACTTGATTAAAATCAGTTAACTCTCACTGCACGTTATTTCATTTCACGTTGTTTCTCAAATCGTCTGTTTGGCAAAACGATTGTATGATATATACGTATTCGAAATTCATTTTCATATTCGACTTATTTGATTCCATTGTTCACCAACGTGAGTTAATTCGATAATAATATACGAGGATTGGCGATATGTATAATTGTACAACTAGCATTATACGGTCAAATTGGCCACAAAAGTCTTCGTGTAAAGTATAAGTGCAGATAACCTATGTGTTACTCAACTTGTAAAATATCATGTTATTGTTTTCTTTTTCAGAAACCAAATTATTGTACACTTCAACTGTAAATCATTGAGCCTTAATATGAAACCATTTGTTTAATTATGACTTATCTTATTTCACTTTAAAATATTTGTGAATTGAGATAAGAGCATAAACACTTCACAGAACTAGAATTTATGAAGGTAGTCATGGTGTTTGTATGAACTTGAATTTTATTATTCTATGTTGGAAAGATTCATGTATGTAAAATCTTTTGCAAATGAAAATTTTTTATTATTTAAATTTACTACAAGTGGTTAAACTGTTTGTCATGAGCTACGAACGACAATTTAATATGACATTTCCAAACATTTGAACTGTATAAAAAGATCCTAATGACCAAGTAATTTCTTATGTAAATTTAGAATGGTATCTCTGCACGAGTTTTAAATATCTCATCTGGATAATGATACCTAAATCAAGGAATGCACTTAAAATTCACTTCTACTTAGCAGACTATGATAAGTTAGATGAACTGCAATGTTTGGTCCAAAAAGCAAGTCTGTTGATCATGGTCGTTCAGGAAATTAAAAGATGAATTTTCAGGCAGCACACGACTGGCAGCGTTTACAATCTATTGGTAATTACTGCCATACACATATAAGCTGTAAAAATATCAATGATTTCATAGGTTGATGGCAGACATTTTAATACCAAACACCTGACCATTATACAATACATGTGATACGAACGATGCAATACTTATTTCAAACATTTGATGTCATATCTTTGTCGTCTATTATATTTGAAAACGAAGAACCACTAAACTTCTCAAGATACGACATATATATATATATATATATATATATATATATATATATACGAATATTGCTCTGAGTAATCATCATGTTGAATTAAAAACGGTAGTTTTGTATTATTGCCCTATTATCTCATCATATCATGTGGAAAATCATTTTATCAGATAGATGAAAAATGCAGCAAATGAGAATATAAAAAAACCAAACATTAAACTTTCGTGATATTCCTTCGTATATTTATTACATAACTAGACTATACTAAGATACGTATTATATATACTAATCATGATGCACTGATTATTATCGGTTAGAAAAGTAACGAATAAGACCTTTTCATCTAATACAACAATGTACATCCAACAAATCTGTTTCACTTTCTGAAAGAAACATGACAATAAGTCATTCCTTTTTGTGTTTTATTCAGTGGTCAAGAAGTTGGGTCGAACAACAGAAGCATGTGCAGAAGACTTTAATCTATGTAATAGTACAATTGTCTTTTATCTGTGTATTCTGTAGTTTTAAAAGTAATCTGATTATATACATGATCACAAGAGCTAGAAGAATGTCTTCGAAAAAACTAAACCTGTTACTTAGCTTGATGAAAATAGGTTTCCCACAGAAGTATATATGAGAAGAATATGGTAAGTCACTAACATGAAGCTTTTCTGGGAAACCATCAAAATCGGGACCAAAATTCAGCGGAGATATTGCCGATGCGTTTTACCATTGGTGCCCGCTAAATCAAAGGATATCTTATCCCGTGTTCACTTCCTATCAGTTTGTAATCTGCACTTACTATTTATTATGATTGGTTATACAATTTACTTCATTGTTATTACTGATTGATAACTTTCAATATTTGGTTTTGTATTTGTCTAATACTTATATAAATATTTAGGTACACTAGAGTTAAGCCTGATGCAGTTCTAAATGAAGATATTATTTTTTCCTGTGCTATTCGGATAAATTTAGTGTTGATGTTTTTAATAATCTATCTTCACATTCTATGAATTATCAAAGGGAAGTTTTATATAGTTCAAGATATTTGTGTATAGTAGTCATCAGTTACTTTGAAATAAAATGCGTGAGAGTACTCAAACTAATTTCGTCTTTCCCTTGTTACCTGGTACGACTGTTGTAATAAAATAGAAGCTTCTGATTGTCGTTATCATTCAACATTATCATGAATGATTTTATTCGAAATGATGGTTTCTTGTGTTTCTACTCAAATACCGATTGGTTTCGTTTTTGATGATGTACGAGTTATGTATTCGTATATTATTTCAGCTAGAGGAGCTTATCCACCATTGGAATTTTTCTAAACACGATAATTAAAGCCGCAAGAATCACCTTTCGTTACATTAATTATCATTCAACAAAGAGTACAGATCCTTCTACTAAGAGTTTACTGGTTCCCATGAGGAATCAACCTAAACTAGACCATCATTGAAAACATAGGAGCATTAGACTGCCGATCTAACCTATTGTGGGACTTTTCAGCAGTGTGATTGACGAACTCGTAAGTGAGACTCGAATACAAGATTATGGATGTGCACCGCTAAGTAGTCCCACAATAAGTTGAATCAGCCGTCCAGTGTTCCCAGATTTCGATGGCGATATGGCTTAGATTGACTCATGACTTTAACTGTGGAAATGCTACAATCCCCATAAATTTTCCATGCTGATAGAAGGATATTTATCAAAAACTAGTTTTTCTTCACTGATTCATTATTTTTATTTGAATGTTACAGAATCATTATTGAGACTCCGATGACAAATTTAGTTAAGGTGATGAAATATACTTGAAGCTTAGACAGAAGATTTTTAGGATGTTTCGTTCTCTGAGCTAGATGGTTTAACTATAAAGCTTTCATGTTCGTTTTCGACAATATCATCAGTTATTACATTCCTTCCCAATCAACTAGCTCCTTGTTTTTCGAACCTAGCATTTGGTTTTTTTAGTTCTCATAGGTGTGCGGACGTTACTTGCTCGTTTTTTCGATTGTTTTTCCCTTTATTTGATCTCTGGCTTGAGGTTGTTAATCTTTCTCCAGCTCATAGAATAATTCATCCACAAAATCATATTGTTGTCGAAACATTAATGTGCTGTTCATTTGTAAATTAATATTTAAAATCGTTTAGCAAATGATAGTATTCAAACTAGAAGTGTAACAGGGGAAATGCACACGTTAATAACTTTGATAAGCAATTTTTTCTACCAATGATATTTAAATTAACTATTTTTCATTATATATTCATGTAAATCTAGTCAGCTGCTGATCAATGCCTTATCGATTAACTTCATGATTACACAGTAATATCAAATAATAGTGTTGTTGATTTTTTTACAAATGATTAATCACTCAATAGTGACAGTGACATGTTTGTCCTATCCTCTCAGATCTGATCGAATTCCATAGATCAAGTCGCAGTTTGGATACTGGTCTAAGATATCGTGTAAACTGTACTGTAGGCTAACTCCGACCACTTAACATCTCAGCATAGTGAATTCAAAGTAGAGTCACTAATCACCTGTCAATGCATCTCAGTCGTACGGAACATTAGTCGCAGTTTACATGGCCCAGTGAGGCTGGGTGATAATTGATCGAAATCTTCAGCAAATGCTAGTTACCTTACTATTACAAATACACATCTATCATGAACGCTAAATGATAAGAAACCTAGGTTCAAGGTTCCTTGTACACTACATACAAGCACCTAATATCATTATTTTTTAAAATAACGGAAATTAAGATATAAAGTTGAGAAATAATCAATGAAAATATTGAATTGGAACAATGGATTACATTATTTCAATCGTCTTCGAATAAAATCAACTGAACTCACTACTTCTACGGTAAAGCCACTCTGGATTTAAGCGACTTAAAAAAACTACAATGATTCTTGAAACACAGAATCAATGTAACTCTTGACTTCTTTATTTATCCTGCATTACACTGATAAATTTCAGATCAAAATCAAAATAATATTGTACAGATTAACTAGGGTATACTGGTTTGATAAACATTCTATATGCTTTTGTTATTTTAATCGAACAATAGGAAAATTTCATAATTTGATTATGTTTTGTTTATTAGTAGAAGTATGAACCTTTAAATAGAATTGTGAAGTCAAGTGGATAAAAATTTGATATTTACACTGAAAAATTGTTGATTATAAATAAAATAATATTATGGTGACAATTATCCTTTGATAATTACAGACTGTTATGTGCCTTTTTTTGAATCATAATAACATCGTTCTAATGAAAATGTATTTTCGTTGACTAATACATTTGTAAAAATGTTTGACTATAGTGCCAAGTAATGTAAGTGAAACTCTAAGATAAAATGTTTGGTATGGTAAAGATTTGTAGCTCAAGTGGATGATTTTCGTAGAGTTTTGTTCTTTAAGTTGGATGGTTTGGTCGTGGAGCATTCATCATTATTCAGAATGACATCATTAGCACAAACTTCAGGTGGAAGTGAAGTGTTTTAATTTCTCCACATGTGGTTCACAGCTTGTTCTGTAGACGTCAATTTGATTGTTTCTTGTTGACCTTAAACCTATTATTGTTTAACTCTTTGTTTTGGTTGCATCTCTCGTTGGACAAGCTGTGAACCATATGTGGAGAAATTCGAACACTTCACTTCTACCTGAAGTTTGTGCTGATAATGTCGTTCAGAATAACGATGACAGCTCCACAATCAAACCATCCAGCTCAGAGAATAAAACTCCATCATAAAGTACTTGGTTTTATAACATTAAATATTTTCAGTATCAGTTAAACGTCTATCAATCAAATTTGGATTCTATTTGCTTTTCATTTTTGTCTAAAATCCCTAGATACTCTTAAAACTTATATCTTTGAATTGAACCATGAGTCTTCAATTTATTTTCTATGCTAAATTTAGCATTATAGAAATTCCCTAAAGGTGAAATAACAAATTAATGTGGGTATTTTTGGATTTTTAAAGGGTATATGAAAAACTTATGCATACATAAGTAATTGTTTCAGACAATATTGAAAAGACAAAAATTAGCTTCCTTTCTTTTAAACAGTATGAACATCTCACTAACAATAATAGTTTCTAGTCTGCTTTGAGACAAAAATTGCAGCCTTCAGGCTTTAAATTTTATGAAGTGAAATATCTCACTTCTATAGTTTGTGCCAGTGAAACTGATAAACCTTTTCATGATTAATATTTTAAGGATTTATCCTAGACATTTATTAATATAATTTACTTAGACAATAATAATATTCCTATCTCTTACTGATAGATTGTACCTAAAGTATTATTCAATGTAAAGATTTATTATTGTATTATTAAGAAACAATTGAATGTGTACTTTTAACTTAATAATTGAACATAAATCGATTAGAATAAATCCATAATTTATATCCATGTTGAAATGCATCCATTGAAATCTATGAACTGTTTCAACTTAAATTAGCTTATAAATTTTAAGATGATAAAACACATATTAACTTACTTATAATCTCTTTACTAGATGGGAGTGTAAATGAAGATATAAGTTGTGATATTTGATTTTTATTAAAAATGAAGAAATAGTCTACAATATTCCATTACCATATTATATCAAAATATTTAGTATTATAACTAAATTAATATCAAATATCCTTTTTACTGACGGTACAAGAATAGCCCACATTAGTTGAGAAAAGTGAGTTTATAATAATATAAGTCAGTAAAAAGTGTTCGTGAATAGTACTGAATATATGTCGACCATTTTGATGAAGTGTTGTTCTCTGAGCTGGATGGTTTGTGTTGATGATGTCGTTCAGAAGAACGACGAAAGCTCCAAACCATCCAACTCAGAGAAAAAAACATCAAAATCATCCACCTGAACTACAAATCTTCTCCACCATCTAATATGTTGACCATGTTTGTTGTTGAATTTAACATAACAATCATACATAATTTATTTGCCTATGATTTCTTAATACATAGACGTATATAGAGTGCTAATTTATTTAAATGTATGTCTACCTTCAAAACGTGATTATAAAACAATTACAATGAATTATCAACTATTCCATTGAACAGCCAAAATAGTTTTGTTACTCAAATTACACATTCTGTTAGAATTGAATAACCTATAGCAATCTTCATGTCATGAAGCTTAGCTAATGACGACACAACATTATCTACTAAGTGAAAAGCATTTAAACTCTGATAAAATTCATCTCGGCAATCTAATTGATGATAGTTCAACTCATGAATAACCGAAATATGAAACAATGAAAATATCACTTTTAAAATTGTCAAAATAGCCCAACAGTTTTGAGGTTACGAATGCTAAGATTAACCTAACCATTCAATGGTTTATAGTTGCTCGTTTTAATTTAAATTTTTCATTCATTTTAACATCAAAAAAACAATTAATTAACCCTTTTGACACACTAATTTATCACTTATTACACATACAATCACAATGAGAATAATGTTTTTATGTCATGTTTATCAAAAGGAAATGATTACATTAGTTGTTCCATAATTTCACTTACATATTTCTACAGTTGGTTTATTTATATATTTTTTATAACCAGTTGAATAATACATATGGTTCTTCATGAATCTCCATTATATTGTTTTATTTCAATGTCATTTAACGTTACCCTCACTTAGCTAACACCCACCATGTGGTGATTACTTTTATTGATTATCTTACAGAAAATACTGCAAGACAATATTCATGTACCTGCAAAATGCATGGAGAAAGCAAATGTTCATTTTTAATTCTTCAGTCAAATAACTCTGTTGAACCATTTTAATGTTACAGATATTAGTTTTCTAGCTATACAGTTTGATAATTAGTAATTTATGAGCAATATGCTTTTGGTTATATATACTTGGAATACTTATGATTTGAAAACTCGAGAGTCCATTATTGACAGTGTAATATTATATTATTATGTTGCATCAACAAGGTTCCCTTACGTTGCGAGTTATAGCTTTAAACCACCACGTCGTAGTGATTTGTTGCTCACTGATCCTCACATTATAGGTTTCTAACCTTCCTTTGGTAGTATATTTCTACTAACTATGTTTCGCCAATCTTTTAGATCACCATGTTTTGAGTTGTCAGATTGATATTACAAACTGTGGATTCTAAGAAGTTGAGATTAAATTCTAACAATTAACTGCTAAAACTAGAAAACATAAAATTATCTTAAGTAAAAACTCTCGTTACCGAAGCGAATGATTCCTAAAGGTAGTCTTTACAGAACATAAATACACAACATAAATGTTGAATAAATTCTGGATGACTGCCATGTGATAAAGTGATACACTGAAAAAAACAGATATCCAAGGTATGTCAGACTAAGATAAATTTTATTCAGAATTACTTAAACGAACCACTCAGTAGACATATTTCTGTATAATAAGAACTTTTAAATTCAACTTTTCTGTACAATTAGCAACTCTGAGTTATTTACATGTTATTTTAATAACTAAAATAATTTGTTTCACAACTCACATGAATACAGTATATATATATATATATATATATATATATATATATATATATATATATGCATAAAGCTAAATAATTTCCGTTTCACTAATGGAATTATGCAAGAGTGTATTATTTATTTATTATTTAGTTCAAACTACTGAGTACATGAACGTTTTTCCATACATTTGTTATTGATCACTTAATTAACAACCCAAAGTTGAGAAACTTTTCTGTGAAAAATCTAAAACTCATATTTTGCTTCATTCCAGTTAGATTATCTGAACATGGGGAGAAGAGGAAGTGTTAACACGTTTGTATTAAAACCGATTACTTAATGTCTACAATGTTTAAATTTTAGCCACAAGACTTCTTATTAAACTGTTTTGTGATAATTTTAATAGGAAAAATTTAATATAAAACAAAATGTATGTTCTGGTTTCAGCTGTTTGAAACTAATTAAAATATAGTCGATTTAGAAAATCTGTGCTACTTTTGAACATTTTATCAAGTTAATCTTGAATCTTCACAGTTATAAACCTGAAATTTTATCAAGAATCATACTATTAGAAACAAATTGACGATTACATAACTTTGTTGACAGTAATTGATAAATAAACATATGAAAATATACTTTGATAAATAATTTACCTGTAATGGACAATGTTGATTTCGTTGTGAATTATCCATATCAGAATTTTCTTCAGATTTACATGTACAACGACAAGTACATTTAGCAGTGTTCATATTCTGATCAAAAATCACTCAATTGAAATATAATATAAAATATATAATAATCCGTTGAAATTTTATGTAATCTCTATACATAATCATTCTATTTTAATAAAAGACTGTTAAAAGAACAACTTCTAGTTAAAATTCCTTTTAATTAATTGTATACTAGAATTTAAAATTATACAAATTTGTAGTATTGACATTTATACCAGGACACTTATTTCCGTATTTTTGATTTGTTAAATTGTGAAGGTCACAATTATCCTAACGAATGAGAAATATATTAAAATATGTAGAGTGAACTAAATATATATTAACTCCTATTATAACCATTTTTATTGTGTATAAAATGAAAATTTAATTAGATTTATTCGAAGCACATATATTAACTTATTGTCTGTAATTAAATGATGCATAGGGAAATGTTTCAGATTTAATATTTCTATATAGTGACTTCTTTCTTAGTAAAATAGATTTTTTTTCAAGAGCTAAAAAATTAGAGTTATCTTAAGAAATATCGATATAGCTTAGTACCATATTCCATTATATGTCTATGACAAAAAAAGATCTGCTAGTTCTGTTCTTCCATTAGATAGTTTTATTGCTGAGTAGATATAAAATAGTACACCGTGAATATAATTTAAATGGTAATTCTTTTCAGTCTATTAGAAAAACCAATTAGTATATTATGTATTTATTTTGAACATTATTATACACTTTATAGTTTTATTTGTACATTGACTAGTACTTGCAAACATAGTTGTTCATTTCTAGACTAAACCATGATAATCATGAACAACGATAACAGTATGTAACAAGCTTGTACTAATCATGTCAACACACATTGTACAATTTAGCCCATATGAAAACTTAGTAGCTCAGTGTTCATTTAAATCAAAAGGCTTTGAGTAGGAATATTAACAAACATCAACACAAGGATTTAGATAAATCTATCTGAATAGTTTTTAATAGGACAAAATATGCTTTCTGTATTCTAACATTAAGCACTTTGAATCTCATTTATTAGTTGACAGAAACAACTATTATATATATTATAAAAATTAGTTTTATTAATATACATTAAATTTACTATTTGTAATAAATGTATTACCAGAGACAAATCTACAATAACATTTTAATAGATCTTAATGCATCAACATTGTTATGAACAATTATTGGATCCAATCAGATTGAAATAAATTTGTTGTTTCGATTAATAAAGTATTAGTAACACATTTCATTCATAGAAAATATTCACCTTCATTTATGTATGAACTTAATGTATCATAAGTTCTTTTCAAGGTAGACATTTTACCATCTGTTCACAGAAACAAAACAGCTATGAAGAAAATGGTACATCATTATAATTATATAGTTCTGAAGGACGTTCTTATAATTCATTTATATATATGTATTCAAATCATTATATTTGTAACGTTCAATTAATTACAAACAAGGTTCATTCTTGCCTTATTTCTATTCAGAAAAAAATAAATAAACTTTGAGGCAACATGAATTTTCTTTTTTTGTTTTAATGTCACTAAACTTTATTTCTTTATCTACGTTGATATATTGACCCACTTTGTTAATAAGAAATTTATACGACCTAAAATGTTGTGACTTGTTCCATTTTCGTTAATATGTAGATTATAAAATTGCTTTATTCACTATTATCTGATCATTAAAGTCATTAAAATTGTTTTTTTTTCCTAATAAGTATATAGTCCCATTAATATCTTTGTAGAAATTGAAACAAGTTTAATTGTTAGAAGAATAAGAGCATTTTCTTTGAGTGTTTACATAAGACAAATTGTTCGTTTCTAATGAACATGAACAAAATAAATCCGTTTGATGGACTGAAATTCGCTCTGAATAAACAGAATAGATGCATTGCGTTTAAAAGTGAAATTAAAGAAACGCACTTCATCCTATTTGCCATTTATCAACTGGATGTGTTTCTAGCCCTCTAATGACGCTCTCATAGAGACTCGAACTCAACATATATGTTTGGAAATATGATTATGTCTAGGCAATCCTTACAGGACGCACATTTACAGGTAAAGACTGATCACAGTTCAACTCTTACTATCATCCAATAAATACTTTTAATCTATGCAAATATTTCTTACAAGGTTTTATCTTATCTCAGTTACTGTTAACGATCCACTTATGATCACTCAACATTACGCTTTAGTAATAGCCATATTCATAAACATTGTCAACTTATTTTTTGTTCACACGCAAATAATAAAATAAACATTTATTCATCAGTTCGGCAAACTATAGTTTTCTTGTTTAGCATTAGATCACAACAACTTGTTGTGAAAGCCATAATTTAATAAAGTGCCGGATAAAATAAGACAGAATCATTCCAGACTGCTATGTCCTGTAACAAATATTCGTTAAGACGAAATAAGGTCATACGAAATAACAAGTGTTACGCATTGTCTAATTCATCTGAAATATGAATAATGTAATAAGAAGACGGAGATTATCAGAACTATGTGATATATTAGAGCAATACATTTCGAACAATCTGATCACACATATACTTGTTAAGAGCATTTATATATAAAAATAAAAGGCCAACTAGACTGGAAATGGGGTAAGAGGAGATATCGATAATAATAACAATAATAAGAGTAGCAATAATAACAATGTGAACACAATTTGAAACCTAATCACTCTGGATAATAAGCCAATATTACCAGGGTAGGTTTATGGTGAGAACAAACTGTTTTTGAATACACAAAGGGGGGTTGAATTTTCGTATGGCTAAGGCTTCAATAAACCTTAGTATACGCCCTTTTACACTCTTATACAATACGACAAAACCCGAGTTTAAATAAATCTTATGGCCTGCTTCAATTATATGTTTAGCAATAGAGGATGATGGATGTTTATCCTCTGTTCTTATTGGGTCACTTGATTGTATTTGTTTCTGCAGCCATTTGGGTACATGTTCACTCACCCTAATGTTAAGATTATGATTGCTCCTCCCTAGTAAACACAGTGGGATGTAACACAATCTGAAATAGATGTTGTCTATTTTGTTAAAACCTGAAAGTACAATCCCTACGAAAAGATTTTTGAAACCGTAAAATTTTGACTTTAAATTTTCTAGCACATTTTCAAAAATCAATACAATATTTGGTTCTTTGTAAAAAATTCCAGTTAGTGTTTTTTCTTAAAACCACTCACAAAAGTTACTCTCAACATTTTCATTCTTCTTAACATCATTCAGTCAGTCAGCTTATCGGTTCACGTCGCCATACCTCGTTAACACAACAAGATGAACACCGCATTCATAGAAGTAGTTAATTCAGTGGTGGTAATATATAAAAGAAAGATTGCATATAAGGACATAGTACAGGAAAAAAGAATTAATTCGTAGAAAGAAAGATATGAAGCGATTTTAATCTAATAGTTTAAAGGAAGACAGAGAGTGTATACACCGACGCCATTTTTTGGCATAACATTTATCAATTATAATACATTTATGTTAACTGCATTAAAAGTTTCTATTTGTATTTATTTATTCAATGAACTTATTATCCTTGCGTTTGCAATCACGTGTACTCTCGAAACATAGTGACGACTATTTCAAACTTCCAAGACTTGGGGTTTACGTTATATTTCATAACAATGTACGAAATAGCAGGTTTTTAGATTAGTGATGGGATACTTCATTGAAATATCATTTCACGTTTGACTCTGACTGCACATATGGAATTAAAGTTCTTATACCTATTTGAATGCTACGATTTACAGTAATTGACTCGATTTAGTATTCCATTTGACATTTTTCAGATTAAACATTTTGAAATGTACAAAGTCTATTTTCTCTAGAATGAAAAGTCTCTATGATTTCAAGAACCAACTAATTTAAATTACTAGGAACAATCGAAAAACAGATAGAAAAACAAATATGAATAAGAGAACAAATTTTCATAAAATCGAAAGATTACTTTTTTAAAAGTGATAATTATTTATTTTTAAATTAATCGTTTATACTTACGACAAAAATTCATTTATTCATTGAAACATCTAACCCGTCATTATAAAACCAAATTTATAAAGAAAAGTTTTAATTATTCATTTGGGAAGTGAAGTAATACAATAAAAAAAACACATGGTTTAAACTTCTTATTTCCAAAACAAAACAAATGCAAATGATTATATTTTTAATGGTTGAATTCATGAGTCAGTTGAAGGTAGACCACTATGGAAAACCTGGACGGCCGTTTCGTTTTAGTATGGGACTATTCAGCAGTGCGCGCCCACTATCTCGAACCAAAGACCTACCAGTCTCGCGTGAGAGCGCTTAACCCCTAGACCACTGAACTGGCATCCAACAATGTTAATGTCGAACTTCCCATACTAAGATCAAAACGGTCGTCCAGTGCTTCCAGGTTTTTCATGGTGGTCTAGCATCAATTAACTCATGATCTAAACTATTGAAATTACTACAATATCCCAAAACCCCTCTCTGATTATATTTTTATTTATCAAAGCTGTCATATATATATATCATACATGATTCATAAAAATACCACGGTATTCCTTTATTAAATTATTTATTGATTCGATAGAAAAGCTAAATAGTAAACATACACTAAACAAAATTATTAATAATTTATTATTCAATCAGTTTACCAAAAAAAGGAAAACAAAAATTGATTGTTGATTTTACTTTCATTTTGTTAAACTTGATTAAATATTTCGTAATAATTTAATTGTTATTAAATGGTAATTGGTTGAAACCAATTTTTTTAATTCTTTAAAGTTCAGTTTATGTTCACTAATAGTTCTCAGGAGTACTTGGACTTTGAACTAAGTGTAGATCTTAGTGAAATTGCATTAATACTTCATTTAATGTCATTCTCATTAATATTATAATTAAGTCAATTGTTTTGTGACTGTGATACGAGTTCACTGATAGATTACTTTTGATAAACCATTGATAACAGAGGTCATTTGAGGACCACATTTGTGGGTAATGAATGTGATAATGTATACTGAGAGTTTTAGTACTGTCGATTAGAAAACTTTATAACCAGTAATATCAGCAATAAATAAACGATAACTTTATCTCGTATATATTGTCATTCCAAAATCGTGTAGCTAATGCAAGGTTAAAATTTACTAACACAGAACTATGGTATGAATTTTGTAGATGAACGATGAATTTAGGTTCAAATATATCCGCTCACTTTTATTGTTCCAACAACCAACTAGATATTTTCATTCCGTATGATTTCATTTAGCACATTATATGGTTGAATATAACTTTAGATGTTACGAAGTGGAAACAAATGAAGGACATTTCGATATTCAACGAGAAATGAGTCTCGTTGTATTAATTAACTAAACCAAGCCTCGAACGTTTACATCAGACCTGAAATTACAATAGAATATACATAATCGGATTATTATTTAGAATTATTTTAATACTTAATCCGGTAGTAAAAAAAGGTTTCATGTTATAATTTTGATCTTAGTTAATACCATATTGAAAAACAGAGAATGCTAAATGGACATACCTACAAATGTGCAGAATTTCACTATGTTGAAATAATGTGAATGCCATACGTCTGTATAATTCTATAAATAATCTTTCTTAAGAAATAACAAACTTTATTCGTCATAATTCCTGTTAAATTTTTAATATTGCAATGGTTGTTATGGCGATATATATATATATATATATATATATATATATATATATATATATGCCTAATTTGCTATTTCTATACTTTAAATAAAGTTTCGTGGAGTGTTTTTATAAGTTTGCTAATTTCTCAATTATCCCCTTCATTTATTGTTTAATTAACCTTGATTATCATTGTTAGGACGATGTCTGATTTTTGAAAAAAATTGCCTCACACTGCAATCTATCAACTAAAATTACGTTCCGCTCTGATGATTTACACAATAAAGACTAATAATTATTGATCTTTTACTCAGTAACATAAATACTTCTCACCATGAGAATATATTTCAATGAATTTCGTTACACGAGTCTAAGATATTTATATTATTAAAACAGTAAATTAATTTAAATACTGATATATTTGGTGATACATAAAAGAACTACCGTATTTTCGGAAAAAAATATTACCTGATAAAATAATTATATTATATCTTATAACTTGATACTGCTGAAAATAACCACAGCATACTACAAACTGTACATATGCCTTGACATCATGTGTTTGAAGAAAACTACGGGCGGCCAGACCAAAGTATGACACAAATCCATTAAGTCGCTGACAAGTGGACTGAGCCATGTTGGTAGGTGTAGACTACCTGATTGTGATCCGCGAGACAATAGCAACTGGTGGTTAAATACCTTGAATGACATGGCTCAAAATCATTTGCAATGGCGCAGGTGCATCCACTCTTTGTGTTCTCCCAAATTCTAATCTTCTGAATTATTCATATTCCTTTTTTACCCTTTCCAAATTTATTTCACTGAATTATACTCCTTAAGTAACATCTTCAAACCCTAATCTTTCCGATTACTGCTTTTACTCTTACCACCTCTATCACTACGGGATTTTAATCGACAACTGCATCTCCCTTCTAATGTGCTATGGCAACTCGAACTGATGTACGTACGTACGAAGTTGTATGTTGTTGTCGACTGACAAATACAATTAAAAATTTTTCATTCTTCACTAATCGTACAATCTTCTCAGGATTTTGATATAACCACATGAAAATTCACTCTTTCAATTTGGGGCTTTCAAGAGAGTGGATTTCACTAGATTTGAAATGATAAACATCGCCTAAAGCTAACTAGTCTCAACAGTTTTCATATGACTTAAAATTTAATGTGAATTTTTAAACAAAACAGAGCATTTTATAAACCTATTGTAAAACCATGATCTATTTTTTTACAAAATGTAAACCATTTATTTATAAAAATTAGTTTTAAATGTTTAGGATCAAATTACATCCCAAATCGAGTGTGGTAAGACCTGTAAAGATTTAAAAAAGATTGGAATAAACTTGTTTCTACGATAAAGTATAGAAAAAACAATAATTTCCTTACATTTAGATATGAATGAAACAATAGTAACACTTCATTACTTCGCTTTTCATATATTGCATAAAACTTTGAAACATAAATTGCAAATAGTTGTTTGATCAAAATGATTCAATAAATAACCTATTCAAACACTAATGGAAATTCAATGAAATTCATTTGGTCTACTATTCTTTGATCAAATTAATGCGTTATTTAAATAAGTTTCACGAAAGAAACACGTTTTCTCAATAAAGAAACTTTAAAAAATATAAGCTGAATCACTTAATTTTAATGTATCAAACCATTATGTAAAAGTACTAAATCAACATACTTTTAACTGATGTTAATATAATTAAATAAAACATGAATCCACAACATGTAACCTGTTATAAATATATTTTAAAAAGTTCAAAAGTCAATTACCTAACTGATTTTCGGTAGCTTACATTTTTAAATTTAGTCAATGAATATCTATAAACTAAAAACAATTATTCGTTGAATATATTCAATTTGGTTGATATTTGTTCCGTATTCATTTGTTTAGAAATATTTTATCGTTATCAGAAGGATTTTGTGTATATTATAGTAATTTCAATGGTTGAGATCATAAGTCAATTGAAGCTGGACCACCATGAAAAACCTTGAAGCACTGAACGACCGTTTTGTCCTATCGTGGAACACCTCAGCTTTCCAGTGCTTCCAGGTTTTTCATGGTGGTCTAGCTTCAATTGACTTATGTTCTCAACCATTGAAATATTTTATCAATGAATTATATCTATTTGAATAAATTGCTGTTTTCATTGTTTTTTACAATGTTCTTGAATTGTCTAAGTGATCTCTCAATAGGGGTTTTGTGGAGATTGTAGTAATTTCAATAGTTGAGATCATGAGTCAATTGAAGCTTCCAGGTTTTCCATGGTGATCTAGCTTCAATTGACTCATCATCTCAACTATCGAGATTAAATGATCTCTCTCTATATATTTTTTCTTTACCAATAATTATGTAATTAACATCAACTTGTTAATAATTCCATTAGGAAATCCTATTTTTTTAAATGAATAAAATGAATAATGTAAGTTATTTTCAAGGTCATCTGAATGGCAAACGCCTTTTTTAATTAGCTAAAATAAAATGAGTAAAATAAAGAACTGTTACATCAAGTAAATAATTAGACATTTATTCTAGAATGAATAAACTGGATACAATGTTTTCTTTAAAAATTTTTCTTCTACTCTTATGGACTAACGGATTAATACATCGTTGTATTTTGCTGATTAATTTCTCTTTAAATATTATATACACATATGCATTTTGCTATCTGTAACCAACCCATTATATGTACTTTTAAAGTTTTATATTCTCTTTAAGTTCTTATGTGATATTGTTGTAAATGTATTCCTTTTAATATGTTATATATTATTCGTATCCAGATTAGATCGTAAATTAAATGTATCATTGAAATCCAGAGTTTTAAAGGTTATCTTTCAGGACAAAAATCTTTCAGAAACCTGTAACTTTATATGTTTTTCACATTTGCTTGTTATGTGATCAAGAAGAGACAATGAAAATGTACATTCAACATAAAATAAGGGGATCATAGTGAAGTATAAATTCCAAAAAAACATGCCAATATTGTCTACAAAATTCTGTTGAGATATTTAAATACAGTAAAATACAGTGAAAACATTACGTAAGCCGCTTTGTTGCAGTAAACTAACTGATCAAGTTGTTAGTTAAGTGGGGCCCCTTATCTTGCATAATCGTTGACTCAGACAAACGAACGGGGAAACGACGAGAAGAGAAGAAAGCGAAGCAAAAATGACGCGCGGTGGAGAAGGCGTGTGAGCCAACTCCCCTTTAACTAAGCGTCAATCAATATTTATAGTTACACAAAAGTAAGTTACAGACATGTGATGAGTAATGGGACAAGATGTGTACACACACCTACGCGCTCATACAAAAACAGTCAAGATTGATAAGTGAATAATTAAAAAGGTCAAAATATGACTCAAGTAGAATAAATAGATTGGGCTGTCCGATAGCTAAAATAAGGTATATGGGCTTAACATAATAACACACACTACAGTTGCATGCTAACACACTGAGTTATATTGATAGCTGTCCAAAAGTTTACTTGATCACTTGAACCTGAGTTCATCAGTTCTACAACAGTCTTGCTTACAAATATTTTCTCTAACCACCTTGTCACACAGGACTTCTGAATTTTTTTGTAAATTATTCCATAATTTCACATAGGTTTTAATCAAATAGAGTAGAAATCGATAGTATTAAAGCAGGTTTAGACAGCGGAAACATTAACAGACCAGAAGCACTACTCGACAATATGCACTTGGATAGTGAACAATAATATTAGAACAATAATGTTAGATTCTACATAATAATATCATTTTCCCTATTTATTTTCCTTAATTGTTAACTAATTGCATTTTTATATCGCACCTCACAATATCTTCCTATAACCCAATAACTTACTTGACTATCTACAAAATTTGCTTTTCAGTCAATTTCCATACTTCCTATCATTAACTTACGATTGTTCAATCTATGAAATATGAGTTTGTTGAAAAAAGTGAATTCATTCACTAATAACAATTTTTTTTAATTTTTATAATAACGTTCAATTTTATATGAGAGAGGAAAAATTAAAACAAGGAAATAAGACGTACTTTCTTTAAATAATAAAAAAATGACATTATATTCGAGATAGTTAAAAATTCTAATAAACTTAAACAATAAATGTTCTTAGTAAAGATGGATAGTGGCTAGCAGTGGAATCTAAGACGCTCGATTCGTCCTAGTTGGGACTCATCAGCTAGATGTACCTGCATCTCAGAGTTGATATTCACTCTGGGACTCGAACCCAGGTATGCACATATACCAATGACAGACTGGTCAATTGCAATGCTAATTGTCAGCGGGATGATCAAAGTAAAACAATACCAAGTGAACATAAATGTTTTTGATGAAACAAAAAAATGTAATAATTGGAAAACGACCTTCGTTTTCTTTTATTAGTTCAAGAAATAAGGTTGAAAATAGAAGCTTCATTATGAATAAATGATAACTGTTACGAAAATGTGTATAATATAAATTTGTTTGTTAAAGAGCTTATAAGATAGAAATGCGAAGATTCTTCTAATAAACTATGCTTCTTGCAAAAGTGTCCCCTCAGAACAAAAATACCGGTTTTTTCTTTAAAGATAAAGAAGAACAGACAATCTAGGTAATACGCTAAAGTATACCAGTCACCTGTTTTTCCAAATAACTATCATCAAATTATCTTCCTCTGAGCTTTCAAAAGTAAATAATTGTATTTATGAATATTATTCTGTTTCCTTGATCAGGTATGATTCTTTCGTTAGTAAACAATCCATCACTGTAAATACTTCCATTTACTTACTTGATCACTGGTCTCCGTGGAACAAATGAATTGATATCTTTTAAACTATCTCAGGTTTGATTATTATCATTACTATTATTATTGTTCAAATACCTGACACACACCATACTTTAGTTAACATTTGTCTTAAAAACTTTACAAAGAAATCAAGCTTCAATTAGCTAATTAAATTTCACTTTTTTTTCGTATGAATATTTTTTGGTATTTAAATGTAGTTTTATGGTTGAGATTATGCGTCAACTGAAGCTAGACCTCCATGGAAAACCTGGAAGCACTGGACGGTCATAATCAAAAAAATTAGTGAAGTAATTTATTGTTTATAAAGGAATACAATTCAGTGCGGAAAGACATAACAAACAGTTGACTTTATAATTTTGTTGTTTTTTTTTTCATCAATAAAGCCACATGCATATAATCACTGGTACTTAATTGAACCATTATCCTCACTGCAAATTATATTGAAAGACTTTTTAAAACTGAAACTAACAATTGTTGGTCCGCAACATTCATTTATAGTTATTTCTTTCAGTGGCATCTCATTGAATGTAATTTAAACATTTCTAAAAAATGTCAGACTTATAAAGAGTTACTTACTTACTTACTTACGCCTGTTACTCCCAATGGAGCATAGGCCGCCGACCAGCATTTAAAATTTTAGTCTACGGTTAAACACACAAAAGAACAATATTTTAGATTCAATCTCTTTGTCCATAACTTCAGTTTTCACCTTAAAGTAATACTTAAAATTTATGCTCATAATTCTTTCTATTATTATTATTATTATTATTATTATTATACTCGATATTCTTAATTTTGACAAACAATCAAATCAATGGGAGATACAATCAAAATAAATAAGTAAATAATGACAGGTTAAAGGTCAACAATAACCAACCAAGATCAAGGTCTACTGGACAGTCTCTGAGTTATATTTAGAGAAATTCAAACACTTCACTTCTATTTGAAGTTTGAGCCGATGATGTTGTTCAGAATAACTATGAAAGGTTCACGACCAAACCGTCCACCTCAGACAACAAAACTCCATCAAAATCATCTACCTGAGCTACGAATCTCCACCATCTCATAATATAAACAGAATATTATTCATAGTTTCACTTGGTATTGTTTACTTGAATCTTCCCATTGATGTTAAGGACTGCAATTGAACAGTCTCTTATTGGCACATGTGCATAATTTGCGTATTGCCTCTATGTTGTCTTAATTCACAAGGATTATAGACAAAGATGGATGGTGGTTAGCAGTGGAATCCAGGATGCGTGTTTCGTCCTATTTGGGTCTTGTCAGCTGAATGTACATGGGTCTGAGTCCCGGAGTGATAATTAAATCTGCGATGCAGGTACATCCAGCTGACGAATCACAAGTAGGATTAAATGCACGTCCTGGATTCCACTGGTAACCACTATCCATCTTTGCTCGTTATTCATATCATTAATTGCTTATTTATTTGGTATTGTGATTTCGGTGACTATCAGACCCAAACAACGAATAACATGTAATAACTGACCCTGGTCGATTTCTGTGAATTTTAGTTTCCGATTTGTTTATTCTAGGGAACAAAACATTCTCATGATACAATTGTTTAAGATATTGTTGGTTTTCACTATGACAATAAGCAGAAAACATAATAAACAGTTGAATCATAATTCAACACAGCTCTCAGAGAAGTTGACTTGTGTTTAATGACAAAAACTGAATAACATACTTCGGTGTAGCTTAATTTATCAGTAATTTATAGCTAACTGAATAGAAAATAAACTAAGCAAACTAGTTTGAATCTATCTGAATCCATTTGCTTTATCTCTTGAATAAAAGAGCCATTTTTTCGTTCCTCTCAAAGAAATATTGATTTGTTCATCATCACACTTTTCCACTGTATCCAGAATAGTTTATGTCATTTCATCTTTGATCATAAATAAGCATAATGAGAAAACACTGATAACAGCACATTTGGTTATAAATAGAGAGTTTCATATGAGTTTGAATGTATAACATTGAATCATACTTAATGATCAACTATTGTACAAATTTCAGTTCCAAATTAATCATATGTGACCTAGACAGCTTGATGATAATACATGTGAATGCAATAGTTTATGCCACTAATTCACACAATGCTAGGGCTACTATTTCCTTGAAGTATTAGGTAACACATACTGATTACTTCACAATACCATCAAACGAATTTTTGTAGTTTCTTTCAATTACTTCCCACCACATTACATCAAATTTTAATATGAGTTAAAATCAATCGATTCGTTGAGAATTTAAGATCATAGTGTAGAATTAATCTATCGTAGCTGAGTAGTGGCAAATATATATTTATGTATGTAGCCAAACATAAACCTGTAAACATATCTCCTTAGTTAACTCAACATCTAATTTGTGTTTGTTGTAATTTGTTGAAACTCGATAAATAAATGAACAAAATCATGCAAAGGTGTAGTTCAGTGGTAGTCAAGACGACTTATTGCAGGTTATATATCTAAAATACTTCCTAAGACTCTGAAGCTACTCAGTCCCAATTCCGTATAGTTGCGTAATTTTCCACTATTATTGAACCAGTTACTCATAGAAACTATTTTGTCTAACAATCTTGAATGTCCATTTTCAATTGTTTGATGAAAATAGATTTCAAGTAAAGCAATTAAAAAAACGATTATTATTCACCTGACTACAGCCGTTAAAAAAAGCATTGAGTTATACAATAAATTACTTTCAACCAACTACCTTTCACTGTTATAAAATGAACGGGAATAATAAAATAATATTTCGCTAAACTTTCATCATGATAATACAATGATCTATTTATAGATGATAGTTCAAATTTATTTGTTAACTGTGAATTTATCTATTGCTATTGTAACGTAGAAGTTGGTTGTTATTAGAGAGATATTTTATTATCAGCATGAGGTTGTGGAGATTATTATGCTTTTGAATGAAATCATGAACCTATTGATGTCAGACCGCCATTGAAAACCTGAAAGCATTGGACAACCGTTTAATCCTCCTGCGTTCGCACGCAAAACTGAACGCCCTGAGTTCGAATCCCACGAGCAAGATCATGGATGCGTAATGCTGAGGAGTCTCACAATAGAATTAAACGACCGTCTAGTACTTCAAAATATTGTATTCTTTGCATTTTAGCGAAAACAACTTTTCAAGGCTAAACTATTTTGTTTTTTAAATAATAAAATAGTTTTTAATTCAAATATTTTCTCAAGTATCTAATAATAAATTTTATAGATGTTTATTCCGTTTTCTTAAGCTAACCATCATCCATAAGAGACAAGTGTTTATTAACAGTTGTCTACGCAAAATACTTCAGATCTGTTGGCCAAACACTATCAGCAACAACCTACTGTGAGAGAGAACAGACAAGATTCCAGCAGAGTATGAAATCAGGAACAATCTCTGGAAGTGGATAGAACACACATTAAAGAAACCGCACAACTGCGCCACAATGCAAGCCCTCACATGGAATTCTGAAGACCAAAGGAAAAGAGGAAGAACAAAGAACACATTACGCCGAGAAATGGAGACAGACATAAGGAAAATGAACAAAAATTGGATAGAACTAGAAAGAGATGCCTAGGATAGTGTGGATTAGAGAATACTGATCGGCGGCCTATACTCCATTGGGAGTAACAAGCGTAAGTAAGTAAACAGGTAACCATTAGTAACAAAGTAGACTATAGATAATCCCATTTTTTAAAAATAAATTCTATTATTATTCTTAGAAACTATATTCTTTTTTGTTTCACATTACTTTTTAACCGAAAACACTGTCATAAACTTCAAAGACGGAAATATATATTATTTATTAATGAAAATAAACTACTGACGATATTAATACTCATAGACATTTACTCATTCTTACTATAATTTAGATAATAATTAACATTAGTAATTCATTAACTCAAAATAAATAATTCTAAAGTAATCTAATGAGCCAAAACTCTTGATCTACAAAGTTTACTTAATCAATTTAAAATGACAACAACAATCAAATAAAATATGTTTCTATAATTTCAATATTGATTTTCTGTATTATCAATGAATCAACAAATAAAATCCATTGATTCTTTTTATAATTGTCTTTTGATATAATTTTTTTTCCTCATATAATTATTACTTTAAATAAGTTTAGAATTTAAAATGACGAAAATCAATCAATCTGAAGAACATACTTTTTTTCAATGTTGAAGAGGAACTACTAGTAACTAGTGTGTGTGTGTATGTGTGAGTCTTTAAAAAAAGTTTGAGTAGGTACTTCATTCATGAATTATCCTCAGAAATGTTTTCAGAAATTTCATAGTAACTATAGTCTTAATAATAATCCTGTTTTTTTAAAAATAAATACCAGTGTTTATAAATGTACATTAATTGATATGTGATTTTTAATACACTTTAGTATTTTACAGCCGAAAAATACCTGAAATGATAAAATCTATGCGTAGATAAATATTTTTATAACATATCATCACAATAACAAAGTAGGTGATAGAACTAAGATTTACGATAAACTAGATATAAAGTCAAAGGTTCATAATATGTGCTTATGATAATGTTAATGTATAAAATAAACGTATGAAAACAAGACTTTTATAAACCTAATCAGAATGGCATTTACGCATTTAATATACATATAATTTTAACGGTGGACTATAATAAAATCGTTTGTATAAGGGTTTTTAAGGTGTCTTTAGACGACAACTTTTTATTTACTGTATATGATATGGTGGCTAATTGGCCTCGTAGATAGGCAGTGATAATCTGTTCCAGATGTACTTCAAAATGCATTTATGTAAGGGGCGGGTGTTATTATTACTAACAAGCTACAAAAGCTACAACTTGGCGGCTTTGTAAAATGCAGTTCATTTTTGAAAATAAATGGTACTTTTTTATTGCCTTAAAGAAAAAGATTTGGTTCAAAAAGCCGCTTTCATAAAGACTAAGCCCTAGATTAGTTATTATGAAACGTTTTCTTAAGAATACAACTACTCACAATAAGACAAAAAAGTAGGGGGATGTGATACAGACCTCATTCTAAGTTTACGTTTACTGTTAATATTACTTAGAATAGAGTTACGGTTCAAAATTGTGGTTTAACAAACATTTTGCATGATAGGATACGTGAGCTACTGTTGCGTAGTTTATGTAGAACGAAGTTCTTAAAAGGATGTGGCGTTATTATATATATTGTTTAGTACTTTAAAAACGACAAACTGTAGAACTATACGGGTCCGACATCTACCATCGGACAAAATCTACAGGACTCCTTGTTATTCACAACGTGATCAAAATCAAGATAGGTATTACTGAACCAAATCCATCCATATTTGTGAGTCCTACATCCTAAGTCCCACCTTGTGCACTTGAGGCAGCCTTGTTAAACTCCGTTCTTATGTAGTTTTATACAGAAGTAAGTTTGTGAGCTAAAACTGAGAATATATTATCTTGCTTTAGTTTAGTTGTTGAGTAGAGTATACTTTATTGCCTTTAAGTTAAAATAGTTCAGTGTGTATTGTCATGATTCGAAATGAGAAAAGTTCCAAATAAACAGCACTAACACTTTTAAAAATTGAACGATTTGTGGTATTTCTGAAATTTTCATTACCATGATACTCGTGACAGATTATAAAAGTCGATTTTAGGACCGTAAAAAATGAATCTACAATTGTTAGAATCTTTTGGTAGTGGAATCCGGGATGCGCGTTTCGTCCCATTTGTGACTCATCAGCAGGATATTCAATCTGGGACTCCAACCCAGTATGAGTTGCTTCAAACGTCATTGCATCATCCAATTAGCTACTGAGTAGGTCTTAAACATCGTTCCTCTAATCTTAATTTTATTTCTGAGTTCAAAGGGAAACAACGTTCTATAAACCGAATAAAAATTCGACTAATACTAGCTGAGTTATTATAGGACTGTTTACTTTATCATTATCAAAGAGATATTCGGAATGGTTGCATTATATGCTCTAGTTTGTGCACTGTAATTTCAAGAAAACTATCAACCAGCCCCTTACTGTTAGAATAAGTAACATGGATTAAGTAATTGTAACAGTTATTGTCTGACAACCAATGTATGTTTCAATAAACATTTCTTATATAAATAATTTGATCTAACCTCGATAGCAGAACGAGTAGTTTGTTCATATTATACGTGTTTAAGAAAAATAATTAAAACACAATTGTATGAACGAAGAATATTCTTTACAGTAATTTCTCATCAGGTTCTACAACTATAGATCCAAATTAATAATCCATAAAATTGACCAGATTTAAGACAGAGTGCATCATTTGGAAATTGTAATATGTAAATTAAAAATTGTTGTTTGCTATATAAAATCAATTCAGATCGTTAATGTAGGGGCTGATTAATATAAAGTTTATAAGTGAAATGAAATTGTGCGATAAATGATCAAATAAATATGGTCAACATAGGGTGAGAGAGGAAATAAAGGGATAAAAATAGGAAATTACGTAATATGTAGAATAATATGAATTAGGTCAGATATAGTAGATTTAAGGGTGGATATTGAATAAATTCCTCAAAAAGGTTATCAAGTGTAATCATCATAATAATAACAATGATAATCACAGTTGTAAAGATAATAATAATAATAAGTTTGGGACATAAAATGAACACTAATCAAATTACATCACCATATTATAAAATTGATTATTAAGTAGTTGGCCCCAAAGTTGGCCAGGGTAAAAGGAGTGGCTGAACATAATTCTTTTGGATGCAAAGCTCTGGCTTTTTGATCCGAATAGCAATTGCTTCAGCCGTCTGTAGGATTCGCAGTCTGACGGAATTAGGTAGACTGCTGTTAACACGATAGATTATTGCAAAAGATTGCTCCATGTTGGCTGTATGTCCTGTCTGAACTAGATGGTCTAATACGGGGCTGTTAACAGTTTTGACTACACCTTTGCTTAACCACACGCGGAGGTGCTCGCGAGCCCGAAAGTACAAATTCCTAGAACATCTGCCAATATAACGTGCTCCACAGGAGCAGTTGAACTGATAGATACAGAAGGAGGTGGCTAGTCTAGGTAATTTATCTTTCAACCTCGGAGTGATTATTAAAAGCATTAACTGTAGTTTATCCGCATTAAATGTCCTTTGAATTGATCTGTTTAACTTAAGTCTTAGCATTTCACTCGGTGCATCGCCTCTGAATTGTAAGCGTATATACAGAGGCTTTTTGTTTACAGTTGGGCATTCTCTATGCTGTCTTTTGTTGGCGATGTTTTTACATATAAATTTCTTGGCGTATCCATTCTCCTTCCTCTACAATACAAAAGGAATCTTATTAAGACACTGCATCATAGAATCAAGACTATATGCTCTGTGGATAAGATTGAAGATGAAACGAAGGCCGACCAGTATTCTCCGACCCACTCTGTCCTGGGCCTTCCTTTCTAGTTCCATCCAATTCTTGTTCATTCTTCACATATCTGTCTCCATTTTTCAGCGTAATGTATTCTTCGGTTTTCCTATTATCCTTTGGCCTTCAGAATTCCATGTGAGGGATTGCCTTGTGACGCAGTTGGGTGCTTTCCTCAATGTGTGTCCTATTCACCTCCAGCGCTCCTTCCTGATTTCTTCCTCTGCTGGAATCTGGTTTGCTCTCTCTCACAGTAGGTTGTTGCTAATAGTGTTTGGTCAACGGATCCGAAGTATTTAATTAATAAACACTTGTATCTCCAAGTTTTCGCCACATACAGTTGAACTGTTTTGACTTTTGTATTACAAATTCTGACTTTGGTGTCGGTTGACAGTTGTTTTGAGTTCCAGTTATTCTTCCATTGTAAATATGCTGCTCTTGCTTTTCTGATCCACGCCTTCACATCTGCATCAGATCCACTGTGTTCATTAATAATGCTTTCCAGGTATGTAAAGGTTTTTCCATCTTCCAAATCTTCTCTGTCAAGTGTGATTGGATTGGTGCATGCTGTGTTGTATCGGAGAATCTTGCTTTTCCCTTTGTGTATGTTGAAACCTACTGCTACTGATGATGCCGCTACACTGGTCGTCTTTTCCTGCATTTCTTGTTGCGTGTGTGATAGAAGAGCCCGATCATCTACGAAATCTAGATCGTTCAGCTGCATCCTAGCTGTTCACTGTATTCCATGCTTCCCTTCAGATGTTGACGTCTTCATGATCCAGTCGATCACCAGTAAAAAGAGAAAGGGTGAGAGTAAGCATCCTTGCCTGACACCGGTCTTTACTTCAAACAACCTTGTCAACTATCCTCCATGTAAGATTTTGCAGTTTTGTCCATCATAGGAATTATGTATGATATCGACTATTTTCTGAGGCACGCCGTAGTATCGAAGAAGCTTCCATAGCGTTGCTCTGTCCACGCTATCAAATGCTTTCCCGTAGTCAATTAATTTGATGTAGAGCGATTAATTCCATTCAATTGGTTGTTCCACAATGATCCGTAGAGTTGCGATTTGGTCTGTACATGATCAATCCTTACGGAATCCTGCCTGTTGGTCTCGAAGTTGGGCGTCTACGGAGTCCTTCATCCTGTTTAACAATACCCTGATGAAGACTTTTCCTGGTATTGAGAGAAGAGTGGTTCCCCTGTAGTTGTCACAGTTGCTGAGATCGCCTTTCTTTGGTATTTTGACTAGAAGTCCTTCTTTCCAGTCTTTTAGTACTTGTTCCTCATCCCAGATCTTTCTGAAGAGAGTTTGGAGTATCCTTGCAGTTGCCGCTTCGTCTGCTTTCAGTTCCTCTGCTGGAATGCTGTCTAGTCCTGCTGCTTTGCCACTCTTGATTTGTTTGATAGCCATGCTGATCTCTTTAATTGTTGATGGGCCAACATCGATTGGGAGGTCCTTGAGTGCTGCTTCGATGTTGGGTGGGTTCAGTGGAGTTGGTCGATTCAACAGTTCTTTGAAGTGTTCTACCCACCTGCTTCGTTGTTCTTCAATGTTGATGATTATCTTGCCTTCCTTGCTTTTCACTGGTCGTTCTGGTTCATGGTGATTTACAGAGAGTTGCTTTATTGTGTCATACAGTTGTCTCATATTTCCTTCTCTTGCAGCGTTTTCCGTCGTCACTGCTAAATCTTCTACATATTTACGTTTGTCAGTTCTGATGCTCCTCTTCACTTGCTTGTTTATTTCTGTGTATTCAGTTTGTGCCTTGGCTTTTTCTGCTCTTGTTCGGCTGGTATTGATTGGTGCCTTCTCGTTCCTCCTTTCTTGAATCTTATCCACTGTGGAGGTCGTGATCCGATCCTTGTGATGGTGCATCTTTTGATCCAGAACCTCATGACACGTTGAAGTGATTACCTCTTTTATCCCTTCCCAGTTGCTCTCCATAGTAGTTTCTTCTCCATTGAGTAGATCATGAAAGACCTGGAACCTATTGCAGAGGGCTATCTTGAATTTTTTTGAGTTTGTCATTAACCTGAAGAAGAGCCGTATTAAACTTTTGTGATTTTTTCCGCCCCGTTGTCCAGTGCCTCTTGAGTTTCAATTTCATCTTGGCGACCAGCAAGTGATGATCTGATGCTACATTAGCTCGTCTCTTGGTTCTCACATCCTCCATCGTCCTCCTGAACTTTTTTTAATGCAGATATGGTCGATTTGGTTCTGCATAGTATGATCCGGTGAAGTCCATGTGGTTTTGTGGATGAGTTTATGTGGGAATATAGTGCCACTTATGACCAGTTTATTGAAGGCACATAGGTTTGCAAATCTCTCACCATTTTCGTTCATTTCTCCCAGTCCATGTCGTCCAACGTTGTCTTAATATCTGGTGTTGTCAATTCCAACCTTGGCATTTAAATCTCTCATCAGAATGGTCAGGTCCTTTGTTGGGCACTTCCCGACGATTGACTGCAGCCTATCGTAGAATTGGTCTTTAGCGTCTTCATTGTAGTCGTTGGTAGGCGCATAGCATTGGATGACGTTCATTGTAATGCCCTTTTTCTTTGTTTTGAAGGGGGATTTGATGATCTTTGGTCCATGAGATTCCCATCCTATAAGTGCATTTTGTGCTTGTTTGGACAGCATCAATGCAACTCCTTGTTTATGTGGGGTGCTTTCTTCTTCTTCATGACCGGAGTATAATAGAAATTCTCCTGAAGCTAGTCGTTGTTGCCCAACTTGCGTTCAATGCGTCTCACTGATCCCAAGCACCTCTAGGTTGTATTTCCTCATTTCTGCAGCAATTTGGAAGAATCTCCCAGTCTCCCACATTGTACGAGCATTCCATGTACCTAAATAAATGGTTGCTCTGGTTGTCAGAAGGGACATCAGCCTTGTGACTTCCGAATGAACTCGGCCTTCATAACTCTTCAAGATGAAGACCTCCTAACTCCCAGCGCATAGTTTAAATGGTTTGAATTATGCTTTCTGTTTAGGGTTTTTTAGCGAGTTGGTTTTCTACGGGATAGGGTCGCTAAACCCATGCCCAACTCTCAACCTTTATCCGGGTTTTGGACCGGCAGTAGCCCCCGGAGGGACTCCAGGCGAAGTTTTGATTTTATATAACAAACAACAATTTTTAATTTACATATTACAATTTCCAAATGATGCACTCTGTCTTAAATCTGGTCAATTTTATGGATTATTAATTTGGATCTATAGTTGTAGAACCTGATGAGAAATTACTGTAAAGAATATTCTTCGTTCATACAATTGTGTTTTAATAAAATAATTAAAATTCTTTGTAGCAGCTCCCCAAATATTCGCTCACTTGTTTGATTTAGAAACAGCAATGAATAAACTGAGTATTTGTAAAGCAATTTCATCATTAGATTTATGCTTTCGGGAATTATCGACCGACCGGCAATTTATTCACAGGATCTTTATTTAGAACATATTATTTATCTCTAGTCATTATTGTAACAAAATTGAACAACGCCCAAAACACATATGCAAAAATTTTGCGTTAGCGTATTCAAAAATAAATAAAAGAAATTTGGTAAGAAAAAATCCAACGGATTATGTAATTATGAAAAACAAGTTTACGAAACAAATATTGGTTTTCATCATTTCAATAATGATAATTGCAAAAATAAGTTTACGTATGAAGTATTGCTACATGTTGGTTATATAGAACGTGCTTGCGATTACGAAAATGCTCACTCCTCGAAAGCAGTCGAATTAATAAGAACATGAACAAGCGGCTAGTCAAAGTACATTAACTTTCAATCTCGGAGTAACCATCTGCAAAATGAAAACTGATCGATTTTAGCTCATTGAGTAAAAACTTGTCATACAGCCACATCAATATATATAAGAAGCTAGAGCTTTGCTGTCTAGAAGAAATATCTCCAACTTCTCCTATTACTTTGACCAACTTCTGACCCAATTATTCAATGATCATTTTTATGTTTTGGTGACCATTTGACTAATTATTCATACAACTACTCCTTTGTATTTTCATACCTGAAACTTATCTTCACACATCTTATCATTATTATCATCACTGTTGTTATCATTATAACACTTGTAAAAAAAACCCTTTGGGAAATTTATTCAGCATCCACTCCTATCTGTTATATCAGACTTAATTCATAGTATTCAAAATATATTACGTGATTTTTGAGTTGCAGTTACATTGGTGTCTCTCTCATTCTATGATAACCATATTTATTCTAATCATTCGTCTCACAATTTTATTTAACGTATATACTGATTCAAGTTAACACGTCATATTGGCCATCTCAACGTTAACGATTTGATTTGATTTGATATGACAAACAATTATTGATTCACATGATATAATTCTAGACTACATGTCTTGCCTTAAATCTAGGTCCTTAGCGGATTTTAATTTGGGTATATAATTGTAGAACCTGAAGAGAATTATTTAAAAAGTAAATTCCATGAACTCATTTATAAAATACGTTTACCTGGAAATACTAAAAATTTATTGTTACTGGTTTCCTTTTCATACTTATATGATTTCAAATATTCATTTTTATGATAATAAAGTTTTGAAGTATGAATGCATATTTTCATTTTCATCTCTCATTAGTGATTACATTAATTTATGCTAACTATTACTCTTCGACTCTTATACTTTATCTTCAATGCTTCATTGGTATAAGTGGTTTATGAACGTAGTTATAAAGTTCACGAATCAACCCATGTTAAATAACCATTAAAATCCAGAAAGCACTCAACAATTATTTCCACCAATCAGACTCTCTGGTAATGTGAATACACGAACACAATGGACTCGGACCAAGCTGCATGACATATTCTATGTTTGTTTTTTTTTAACTTCAGTCATTGTCAAACTTTTATATTTTCCCGAGAAATGTTTAAAATATAAAAGTTGCGAATTAAAAATACTAATATATTGAGGCAGTTACATTTATTTTAATATCTGTTTCTAACCCACTATACTTCTCGTGTGCTGTGAAAAGTTGACAATAATAGAAAAAAAACTGTAAAAGGTTGTGATTTTGTCTTATAAATTTAAAGTTAGTGAAACATGTTTTATGTGTAAAACTAATTGAATAGACCTTCTATATCTAAAAAAATACAACACCAGTTTATAAATAGAAGACAGAGGAAATTATTAGAACAAACTCATTTCAGTCTATTTTACTGAGTAGGAAAATATTATTCAAAAAATAAATTCTGTTGCTTAGTGTCAAGAACATTGTCAAACTTTAATCATACATATATATAAATCGTTATCTAAGTCTTTACTATTGAAAATGGTAATATCAATAAACGATTTTGCACTTATTTTTTTGTTTGTTAGATGATTTGATTATCAACATTAATATTCTTTACAGTGTCAACCTCCTTTTTTATATTAAGGTATATTCTCAAGTTAAGTATGAAAAACAGAAAAAAATGGATAATACAATTAAGCACATACTTTGATATTCAAGTTGTTTGTAGTTAACATTTCATTCATTCTTTTTTTTCAAGGACTAGTATTCGAATGTAGAATATTCTTTTCGATTCATTCAATATGATGAAGATCTTTTCTTGTTACTTTAATTATTTCTATAAATTTAGATGACCTCAATGTATAAAATTGTCGTCTAGATCTATGTCATTTAAGATAGATCTTAGAAAAAAATTTTTTGAGGCAAATAAATAAAGTAGTAATTTTCTTTTCCCGTTGATATAATTAATTGAAAATAATTTCCAAATTAATAGAATGTACATTTATTTAGTTTTATAGATTTTTATTATTCTACTTCAATGATTGTCCTTACTTGGGACAAATTTATAAAATGAGTTATATGGTAAATGTTTGAACATAATATTAATTTATAATGTGTCCATTTACTATAAACGTTCTTATAAAGGGATCATTTGAACCTCATCAAAACTTGATATAATTTCTATTATTGATTTCACATGAACATGCCTTCTTGATACTAAATATTAGGATTTCAAGATGAACAATAAGTGTAGTGAACGAGAACACTAATATAGACAATCCAATGTATTTGAACACAAAATTACAGCAGATCTTAGTAAAACCTGAGAATCATACAGTAAATAGTTCATTTGCAAAATATTCATCAATTGTCTCAAACTTGACTGTTCCTGTATTTTCATACAAATTGTTTTCTGTTCTCGTTCTTTCCTTTTCAACCTTATGTTACCAGACATTCTAATCCTGACTATTGTTATATACTATTCATTTCGATATAAGTAGCACACACTATATAAGGAGTGCTTTAAAGCATCAGATTTTAAACTTAATAACTTACTACAAGCTTTTGTCACAATATATGTTACTTAATATAAATGATAAGTGTATACATTTAAAAAAAAGCAATGTAGACAATATTAACTATTATCTGGAGATAAAATTATGCATCTAAGTTAATTACACTCTAAAAAGCAAATCAGATTCATCCTCAAATTAATTTATTAAAGGTAAAAAAAAATCAATTTTAATTTTGTTCAGTACAAATGGGAAGAAGAAATATACATTTTCGATACGTTTTTTAATATAGTTCTACATTGAATTAAACATTTTACAATCATATTGCGATCAATATTAGCCAACTGATAATGTAATAAATAATGTTAAAAATCCAAATGTTAATGAAAATCAGAACTGAGTTTTTGTTTACTATAGTGATAATTCGTGTTTGTAACTTTGGTAATCATATTTTGTGTTGAATAAATTACAATATCTTCATTTTAGTTACTTGTATTTATAAGGTGGATATAGTTTTTAAATCTAGTTAATAATTTTATGCATGGCGATTTTAGTATTTATTCGCCCGGTTAGGTGAAGTTTGGAGTTCTCTTTGATCTAATGTAACCTCTCAGAAACTGCTCAGTACAGCTACGGTTACATGGAAAGTCAATAAAAACACTCATTGTTTCGTGATTACTTAATTAAAAATATATTTACTATTGATAGCTCTCAATCTTTTCATTCTAATTATAAGATTAACTTGTCAGTTGATTGACAGTTCCTTTTCATTTAAGCTTAAGATGTATGTGGCTTGGTTTGTTGCACTAACTTTATTGTAAATAGAATTATTGTATTCAAGATAATGTAAAAAATTTTGTCTAAAGTTATCTTCTAATATTTCCTGAAACGGTCAATGTAACGTATCCATTTTACTATTATTTTCCATCATTATTTAAGTAACCTTTATATGAAATCGTTTCACACTATTCATCAGTGATACCAATTATACTCTTGCACCCATTAACAATTAAAAATTGATTGGTGAACTCTTGTTTTAAACATAACTGTTTATTTGCATAGCGTAAATTTCAATACTGCCTCTATTTTAGATTGGAATCTCAACTGAAAATTTATTTTATACATCCGAGAAAATGTACCGGAGAGACTATAATTTATGGACGAACCAATAAGACATAAGATAACAGGTCTCGGATTTTGGCGTGAAATTCATCCATCCATTTGGTTAAATAGAGTTTTGGCATTATAGCTGATGTCAGTTCGTGATGAAATCCCTAGATCTAATTATTAACCTTAGCTATCAACTCCAGATCACAATTCTGATTCTTTAAACTGGTTTATAACCTTCATTTGGTCCTAGTTGGTAGGTGGACAAGTTCAAGGTCACTCCAGCGCCGCCCAAAGGTCGTCCATAAATTACAGTTTCACTAATGTACCTAATAACTAACTCAAGTATATTACAGATTGTAAAATATAATTAATACCGTTAAAAGTAATCGGTGTGAATTTCAGAATTGGTAGATTTATGGTTTATTTGTAAAATGAATTTACTTACTTATGTAGTGAACGCTACTTACAAGGATTTTTGTAAGTAATATGTAGCGAAAAGTGGCATTAAAGTTACAACAATTGTCAAACATAGTGAAGAGTGTCAATGCATTAAGAGCATGGCAACCAGATGAGAAGACAATTCAGATGACAAAAGATACCGAAAAGATAAAAATGAATGATTGAAGTCTATGCATATAGTTTATGTAATTACTTTATAACTTCTCTCAATTAATATTTATTCCTCATGTCTGTATTCATATTTTGCACTTGTATTAGTGAAACTTGGATACAAATAACTATCAATATTAACATTGAAAAGTTTTACTTTAATTTACTAATGTTATAAATCAATAACCTATATATATATATATATATATATATATATATATATATATATATATATATATATATATATATATTGTTTCATGACTTGGAAACAAAAAATATATTAATTATTCATTGAAATCTAAATGAATTACTGTATTGTTTAACAACAAAACAAGGAAATGAGACTTCAAAAGAACTCAACGAATCCATTTAATTATACTAAATCGAACAAAAAGATTACTTAATGATAAGAAATTTCTTAATTCTTTCTAAATCTTCATTCTCTGTTGTTGTTTTTATTTTTGTAATTAGTTCAATAGAATGTTACTAAATAGTAAGAAGAAATAATTAATTGATTTGTATTATGCTTCCTTTTAAATTATGTGAAATAAAATTGGGTACATACTTATAAATAAAATGCATGTTTTTTTCCTTCTTAAACAATCTGTATTTAATATTCTATGTAAATATATCGGTTAGGAAATATTTTTGCACTAAATGTTATCAGATATGAATTATCGATTTGAAATAGGTAGTTAGATTGTTTGAAAGAAAAGATGGCCAGTGTAGCAGCATCATCAGTAGCAGTAGGTTTCAACATACACAAAGGGAAAAGCAAGATTCTCCGATACAACACAGCATGCACCAATCCAATCACACTTGACAGAGAAGATTTGGAAGATGGAAAAACCTTTACATACCTGGAAAGCATTATTAATGAACACAGTGGATCTGATGCAGATGTGAAGGCGTGGATCAGAAAAGCAAGAGCAGCATATTTACAATGGAAGAATAACTGGAACTCAAAACAACTGTCAACCGACACCAAAGTCAGAATTTGTAATACAAAAGTCAAAACAGTTCAACTGTATGTGGCGGAAACTTGGAGAACTACGAAAGCCATCATCCAGAGTATACAGGTGTTTATTAACAACTGTCTGCGCAAAATACATCGAATCCGTTGGCCAGACACTATAAGCAACAACCTACTGTGAGAGAGAACAAACCAGATTCCAGTGGAGGAAGAAATCAGGAAGAAGCGCTGAGAGTGGATAGGACACACATTGAGGAAAACACCCAACTGTGTCACAAGGCAATCCCTCACATGGAATTCTGAAGGCCAAAGGATAATAGGAAAACCGAAGAATACATTACGCTGAAAAATGGAGACAGATATGTGAAGAATGAACAAGAATTGGATGGAACTAGAAAGGAAGGCCCAGGACAGAGTGGTTTGGAGAATGGTGGTTGGTGGCCTATGCTCCATTGGGAGTAACAGGCGTAAGTAAATTGATTGCTTGAAGATATGCGTTTACAATGATCAACCTTCGTAGTAGATGAAATGTTATTATTTTCTACATGTTTGCTTTTTAGTTAATCAGTCTATACTGAGGCAGCCAGTAGATATCAAGTCATATTTAGTCTTTCTCTGATTATTATGAATGTAATATATTATTTGCTCTTAAAATATTAATAAATGTACGTATTTATTGTTTAGTATATAAAGAAGAAATCAATAAAATACACGAAGGTTAGCAAATGGATCTCTTTTCAAGGAAGTTATTATCAAGTTGTACAGTCGTATATATTTGAAAATATTTTATTAAAGTACTAGTTCTGTTAGGAAATGTGAACACGAATAACCAAGATGACGTAATAGAAAGATTATAATACTAGATTACGTAATACGAATAATAAAAATATACTTAATAAGTTAGTGACGTATTATAATGTGAATGTAGTAAGATGAATAAAATGTCCTTGTTACAATAATTAAATATCATTAAAAGTCATAGAGGTGTAATAAATAAAGTAATATGATGAGCATTTATGGAAAAAATAATGAGAATATAAGACATAAGTAAAGGGGGAATGCAATTGTTCCGTACTGTGTACCACCTCAACTATGTGTATATTACTAAAATGCTTCTGACATTTCAACATTCAAATGAACTTAGTGAGATACGAATTTGATAATTGAGTTCAGGCTACAAGCCCTTGTTTAAAAGGTAACTAGGATATTTTGGATAAAGCATAGTGGGTAGTGAGCAATTTCAGATCTATAGGGTTTACCATACAAAGAGAAGCATGAGAAATTTGGCCTCTCTAATCTGTTCAACTTCAAACTAATAAATGATCCCATTTCAATGTAAAGAATACTAAGAAATTATTTTGGTCCTGAAATATACTTTTTTCTCACAAGATCGATAAAACTCAGGAGACATAGCAGGCGAGTAAAAAAAAAGCCAAGAATGAATAAATTACCTGTGGCATACAGATTTCCACATCGAGTTATCAATTTTTGGAACCTATTACACGAAGAATTGTTATCCGCCCCTTCAGTTAACTCATTCAAGAGAAGAATAGACACCGAAAAGCGTACTAGAAAAGGACTAACACAGACCGTAGGCCTTTTGTCCTTAATGAACAAATCTGAATCTTAGCATAACAGGAATTTTTTTAAAGGCATGGTTTCTAAGCCATTGATTTATATATTAAAAGTTCCAGACATATCTTTTCTGGGAGTATTTTAAGAATGGACTTAAATGAACTTAACTAATTTCTTTACGCCTCAATAACAGTAAGAATAAAATACCTAAAGTTTAACTAACAAAGTTTCAATCGCTTTGAGAAATTCAGTTTATCAGTATTATGTCCAAATGAAGATTGTAAAGCAAAAAATTAATCGGGGAAAAACAAGCTGCCAACTGAGAGATAAAATTAAGAGAACATAATATTTTCACCGTAACGTAAGTTATGGTATTACACAACAATTTTCGTCTAATCTATTACATATTTCTGAATAGTTTGCCTCAACTAGACCTTATAAACGAGGCAGATCTAGATTGGAAAGAAAAAATCTAATTACAAAAAAATTATCTTTTAAGACAGACTTATATTCCAAATGTCTTAAGATATTTCACATGAAAGTGGGTAAACCACTAGAACCAATAATGTCGAAAAACTAAATTGAATATATGATATCCTTCACTTAGCCTAATTACTTACTCCAAAACTTTATGATTACTTACAATATATTACTATTTCACTTAAGTGGTTGATTAAAAAAATAATTCACTCCACTTCACTCTAGTATTCTAAAACGTTTTATCAAAGTTTTATTGATTTTGTTATTTTATAGCCAGGCTAGTTCATCAAATGACTATGAAAGTAATCTTGGCCTGATTAGTAATACTTCAGTGAGATTGTAAACACAGATTTCCAGGATTTAGAGGACATCGCAGTTCCCAAAGTCTACCAATACCTAGTTGTTATTAAATCACCACGAATGTGTCAACGTTTTAAGTGTAAAAATATGTAAAACAATGTTTAGTAAATTACCATATGTCAACTGCACAATTTAGTCGTAGAAAAAAATGCTTATAACAAGCGTTAGAAAAGTAAACAAAGTATTCTCACAGGTATGAAAATCTACTTCATATTGATGCTACTATTACTAGAAATAAAAGATTACTATTATGATATTTCTGTCTACCAGACTTTCAAAATGGATACTAAATTGTGACTTGAGACAGCACGTAGAATAGAAAAGTGATGACAACTGACTTTGATGTTCGAAATGGACTATACACAAAGCTTAAAGTGCTCCTAGCTCAGGCCTTCATAGACATATTAGTTAATAGTTCTGTATTGGCATTGGGTCCCAACCACACAATCTTCAAAGCTGAACATGAGACAACTGTGAAAATAGATATTCAACACTTTACGCGGAGAAAAACCCAACAATCAATAAGGCGGGAAAGATTAGTTAAATTAATTCAATTCATCGGATAGCATTGCTCAACCTTGCGGGCGTGGTCATTCTTGTGCAACTTATCTCTTTTATTTATCTCAAACATATTGTTCCATCTCCAGCCTAAATGTGTTCTCCATCATATATTGGTGATGATAACGGTAGGACGAGTTAGTGTAGACAATGATTTGACTTTTACGTAAGGTCTTATAGATTAGGTAGTCACATCATGACAAATTTACAATTTTAGAATTAAGTCTATTATTAGAGCAGCACTAATAACGAAGTAGACCATAATTCTACGGTTCAACCAAAAGCTTCAGCAGTACAGTTAGCGGCTGTTCTAAAGTATATTTCAATGATTCTTATTCAATTGAGCTTTGATGTACGTTACATTCATATAAGTTATTTCCTGAAACCATACAGTAGGTGGCGCATTTATTTATGATGTTGTCTGCCGACTTTATGAAAACGCTTGCAATCACTTGTAATAAGCTTATATTTCAGTGAATGTCATCAGGCAACGTACAAATATTCGTTTATTAGGAAATATTTTTACTATAAATATTGATTCATACTTAATTAGACTGAGTTGGTTCACATGCCTTCTGCACTGTACGTTCTTTCGTTTCGCTTGGATCTCTCTTCTTCACTTCATTCGCTGCACTTCTCTGATTGTCTGTTCCGATCAATGAGTGTACAAAATATACGTATTCAAACTTCACTCTCGTATTTGACTCATTTAATTCAGTAACGCGATTTAAGTCAATTATTTTATACCAGAATTGGCGATGTGTCTATTTCAATCATACGATCTAACCGGAGTCATATCACGGGCCACTAAAAAGTAGGTATTTCCTTTAGTATGTATGATACATGTGGTGTGAAACGAAAAGTGTGTTAAGATAACAGATTGTGTATATTTATAAGTAGAAGAAATTCCATTCACTATCTATCGCCTCTGGTCGGCGAATTTTTAAGAAAACATACAATTTTTATATATAATATGAATTAAATATTTCACGGCATGATTAAACAAAATAAAAATGAATGTTTGTTTGTTTGTTTATTTACAGGTAAAAACGCTAAAGTTGGACTTCATACTTTCAAAAAAATCTGCCATTACGTAGAAGTCAACAGTAAATATATTTTTATTACATCCCAATGAGTAGAAAAATTGTATTCTGACGTTTCATGACTTAATGTAGGCCACTTCTTTAATGTAAAGTAAATACTTTTTGAGGACTATGGTCTAGACTAGTAATAATTAAGTCAGATATTCCACACGTCAACATAATGACTTGAAAGAATGTCTCTGTTTGTATCTTGTCTTAGTGTTTGATTTTCTAAATTAGTTTAGACTGTTATTTTAGTTGCTAATGAACTCTGTATAAGGTATATAGCTGTAGCGACAAAGAAAAAGATTGATAAATATAATTTTATATTTGAATTCATGAGTCAATTGAAGCTAGACTAACATGGAAAGCCTGACGGTCTAGCTTCAAATGACTCATGAATTCAACTATAAAATTACTAAAATCTCCACAAAACTTTCTTCTGATGATAAATACAAAACAAAACTTGAATCTAAACAAAATATCATGTCTGCTCTAGTCAATAACTATGTAGAATTATGGTTTACTATGATATTAGTACTGCTCTAATAATAGACCTAATCCTAAAATTGTAGATTTGTCATAATATAACTGCCTAATGTATAAAATCTTACGTGGAAGTCACATCATCGTCTACACCAACTCATTGCATCGTAACAATCACCAATATATGACAGAGAACAAGCTCAGGCTGGAGATAGAATAATATATTTAATATGGATAAAAGATATAAGGTAACATTCAACAGGGTCACGCCTGAAAGGCCGAGCCATGCCATCCGATCAATTCTAATTAATTCAATTCCTTGTTCCCGCCTCCTCCATCGTTGGGCTTTTCAACACGTTAAATGATGAACATCTATTTGCACAATCGTCTCGTGTTCAGCTTTGATGATTGTGTGGTCAGGGACCAATGTCACTACAACTATACTATTCATAAGTAGTTGACGTTCTAGTTAATAAAAACCCAGTTTTTCAGTACTCTCTAAGCTATGATGTATTTCAGGCTTTCTCCATAATCTTCAGATGAAATTGCGAATAACTATTGTAGTCAAATGATGTAGTCAAATGGTATGGTAATTTCTTTTTTTACAGCCATACAGAAAAATCTATCGCAAAACCTATTTCCACGCATTTTAACATTAAGTACTACAACTCGTTTTTTTCCACAAACATTCATAAAATTTTCCGAAAGAAAGGAAGTAGTAAATGGTTTCAATTTCTACAAGCACCCACAACTGGGACATCTTTAAAAAACGCTTGAGCCAAAATATATGGCTGTCTAGAAACGGATTGAATCATAGCATAAACACTGACTGTGATTATTGACTAACTTCTACAAGTGTCTAGTTCATTTGTGACAACGAAACTGGAATCTCGCCCCGCCAACTTATCAGAGTGGAAATCATCGCTTAGTAATCAAGATGACCAAGTTCCTTAAAATATACGATGTTCAATAATAAAGTACTTTTATAGGTTCACTTTCAGGCTTAATTTTTTCTCTTCTTAACCGTAATAAAAAGCAAGATTTATCAGTGGCACAAAATCAACTAGATATATTCTGTGGACAGTTCTGCGTTCCCGTTCAGTGCCGATCGTAATAAAAACGAGCCTTATTAATGAACCAAGCTCGATGTGAAGCTATCAAGTGTTGGGGACGATAGATCCCCAAAAACTCATAGTTTGTAATTTATCTTGTGGAGCTTGTATGCACATGTATACGTGGGCATTTCTTACCGCCCACGCACATAGTTGATTGACGAAATTATCGATTAAATGTTTCAAAGCTCCATGACAATATCGATGTATATATAATTGTATATATACGTTTTGAAATTGTCTTGTAAAAAGTTTTCTGGTTTCGGGTTGTTGCAGAATATACTTCTCATTCCAAGCTTGGTCTTCTCTCTCTAGATAGCGGGCTGGGACGCCTCAATAGATAGCTTACTGGTCGTTGGTCACTGAATCTCCTTCTCGTTCGCAAACTACGTGAACCCGTGATCTCTCTCTCTTTCAAAACCTAACATCAAGCTCTGACCCTCAAAATTTTCTGATACCATTGTGGAGATAGGCACGACAAACTTATTTTGTAAATAGTTTTTAAAGTTATTTGTATTCATTCTGCACATTTTTCACAGTCTGTACATTTACCACTAATCGATTGTATATGTTGTTTAAGTGCATGATCTCGAACACACTTTCTTCCGTCTTGGTACACTCATAGTATGACACGTGCTGTTATCTGCCAACAAATACACTACTATACACACACCTCTTGTTCTCGATTGCTCGTGGTTGTGATAGCTGAACTCTACCTTTGGCCATATCACTGGAAAGACAACAATCTTACTGGAATTGTAGTGAACAGAACACTGGTGGGGACAATCGAATGTAATAAACAACAAATTACAGAATTAGTTAGTAAAATCTAACAACCATATAGTAAATGCTCAATTTGCAAAATGTTCATCCATTGTCTCAAATGACTCAGAATTCCTTTGTTCTTGCATATTTATACAATTTTCATTGTATTCATTGTTTACTGTTCGATATTCTCGTCTTTCTGCTGCCAGACATTCTGTTCACGACTCACGCCATATACTACTTATGTCTACATAAGTAGAGCACACCACAGAATAATTAATCATCTGCAGCTTGGATTCTGGTGCTAAACCAAACCCCAACACGCAAAAGTAAGCTGAATTGAGTAACGTCCCTAATTTTTATTGTGTTTATAACGTTTAACCGATGTATTTTAACATTACTGTTTGTACCCAATAACTTAATTATTATTTTTGAGTTCATATATTGTTTGGTCCACCACAACTTTATAGTGATTTCAAATATTTTTATAACAAATAATTATCTGTATATCTTCACAGAACTGCTTTGAGAATTATTGTCAGAGGTCAATATGAATGTTAGAATGAGATTTGTAATCAGTTGCATATAGGTATGTCACAATTGCTAGTAGGCTCTATGCAGTCCCCCTGCAGTTCACCTTGGGGAACTGTCCGGCCCATAGGTAAATCAGAAGCAAAGTATAAAATAACGAGTCGCCTTGACGTGAATCCCTTAATATTAAAATATCATACAGTTCTAACAGTAAATGCAAGTTAGTTTTATACTGGAGTCTAAAATATGTGGCATATTAATCAGGTAGTTGAGAGGTAGCATTAGTATGTCGATGAAGCTAGCAATGAAGAACAGGAGAAAATATACTAGATACATATAAGATTGATAACAACACTTCTATTTCCTGGAGCCAGAAGCAACCAAGAGTTACAGACAACATTTACATTGCCAGACAGAATTTTATGATGTTTCTTAACGCTTACATACGGACCATATGCGTTTTATTCTCATTTAGGTGGGTATTCTACCGTGAATCCGTGTTATATATTCCTAACCGTATATCAAACCCCATGGAATATATATATATATATATATATATATATATATATATATATATATATAACCTTGCTCCACTTGTGTAAAACATGTTAGTTCGAAACATACTGAGTTCTAGGTGTAAATTAAACAGATAAGTTATACCAACCGTGCTCAATGCTGATGAACCATAAGCTTTCCTACCCATTAAAAATGCTCTAATGTACACCGAAGACTAAACAGATCTACTGAATTTTTCCCTACAAAAGTAAATTACAGAAGGCTTCTTGAAAATAGTTTCAAAGAGCTGACTTGCTAACGAACATTCGGCAAAAACATTTCAACAACTTCTCCTTTCTACTCTGCCACAAAAATCATTGTCAGTTATGACTTGTATCCTAAACAGAATAGAAAAAATATTTCTGCACAATAGAGATCGGACTCTTGAGACCAAAAGAAAACTTATTATTTTAATCTGTTCTATCACAGAAGTGTCTTGAACATCCGAAAGTATATTACTGATTTATGCAACTAATGGGCCAGACCAATAAGTGATACTCACTCAAAGTCGAACAATCGTTAGATAGGTGTGTTTGCATACTATTTGTGAAAATCAAGCGCATTTATGCGGAAAACACATCTTTATTTTTAAACTATTCTACAAGCATGTTTCGTTTCGGGTTCACCAATAAAGCGTCTAATTTTTATTGTCTTCTGACCCAACTACCCAATCGGTCTCACTTTTAGTGAGTATGTATATTAGCATCCTTAAAGAACAAACGATCAACATACAGAAGCTCCCTAACCTGTCCTCTATTCCCGCAAAATAATTAAAATCCATCTCAATCAACATGAACAGACACTTTACGAAACATCGCGAAGAAGAAGATCCTCGATGGCGTCAATATGTAATTACCGTTTCAGTAATCTGTACTGATACTCAAAATAAATCAGTCTTAAATGATTTTATCATTACTCCTGCATATGTTTTCTGAACATTCATTTCAAGTTCTCTGGAGTCTAATATAAATATAGACTTGACAGGAGGCCGCGATCTGGTAGGTGACTCAAGCAAATGTAGTTCAGCAGATGCAAGTACTGGGTCATCACTTCCAGGAGAAACAAGCGTCCAAAGCCAACGCTGAAACTATCATATGTGCTATCGTACTTAAATTTACCTTTGTCATATCAAAGGACATTAAAATAAATATCAGATGGTTTGACGCATAGTACGGGGAACAAGTGGAACCAGGGTCGTTGAATTGAATAAAAAGCAACTGACGGCCAATGTCAAAGTTAGAATCTTCACAACGAATGTCAAGACACTTCTACTGTATGGAGATGAAACTTGGATAACATCACCAGGAAGGCACAAGTATTCGCGAACAGTTGTCTACTCAAGATACTCAATGTCCGTTGGACGGATACCATCAGCAACAACCTACTGTTAGATAGAACAAATCAGCTTCCAGCTGAAGAGAAAACTAGGAAAAGATAGTAGAAGTGTATATGGCATACAATATGGAAATTAACAAACTACATCGCAAGGCAAAGGCTAACTTGAAATCATGAAGGGAAACGGAAAAGAGGAAGACCAAGGAACGCGTTGTGTTGGGAACTGAATGCAGATATGAAAAAGATGAATAACAACAGGAAAAGACTGTTTAGGAAGGAATTGGATGGGAGGTGTTTGTGTGTGGCATATGCTCATCCTTGATAGGTAACAGGCGTATGTAATTAAGTAGGTAATCCTTTTGTGTGATATGTGATCTTGAGATGGCACGTAAATACCGTAAAATTAGACTGGGTTTCGAAAAATAAAGCAACCAAAGTAAACTCAGAGTGAGATGAACTATAACACAGTAGAGCAGGTCTGAAGTAACAGAAGAATGGCAGGTGTTGAACGCCTTACCGATTTACAGTGTGCCTACGAGTACAGTGTTGCAAACTAATCAGACGGCTAAAACATTTATCATGTACCAAATGTCCATGTAGTTGACTAAAGTTATAAATTATAAGATTATGATAACATGATAAATAATTTTAGAAGGCGTATCCAAAAACAGTGGACCGTGACTAATCACGAAAATTGTGTGACTGGGATTTGTAGGTAAGTAGAAATCAAAAAGAATATATAGCCTCGTGGAAAAAACGATTCAAACTCAAACTGACGTGGGGATAGGACCAGTCGATTGAGAACTTAAACCACTGGGGTTAGTGAGAAAGAACCATTGCGCATCCCATCACATATTTGAATAAAAACAGAAAAGCCAAATATTCATGAGGCCAACAGTTTGCTAATGAGTAAACTTAGACGATAGACGGTCCGCCAAGAAGTTTTTCTGGATTGAATGGGAGTTCTAAGGAACAAATTAACGAAACCTCTCACAATCTGAAGACCGGGTCATTATTATTCTTAAAAACTAGTGACAGAAGCACAACTACTTATGATTAGAGGAAGTCTACTTCACAGAGAAGTGCATCATACAGTGAATACTGTATGAAGTACTTATTTCTGGCATTTAAGATCAATAAGATAGACACATTGCTGGACATCACAACAACAGAATATTAAAATCTCCATTCTCGAACCCATTCTGACGGACTTTCGAATAACTTGGGATGACAGCAAAACGATTGTGATGACATTCTAGATTTGGAAAATTTTCATCGCTCAATCGACCCACAGTACTACTTAGCACATATTTCTCCGAAGAGGCGGCCGTAATCGGCATCTAGATAGCGATTAGTGGTGAATCAGTGAAAAACCAACTAGGGAACGTACCTTTAACGGAACTTCCGAAACTGAATGGCTATCCTGACAGATATTATCATATATCCCCAAGATGACATAAACAGAGCGAAAAGTCGGATTTATACAACTATTACAAGCTTTTCTAGAACAGTTACAACAGTCCTCACTGTATTTGTTTGTTCACGACGAGAAATATTTTCAACTTACTTGTCAGATTTCGTTATAAAATTACCAGCCGTATGGAACCTATTGACAATTATAAAGATCACGTAGCGTTTCACTGTGTGAACCATCAACAGTCGGCATATAAAGTATCGAACCTCTTTGAAAAGGAAATTTAACGTTATGTTAAAATCTGTAGACTAGAAATTAGGTGTGTTCGGACAGACGTATTAAACAAACAGCTTACGGTAACCTGAGTTTGATTATAACAAATGAATCACTGAAATCAGAAAAAGTGTAATAGTCTCAAGAATCTGTTTTCGGGGAACGATATGATTCCCAGAATGAGAAGCTGACGGCAGGATTTTTTCCAAAATCTGTTCAAAGTTAATAATCAAATAAGAAGATTCATGTAAATAGTGATAATACGGCCTTACATTCTGGAGATAAAGAGAGTAGTGCGCTTTATATGCTTCAGAGTCTTCATAAGAAAAGACGGATAGCCAACCACATATAGACAAGTGCAAATCCCATTCTATAGTAAAACTAGCGAAAAATAATTAATTCGGTGTGTCACATATGTTCGTCGGAAAATAAATTTCACAATTTTAAAGAATTTCGGTTTGTTACAGTAAATTTCAACTAGTGTTGAAATACATACCTACTTAAGATGATTTTGTTTTGATAGATCAATTCAGCACTTTGATGCGCGAGTTCATAAACAGGACTTTTGAAATAGTCGTTCGTTTCCAATATGCTAGTAACCTGTATATCAGAAGATAAGAATAGTGTGAATATCCAGTTCGATCAGGATAAAGCTATTGAAGAGATTTGTGTTGCTTGCAACAAGTGTGTTTCACTAAGATTATTTATTTTGTAATTGAAGTGTTCAAGCTACTGTTCGATTCCTTACATATGAAGAAGTATCACATGGACTCACAGAAACGCTGGACTTCGTTTACAATTCCGACGTTTTAATTGTTGACATGAGTGACAAGGTTCGGAGAACGAATACGTAATTCCATTGTTTATTCATAGACACAACAAGGACATTTGAATTATCAGTTAGGAGTTAGAGAAAGTTTAAAACTGTTCGATAATATAGTAATCGTCAATCTTTCGAGTCATATTTTACTTGATGACCTACGCGTATGTTTTAATTTTCAATTGACTGGCTTCAGAGTATTTTAAGTGGCAAAACGAAACTTCTTCCATATGTTATTAACGAAAATGGATTTGCTGTTTTAGTTGAAGATAAGTTCCTACAGAATGCCCTCATTGATAATGACATACTCAAAAATCAAATATGCGGCGATCTTGGGCGTTTGTCTGAGGAGCTAGAGGAAATACTTTCAGAAATGTGTAGTGGTGACCGGTAAGTTCTCTAAAAATATTTTCTAGACTAATTTTAGACTTGCGCGTGCTCAAATTAGACTTAAAATACATATTCTAGTCAGCCATAATACATACATACTAGCACATTTCATGTCAAGCATACTGTTACCAAGAAATCGCTCATAATGTTTTTATACAAAGGTTGATCATGCCTCTAGAAATCATGTCATCCATCAACTTGTATGCTACAAAACAGATAACTCATTCTTCAAGAAGACATTTTCGGTATCTTAGAGGTAGACAAAACTTAACGAGTCATGTCTCCATACATCTTTCTCTAATCAGACTTTGCATGTTTACAATTATCTTTATAAGTACATTCTATAAGTTCAAGCATTTAAATAGTAGACTGATCGAGATAACTCTCCATTTTAATCTTGAAGGAAGTTTATAATAATAAACAAAGATGGCTTTACCTCAGATTTTCGTTACGAAAAAAATCAAATCATCGATGAACTTGTAATGATTCTCGTGAATTTAAGGCGATTCAAACCCATCTTGCTAACTAATGCTGAGAAAACATTTTTTCGAAACACAAATATTCTGATAAATTCGGTGTTTCCTGAACTCCCAAAAGCTGATTCGATTGGCTTACAGCTTATAAAATATTGAAATGTGTCAAATTTGTACAAAAAACAAAGATCCTGACCATATTCTACATTTTCATCATAAAATAACACTAAATTACCTATCTGACAGATATTCAGTTTTAAATAAGGTGAACAAAATTTTTATCTATAGCTTGCCTATGAATTTACGGAGACAACCAATAAATGTATAAAAATAAACTTTTTGTGTAACTGGTGTCAAAAAACGGTTTATAGTAGTATTTGATAGCCGAATAACGACGCTTGATTCACAGATGATGTAATAGGGCACACTCAACAATTTTAATTTACTCTATAAGCGATAAGTTAAACAACTCAATCACATACCAGTACGTTACTTGTTTTTCGTTTGGAAATCGTTCTATATTTTCGTTAACTGAAAGCAAAAGGTCATCTAAACTTTCTAACCACTAAAATACACTAATCATTAATATATTTATGAATAGCGAGAATATAATGCCTTAATCTTTTGTATTTTCAAGGGCTCCCCTGAAAGACAAATTCATTGAGGATCTTCGGAGGGATCGCGATTTGTACAAAGGGCAAGAACTCAGAGAGGTTAGTGTATTGCTTACAGAAATGAGTATTTTAATTGAAATACATAAACCAACAATACTGGTCAGGATTAGTTTGTAGTTTTTAAGTTATACAACAACTAGGTGTTTACGCTGATTAAAGACCATTACTTTGAAGAACTATGTCATCAAATGTAACATAATTAGAGCTCATAACATATTTTAATCGATAACAGGGTGTAAATTAATATCATTACATTTCATTCCCAATAACGAATGCAAAATCTCTTAAAATATAAATCAACTTATGTCTCTCTCAAGTAAAAAACCAATAACTTTCTGTGCATTTTTAACTTTTTATCAAATTCTTTAATATTCTCGTTGCTTCATCAAGCCTTGATCAGTAATAATTTAGCACTTCTTAACAGCACTTTAAAACGCTTCCATTGAGGTTTTAATGAAAAGAAACCTGCCAAATAAACGTAGTCTTCACAATGGACGTCTATCCCTCATAAACATTAGGTAACAATTGTGAACTTTAGATAAGCTAAGTGATAGCGGCTTTACTACAAGATACTGATCTTAAAAGTTTGGTTATTAGTGATTTCAAACTTCGAGATGATCAACATAACTTTATATCAATGTAAGAATTGGAAAAGTTATTCGGCAATTCATTTTTAGTCTGAATCATTTGTTGCAATAAGACAAACACAGATTTTATGCGGCGTTTCGAAAATTAAAAACTTAGTATTCCTAGGCTTCTTCAAGAAAGATATGATTGTCCATAAAACGTATAGGTAAAGTTGGTCGCAAAAATAACACTAGCATGTGCATTTAAAAGAATAGTTCATCATATGGTAATTTGAAGCGCAGGAAACAATTTGTATCATGCAAAGAAAAAGTTTATTTTGTCTGAACTTGTGCGTAACGTCTTACTTACTTACTTAGGCCTGTTACCCCTCCCCTCATGAAGCATATACCACCAACCAGCATTCTCCAACCACTCTGTCCTGGGCCTTCTTTTCTAGTTCTATTCAACTGTTGTTCATCCTTCACATATCTGTTACCATTTCTCAGAGTAATATGTTCTTCGGTCTCCCTCTTTTCCTTTGGCCTTGAGGATTTCATATGAGGGCTCACCTTGTGTGTCCTATCCACTTCCAGAGCTTCTTCCTGATTTCATCCTCCTCTGGAATCTGGTTTGTTCTCTCTCACAGTAGGTTGTTGCTTATAGTGTCTGGCCAACAGATCCGAAGCATTTTGCGTAGACAGTTGTTAATAAACACCTGTATACTCTGGATGATGGCTTTCGTAGTTCTCCAAGTTTCCGTCACATATAGTAGAATTGTCTTGATATTTGTATTTAAAATTCTGACCTTAGTGTTGGTTGACAGTTGTTTTTAGTTTCAGATGTTCTTCAGTTGTAAATATGCTGGTCTTGCTTTGCTGATCCACGTCTTCAGATCTGCATCAGATCCACCTTGTTCATTAATGATGTTTTCCAGATATGTAAAGGTTTTTACATCTTCCGAATCTTCTCTGTCAAGTGTGATTCGATTGTTGTATGTTTTGTTTTATCAGAGAATCTTGCTTTTCCCTTTGTGTATGTTGAGACGTAGTGCTGCTGAGGCTGCTGCTACACTGGTCGTCTTCTACTGCATTTGTTGTCGCGTACGCGATAGAAGAGCCAGACTATCTGCAAAGTTTAGATCACTAGCCGCATCAAAGTTGTCCACTGTATTCCATGCTTGCCTTCAGATGTTGACGTCTTCGTGATCCAGTCGGTCAACAAGAGAAAGAGAAAGGGAGAGAGTGGACAATCTGACTATTTTCTCAGGTACGCCATTGTGTTGATGAAGCCTCGATAGTGCTGTCCTGTCCACGCTATCAAATGCTTTCTCGTAGTCAATGATGTTGATATAGAGTGATGGATTCCGTTCAGTTGACTGTTTCACAATGATCCGTAGTGTTGCTCAACCCTCCTCCTTTATCCGGGCTTGGGACTGGCAGTAGCCCAACAGTGGCTTTAGGTGGAGTTGTGCGTAACATCAGCATAGATTAAAAATTTTTTCTGAACCATTATTTGGAAAATATCATACTCATTGGTTATTAATCATTTAACAGCACAAAAGAGTAATCAGGATTTTAGAGTATAAAAATATACAGATACATGCCTGTGAGTTATAGGATTATTAAACCACACGGTGACTCAAAAACTGATAGAGCCAATTTTTTATTATTCTGTTATCATGTTATTCAGCAAGGTACCGAAAATGTGTCTGGAAATACAACAGAAATAGTCAATACCCATCGTTCAATATACTTGTCGCAAAACGTAACTCACCAAGACTATAATTTGTGCAGAAAAGGGAGACATAGTTTAATAGACGCTATCCTAATAGGACAGTTTAGTATAATGTAGGCTAATTTCCCAAACAGCAACATTTCTGTGTAATATAGGTGAAACTGCAACCAACTCTTAGGAAGGAATACGAAAAGTTATCGACCTTGGTTTATTAATACATTAATTATATACAATATTGTCTTCATAGTTCATAGATTATCCGTTATCCTTTGGAACACGGGAAAATATCACTTTTCATTACCAACACTGGCTATATAAAACAATATGAGCACGATCAAGGGGAGTAACTGATAAAATTAAATTGCAAAAAACGAAATAAACTACTCGTATTTAGTATAGTGTGAGGAATTTATGCTAGTGAAGATTAAACTAATTAAGGGAGTCCATTATAGCTAATCAAATGAAAACATGATTATTGAGCCATGAATGAAATTTAAATGAGCTTACAGGTTCACTCAAGTCAAATGTATGAATGCAGCTGATTTGTATTTAAAAGCTATTTTTCTGAAGTAGCCTGACTACACAAACAAAAATAAATAGACAATTATTAATAAAAATATTTAATATATAATAAATGTGAGTGCATACATGACCAAAAATTTTAATTTTCACCCAAATTTTAGTGTCGAATCATCTGTTACATTTTATTCTATTTTAAACTTTATATTCACTAGTCATGTAGGAGCATTTATTAATTATATCACAGACATTTATATTTTTATATTAAAGTCCAATGTGAGGTATATAGTTACTATTGAACAATACAAAAACATGAACTGCTTGACAAGTTTTCTCATGAACTTTACAGCGACCGAATACCAAATAAATCTACTCATAATCTAAGCGCTATCACACTTCAATCACCTTTAAAGGCGGTAATTTTTACCTCAAATAATATGAATAAAGGATTCCAACATGCACTTCGTTTATCTCTCATGTAGTTTCATTACCAACAAATAAAACACTGATAAACTAAATTTACTTGATGCTGTTTTACTCACGAGTTGCCTCAATATAGTCAATATCGAGGCAATCCGCACAGGATGCACAGATGCCAACAAGTGACTGATCAATTGCAGTCCTAATAACAATGGGACGATACAAGTAAAACAACTTCAGGTTAATTTAAACTTCACCCCATTGCACAAGCACGTGGCTCTAAGGACTCAGTAGCTAACTGAATAACGCGATGGCGTTTGAAGTGAACGGTACTGGGTTCGAGTCCCGGAGTGAACATCATCCCTGGGATACAGGGATATCCAGCTGACGAGTCCCGAATAGGACGAAACGCGTTTTGGATTCCAACGCTAGCCACTATCCATCTTTGACTAATAAACTAATTAATCTGGTCCGAGATACCAAACCAAGAACTAATATTTTGAACCATTCAAAACTGATAAGCTGAACAAGCATAATTAAAAGGCCAGGTTGCTAGTCTACGAAACAACCAGTCCATAGATATTTACCTAAATGATGAATCACGAAAAAAGATAGAATAAATTCTGAACGTTCAACCACTAACTGTTTTCAAGCTTCATTAACCTATAACGAATCTTTAACTTTTAGACAATTAGTTTCTGTACCGTGTTTGTGTTTAAAGAATGTGTGTCAGTCAATAATGTATTAATCAAAAGCTCTCTGATATTTATTCATCGACGGATCACTTAAAAACTGAAAGAATTCTGGCCTCGCGTTAAAATCTGGAAAATAAACACTGCCTAATTTTAGTATCCATCAAAGAGCCTACAGAATACAAACTTATTAAATTATTGATTATTCCTATTATTATTCAAAGCCTTGTTTCTATAAACAGCTCCCAACTTTTCATGAATCTTCTGACAACCTTAATGCCTCAATCCATGTAATTATTAGACAGATGATTTTAAAATCTATTTAATACCATTTATTCCCTTGTGCAGAAACTTGAGTTTTACTCCAATGCTTTTACGCTTTGTTATTTATTCTGGTACATTGAATCGCATACTGAAAACAACGTAACATCAATTTAAAAAAGTAAAGTAATAGTAAATAAAATCAACCTCAAGTATCTGGTCACATCAGATTTAGGGATCAGACAATGTACTAACTTCGTATCTACGGGAATATTTGTTATTGTACATGACTACAGACAAAATAAAAGATGAAAAAATGATTGATTTATATCACATTCGTTGTTTAACACAACTATGCACGGTTTATGTATATAGGCCAACTATCAATATTAAAAATACTTTGTACAGTAAATGGCAGTGGATTATGAATATCACAAACTTAGTAACCCTTATTCCTAACAAAATTCATTTTTGCAATGGTTATTTGGAATTATTGTTACAAACGCAATGAAAATCGTGGATATTATAAGAAATGAAATTCTGTTATACCGAAAATGTTTTGTATGATAAGCTAATAATGATCTAATTATTTTAAGTGAACTGCAGTCAATCAGTATTAGAATAAATTAATTAAATATATACAGTCAATAAATCAGAATTTTTGAAATTAGTACTGTAGGTGTATTCAAAGGTAGCTGGAAATGCTCAGGAAATAAGTCAAAATAGCCTCTGAAAAGTTGATAAGATTGTGACCCTTTAATTAGTGACCTAGAACTACAAACTATTCTAACTTTTCATTTCTTCCCCTTTAGTTTTAGTTGCTGCGATGCTGAATGAATTGATTTTGATAGAGTCTAGATATGTCTTGTTAAAGTGCCTAAAAAGATTAGTATGTATTTCATATCATATATGTATAAGGTACCATCTTAGTAGACTGAATCATGTGTCTTTCTATATGTCTCAGTATTCTAACCAAAACAATATTCAGTATTTAAGTACACCTAAATGTTTTTCATGACTTTTCTATTTCACTTTGTTAAAAAACTACTGAAAGAGAAAAAATGGTATGTCTGGTCAAGGTTTACTGTTACATTTTGTTCCCGAATATTATATATATTTACCATATGGCTCCACTACATCGCTATCAAAATTCTGGAAGCTGACTAAATTTTTTAAAAAGTAAAATACTTATTTCAAAAACATTTTAATTAATATCTGAATTCTTTCATTTTACAATTAAGTTTATGGTATGAAAATAAATTCACGACAAACGGGATAATTAACTTGAAATAGTGAACATTTGATCAATTTGAATGATATTAGTCAATACAATAATGCGAAACTAACAAGAGCAGATGGATGCGAATAACAGTTATTAAAAAACTATTTGCGCATAGACTGAAGATACTAAGGTAATAATAGGCAGTGTTTATTACATAAAACTTAATAATTTATCTATGAGTTTTCAAACGAAAGTAAATCCATCAAACGTCAGTTGACTTTCTTGTAGACATGGGTTAATACTGTGATGTGAAATTTTAATAAACTTTATTCGAGAAGAATTTCTCATAAAATGAATGCTAAACGGAATAACTAATATAATCGCGATCTTAAAAAGTCTCATCATTTGATATATCTTTATATTACCGGGTAACTTCATAATCGATTTTCTAAGATTATTATTCTAAATTTTATAATAACTTATAGTAATTAAAAGTATACACATGAATAATATCTGTCAAATTTCAATTTGTGAGTTTTTATCATTTGATCCTATTCATCAAATAGTTTTAAATGATCTCAGTAAATGGCATTGAATCTTTTTCCTCCTTTAAATTACCTACAACAAACAAATTTTAATTTACCTGTCTTTTTTTCTTTTAGCGTCTTCGAGTAATGCGCCGTAGATTGGATTATCCAGGGATGCTTTCATCGGATGTTATTCTTAACCTGCTACTATCATACAGACAGTGCGAGGTATAAAAATTTAGAAAAATAACCAACTTGAATTAGAGAGAAAAAACTAACGAGTTGGTTTGCTTACTAGTCATACAATGTCGAATAAGACAGATAGTATGAGATTTAAAATGGCACTTTGAAATTTATTTAAGAATGAACAAATAACGTCTCCTATAAATCACATAACATAACGTATTCAGTTAGCGAAATTGCAATTAATCTGAATTACAAGTGCTCAAAACACGTAATGAACCAGGCCTTAAACGCAGTGTTTTCATTTGACTTAGTCTGTAATCTATCATCCATGTTTGGGAGATGTCTGATAGAAAAATTTAATCGACGCTCATATTGTTTCATCAGATTGTCTAAACGTCAGCATCCAATTCACTCTAGATTCTCAGTAACAATAGGTCATTGAAATGAAGTTTAGTTGATATGCGATATCATTGTGTAATATTACCGTTTTAGAGAAATGCTCTTTTTTAGTAAGCGGTGATTTTTACTATTAAGTAATAACACAATGTTTGAAACGACATTTCAGTATTCATTTGACCCGTATATTTTGAATTTTGAATAAGTAGATTCCAGAAAATAGAACTACTAGCCAACTGACTTAATATATTATTAAGGTATTAAAACTCACTTAAATTCATAGTTTAACCAAAGTGGTACAACTGAGTTACTTATCAGAAAGAAAATGATCATTTAGTGATGCTTTAAAAGCATTTCATGATTTAAAACATATTCTCCCTTCTTATCATCTATTTCATTTGGCTTCAGCAGTGTATTGTTGATATGACTAAAAATTGTTTTATTTGATCACACTTTGAGACAACAGCATATTTTAAACTAATGCCTAGTTTTATCTAAGTTTGTATTTTGGTAGTGAGTCACTAGAAAACACGTAGAACAGACCTACCTATCATTTCGGGTTTATTCTCAACTTAAGATTGAATGTTTTGTAGAAATATGGTTATCCAGTATGATAGTCTTTGTATATACAAAAATATAAGTGAGAATTTTTGATGTATTTGCCTTATTTGAGTACTGATTTCATCAAAAAATTTTGAATCGTGTCCAAGTTAAAAGAGTAAGAATGTAGCATTATTTCATTCTTCAAAGTCTTTATCGGGCTTATCTTGTTCATTTTATAGTCTAAAATATTCTAGGTTTATTAAAAAAAACTAAAAACTTTTTCAAGCTTTATCATTATGAGATACTGCCAAAAATGATCAACCTTTTTAAAACTATTTCATTCATTTAATTATCACATTTTTCTAAAAACTAAATGTAACTTCTCATTTTTTTAGGATTTCGATGCTATGGTTACTTTGATAGAAGAGATAAGGGCTTTAAAATTAAATCAAGATATTTTGAATGTGTGCATGATCCAGTATCTATATGCTTTTGCTTTGCATAGACGGAATAAAAATGGTGATCGAGATGCTGCATTAGCTGTAACTGAAGAAGTAAGTCACATTTTTGAAGATAATACTGTTTAATGTTGAGATGAAATTAAGAAATAATGAGCATTCTTTATCTGTGAACAATCTTAAGTAATACATTTTTAATGATTCTAGAATTATTTTATATCGCAATATAGTATTGACAGAAATATATAGGGAAAAGACATCTTTAAGAAAGGTAACTGCATTGTTTTTAAGTCTAAATAAACAACTGTTGCACTTATTCTTAAAATGATTTTGAAGACAAAATATCGAGAGTGCAATATACAAACCTAGATAAAAAATTATCAATCAGTTTTCAAATCTTAGAGACTCTTAAATAAGGTGTCGCACTAACACCACATGATATAATATATATATCAATCGATTATAGGATATGAAGAAAAAAATAGATTTTAAGAACATAAGCTCATAATCTAACAGTTATGAGGATCTGTGACACTAGTGTATGTATACACACTATAAAAAAAGTGAATTCAGAAAGATTTGTGAGAGATGAAGGTATCTGCTGAAGTCCATGGAAGGTAGGCGCTTAATATTGTCGGTTGATTGAAGTTACACTTATGCGTTATTGGATGCCATCTCACTGATATGGAGCGTTTGCTCGCGAGACCGAAGGTCCTGCGTTCGCCTACGATAGTGTAATCCTAGGTGCTCATTGCTGTATACTTTCATTTTGGGATGGAACGGTTATTCAATCCTTCTAGGATCCCAATGGTTGACTAATTTAGATCGGTTCGTAATCTTAATAAAACTGAACACTCTCCATGACTAAAAACTTTTTATTCTTCCTAAAAAGTTTACAAGGACTTTTATGTTTTGATTTTGATGCCGTCTCGACAGGTTTGTGATATTTTCATCCAGTGAGTTGAGAGACTTGAAATCTATAATCAATAATATCATAGACTAACAATAGAAAAATGTTTACAGAAATGTGAACACTTTAGATTTATGTTTTTTAATGAAATGTGTCTAAATTTCCAAAAAAATGTAGAATTATTTCTTCTTTAAAAAGATAAAATTTACAAAATTTTTAGTAGATTTAAAGAACCACAAATCTTCCAGAATTTACTTTTTTACAATGAGTATACATAAACTGGTATGATAGATTCTCATAAATAATAAATTATTAGCATGTGATTTTAAAATATTTCACTTCAAATTCTCCAAGTGATTTGAAAATGAAATTTATTCACCTTGACATTATGTAGTAATTGAAATATAACTAAGAAAAATACAATAGTAACTCAATAAATTTTTTTTAAATACCTTCAATGAAATATATTAAGCTAGTTCAGTTAGGCTAAATGTTTGTTGGAGTTTTGAATATATATATATATATATATATATATATATATATATATATATATGTTTATGTGAATACGTAAATATTGATCAGTCAAACGCTGGAAATCTATCTGAAATATTCTGATCCAAAATTCATTAAGTACTATACCTAATGGTAGATAAGCTGCTACCCGTAATTGAAGTCAGACAAACTCCTGTATGTTCGAAAATAACAACAATTATTGATATGGCTTTGTTTTATTTTTTTTGTCCTCTACACGTTTTTCATGTACACATTAATTTTATTAACAATATATAGTTTTACTATTGGCTATATACAGCAGTCCAATATTGATTATTTTAGGTTTAGTTACAATAAGAAATAATGTAGTGTCAATATGTGACATCTTTTTTTAATTCTCAATAAAAAAATTATGTGAAAGTGTTGTTTTTTTATTTCTTAACACCATTCGCAATAAAATAATTCTTCATTTACATGTAATTTTAGAAATAACTAACATTGATGTTATTGTTGAATTTTAATATTGTGTATTCTTTATCATTTTCTTTGTTGCAAAATTATCGATCAAATAAAGTAATTGTCTTCTGTTTACATGTGCTTATCTGGTAAAATCTGCATGTATAAACCAAATACCAATTCAGTGTTCTGGTTATTTTGTTTTGATATCAATCTTTCATAATAGTGGGTAAATTTTGTTTATTCCAAATGACACTTCACTTTTATTATCATCTAGATCTTAAAAACATGTGGAAAACCTTCCGCCGATATGTATGGTCTGTTTGGTCGTATCCAAAAAGATCGTTTTATGGATTCTCATGGTGAAGATAAAGAAGCTTTAGATTTAGCTATTCAAGGCTACCGAGAAGGCCTGAAGATTGATGCAAATGAATATCTATTAGTAAATGTTGCAACGCTTTTAGTAATTAAAGGAATGGATCTGGAAACAAGTGCAGAGATGCGTAAAATTTGTAAGCTGATAAATATAAAATTTCCCAAGTTAATTTCTCAACTTCACAAAACATACATTTTGGAGTGTTTAGTTTTATATATACTGAAGCTTATAATTTGGCAGTCAATCTTTCTCATAATACACTGATGAACTTTCTATTTAAAACAAACAATTACTTATTGTATATTTTTAAAATGCCTTATAACCAGTTACTTAGAAAGATGTAAACTTACTGAATATATGGGTAGTAGGAATTAAAATATTATTTAAGCCTTTATAAACTATGTACGATATGAGAAATCTCACAATCTATTCCACAATAAAATCTACAGTAACAGTAAAAATTACAGACGTATATTACACAACCTACTATTTTGCTATCACATGCCAATGTATAATCAATAAATACCAACAAACATGGTTACGATGGATATAACTATATAACTTATTGATGCCGTAACCTTAAAATTTAACTACATTTTAAGTATTCATTGATCTTTGACTAAGATTCAATTCAGACGTCATGTATAAATTTAAAATGAAACTGTAAAACAACAATCTAGTTACATCATACAAAAGAATCAGTGTGATGTACACTACTTATGTTGGAAGATATAAATAGTTTGAAACACCAATCAGAAGTGCAATGCCTGGCAGCAGAATATTGAGAAGATTGAGTTGAGGAGTACAGGAATGTAAACAGAAATTAATTGCAATAACAAGAGGATTGAAAGAATCATGAAGTATGTAAAGGATAACTGAAATAAAGATGTGCGAATAGAGTATTTACTGTATAGTTTTCGAATTTTATCAAAACATTCTGTAATTTTGCACTGAATAATAAAATGACCTTTTCCACTTGAGTTCTCGTTTCCTCTAAGGGTACTTAAGAAAATAGTATATATGACTAACTAAACTACCGGAATTTAAATTAATTCATTACTTTTAGCCTTATTAAATAGACAGCAACAAGTTAGTTCCTCATTTTAGATTTGTTTTTTCTATACTTTATACAAAGATATAACTGAAATAAATTCCACATCACAGACGACTTAATAATTTAAATGTTTAGGGGATTCTCATCTTTTGAATCGGCATAAATTTATCAACTTTCAGTAAGTTAGGAAAAGAATAGTTGTTTATTTAAATATAAATTACACAGTCGGATTAGTGTAACAAAATCGTAACCACTTAAAACTTCGTGAAGTAATGCCAAGTCGACTGAAACCGAAATTCAATGTAAGCTAGCCATTTTCAGTAGCTCTAGAATTAGTACAAAGATAGCTCCTTATTTAGTGAAACGTTTTTCGTTCTTACTATTAAGGTAATACGCTCAATTTGCGTGTTGGCCAAAAAGGGAATATCTCCACAATCAATGACTATTGGGATGTTGCCACATTATTTGAGGTACGCGTAATAAGTGAAGACTATGCTGGTGCTGTTCAAGCTGTGGAACGAATGTATCTTTTAGATCCACCTGACTGGTATGTTTCATTAAATCAAATATTTTACCTAAAATGTATCTTCTTTACCGTGTTTTCTACCTCCATTCAACGCAATAACTTAAAGAACGCGCAGAAAAAATTACTAATTCAATAAATGAAGATTTTGTATAAGTCGTTTATTGGTTCGGACTTCCTCTTATTATCAATTTCGATGGTATCAAAATGAAAAACAATATAATAATGCAGAATAGTTTGCCTTGTAAGATGTGAAGAGAAAAAAGTGAACAGCGGATCCAGTTTTGTCAGCGATGAGCTAGAGACAAAGTTACCTATGGTCTCCAAATGTTGGATAACTATGAGTAATTTCCATACATATACTATAAAGTTAGCTGATTACTGTGAAGCAATCAATGTCCTTTGATTGCCACCATTGATCGCTGCTCAATGATCGATCAAGTGTAAAACTTTGAGTCCTACAGAAGGTTTGTTAACACTCGAACAGTTTAGTGATGGCTTTAGAGACTGTGAAGCAAGTTCATGTTAGCTTGAATCCAACTGGGACCATTTTTTATTTCACGATAACAGGTATACTTCAATGGCGAGTGCCAAATACCTGGTTCAAGGTTTCCTGTTGACTACCTACAATCATCTAGTACTAAATTATTTGATTGTCATAGATATAATTTTGTTATATTCTTATACATTTATTTTTACCTTTCAAATCGTTTGCGAAATCACATGAAAACATTTTTAGATTTATTTATTAGGCTTTTATTAATCGCTTCATTTACATATTTGTACAGATGTATATATGCGCATCAAAAATTGATTGATTTAAAATATTAAACATTTTGACTATAAAAACATTTTTCTGATTCACATATACTGTACCGTAAACAAAATATAGCAGTTGACACAATTGCACAATTTTATATATAGACATAAGTATAAATGATGTAGAAATGCATTGTAAACCTGGGGAACGAAAATCAGCTTGTATTGGATATTGTTAAGAAGTTTCTAATCTTTAGGGTAAAGCACTGATCTTTGGAAGAATGTATGCTATTCTACTAAATAATGGATGTGTTATGGATAACATTTATTTAAATATTCAGTCATTACCTGTTTAGATTAATTGAGTGATTTGATCAATAATATTTTTGAGAACTCAATATGAACTTAAATGCATTGATGGGATCAAGAGTAATTTGGCATTTTGATTAATACGATAATGAATGTATGTTTCTTCCACTTTATAACGTAATTATAAATTAGATCACATTAATAATATCCATCTGGTTCACCCTTTATTTTGCACGCTCTCAATACACAGAACTCCGCCTGTAGCTCTTCCAGAGTTACTGCCGGTCCCAAGCCCGGGTAAAGGAGGAGGGTTCGGCATGGGGTTAGCGTCCCCATCCCGTAGAAACCTAACTCGCTAAAAAACGCTAACCAGAAAAAATAACTCAAACCATTTAAACTCTGCCCTGGGAGTTAGAGGTAATATGACGCTTCATGGTGAAAGCCGAGTTCCTTCGGAAGCCACGAGGCCGATGCCCCTTCTAACAACCAGAGCAACAATTTTTATAGGTACATGGAACGTCCGGACAATGTGGGAGACCCGGAAGACCAGTCAAATAGCAACGGAAATGAGGAGATACAACTTGGCAGTACTGGGAATCAGTGAAACCCATTGGACCCAAGCTGGACAACAAAGGCTAAATACGGGAGAGATGCTGCTATACTCCGGTCACGAAGACGAAAATGCTCCACACACTCAGGGAGTTGCTATAATGCTATCCAAAGTAGCACAAAATGCACTTGTAGGATGGGAATCTCACGGATCCAGAATCGTCAAAGCATCATTCAAAACAAAGAAGGAGGGGATCACAATGAACATTATCCAATGTTATGCACCCACCAATGATAGCAACGACGACATTAAGGATCAATTCTATGAGAGGCTGCAATCAATCATAGAGAAGTGCCCAAGGAAGGACCTCACCATTCTGATGGGAGATCTAAACGCCAAAGTCGGAATGGACAACACCGGATATGAAGACATCATAGGACTACATGGACTGGGAGAGAGAAACGAAAATGGGGAAAGATTTGCAAATCTGTGTGCATTCAATAAATTGGTCATAGGCGGTACAACATTTCCACACAAACGTATACACAAAGCTACATGGATCTCACCGGACCACACCACAGAGAACCAGATATATCATATTTGCATCAATAAAAAGTTCCGAAGGACAATGGAAGATGTGAAAACCAGGAGAGGAGCGGACATAGCTTTAGATCATCACCTGGTTGTGGCCAAATTGAAACTGAAGCTAAAGAAGAACTGGACAACTGGGCAAACAGCACCACAAAGGTTCAATACAGCCTTCCTTCGAGATACTGACAAACTCAATGAATTCAAGGTAGCTCTCAACAACAGGTTCCAAGCCTTACAGGATCTACTGAAGGAAGAAGAAACTACTATGGAGGATAGCTGGAAAGGTATCAAAGAAACATTAACTTCAACGTGTCAAGAGGTTCTGGGCCCCAAGAAGCGTCATCACAAGGAATGGATCTCTACAGAAACATTGGACAGGATCAAAGAAAGAAAGAACAAGAAGACAGCAATTAACAACAGTCGAACAAGAGCAGAGAAAGTCCAAGCACAAGCAGAGTACATAGAAGCAAACAAGAAAGTGAAGAAGAGCATTAGAGCTGATAAGCAAAAATACGTGGAAGAACTAGCAACGACGGCGGAAAAAGCTGCAAGAGAAGGAAATATGAGACAGCTTTACGATACGACGAAGAAGCTTGCAGGGAAATACAGTAAACCAGAGAGACCAGTCAAAGACAAAGAAGGAAGACCAATCACTGAGATTCAACAACAGCGCAACAGATGGGCAGAGTACTTCGAGGAACTCCTGAACAGGCCGGCTCCAATGAATCCACCGGACATCAAAGCAGCACACACAGATCTTCCTATAAATGTCAATCCACCAACGACAGAAGAAATCAGAATGGCCGTCAGACAAATCAAGAGCGGGAAAGCAGCAGGACCCGACAATATACCAGCTGAAGCGTTGAAGTCAGACATCGAAGTAACTACAAGCATGCTTCATCTTCTATTCAAAAAGATTTGGGAGGAGGAACAAGTGCCGATGGATTGGAAAGAAGGACACCTCATCAAGATTCCAAAGAAAGGAGATCTGAGCAAGTGTGAAAACTACAGAGGCATTACAATACTGTCAATACCAGGTAAAGTCTTCAACAGAGTGTTACTGAACAGGATGAAAGACGCAGTAGACGCTCAACTTCGAGATCAACAAGCTGGATTCTGTAAGGACCGGTCGTGCACAGACCAGATTGCGACACTACGGATCATCGTCGAACAATCAATTGATTGGAACTCGTCACTCTACATCAACTTCATTGATTATGAGAAGGCATTTGACAGTGTAGATAGGAGAACGTTATGGAAACTTCTTCGACAATACGGAGTTCCTGAGAAGATTGTCAACATTATCCGGAACTCATACGATGGACTACAGTGCAAAGTAGTGCATGGAGGAGAGCTGACAGATGCATTCCAAGTGAGGACCGGAGTAAGACAAGGCTGTCTACTCTCTCCCTTCCTATTTCTCCTGGTGGTCGACTGGATTATGAAGACCTCGACATCTGAGGGAAACTACGGCATACGATGGACAGCTCAGAACCAATTAGACGACTTGGACTTCGCAGATGACCTAGCCCTCCTATCACATACACACGAACAAATGCAGATAAAGACAGCCAGCATTGCATCAGTCTCTGCATCAGTAGGCCTCAACATACACAAAGGGAAAACCAAGGTCCTCAAACACAACACGGAGAACAGCAATCCAATCACTCTTGATGGTGAAACTCTGGAAGATGTGGAATCCTTCACATACCTGGGAAGCATCGTCGATAAACGAGGAGGTTCAGATGCAGACGTCAAGGCGAGGATTGGCAAAGCTAGAGCGGCATTCCTTCAACTGAAGAACATATGGAACTCAAAACAACTTTCAACCAATATCAAAGTCAGAATCTTCAATACCAACATCAAGGCAGTTCTACTGTACGGAGCTGGAACTTGGAGAACTACAACAACCACCATCAAGAAGGTACAGGTATTTATCAATAGCTGTCTACGCATGATACTCAACATCCATTGGCCGGATACCATCAGCAACAGCCTTTTGTGGGAGAGAACCAACCAGCTTCCAGCTGAAGAGGAAATTAGGAAAAGACGATGGAAATGGATAGGACATACATTGAGGAAATCATCAAACTGCATTACGAGACAAGCGCTAACTTGGAATCCTGAAGGGAAGCGGAAAAGAGGAAGGCCAAAGAACACATTACGTCGGGAAATAGAAGCAGATATGAAAAAGATGAATAAGAACTGGAAAGAGCTTGAAAGGATTGCTCAGGACAGGGTTGGATGGAGAATGCTGGTGAGCGGCCTATGCTCCTTCACGAGGAGTAACAGGCGTAAGTAAGTAAGTAAGTCAATACACAGAAGCATTGTATGTTACTTGAAATCCTAGAAATTGAAAAAAACTCATAATTATGGTCCACACTATTACTAACATGAATGAGACAGTTGAAAAGTGCTTGGTAATAAACATAGTATTATTAGCAGTCCTGAAAATCATTTGGCAGATTCAAGCAACCAACATATATAAACTGAAATCCACTCCTTGATATTGTTTTATTTGAATCTTCCCATTGATGTTTAGGACTGAAATTGTTCATGTTTGCTTATAATGCTTGAAACCCACTCCGTTTTTCAAGTAACCGTCATTTGGGCTCAGTATCTAAGTTGATAAGCCGATGGCGTTTGAAGCAAACTGGAGTAGTTGCGAGTTCCAGCGTGAATATTAACTCTTGAATGCAAGAACGTTCAGACGATGAGTTCGAAATAGTATAAAATGCGCTTCCCATATTTCTCTGCAAGTTACTATTCATCTCTGCCCTAAGTGGTGTATGATGGTAAAGATATGCATCGTGTAGAGAAGCGTTTGTTGGCGTTTTGTTTTCTAAGATAGAAAGTTTAACTACGATTTTAAAAAGCAAAACCGTAAAGTTTTCCATATTTTTTTGCACTTAGGTCATCTACCTCAGTGAACAAAACAACCAAAATCGTAGTTTACTTCATACGATTTCAAAAAAGAAAGTATGAAGTGGTGGATTACACACAGACTAACATTTTTATTAAATGTTTGTAATAGTTTCAGGAAATATTACCCAACCTTACAAATTTACTCATTTTAAGGTTTTTTAATTATTTTTTATAATATCATGATTATTCCAATGTGATATTCATGCTGTCAAATTATATAAAAGAAATGTTTCATCTAGCACTAGAATATCTAGAATAGTATAATTATATCGATCATTCAAAGATTATTCATAAAGATTTATTTAAATGTAATGAACGACATTTTATACAGGTCTCCGTCTAACATTCTGAGTATCTGTAGTTTAACAAATAAAGATAGTCTCATGATAATAGAAGTTTGTAAATCAGTTGATAAATCATGCTTGTACTTCACTCAGGTAATAAGATTTTTCATTTCGATCATAGATACTTATTGACTCTAAAATGTTTTGATTTCTCTTGTAATTGGTTTATTTTTTATAAACTGACCAGTTGATTAAGCTAAGTTGTCTACATTCAAAATATCATACTAAAAGGAGACCAAATATTTAATAACTGTTCAGCTAACTAATGAAATATTGGGTAAAACATCGTAGATGTTACACAATGAATACTATAGAAAGGATTCATTAATCTATCCTATGTTCTTACAAATAACTATTTATTTTCTCAAAGGTTATTTGTAAAACTAAACGATGTGATTAGAATAATAAGAAAATGAACATAATGTGTTTTATTTATTTAAATAGTAAATAATGTAAGCAAATTGAGACACAATGTTTGTTTAACTCTAAGCATCTGTATATTTATTGGAATTATGTAACTTTTTTAACGAAAATAATTAATTTGCTCGAGCGAATAACAGCTACTATCTATTCATTAATTTTATTTCATTCATTTAAGATTTTTCTATATTATAAGAACATTCTACGTTTACAATATTTAGTTGTTATTTTTGCCTTCATTATTTTGATTCATATTTATATCAAAATGTAACATACTTTGTTCAAAATTAAGTAACTTCACTATTGAAAAATTCATATGAATAAGTTTATTTTCATATTTACAATGTGAATTTAACATGTAAAATGAAGTATACACTTTATTTTAACAGTATTTTTTTCTTCCATTTTCTCACTTTCTAAAATCATTTATAGGGAATTGGAATCTACATTGGGTAACATAAAGATGATCTGCAAATTTCGTAAACCACCAGAAGAGAACAAAATTACAAAACCACAAAAAGTAAAAAAAAACTTTTTACAGTTTTTGTTTTCAAATTAACACAGAATTTTGATGTGGATGAAAAAAACAATGATTGATTATTTAATTTTAATTTAATTTGAGTAAAACACTTAAAGAAATTAATAGTTCACAACTTACTAAAAACTCTAGAATACAGTTATTTCCCTCAGTTTAAGGTTTGTATTTACAAATGCAGTTATTATTTACAAATCAAAGCTAATTATTATAACATGAAATACTATAACTATCTATTAAGATAGCTAAACCATTCAGCTATCCCTCCAATTCAATGTCAGGTACCGATAGGCATTTTATATTGATCATGTAACATAGCTTTATGTAATATATCAAATATAAACATGTTTTAAAACCTGATGGATAAAGACGGAAAGTGTACAACAAACTTTAAAAAATTATTCTTCCATTTTTGAGGAAGTTTTTTTAATATTTCTAAGTTTCATTAAACTATTTAGCTAAATTATGCTAACTGTTTTTCTTCTATATGATTTAACCTGTAGGTAATCTCCTATATCATATTAATAAAGTTCCCCTTCTTGGAAAATCCTATATCCACGTGCAGACTACTAAAATAATGTTCAAACTGATTTTATTAAATATGTATCACTTTGTTATCTGGTTAAGATTGAAGCTAATTGAGGATTTCTGTACATACCGAATAAAATTGAACAGTCTAAATTTCAATCTAAATGTACTTTTACATATTTACCAGGTTTATTTGTGCGGATTCATAAAACTCGTTTATTTTGTGCGTTAATATTTTAATATTATTAGTATATATACGACTGAAAATGACAAAAAAAGCTATTGTACTACAAATAACTAATTTTAATACGTGGATTGAAAGTTACCTGTTTCCATAGTGATAAGTAATGAACAGGACTTACTAAATTACTTGATAATGAAAATTTACAGTTATTTTATTTGTTAAACAATCCGACTTAACAAACGTTTATAGAACTGTATGGAAGATAGTAATGTCACAGTAAATTAAAGACGTAGTGAGTTTTAAAAGAATTGAACTTCGAGTTTTTATTAAGTTGTTCTTTTTTACAATTTCCTGAGAGAATAACTCAAACTAGTACTTGATGATATTCAGCAGACATATGAACGCAGAAAAAAATAAAAAAATCTCATTTGAAAATAATCTTATATTGTAAGTAACTGCATAACAACTGAAAATTGCTTAAAAGATAACTAATTGCATTAACAGATTTTTTTTCATTTAATGCTAACTAAAATAGCAATAATCAAACGTATTCAGATGGGAACAATCTTTTATTCTTCAAGTCATGATCACTTGATATTCATTTAAGTTTTATACAATTACTTATACAACCCTTAATAAACGAGACTAAAATTGCTCAGAGACTTTGTAATTTATCCTTATAAATGAAAACAATGTGATTGTAATAATTCACTCAACTGTTAAGGAATAGTGGCAACAGTACCTTATTTATTAGTTGTAAGGCTTTTTTCCAATAACATATCTCTCTTATTTCATACATCTTGATCCTTTGATAAATTTAAATAAAGTGAGAAAAACAAATGTCCCACTTTTTTCTTATGTCGCTTCGAAATAAACTTCATTGATTATGGTATGTAATAAAAAATTTTTCAAAATCTTGTTTTACTCACTTTGTTTAGATAAATCTCTTATTTCGTACAAAAAGCCTTAACTCACAATATTTTTCATACAATTTCCCGTCGTATTCGGATTTTTAAATCGACTTTAATTTATTAGAGAACTACTTTTACATTATGATGAATAATCGAGAAAATTAAGCCAATATGCTGTCACAACTTAAGTCGTATTGAAACATTTTAATTTTAAATAGAAACATTACTGATGACGTTTAAATGATAGTTTATAAATCATAAGAAACAAGCAATAAGTTACTGGAAACCAGTGGTTTGAAGCACGAATAGAGTTTAGCTGTAAAATCAATGAATATTAAGATGTATTGTTTCATTTATGCCATTGTAAGTTTCAATAGCACCACCCACGACCAAAACAACTGAATTACGTTTCCAAATACCTAGTTTTCAATGCTTGTTTGACCAAAGTTTACAGTGACTTAAATGATCTACAAACGGAATAATATCCTCAAACATTCCATATCAATAACTGTATTTTATCAATTCTAAAAGTATTTATCTCTGTCATGAAGTCTACCATTAAAGCATATGGATCATTTAGAAAAAGAAAATTTATGTAAAGATCTAGTGGATACACCACGATATAAGGTCAGAATTACTGTTTTTACCTCGTATATCCGTTTTTCACACTACTTCTATGTCTTTTCGTTACGTAATTGTGGATTGTTATCAACATATTTACCACAGAAATACTTCAATTTCAGAAACTTTATCAAAATAGATAGCAATCGGTTTATAACTGTTAATAGGTTTAAAGAAAAATGAACGAAATTGAATGTTTAGGTAAAATGTATTCCAGACGTAATTAATTACTGTTCTTACTGGCAAATAGTGAAAAAATTATATATATATATATATATATATATATATATATATATATATATATATATATATATATATATATATATATATTGCCTATTTAAACATAAATGACATAAATATTATATAAATTTGCTTCCGTAGTTTTGTCCAACCTTTAAATTAGTTTACAATTATTTTATCGTAAATTACAAAGTTCATTCTCACATATTAACACCATAGATAAATTACCGATTAAAAGCTTCAAGATATTTCTATCTAATTATTTGGCATAATTAGACCACATAGCTTATGTATATTTTATAAATAATTAATAGTTAGATAAATCAGAAATAATACCTCTTAGTAATAAATAAAAATAATATAATTGTAGTATTCTAATGAATAAAAAAGTTAAATTGATTTTTCTACTCATTCGGATATTACAAATATATTATTTTTTATTTATAACAATCAACTCAATGCTCAATTTATTTGAAATTATCAAGTTAAACCTTGGTAATAATACCTACTTCTTAGTAATGAAATAAATGATATTGTCGAATAAAACATAAATAATTTATCACCGATAATTGTATTTGGTGACAATAATAAGATTTTATATCAAATATAGAAGAACGAATCTGTTTCCAAATATACATACATGTCTGCTGTTAAATGAATGTAATCAATACTTCACATCTATGTGCACAGTAAGCTTATTTGAAATAATTGTTTACAATTAGTAGTCAGTAGTATCATTTTCATTAGAAATTGAGTACTAATGTTATGGATTAATTATTATTGAAGTTAGACATTAACACCGTTGGATGCCGGCTCAGTGGTCTAGTGGTTAAGTGCTTGCGCGCCAAACCAGTAGGTCCTGGGTTTGAGTCTCGCAGGAGGCGAGGGCGTGGATGCGCACTACTGAGGAGTCCCATAGTAGGACGAAACGGCCGTCCAGTACTTTCAGGTTTTCCATGGTAGTCTAGCTTCAACTGACTCATGATCTTAACCATTGAAGTTAAAAAATAAGCTTTAAAAATAATATATTTGCCAAATATCTTACATAATGCTACATAATGCTTTCAAATAATGCGCTTTTTTACAATGGGTATTTATATATTTTAGTTTGTAGAGATCATAATGTGATGTTTTATAAATATTTCATTCCGTTTTTACCTTATGCATTTGCATATATTTTATCTTTATGAAGAAATTATCATTGTACTAATTTTCATGCAAAATCCATATAACAAAATATTGCCGTTCAACATAATAAATAGCTCATCAATAACATTGTGTAACAATTTAAATTTTAAAAGATATTCAGTTAAGTTCTGTCTCAACATATTCAGACAAATCCTGGTTCTATAAACAAACTCATTTCCTTCAAAGAAATCAAACCACACAGCGATGATTATATATTCAAACATGTTGCATTATTTTGTTGAATGTCTTAGTGTTCTCAATTGTTCTCAACTTGATTCTGCAATATTACTAAACCAGGAAGACTTTGTGCTAATAAAATCATGTACATGTATACTGGAATTAACTTAAAGAGTTTGGTTGAAAACTGTTCACTCAAATAATTCTTATATATTTCTTCAACTAGATACTGAATCTCCAGGTAACAAAGATAAAACCAAGTTATCTTTGATGAGTTTACCCACTCAACTTTAATGTATTTGAAAAAGAATTTATTCAATATCATGACTATCTATTAATTGCTCTAACACACTAGTCAAGAAATTCTTCATCTTAAAGCCACAAATTGCATATAAGCAAAAAACATGATTTTTTTTAAAAGATAGGAAAACAGAATAAAAAGAATAATAACCAACTTATTGATACTTTATCAACTGAACTGACATTTTGTTAAATGTTGTAACATGCTGATGAAACCTATCTCACTGAGAAAAATAAGCAGTTTGAGAAATCGAGTGGACAGAAATAAAACATTTAAGAAATTGTGTATTCAATACGTAGAATTTAAACGAAACGTTTGGTAGACAACAACTATTAATATGGAACAAGTGTAATAGCTTATTCCAACACTCACTAGTCTCATCAACCGGTAGCACATCGTGGTTTAGTTGCATTTTAAGATAACAGCCTTAAGTGACTATTTTGCGTATCATTAGACCGAGATGCGAAAAAGCTTTTAGTACATCCTAGTAAACAAGTTATTCAACCAAAAAAATTATGATTTTTCATGAAAGCTTTGACTAGTTAAAATCCTCATTATTAATATTGTGTAAATACAAAAGATTCCTTTAAACCATAGTAATGTTATTCATAAACTTATAAATTCAATAATATTAAAATTACTTCTCTATAGACTTAACCAAGGCTGCCAAAATTTCAAATTTTAAGTTGCTGCGAATAATATAACTTAGCATAATGACAAATTTTACTCCGGTAACATCATTCGAAATAGGTATCATAAGTGACATAACACCACTGCACTTTTATCAGTGACAAAAAAAGTAAGTAGATTAATTATCATTTCATCTTCATGATTTTATGTGCTCGCTACACACGTTAATTTTATTTATCTCTTCATATTCCGTTCACTTTATAGTTATTTGACTTTTGGATGGAGTTTCTATCTACTGTGTGTGATACTGATGAGAGCGACTCATTTTTAATTGCATCCGGTAAGTTAATATTTAAAATTTAACGGATTATTTATACCAAAGAGTAGAAATATTGATTAAGCGTTAAATCTGGGGGACCTTTCTTTTATGTCTGGCATGTCGTCGCTTTTATGTCTGTATCGACTCTGTTAGGTTCTCAGTCTTTCTGCTTATATTCGACGATCGGGAACCTCTGCAGTTCTTCAATCCTACTGCTTATACTTTGAAACGGTACCCACTGAAATTTCTATGATGCAAACTAAGAATAAAAAACTGGAGCGATTAAGATTTATCAAGACAGCAAGAACACGTCCCCAAATAAGTTCCAAAATCACAACATTATTATCACAACATTACACATACTTAGTAACACCACATATTTGCCAAAATACACTCAGTTAATGTTAAAACACACAGTGAACACAGTCAATCTGAATTGATACCGAGAACACGATTGTCATACTAAACGGAAGTTTACACTTGTCATATTGAGCGACGTTTATACTGTATTGATGCAAACAATTTATTGACCTAAATACTGTCGTCTTTTCATCTTGTCATGTCAAGGAAGAACATTATTTTACTAAAGATTCAAAGGTCTGGTCTAACTAGATCATACTATTTTCATAGTATTGGGTGCTTACATACTAAATTATCCCTGTCGCCTTTCGTGGATTAACATAGGCCACTTACCAGCATTCTCCATCAAACTCTGTCCTAGGCAGTCCTTTCCACTTGCCCCTAGTTGCTGATCATCCTTTTGATACCTGCTTCCAATTGCCGACGTAATGTGTTCATTGGCCAACATCTTTTCCTAATTTCATCTGCATCTGGAAGCTTATTCGTTCTCTCCCACAGTAGGCTGTTGCTGATGATACCCGTCCAACGGACATTGAGTATCTTGTGTAGACAATTGTTTATGAATACGTGTACCGTTTTGATGATGATTGTGGTAGTTCTCCAAGTTTCCGCTCCACACAGTACAACTAACTGTCATGACGTTCGTATTGAAGATTCTGACTTTGATGTTGGTTGACAGTTGTTTTGAGTTCCATATGTTCTTCAAATGTAGGAATACTGTCCTTGCCTTGCCAATCCTCGCCTTCACGTCTGCATCGGATCCTCCTTGTTCATCGATGATGCTGTCCAGGTACGTGAACGTTTCAACCTCTTCCAGAGTTTCTCCATCATGTGATTGGGTCGGTGCTCTCCATGTTGTATTTGAGGATCTCGGTTCTCGCCTTGTGTATGTTGAGGCTCATTGATGCAGAGGCTGCTGCCGCTGATACACTGGTTGTGTTGACCTGCATTTGTTGGTATGTATGGGATAGAAGGGTCAGGTGATCTGCGAAGTCCAAGTCGTTTAGTTACATGCAAGCTGACATTAGAAAATGTAAACTTTTTTCATATGTACAAATACCATTTGTTCTCATACCGAATCTAGCCTGATAATCCTAATGCATTTTAATGAATTTGGCGGTGTACCATCACATCTTCCTCTTATATTTTCACTTATCACTGTGTTTATTTGACCATTCATCTGATTAACCATGTTAGTTTCTGTATATGTATTCTGACAAGTGTATATGCGGCCAGAGTGCATGATATCTCTTGCTGAAGTAAATCTTATATTCTCTGCTCAACCTCGTTTTGTCATCACACATTCTAAATTATAAAAGGGACTAATTTGTATAAAGATTTTGTATCAAGAAGTCATTCCGCAGCCTGGAACTTCTCAACGATGATATAATAGAATTGTTTTAACTGTAATTCGAAAACTAACTACATCTAGAATCATGCTTCAACATTCATGACTAAACCTACCTTAAATTCATCTTCCACAAGTCTTCTTTCGTTATAGCATCTAAGAAGTCTTCTTCATCAACAATGTGATTTCGACGAAGCTGAAAAATATTTATTAATTATTTTACTTATGTCTCACAATAAATGATGTTGTTAGCGATTTCGTTATTTATTGGGAACACATTTTTTGTTAGAATTACAGTGAAGTTATAGGATGTTTTGCGCCTCTACTTCATCTGGAATTTGCAATTACCACTTTTTTATTAACTGAAAATGCCAATCTTCTTTGTCTTCAAGATTTTTGAGGCCACTGTTTTACGATTAGAATTCATACCCATTTAGCGGCTGTAAGTAAACCACCGATATTAGTGGTTAACAATTCAGGATACCTGACATACTTCCAATTAGTGTTTTACGGAGGAAGGTCAAGCCGGATGTTTTATTTAAGTTGTACGTTTGTGTTATGGAAAATGTTTATAGCGATTTGATGAGGCGAGATTTTCAATTATCAAAATCAATGAGTAGGACGCTAATCGGTCGATGAATAGGATATGATATAATGTGGCTGATTGATGGTCACTCAAAAAACCGTATTATTTATTGACTTAAGTTTTCGAACGATTAGAAATCAAAAATAAGACTACCACCGGTCAATCGAATAGATTTTTAGTGACTTTATGGATTTGTGCCATGTTTTAGTCTTACCACTAGCTTTCTTCTAACCTACTCCTACACCATGAAACGTCGCACGTCGGGGCAGTCGGTTGTTGGGCACATGTCCCAGCCATTTCAATTGATGAAGTTTTATTACTTCATCAGTTAATTTGCCATCCTTAACTAGTACTCTATTACTTACTCGGTGGTCCCAGGATATATGAGCAGTATTTCGAATACATCTATGATGGAATACTAGTAGCCTACAAATATCCTCTACTCTTACCGGCCATGTTTCACTGCCATAAAGTAGGACGGAACGAACTGATGCACAGTAAACACTACCTATGGTTGGTAGACAGATATCTCGCCTACGCTATAAATGACGCAAGTTGGCAAAAGCCAGTCGAGCTTTCTGTGTCCGTGCTGAGCTTTTGTCATACACCAGACCACAAAAGCTGATGAGAAGCGGTCGACACGCTCAACTACTTCACTCCCTATCACTATTTCAGGTGTCGATGCAACCCAATCCTGAAGCAACATTTTGCATTTCGAGGGAGAGAATCTCATGCCGAACATGCTTCCATTGTTGCTCAGAGTAGTCAGAAGACTGCATTTTGTCCGCATCTTCACTAAATAGAACTATGTCATTGGAATTTTCTAAGTCAACAAGTGAATCTCCCGGTAGAAGTTTAACCCCCTGGAAATTTAGATGAGGCAAATGTTATCTCTAAAAGCACGTCAACGACAAAGTTAAACACGAATGGAGAGAATGGACTGCCTTGACGAACACCACTTGAGATAATCAGTTCTGATGACAGTTCGCCATGAGCTCTGAATAACGTTTCAGCTGATGCAATTTACTTTGTAGATAAAGTTGCATCTGTTTATTTTTGCTGTTGTCTCATTCTGTCTTCATAAAATGTGATAAAATTATGGAGTTGGCTTATGACTGATATTAATTTTCAATAGTTTCTGATCCTATTTGATTGTGTTTGAGGTATTTTTTTATGTGGAAGAACGATCTGTTTCTTGGTTCCCGGAGTTGATCTTTGATTATATGTGGATCTTCTGACACTTTTTAATTACGTTCTTGGGGTAGCCGTTCCTCGGAAGAGAGATAATGAGTTCATCTTATTTCCATGTAGTCTGGACAGATCTTCCTCGGTTCTGTTATTCTGTTAGTATTACAGTTTGTTATTTGGCCCGTGTGGCTTGGCTCGCTATATGCTTGTGTTTTCAAAGTCGCTATGTTTGCTATGTTGAAAAAAATTCAACGATGGGATTGTTTTCTGATTCTTATTTTCCTGTAAATTTAATCCCGTCAAAGAGGTCATTATTCATCTTATGTGTATTTTTGAGTTCACTGCTCTCTAAGATAACATGGCGTTGACATAACATATCTAAGACTTTGGTCCAATTCCTAAATCTATGCATCTCAGCTGCACCGATTATTCCTGATATCGCTAGTCTCATTGCAGTTCTTTCTATCTGTTTGAAAATTTGACCGTTGACCTGGAAATATGTTGTAATACATAGATCTGCGCGTTTTATCAAACGCAATAACTGTGTTTTTGAGTGTTCTATTGAGTTCCTATCCTTATTGAGTTGCTAAAACAAGGTATCTTCGTTGAATTTGATTTCTGATTAAGTGAGTAGAGTCATTATGTAGTAGTTCCTTGGCTGTAAGTTTATGGTTTTATCTAGGAACCCAGTTTGAAAATTTCTAAATCAATCGCATGAACTGAAAATATTTCCCAATTACTTAGTGGATGTCACAATGTAAGAAATGATCCCAATGACAGACAACGATGTTTCAAACATTTTAAGAACTGTTTTTCAGAATAGTTTGGAAATACTCTTTATTTCGTTTTAAAGATATTCATTTAAAGGCAGAAACTGTTAGAAATCTGAGTGTTCTCAGTCTTCTGACCATAATGTATCAAATTGATTATAGGATAACAGTATTATTGTATATGAACGTCGCGCCTCGAATAATTGAAAATTTCAACAAAAGAACGTAACTTATTGTTAGTAAACTAATTCACAATATCAACTTTTTGCTTATATACTAATTCAATTATTTCCAGTAACGTAAATTTATTACAAACAAATATATAATTTTCACAATTTGGGTCAAAAGTTATCTTTATGTAGACATCTGTCGTAAACCTGGAGTCACTTAAAGGTCGTTTCGTCCCACCATGGGACTCCTCAGCAGTATGAACTCAATATTGCTTGTACTGGAATTGAACCCAGAACCTTCAGTTCCGCCCACGAACCCCTAACCTCTAGACCAATGAGCCGCTATCCGAAGGCGTTAATGTCTAGCTCCAACTAATTCACGATTTTGTGCAACGTTTATCCATTGCCTCCAGTGGTAACTGACTCAAATTCGACACTGATTGAACTCCACTAGTCATGGCCTTTCATTACAACTCTAGGAGTCATGTCTTCAAACTAGTTACTAATGAGTACATGATTATTGCCAGTATGGAGGATTTGTGGAGTCTGTAAAATTTTAACAGATTAAAGCGCAAACTGATTTTAGCCAGACCACCATTGAAAACCCATACTGGACAACATGACCAACAAGTGTTTCAGGGTTTTCAATGATCATTTAGCTAAGATCATAATTTAAACCACAAAAAACCTGCAGTCTCCACAAACTCTTATGATGGTATATATATATATATATATATATATATATATATATATATATATATATATATATATATCATTGCCTTTTTTTCACCTCTCTAGTTTTTAAAAGACAACTGATTACAAATTACTTTCAGGAGTAAAATAGCTTCTTGTCATGATCTCTTTTGAATACATTGAGTGATTAGGTAAAGAAAACTGCTTAAAACCTCATTCATATTAATGTTGTGCAATTAAACTTAAAAGTTACTGACTCTCGTATCGATCATTTGAAATAAAAAGACGATTAACATTAAATTCATAATATAGATCAATTTTTAAACGTTTTTTTAAATATGATCATTACACTAACTGATAGTCATTAAAGATGTTTAGTTTACAGGATATATGTACAAACGTTTCGCCTTTAAGATCACAACACACATATCAATCACCTAAAATATCTGCTTGTTTCCATCCAATAAATAAACGTGTTACGGATAAAGACGAGGTTTTAACGATAAAATTAGGCAATGTCGGTGAAGTGAATCCGCTTCGTATTTACGTAAGACCTCTACGTTTTTAGATCAAATTCAAATGTCATAGCTTATTACTTGTAGTATATAATAAACGTTTTACAAAACAAAGATTTATCTCATTTTTCAATATTTGTTTTTTAGATGAAACAGAATATGACTCATTCATTAGACCATATGAAAGTTATACCAAACGAATAGTATATCCAGTCTTAGTAACTGAACAAAATTGTACCGTTATGAAACCAGCTAATATTCAAGTGAATATAAATGCTGTTCCAAGAAATCTTCGTGTTATCTTCTATGATCTAGAATATACAATATCTACAACCATGCAATCTGTCGATTTACAAAATTGTGGAACTATGCGTCAACATTTTCCACGTTTCAATGAACATAGTCAAGAAGAAGATTTAATATTTAATGCCGAAGATATTATCGGTATAAGGTAAATGAAAATTCAATATATTATTCATTCGATTCATACATACTGCCTTAATTTTTCAACTGATTTATTTATGAAGTATGTAAAGTAGTATCTCTATTCAGCTGTCTAATTTGGAATTCCTGTTACCAAAAATATTTAACATTTATCAATTAAGACAATAAATGTAACCAACAATTGCTTGTAATCGGACAAGCAGTTATGAAGTCCATTTTATGATATGGTAATGTAGAGCATATCCAAAGAACGTAGTTGAAAGTTAATAGATTACGAATATTTCATAGGAAGATCTTTGAGTTTTCAGTGATTATCACAATTATAGAGTGCCTTAAAATTCCAAACATCTTGGATATGATATTTGATTTGATTAGTAAAATATATAGTGTTCTATCCATTCCTTATATTTGCTTTATTCAGTTTTTAATATATAATTCATAATACTCTGTTACACAAATAACAATAGGTTTCTTTAATAAAATAGCAAGTCTTTTTTGTCATAAGTCGAGTATAGATTAATAAATAAATCAGATAGTTCTATTGCTATACATCTTCAAATGAAGTCCAAACTATTTGAATGTCATCTATACTTTGTTTTACTATTTAAAAACTTATGAATTTTCCTTAATTTTCAACAATAATAATTATCAGATTTTATTATTTATTTAGCATGACAGAAAATAATAGTCGCAGTGTTTATTTATACACTACCTGTTCTTTACCAAACTACCGCATATCATTTTCCTGTGAAAAAGTTAAGATGCAGTAAGTATTAATTAATGATCTCTTAATTAGCATAACTCAAAAAAAATTTTTTGATTCCCTGACTTTCACTCTGTGGACCAGTAATTTGATATGTAGCTATATACACGCTAATATGATGAAAAAGAAATGAAGTACTGTACAATAATTCATATAAAGTGAAGTAATGTCGGGAATAATAATGAAAGGACAAAATGAAAAACATTTTTTTAATAAATGAGTGATTACGTAATAAGGCCATCTTGTTAATATATGAAATTAAATTAGTCCATACAAGTGAATGTCGGTGCAATGGTAAAAATATATAGAATAAAATAAAGAGATCATCTAATAGACCCTTACACCACTATGAACATTAAACCATAGCAATGAAAAGCTTACTATATTGTCTTTCTGTATACAAAGATCAAGTTGAGAACGTTTGACAGCAGTGACAAAAGAGAGTAGATGAGGCGTTTATTACTTGTTGATAATTTTTTGATGTTCGCAATACGTTAACTGCCCATTAGGTCCTGGGTAATCGCATTAGTGAAAACTTTACTTCCTTTAAAATTCAATTGTGAATGGATTTGTTCCGACAACCCTTCATACGCTCTTCTTTTAGTCCTTCCTATAAACTTGGAGTCATTAGTACACGTAAATTCAAAAGTACATTTGAATATAATCTCACAAAAATATTAAACATTTTTTGATTAGTTTAAAAAACACTTAGTATTGGATACTAAGAGAAAGTTGAGCTACAAGGAAATTCCTTTATAGCATCACCTTAATACATATGCCAATAAGTTTTTTAACGATAAGATTATTGAGTCATTTTGTAAACACTTTTCAATAATTCGTAATAAATTTCTATGGACATTTAATTTTTAAAATGTGAACAGTTTCTTGCTGGTTTATATCGACAGAACACAAAGCATAATTTCAGTTAAAAAAGGTTTTCATCAAAATAACCTTTATAACTAACAGAATAAAAACCTCAGTATTTCAAGTATTGTCACGTTCATTTTTCTTTTCTGAATATAATCCAATATTTTTCGAAAATTTTATTATTTATCTATTAATGAAGTTTGCTTAATATAGCAATTTCTTTAACTATCCCATTTTTTTTTAAAGGTTCTACACGGTCTTACGTGATTGTCTTTTTTCAGAAGAGGAAAATTCTGGTTTATTACTAGACGAACATTCTTCTGAACCATTTAAAGTATATTTTGATTTAAAAAATTGTTTATTTCATTTATTTTCAATTTGATAATTAGAAAATAATCTAGTTCAACCCACAACATAATAATATGTCATGAATATAAAATGTATTTATAGATCAACCGGCACACAGTACACTTCAAAACCCGTTTCATTTAAACATTGTCTCGGTCATACAAATAATTCAGAAAAACAACCATGTTTGTTTGGATGGAAGTATAACTTTGTTTATGTAATCCGTGCATAAATAATGAAATATGTATAAGTAAATGTTCATTAATATAATTAATTGAATTAACCAAAGAACGTGAATTATACAGAGAATATATATATGACCTAGTATTAAACTTCAGTGATTGTAAATAAAATGTTGATCTTACTTCAAGAGGACATTACACCATATTGTTATTTTAACATCTTATCATAATGATAATAAAGAATAAGTATCCAACACATCTACATTTCATAACAATGTTTTGTAACGAAACAGTTCTCATCCTTATTGTTAATTGGTAGCATAAGTTATTACACTGTAAACATCAGTAAAAAGAATTGTTTTCTAGTCTCAATAAATTTACCTTAAAAAACAGGTTTAAATAGTCATTTATGTCGAACTAAACAGGTATTGATATTAGTTTGTGTAAAAAAGAATAAAATCTCGGTACATTAACCCCTTCTTGAGTTAAACCTACAACTAAATATCAATCAGAATGATTACAAAAATAACGTGATACAAAATAAAACTTAGATGTAATTCGTCGACCAGATCTCGGGAAAATAGAATCAAAACAGTTTAATATAAATAAATGTTTACAGTTATATTTCAGACTTCTATAGTTCCCAAATACACTTGTGTTCAATATTTTAAAACTAAATCACTAGCTGTCATTATGCTGATTTACTCAAAATCTGATGAAAATCATCCTACTATTGTATGTGTGGTTTATATTTTCCCGCTGTTTATGTAAGAAATTAAAATTTGTCAGTATCTGTTATTGTGTATTTGTCACAAGGAAAGAATTCTAGTCCTGCATACAATTTAATATGATACAATAGTATACTCCACAAAAAGTAATGACATTTTCTACGATTTAAACTATGGCACATCATAAAATTGATAATTCCATTGAATTTTTTTTTTATTTGTATATTCATAGTGGACATATGATTTAAATGATCGTAATGAACGTGAAATTCTAGGTAGAGGGAGTTTTGGCGTGGTTTATACAGGTTGGGACCTCACAAAGCAAATTAAAATGGCTATCAAAGAAATTGATGCAGTGAATATAAGGTATAGTAAATTATTATTGCATCATCTCAGTTATTTAATAGACATTTTATTTTCTTCGAGTTCCAGGTTATGCATAGATACATGTAGATAAAATTCATGGTTCAAACCCATGGCTTTTTAATGAGTATTTCTTTCATGAACAGGTGGAAAACCCATTTAACAGCATTACTTGTAAATTAAGTGTATTGTATTGCTATTAAATTGATTTTTTGTGGTGTGGTGTATACCACTTAGCTACTTATGATATATGTAGTGTGTAGCAGCAATCCGAAGTAGAATGCCTGGCAGCAGAAGATTGTAATGTAGGGAAAAGGAAGGAAATTGGAGAGCGATCGAGATAACAACAGAAATAAAGGAATAATGAATATATAAAGGCAACGTAAAGAAAATGTACAAATGATGTATTTAATGTATGATTTTTATATTTTGCTAATCAACTGGTTTACCCCACCTGAGTACTTGTTCACTTCAACGGTAATCTACATCAATGAGATTTTTACACACAAAGTTTGTTATATTATTTAATTTCAAAGTCATGATAAACAAATGTTAGTTACATCTAGAAATCAGCAATTTTCAGATTACATAGATATTTCTTTATGAAACTTCATCTAAAGTAACCAATAAAAAACACCAGTTTATGATAACAATTAATATTTGTTGAATCAATTTTCAATTAGAGACTAACTACCTACAAACTACTATATAATCATGAAAAACTTATGTTACACTATCAATAAATAGATTTTAATCTCCTTTTTATATGTTTATTTGTTCATTTATTCAAGTGTTTTTACCTCTAAACTTCTATCATTCCTTTTACAAAATATAACTGTCTAAATACAGTAGAATAGTACTAAATAACAGTGATATGAAAAAAAGATAGTAAATTGTTTTCACTAAGAAAATAATCTGTTTATTTCACGTGGAAAATAGAATAAAATTATTTAATATTTTGATTTTAAACGTATGTAGAATGTATAAGAATTTTAACTGAATCATACGATAACCTTTGTTGGCTACAAGTAATCATTTATTTGTTTACAAATATAAAGACATGGTCAACTGGAACAAAGTATATGTGAACGTTTCACAGACAATGAAGTCAATACATATTTAACCTTCATAATTGAAAACAAACAAAAAACAACAGATTTAAACGTTTCTTGAATAAACGCCAGATAAAATGTATATGACAAACAGAGATTTTTTAAAACGTGATGAAGAGTAGAGAAGAAGACTTGAGAAATATCTTTATATCAAAATACAGTTTATTATTTTAATGAATAATTAATTAATGAATAAATAAGTATGAATAAACTATTTACTATCGTCATTTATGACCTGATCTATTTAAACATGATTTATCATGCTTAGTATAGAAACTATGCATATTAATTGACAGATTTATGTTTATCATAGATGGAAACAATAAATAGATAGGAAATTGAAAATTCTTAACCTATGCGTTACATTACTATAAGCAAGATATTGGACATTTCTCATTAGACAGTAACCACTTCATTGTGTGATTGAAGTCTTTTTCCACCTTACCCTTCCAAAGTCCAATGAAATTATTTTTTCTTTAAAAAAAAGTTATTTTTGTCAGAATAGATCTATATAACTATTGTTATGAACTCAATTCTCAACAAATTATTATCTATAACAATTCATTGTACTTAATCAAACCACTTAAAATGGCCATATGAAATCACCTTAATTTCTTAATAATATAAGTGTATTTTGTTATTATTAATTACTGGGGTGATGTCAGATAACTTCACTAGAAACTCACCTTCCAATATATGCTGGGATTGAAGATAACAGATATGTTTGCTTAGTGAGTATAATGTTAGGAAATTTTGTTTTATAGAAATATATGTCAATACTATTGTCTATATTAATCGTTTATGGTTTTTCTCTACGGAATACATTAGTATTTGTAATTTTGATGCAAACGTTCCGCTAGATAAAGTAATGTGCTTCATAGCGTTAAACAACTAAACGATTTTTCTATATTTTCGATTCCATTTAGGGAATTCCAACCGCTACATGATGAAATTCGATTACATTCAAGACTTCATCATAAAAACATTGTACAGTACTTTGGATCTGTGGATCATGAAGGAGTGTTTATGATATTTATGGAACTGGTTCCTGGTGGTACGTCTTGTTCAGTGTAATTGTAACTACTTTATTCCAATTATTTTAGAACCCTAATTAAATAGACCTTGTAGCTCTCTCTTTTTCATATGCTTATCAGCATTGTTCCAAAAGCTTAAAGCTATATTTAATATTCACGATGATGGCTGAATGATAGTTATTCAACCAAACTACATTTCTTTAAATGTTTCCGACTCAATAACTCTTTTTAATTTGGTATTACCAACGAATTGGACATTTTTCATAAAATCGGTAATCGAATAATCATTTCAAGTGTTGAATTGATACTCTTTTCTTTGTAGCGTCATTAACATCACTTGTCTCAAAATATGGTGCTTTGAAAGAGGAAACAGTGGCAAATTATTCAAAACAAATATTGGAAGGTCTACAGTATTTAGTGAGTAGTTTTTTACTTCCCTCTTGTTTCCATAACTATGTAATACGATTCATAATATGCCTTGAATTTAGCTTACTAGGAATCATTCTCTACGAACCAAAATATCCTCCACCTCAAGATGGGTCGCATAAACGATTTCACGTGATCGAACACAGCTTTAAATCATTATTTTTACGTATTTAATGTATTCTGGAGCATTTCGAGGTAGCCAATGTATTTATAAGGCAGGATCTGCTAGTTTGGATGCCTAATGTGATATAGATGCTTGGCTATCGCCTATATCCGATATTCAGTATCATATAAAGTTAGTATTGTATGGATTAAGCTCATGACCGCTTGTTAAACTTGAAAGAGACACTCGAAATTAATAATTGTTGTTTCAATTTGAATAGGTTTTTACGTAGTTTGCTAATAACGTAAAACAATAGTATACATCTTAACACAGGTAATAACGGGATATATTTACTCACAAATTACTCAAAAATTAAAAGCAACATTATATCTACCAGACCGCTCTAATGTTTACCTATTTTAATAATGATTTTATCATTTTCCATTCGTTCATTGATTATCTCTACAATTAATATTTATTTATGTAGCTAAATAAAATGGCAAACTAATGTATAAATTCTATAATCCGGAAGTTTCCTAGTATGATATAGAAATTCTCAGTATAACCTATTTGAGAAATTCCATTATTTTTTAAGCATACTTATTACTTTTCAGTAGTCTGTATCAGAAATAAAAAGAACTGTGCAGTGATCATTAATACAAATAGCATTGTTAAACAGAAAATCTTAAATAATTAGTTGACTTTCAGCCTCAAACGGTGGACCTAATTTAAGGAAGAATAAAACTGTTCATTTTCAATAATTACTTGTCCCAACAATTACAAGTAATTCAAATGATAAGACGACTCAACCAACAAACTATTATGAAAAAATTTCAATACCAGTAAATCAATGAACATTGGTATATGATTTTTTATGTTACGATTTACCTTGATACAGTTTTCGCCTTATTTATTTTTCTGTTGATAGAGAACAATTGAATACGAAAAATTACATGCATATATATAAGTGAAACTTTATAGCTATTTTACTAGTGTTACCTAAATGCATTTTATTACTTAAATCATATCAAAGTGGTATAAATGGTCTCATTCAACTACTCAGCCAACTTTATTATTTTTAGCTTGCAATAAAATATATTTATACCGCTCATTTTCACTACTAATGATTATCATCATATTATATTTTATCACTAAAGCATGCAAATCGAATTATTCATCGAGATATCAAAGGAGACAATATTCTCGTTAATATGTATAAAGGTGAACTAAAAATAACAGATTTTGGAGCGTCGAAAAGATTAGCAGGTTTGATTCCACGAGCTCAAACATTTAAAGGTAGTTGAATTTCATGCCATAAATATTTGACAAAAATTTAATTGAAATAATGAGTGTACTGACAAAATTAATATCACTGGAATTTCAACCTGATTAGAATGCTTTCTTAGTATATGCACTTATAATCAAACTAACAGTCTCCTGAATTATATTTTATACTAATTTATTCAAAAATTTGATTATTCCAAGGATGAACCTTACCAATAAAAATCAGAAAGTACTAAACAGCTATTTTATTCTAGTATGGGACTAACTAGTGCTTATCTACGACCAACGACTGGAATCAGGACTTTCCGACTTCACAACGAGTGCTTAAACTTTATATCTATTGGGTTACATTGTTAGCTTTGTTCGATTCAGCAAAATAATACATTATATATTTTGCAAAATCCAATTTACGATACAAATAATGATGGCACACTGTAAACTATAAAGAAAATAAACCTTTGCCTGTTGATTATAAGTAAATTAATGAAAGCAGCTATTCGGTGAATGATGAATATGTTCACAATTAGAATTATTACCAAGCGAGGTATTATACCACAACAAAATTACAAAAGAAAAAAGTAATATAAATTATGTTCCAAAATAATCCTTAAAGTTCTACAACGCCCAATCTATTCAATGACCCACTTGTTGATCGAATTCGCCAAGTTTAATATTAAAATATCTTTAATCATAGAGCTATGTGCATTTTGATAAATCAAAAATTTCACTATGTATTTGATCAGCCACAGATAAACTGTCTCATTTATTAAAAGAATAATAAAGTTTTACTATCTGTGAATTAATTATATCTATTGATAACAGAATAAAAACAGTTAAACATTATCATATGATGTGAATAACTATGAAAAAAAACTATCTAATAATTAATTCAAATGTAATTTAACAATCAGCTGTTCGAAAATAATTTAATCAATAGTTTGTCATTCCATTAAAACAAAAAACATTTAAAAACGATTTCTCTGACATGAATTTTAATCTTAACCAAATTTCTCAATCATTGTTCTTTATTTTACTCACTATTTAAAAAAAGTCGAACTAAATTCATTTTCTAGGTATCAGCTTCTCGAAAATTATTCGTATCGATAAACAATAATCAACAATGCTAAGCAAATAATTAAGGTGACAAAGTTTACCAGTTAGTACGTGTATATACTTGCATTTACATACGTAACATTATTGGGATGTATATCAAGAAAACAGGTTAAATTATAATATACCGACATCTATGAGTTAACCAATTGGAATCAATATAATAGCTCGATTATTTTGCGCCAAGTTTAAAGTGCAGAGATAGACAGAGTGTGTGCTATTATAAATGAAGCGAAAATCAACAATATTTGGTTTTTGGAATATTTTAAATCAATCAAAATATCTATGATATAACAATAAAATGAATTTTATATAGTGTTTAAGTTAAGTTACATGATATACCTGCTTCTAAGGCGAATTATACTTTTACCAGAACTTACATACTTACGCCTGTTACTCCCAATGAACCATAGGCCACCAACCACCATTCTCCAAACCACTCTGTCCTGGGCCTTCCTTTCTAGTTCCATCCAATTCTTGTTCATTCTTCACATATCTGTCTCCATTTTTCAGCGTAATGTATTCTTCGGTTTTCCTATTATCCTTTGGCCTTCAGAACTCCATATGAGGGCTTGCCTTGTGACGCAGTTGGGTGCTTTCCTCAATGTGTGTCCTATTCACCTCCAGCGCTCCTTCCTGATTTCTTCCTCTGAAGGAATCTGGTTTGTTCTCTCTCACAGTAGGTTGTTGCTAATAGTGTCTGGCCAACAGATCCGAAGTATTTCGCGTAGACAACTGTTAATAAACACTTGTATCTTCTGGATGATGGCTTTCGTAGTTCTCCAAGTTTCCGTTCCATACAATAGAACTGTCTTAACATTTGTGTTGAAAATTCTGACTTTAGTGTTACTTTTACGAGAAACAAATTAAATAAAAGTTTCGTTATTTAAAATTCGAAAACTGATAATAGTTGTTGAGTAATTACAAAAGATATGAGTTTACATAAGTTGTAGATGATTGATAATCACCCGACGAACGAAAGATGAGTTTCAAATTGGATAGCAATAATTGATAGATAATGACTGTCTGATTTTTGTAACTAATAGTTAGCAACGTTGAATGATAAGGTTCAGAGTCAGTGACAACAATGTCGATCAGTTTACTCTTTGTCATTTTGTCGATCCTGCGTTTCTACTTCTTGAATTCATTCTTTCTTCCTGAATCATATTATCTATGCTTAATTATCCCTACTTCCACTGTCGTGTATGCTACTTATGCTGACAGATATAAGTAGTACGTAGCAGTAATAGGAAGCAGAATATCTGCCTGCAGAATATTAAGACGGAAAGAAAAGGAAGTAAATAGAAGAGCAATCAAAAGATCAACGGAATTATATTAAGGATATATAAAGGATAATGCACAAAAGCTAAACAAATGTATTTAATGTATGACTTTCATATTTTACTAGGCATTAAATAATAAATCCGTTTACCTTACATGAGTTTCGTTCATTACATTAATACTACTACCATTAAGTCTACTCTGTAATTTGTCTTGGTGATTTAGTCTTGCTTTAGTGATGCGGTATCGCGATGTAGGGCAATGCATTTATGTACTGTATTAAATAAATTGACGACTGTTTCTTTCCGGACGCATAAGTTTAAGCCTTTTACTACTTAGTACTTTAACGAAGAGCATTTTAGTTGTGTTTTTATCTATAAATTATTTTGAAAGTATCATAACCGTCTATAACACAATTCAATAACTCTAGTTCGCGTTCAGAATAATCCTGTCTATATCCTCGTCATTGACATATTTTATTGTTTTTAATGTCCATTATTTTAGGTACTATGCGCTATATGGCACCAGAACTTATCAGAGGTTGTTGTGGATTTCCAGCTGATATATGGAGTTTTGGATGTACTGTTGTAGAAATGTTGACAGGAAAACAGCCGTTCAGTGAGGTAATAATATGTAAACAAGTATTCTTAATTAATTTATAATTTGATGAAGATAAAAGTCTTTCTAACCCTTCTTGAGATGCATGCAAACATTATGTTTACACGCAAGGACAATGTATTCAACACATAAACCAAGGGTATAATTCAACTTATTCAGTGTTTGCTGTGATTAGTAAGGATTACTCATAGCTTTTATGAACAAGTTCAACATGGCGAAATTCTAAGATCTCATTAACATTTATAGTTTATACACATCAATCAGATAATGAAAATTTTTAACTAACATTTCTTTTAAACTGGTCACTTCTACCGAGGTATATTCACCTCATAAAGATTAAATTTGTTACCACAGCTCACAAAACGAGTTACAATACACTATTTACTGGATGTGCTTAGAAGTAAAGCTCTAAGTAAACTTTCTATACTTTTGATTACTTAACAGACACATGTTCTAGTCCCTTTCATCAGTGTATAGAAGGTAAAACATTGTTGGAAATCTCTGTATGAGTAGGTGTCAAAAATGTTCTGTACAAACCGAATACGTGAAAAAATTACGTCACATAGTACCATTCAAAAAAGTAGTGTGCTACAAAGTGAAAGGTCTTTCATACTAAGAATAGGCGATGTATATGCTCGTCACCTGATTGTTTACACCATTATAGAACCTTTATTTAAAGAATAAGTAGCTTAACTTATAAAGCTGTAAGACCGATGGTGATATAAATCAAATGAATAGTATTAGTACAGATCTACATACACTTTGATTTTCTATTAATGTTAAATTCAAAAATGATTAATGTTTATTCCTACCTTGTTAGCTAACGTCAATCATTTTTACCTAACTATATATTCATTCCTGATTTTTTTCTGTGCAACTTTGAAGTAAAGCCATAAATTCTTGTTTTGTTGTTTTTAAGACTTCTTTAAATAAGGGTTGGTTTCTGCTATGGTCTCATCTGTAAGGATATTGGTAATCAGTACATTCACAGGTGATAATTAACAAATCAATTCCCTTTAGATCATAAACTGCGTGTCATTTAGAGTTCTATCGTTTAGATTGCATCACTAGTTTCCATTTCATTTGGTTATGTTTCGGTCTTCTTTGTGATGCTTCCATAAATTAAGCTCATAACATAGTCTAAAATAACGTCAATTCAATTCGTAACTTGTAGTTTCTAACGAAATATATCCAGCAATCTACTACTTCCAGCCATACAGATGTTAAAATAATCCTAAAAACACATAAATGTGATGTACAGGTAATCAAATATTATTCGTGATACCAAAAAACAATTCTAATTTGTCCTATTTAGTCCTCCGGTCAAACATATTACATTCCAAATGAATCAAACTGCTGATGTTAGGTAGCAAATTAACCGTTGCTATACTTACGTAAACGTTAAAACTTATAGAAACTTTATTTGTAAGAAGGTAGGATTTTTGTTTTAAGTAACCCATCGATCTCAGGGAAACTCGCACTTAAAACAAGATCCTGGTTTTGTTAACCAACTGTTCAATTTCAACTGTAAAAAATGTAGTGAATGTGATCAATTTTTGTGCTTAAGACTGCATAACTATTTTTCTATAAACTTTCACATCTTTTATAATTACTACTTGTATATAGAATAACGAAAGGAAATCTGGATCTCAATATTTTACTTCTATGTGCGCTTTTGGTTTAAACCTGTTGAAGTTACATATAAACACAATTGTGAATCCATCACTTATACTAGTTCCCATGCTTGTTTCAGCATCGCTGCTTGAAAATGTGGGTTAACTTTATCTTCTCATCTATAATCGAGTTAACATTAAGTCTACGTATTCGACTAAACAAATATGAAGATGAAATAACATGACAATTCAAATACCACTTATCCAAAACTGAAAGCACATAATTTTCATGGCCATTCCATTTACTTTGAATGTCCTTCTTTGGTTTATGTACAGTATTTATAATTGCATCCGCTGAAGACCAAGTTTTCAAATAATCTCAATGATAGAAAATAAATTTAACAACTACATGAAAAATAAAACAAGTGAACATGATTTTACAATATGATGAATATGTACTAGAAAGTAATATAAACAACCGGATCAAAAACACAGATTGTACATAATCTAGAATAGTTTTTTACTAATAGTACAATAAAAATAGATTACCAAAGATCAAACATATGAACATAATGGGAACACTCTGTTCACCAACGAAAAACCAGATGTAACGACAATAGACTGTCTTACTATACAGAATTAATGTGTTGGTCTTTTACATGATTAGGCTAAAGGAATTCAGTAGCATATATATTCAAGTCACTCCATACTTATGATGAGACCAGAAAAAATTTATATCGAGAGTTTTTCAAAAAATATATCAATATAGCTGTTAATAGACTTAAATAACATTAATGATCTAAGTAACTCGGAAGTAATCACCTCCCTTTGTTGAAGTAGATAATTTATGCCTCTTCATATTCTACTTTCTTTCGTGGATTTGGCGGGCTTTATTGATACAACTATTAATAGCTCCAATTCGCCGATCTATCAATATTAGACATCTAAACCGGTTGTCTCATATTTTTCCCTGGGTTCACACAGTTTATCTATTATATTGGATCATGTTTCCTAGTGTGAATTTTTGCACTATCATCCTGAAATAATACTTAATTCATTCATACATATTTTGAACAGTCTTGAAAATTAACAGAATTTGCTCCCATTTAGTTTTAGAAGAATTTTCAATACATCTCGCCATTTCACTCCTTCTACTGTCTTTCGTTTTTTGCTCAAATTAGCTTGGGAATGCAATGACTGCTCTATATCGAGTTGGTATGGATTTGCAACACCCCAAGATCCCTGATGGAGTTTCGATAGCTTGCAAAAACTTCATACTGAAAACATTTATCATAGAACCATCCAATCGTGCCAGCGCTAATGAACTGTTATCAGATTCATTTATTCTAAGGTAATAGAAATTTTTTTAATATCCAGTTTTAAATTGAACTAGCTTCGCATCAACGATTTATTAACACTACATTGGCAACATTCTTTTACAGGTATTTTAAAATTTTAACTATATATATATATATATATATATATATATATATATATATATATATATATATATATATATATATATATATATATATATATATATATATATATAGGCTTTTTATAGAATACTATCTCCTAATTTATAAAGCTGGCAACTAATTTTATACAATATCTCACCACTCTATGATCATTTATTTATACATAAGAGATGTGACAAAAAAGAGGTAAAATTTATAACAACACGATTTATGATCAATATTATGTAGAAATTATGTTCTGAATTTGTCTGTTCTTTTATTGATCTAGTTCAATATGTTTCATATGTTTGATATTAGATTATCTTTACTTATTTCGTTTGCCAAGATTTCTTCATTTTTAGTTTGGCTAGTATGTTTGAATCTTTGTTATACTTGTTATGTATGTGAACAGCTACATTGTGTTGTCGTAACTACTAGATTGTTCCTTGATTAGTTTGAAGTGTTTGGTTTTGAGCAACCTGAAACTTTGACCGAATGAAAGTCAATAGAATGATTATTTCGTGAACTAAGTAGATAGCTACTGCATGTTTTTCTAGAAGACTGTATAATATTTTCAAGGTTTTTTAACTGATTTTGAGGTAGTTGAGCGAGTTGACCACTTTAGTTATCTTGGAAGTCTCACCAGCTCTGATGGGTTGGTGTCTAACATAATCTCAGGATCTATTTCTCTAATCCCGCATGGCTTATATCACTTGCATCATAGGCTCGATATCGGCCTGACTACAAGTATGCTTATAGGCTGCACAGTTTTCTCTGTGTTACTCTATGGCTTTTAAACATGGTCTATGAGATGTAAAGACATGCATAGGCTGAAGATTCTCGATCATAAGTATCTTTGAAACATTACTCGCGTTTCCTGGAACGAGCGAGTGGGCAATAATGAAGTTAAGCATTGAGCACTAGGCGAAGGTGATAAATCTTTTGATGAGGTAAGGAATTTTCATTAACGAAGATCGTCATGAAAAATGCCACGTATGCCTGACCACCTTCTTCCTTGATGAGCGGCGCCCATCAGCGCAGAAGTAGGTTCAAAGAAAGTTATGAGAGGCCAAACTAAGTCAGCATTAATCCATGTGCTCATTGACTGATAAGTTGAGCTATGTTAGTATACAAAGACTAATCTGTTTGATTCTTCTCCATATATAGAATCAACTGATAATTAGGTTCGTTTCTTGAAATAATTTTCATATTCTCTCCACTTTTTAATAAATTTAAGACAATTAGTTGCTTTTAATTGGCAACATTAGAAACAATTATCTTTTCATTGCTATAAATAAAGGTCATTCTTTCTAACTGTAATGCGTTTCTAATTGTTTGTAGTAGATTGAGAACAAATCTCCTTATACTAAACATGTGTTTCTAAAATCTACCATAGATCTTAATATATGTGTGTTCAATCTTTTGTAGTATCACATTCATTCAGAGTAAACATTTATAAAACTGAAAACCAATATTAGTTTAAGTAGCTTAACAGTGAACTAATTAGTTTTTGTTCTTTTTATTTGTATTGGAATAATCTTTTGATTATAATTCCTTGTTCTTTTGTTACCAGGATTTTCCTTTAAAATTCTCCTTTTAAATAACAGTAGGAACCATAAACGCCTGTTTTTTATGTCGCTATCTTATTTCTGGTATTTTTAAAATATCCACTTAGTTTTTGAATAGTTTGTTTAAAATTATCTTCAGCTACCTCCTGTGATTGTTCATCGCATAATTCCACTACTGCTTCTTCAGACTATATTATGTATTCATATATCATGTATATAGAAATTAGTTGTATTGTTCGTGATTGTATTCGATCACAGGTTCAAGACATGACCCTGTATTACACCTTATATATCTAAATGGTTATTGTTTTACAAAATTATGTGTTACTCATTACGCGCATGCATGCTGACATACAAAACTCGTTCATCCCGTTAATTATCCCAAGTAAACATAATTTCACAGCTTTTTCAAATAAAAACGTTGGAAAAAATTTACGTAGCTGAACTATTGTTGCTATAATGAATGCATATACTTTAAAATAATAATTCGTATTATAGTACACAGATGCTTCCATGATTCATATAACTGTTGTACACAATAATTCATTTAAGCACCACAGTTTAGGTATAATCAACATTCACATTTCTATTCTTTAAAATATGCCAAATTTTTTAAAATTAACTGTAAATTTTAGCTATGATATAAATAGCCCTAATCACCTCATCTACTCACGAGTAGTGAAATTAGTTAATTGTAATTATTGAGTCACAATTTGATGCTGAGGATTCATGTCTCAGATTAAAGTGCAAACTGTTAATATTTTAAGTTGTATTTGAATAAAATTAGGTATGCTTAGTGTTTATCAAAAGTTGTCTTTTCACTCATTGCTTATTATTGTTACAGTTATGCCCGATTACGTAGAATAATTATTTTTTGAAAACATTATGTATTAAGTTGGTTCTGATGGGCTAACAAAAAGTTATTTATTCAACTAACGACTCTAAAAGCCTTTGAAAATCTCCGATATGTCAATATGGGCTATTAGATATGGGTGTCAATTAATTCACTCGAATTATTTCAGAAAATGTTTAAATCTTATAGAATAGTTTTGTCATAGACATGCTACTAGAAGTAACATCTTAGTAGGATAACAGAAAATTAATTCCACCTGAAATGATATTCTGTCGATTAATTATCGTTTGGAAAAAATAGTTCTGCTAAATCAAACTTCCAAAAAAAATGCGATCAACTTAACACTTTGTGTAACAATTGGAATTTCATATCCATTCATACCAGTATATGTGTACCTCGTCATTCTGCAGTAATACTGCCCTCTAAAAACCTTACGTGGATGGAAATAATTAAATATGTTTATATTTACACATTTTACATAATATATTTCTCGTAATCAGATTGTTGAACTCGTAGAGAAATATTTCAAAAATCATATATCAACAAACTTTTATCAGGTATTCATCTCTAAATGAAACAAAACATTTTCAAAATTTCCTATCGACTTTACGTTTTCCAGGAGAAATAAAAATGGATACTTTACTTATTTCATGAGCTGTAATTCGTAGGAGATAATGAGACTAGCGTAAATATTGACCATTATTACGTAGACTTGATGTCAATTTAATCAACATACTTGTATCCATTTTCTAGTTTTGTCTTGAATCCTAATCAATTTGTAATTCTCATTTTTTGCTTTTTACCTACAGTTCGGTAATTTCGTTTGACATTTTACAAACCTCCAGCATAATTGCTCGTATTTTCCTTTTAAAGTTCCTTTGTTGTCTTCGTTTGATCATGTTTTTAAACTTGTATTCGTGTTCAACTAACTACATGTTGATAAGTACATTACAATGAAATTTATCATGTCTAAATACTAAAATATTTCAGTGTAATCTTCATAACTTATTATTACATTATGATCAATGAATTAACTTTTCTCCTACTGCTTCGTTAATTATATTTACAGTTTTACAAAATTAAGACGACGTAAACCAGTGGGACTAACACACTCTTCAGGTAGGTAGTTCGTTTATATATATATGGAGTACATAATTAGTTCATATAAGGGTTTCTAAGAATTACCTAATTAACTAATCTCCCAATTAAAAAGGATGAAATATTTTTAACTTTAAATTGATGAAAATGTTTGTAGTTAAAAAATGAATTTACTCCCAGTGAATATAAATGAAAACATTACTATAATCAAGTGATAAAGATTTCAAAACTATGCGTAAAATTTTAACTCATTTTACATTAGTAATTTGATAAGAATTTAAGTGAAATAGCTAAACTTGAAAATAAAACCTTTTAATAATTTATTTTAATGATGAGAAATGGAAATTCAAGAATAACCTGTCAATGAGAAACTAATCAAGCAAAAGTACTTTATTTGTTTTTTGAATCTCCATATCTAACGTTTGAATTAATACTACAGAATAACTATTAATGGTAATGCATTCACTAAATATATGTTTTTGTAATCAACAGTAAGCTATATTTTGTGAGGGTTAACAATATCTCTTAAATGCTCACATAGACGTATGAAGCAAGGCTTAAATATACAATCTACAGATTATTTAGTAAACCATCGTTTCAATGTTCTATTTATAAACTGATTTCTAAAAGCCGGGTTTAAACTTCTTGACAAAAAATCGAAACTGGAAAAGACAAATAATTGAATGACATTAAAAAGATATAGGTTTTAACTTATTATTTAATGATTGCTATTTTTAAAAGTAGTTATGTTTCTTATCTTATTAAATTGGTGATGTTCCATGCATTTAAAAAAAATAACACTACATTTCGGTAAAAAATGTTTATTTCTTGAGAACTTGTCAGCATGAATATTAGTAAAAATTTTAAATTTTAAAGCTATCAGGACAGAATAAGCCAATTGTTGAACTGATTAGGAAAAAAATCGTGTATTAAACTATGTTTTCTCTATTTTGTATTTGTTAAAGATGAATATCTGCAAGTGTAACATATCCAATATAGAGAGACCTTAGCTTAGAGCTATTCAAGGTATGGTTAACCTCCTCCAAGACTGATATAGTAACATTAATTCATTCCTCAGCAGTAACCAATATCAAACCATTTAGATTATCATATGCGTTAAAACTGGATTCCTAGAACTTAATTTCACTAAAGACTTCGCAATTGAAATATATATCACTACTCAAATTTTAATCAGCAAAAAGCAAGTATTACGACTGCAACAAACGTCAACTAAAAGAATCTAAGATAATAAATTTCAGTAGAGTACTTTCCATTAGAAATTTACTACTTCAGTTTCTAGAATGATGGTGTTAGATACTATGTGAAACAGTTGACTTCACTTTAAAAGCATTGTGTTGCTTTTTATAACATAATTTTGTATTATATTATTAGATAGTTGTATATTTATAAATTGTGTTTTACTTAACACTTCAGATAGGTTCCGGCCATCGAATAGATTCTATCAACCTAACTGTAAATCATCTGAACCAGTTCTAAGGTAATTAGTTTTAAATGTCAATATTTATTAATCAAAAGTAAATAATTCCCCTCTTTTTATTCATATACCATAATCTAGTTTAATTTGATGAATAACAGGAGTATTACAAATATCTCAGCGTCTGTTTAGAAAACAACTGAAAATGTTATCTCATATGAAGTACACTATTATTTCATATGTAAACCATAAGAGTCGATTTTCACAAACAGATGTTTATTTAAGCAATCATAGAACACTGAACAGCTGATTTTCTTTTTGACTCTTTCAAAATCAACACTCAACTAATTCTTAAAAGAAAATCCAAATCACCTCTTCATATAGTACTTTCTCCAAGTAAACTGATTACAAAGCATACCTCATTTAGTATTATATATTTATTCAGTGCTTTCTAAATTGTTAAAACAGATATATTAGTAATCTTATTGCATAAATCTTAAACATATAATAATCTCATTTATTAACTATAAATAATGTATAATTATATTTATCGATTATTGAGCATCAAATTTAATCAGAAATCTATTATTCAATCTTATCTCAAACTAGTAATTAGAAGTACAAGTGTTTTAGCTATGTTTTATGTTATTACATACAATTAAATAAACTGTGAACTAGTTGACATTACCTAATCAAAGTAGAATAAAACTTATCTATATAGTTTAAAAACAAACTACCTTAAGATAATAAAATAATATATTCATAGTTCAGAAAATTACTACTGAACTTAATAGGTAGATCAATAAATAAAATAAAAATGACTATGTGTATTTTGAGTAAGTTCATTTATGAAATATTTTCTTAAATACAGTTAAACAGTTTGTAAACTATTTACGTAATGCATAGGTTTATGTCTGTGTTTTTCTTCAGTGAATAACTAATTATTACATAATATATTATGGACTAATCTTAGTTAAACAGAAAGCGTGAGACACCTGTTTCATCCTATTATGAGACTTCTGAGCAATACACATCTACGATCCTACCACAGAATTAGAGTCCATGATGTTTGATCTCGCTCGAAGGCGCTTAAGCACTGGACCAATGAGACCACATCCAATGATGTTCATGTCTGATTTCGATCAGTTCTCGACAATAAGCAACCATTTTTCATTACTTGTGATCAACAACCATCTCACGCACAACATAGCGCAGTTATATTGGAAGGAAAATTTAACTCTGTCAACAGGATATTTTACACTAATCAGTGTAGCTTCATTTTCATAACCATGTAATTTAATCACTAGAATTTAGACCGAAAAACACAAGTAGATTTATTTTGTCGATGGTAAACAGAGTCGTTTTGAAATAACAAGTTAATCAAACATACGTAATCATAAACTTAAATATGACATACTCTAATTTCAGATCTTTGTCAAATATATCAAATCAGTCAACTTCGCCAGTGATTATATCTGGTTCGGGTAAGTTATGTAACGTAATATATTATTCAGTATGAACACTGAAGCAAGATACTAAAAAACTTGGATAAACTATATCCATTTATTTGTTTCTAGCAAAAGTTTAAGTGTTTTGTTGTATTTGTAAATAGAATAATAGATTAATAAACTGAAAAGTAGCTTTTGCTCGCCAGCTCCAACCGTATGAACAAACACTGAAAACAGAAATCACTATATTGTCGACAATTGTCCCGATTCAATTTTCTTCTTGAACTTCCATCCATAATACCCTATTTGACATAACCTTAGAGTTAATAATGATAATTTTCATTAAGTTCAATATTAATGGTCAACACTTATCTTTATTTTGTTTTATAAAGTTATAGGTAAACATCTAAATCTATCATCATTAAAATAATCATTTCTTCAAAATATCAATGTGAAATAATTCCACTTGTTAACTTTTGAATAAAAACAATGTTACAAAATATTGATATTTTAGTAGTAAACCGAGAACATTCTACAAATTCATGCTGTGATATTTATATGTTAATAGTCATTGAGACTTATATAAAACCAGATTATGTCTGTATACAAACATAAAAATGTGCCAACATTGTTTATAAGTACCAGCATTCGCATAATGTCATTATAATTGTAATTCATCTCTTTGTTTAGTTGAAAAATTCATAAAGAATCTACTTATTAAAAATAATTTATAACTATCTGTTATAAATTCAAGATTTTCCATTAAACTCGGCTATCCATTTGAAACATTAATTTGAATTTAAAACCTGATCATAATTTCTTGAGAAGAACATTCTTCATTCAGTAATCATGAGAATAAATGAGTTGGTTTACTAAAGAGAACATTTTGAGCAGGCATATAAAATATACTGTTTGAATTGGATTAGTTAGGATAACGGTTTTTTACACTTAGTTTTCATTCAGTAAAAGTAATAGGACAATATTATTATGATAAGTACGGACTTGTAAATTCAGTTCTTAACTATTTTTATTGTCTTATCAAGTTTTATTAAAAGCACATAATTTGCATAATGCACCGCACATTAATTTGTATTCACATTGAAATGAGTTGTTCCACAACTTTTAGTTGTTTATTATCCGAAAAGTTAACATGTTAGTTTAAAATGACTCTCTCTTACAGTATTTATGAGAGTATTAACTAATACCCAAAATTCAAGTTTGAGAAAATAGCAATTTCAGCACAACATATCTGTTAGTTAAATAAGAAAGGACTATATTATTTCAACTGTATTGACTCATATCATGCTTTAAGTAAACTACAATATTACATATATATATATACCTTACCTTACCTTACATTTCGCCTGTTACTCCTCGTGAAGAAGCATAGGCCGCTCACCAGCATTCTCCATCCAACCCTGTCCTGGGCAATCCTTTTAAGCTCTTTCCAGTTCTTATTTATCCCTTTCATATCCGCTTCTATTTCCCGACGTAATGTGTTCTTTGGCCTTCCTCTTTTCCGATTCCCTTCTGGATTCCAAGTTAGCGCTTGTCTCGTAATGCAGTTTGATGATTTCCTCAATGTATGTCCTATCCATTTCCATCGTCTTTTCCTAATTTCCTCTTCAGCTGGAAGCTGGTTGGTTCTCTCCCACAAAAGGCTGTTGCTGATGGTATCCGGCCAATGGATGTTGAGTATCATGCGTAGACAGCTATTAATAAATACCTGTACCTTCTTGATGGTGGTTGTTGTAGTTCTCCAAGTTTCAGCTCCGTACAGTAGAACTGCCCTGATGTTGGTATTGAAGATTCTGACTTTGATATTGGTTGAAAGTTGTTTTGAGTTCCATATGTTCTTCAGTTGAAGGAATGCCGCTCTAGCTTTGCCAATCCTCGCCTTGACGTCTGCATCTGAACCTCCTTGCTTCCCAGGTATGTGAAGGATTCTATATCTTCCAGAGTTTCACCATCAAGAGTGATTGGATTGCTGTTCTCCGTGTTGTGTTTGAGGACCTTGGTTTTCCCTTTGTGTATGTTGAGGCCTACTGATGCAGAGACTGATGCAATGCTGGCTGTCTTTGTCTGCATTTGTTCGTGTGTATGTGATAGGAGGGCTAGGTCATCTGCGAAGTCCAAGTCGTCTAATTGGTTCTGAGCTGTCCATCGTATGCCGTGGTTTCCCTCAGATGTCGAGGTCTTCATAATCCAGTCGACCACCAGGAGAAATAGGAAGGGAGAGAGTAGACAGCCTTGTCTTACTCCGGTCCTCACTTGGAATGCATCTGTCAGCTGTCCTCCATGCACTACTTTGCACTGTAGTCCATCGTATGAGTTCCGGATAATGTTGACAATCTTCTCAGGAACTCCGTATTGTCGAAGAAGTTTCCATAACGTTCTCCTATCTACACTGTCAAATGTCTTCTCATAATCAATGAAGTTGATGTATAGTGACGAGTTCCAATCTATTAATTGTTCGACGATGATCCGTAGTGTCGTAATTTGGTCTGTGCACGACCGGTCCTTACGGAATCCAGCTTGTTGATCTCGAAGTTGAGCGTCTACTGTGTCTTTCATCCTGTTCAGTAACACTCTGTTGAAGACTTTTCCTGGTATTGACAGTAGTGTAATGCCTCTGTAGTTTTCACACTTGCTCAGATCTCCTTTCTTTGGAATCTTGATGAGGTGTCCTTCTTTCCAATCCATCGGCACTTGTTCCTCCTCCCAAATCTTTTTGAATAGAAGATGAAGCATGTTTGTCGTTACTTCGATGTCTGATTTCAGTGCTTCGGCTGGTGTTTTGTCGGGTCCTGCTGCTTTCCCGCTCTTGATTTGTCTGACGGCCATTCTGATTTCTTCTGTCGTTGGTGGATTGACATCTAAAGGAAGATCTGTGTGTGTTGCTACGATGTCTGGTGGATTCATTAGAGCCGGCCTATTCAGGAGTTCCTCGAAATACTCTGCCCATCTGTTCCGCTGTTGCTGAATCTCAGTGATCGGTCTTCCTTCTTTGTCTTTGACTGGTCTCTCTGCTTTACTATATTTCCCTGCTAGTTTCTTCGTTGTATCGTAAAGCTGTTTCATATTTCCTTCTCTCGTAGCTTTTTCCGCCGTCGTTGCTAGTTCTTCCACGTATTTCTGCTTGTCGGCTCTAATGCTCTTCTTCACTTGCTTGTTTGCTTCTATGTATTCAGCTTGTGCTTGGACTTTCTCTGCTCGTGTTCGGCTATCGTTAATTGCTGTCTTCTTGTTCTTTCTTTCTTTGATCCTGTCCAGTGTTTCTGTAGAGATCCATTCCTTGTGATGATGCTTCTTGGGGCCCAGAACCTCTTGACACGTTCAAGTTAATGCTTCTTTGATATTTTTTCCAGTTATCCTCCATAGTAGTTTCTTCTTCCTTCAGTAGATCCTGTAGAGCTTGGAACCTGTTGTTGAGGGCTATCTTGAATTCATTGAGTTTGTGAGTATCTCGAAGGAAGGCTGTATTGAAGCTTTGCAGCGCTGTTTGTCCAGTTGTCCAGTTCTTCTTTAGCTTCAGTTTCAATTTGGCCACAACCAGGTGGTGATCTGAAGCTATGTCCGCTCCTCTCCTGGTTTTCACATCTTCCATTGTCCTTCGGAACTTTTTATTGATGCAAATATGATCTATCTGGTTCTCTGTGGTGTGGTCCGGTGAGATCCACGTAGCTTTGTGTATACGTTTGTGTGGAAATATTGTGCAGCTTATGACCAATTTGTTGAATGCACACAGATTTGCAAATCTTTCCCCATTTTTGTTCCTCTCTCCCAATCCATGCAGTCCCATGATCTCTTCATATCCGGTGTTGTCCATTCCGACTTTGGCATTTAGATCTCCCATCAGAATGGTGAGGTCTTTTCTTGGGCACTTCTCTATGATTGATTGCAGCCTCTCATAGAATTGATCTTTAACGTCGTCGTTGCTATCATTGATGGGTACATAACATTGGATAACGTTCATTGTGATCCCCTCCTTCTTTGTTTTGAATGATGCTTTGATGATTCTGGATCCGTGAGATTCCCATCCTACAAGTGCATTTTGTGCTACTTTGGATAGCATTATAGCAACTCCCTGAGTGTGTGGAGCATTTTCGTCTTCGTGACCGGAATATAGCAGCATCTCTCTCGTATTTAGCCTTTGTTGTCCAGCTCGGGTCTAATGGGTTTCGCTGATTCCCAGTACTGCCAAGTTGTATCTCCTGATTTCCGTTGCTATTTGACTGGTCTTCCCGGTCTCCCACATTGTCCGGACGTTCCATGTACCTATAAAAATTGTTGCTCTGTTGTTAGAAGGGGCATCGGCCTCATGGCTTCCGAAGGAACTCAGCTTTCAACCTGAAGCGTCATATTTCTTCTAAATGAAGACCTTCTAACTCCCAGGGCTAGATGGCTTGAATGGCAAGCAGCTTACAAAGTAATTAAGGGATCCCATAATCAAATAAGGGACCAATTTATACAGCTGTTGATCAATATATTGAACTATGTTTGGAGTTCCAAACTTCCGGGTTCTGATTAGAAAGGTAATCTTCAGTAATTGCTAGAGACCTTGGGTAATATATTCCAAAATCAGTTAGTTCCTAATCTTCCTTATTTTTATTATTCATACTCCTCCATCCCATTAATATATTATCAGACTAGAATTATATGTTTATTTTTTTACTATCATTGATACTTTTTCGACACCTTTACTTTTCTTCGTGTTGATTTCTTCTCTAAATGTATTGATGCGAATTGTAAAAACTTGGTCTGACACAACATATTATCAAACCATGCATGTTTTTTAATTGTTTATTAAGTGACTGATGAATACTGTCAATTGAATTTTTACATATTACCTTATTGAATAATTACTTCCTTTTTAAAATCAAAATAGTAAGATTCTCTATAGTGAGTTAAGAAGATATTTTGTCCTTTAATATGTTATGATAATTAGGAGTAATTGAATTATAGTATGAACTAATAATCCCAGAGATAACGCAATTGAATCAATAAGTACTACACAAGCACTAACGAATGTACTGTATTTAGAATTCAAAATCAAACATTCAACAAGTACAAAGCAATCATTAGTTCATTCAAACACCACATATGTATATCACAAAAGTTTCCAACATAAATAGTCACGCAAATGCTCATTCTGAATAATCGAGCTTTATGTAACAAATAAACATAATTTATATTACTTACTTACTTACGCCTATTACTCCCAATGAACCATAGGCCACCAACCACCATTCTCCAAACCACTCTGTCCTGGGCCTTCCTTTCTAGTTCCATCCAATTCTTGTTCATTCTTCACATATCTGTCTCCATTTTTCAGCGTAATGTATTCTTCGGTTTTCCTATTATCCTTTGGCCTTCAGAATTCCATGTGAGGGATTGCCTTGTGACGCAGTTGGGTGCTTTCCTCAATGTGTGTCCTATTCACCTCCAGCGCTCCTTCCTGATTTCTTCCTCTGAAGGAATCTGGTTTGTTCTCTCTCACAGTAGGTTGTTGCTAATAGTGTCTGGCCAACGGATTCGATCTATTTTGTGCAGACAGTTGTTAATAAACACCTGTATACTCTGGATGATGGCTTTCGTAGTTCTCCAAGTTTCCGCCACATACAGTTGAACTGTTTTGACTTTTGTATTACAAATTCTGACCTTGGTGTTGGTTGACAGTTGTTTAGAGTTTCAGATGTTCTTCAGTTGTAAATATGCTGCTCTTGCTTTGTCGATCAACGCCTTCACATCTGCATCAGATCCACCTTGTTCATTAATAATGCTTTCCAGGTATGTAAAGGTTTTTCCATCTTCCAAATCTTCTCTGTCAAGTGTGATTGGATTGGTGCATGCTGTATTGTGTCGGAGAATCTTGCTTTTCCCTTTGTGTATATTGAGGCCTACTACTGCTGAGGCTGCAGCTACACTGGTCGTCTTTTCCTGCATTTCTTGTTGCGTGTGTGATAGAAGAGCCCGATCATCTACGAAATCTAGATCGTTCAGCTGCATCCTAGCTGTCCACTGTATTCCATGCTTCCCTTCAGATGTTGACGTCTTCATGATCCAGTCGATCACCAGTAAAAAGAGAAAGGGTGAGAGTAAGCATCCTTGCCTGACACCGGTCTTTACTTCAAACAACCTTGTCAACTATCCTCCATGTAAGATTTTGCAGTTTTGTCCATCATAGGAATTATGTATGATATCGACTATTTTCTGAGGCACGCCGTAGTATCGAAGAAGCTTCCATAGCGTTGCTCTGTCCACGCTATCAAATGCTTTCCCGTAGTCAATTAATTTGATGTAGAGCGATTAATTCCATTCAATTGGTTGTTCCACAATGATCCGTAGAGTTGCGATTTGGTCTGTACATGATCAATCCTTACGGAATCCTGCCTGTTGGTCTCGAAGTTGGGCATCTACGGAGTCCTTCATCTTGTTTAAGAATACCCTGTTGAATACTTTTCCTGGTATTGAGAGAAGAGTGGTTCCCCTCTAGTTATCACAGTTGCTGAGATCGCCTTTCTTTGGTATTTTGACCAGAAGTCTTTCTTTCCAGTCTTTTGGTACTTGTTCCTCATTCCAAATCTTACTGAAGAGAATGTAAAGTATTCTCACAGTTACCGTCACGTCTGCTTTTAGTGCCTCTGCTGGAATGTTGTCTGGTCCTGCTGCTTTGCCACTCTTGATTTATCTGAGTGGGAGCCTATTTTATATGCTTAAATAAATTATTATCTATTACAATTTAAAGCATATTAAGTTAAATAAATCTATATTTAACTGATTTTCTTCATCGATATTTTTCTTCTGTATTTAATTTGTAAATTAAGGTTTCAAAAATATGCCTTACATTAACTATTCTACTCTGTTTTTTTTTATTTTAAGGCTCATGGGGAAGTAAAAGTAATCGATTACTAAATGTAATTCAGAATAGTAATTCAATTTTGTCAGAAAGTGAAAAATCCGACAATGATGCCTCTTCCGTATTTTCAAATGAATCCTTCCATCAGTTTAATTTAAAAAGTAAATCACTATTTATAAAAAAAATATTGTATTATAAGATCAAATTATAGATCAAGCAGAGAATAGAAATACTGATGGAGAGAAACATTCCACAGAATCAGTAAATCATATTTCAATTTTACCTGTCAAAGTAGAAAAGCTGAAAATACCAGGTGTGTATATAACAAAGGATGAAAAACGCAAAGCTTCTGTAAACAGTACTAGTTTTGGTAATTCAGAAGATCCATTCAATTTTATTAAACAGGTATTGTTGGAACATATTATGTTTGCTGTGTTTTTCTATATTTTCTACACGATGTCCTTTAAAATGCTCACACAGCTTGACAGGACTGAACATTGAAAGTTTCTAAAAATGTGGTCCAATAACATTTAGCAGTGAGTTTAGATTCTAATTTTAATTCAAAAATATCTGATGAGAAAAGCCATTTGAATAAGGAATTTGCAAGACTTCATTTAAAATGGTCAGGATATGTTAAGCTCATACATTAACTACCCACCGTTAAGTCCTGTGGTCCAAGTTGTATAAAGGTACACTACTTTTCACAATTATAAACCACAGTCATAACTTTAATAAAACATGTATTAATACCAGTTCAACTGATGCGGACGCATCATCGGAATAAACATTTAATGACTGTGTCTCCTTCTTATTTCTATGATCTTATATTAGAATTTACATGTCGATTGCAAATGATACTTGACTCTTGTATTTTTACTTTTGAGTTATTGTAGCTTTAATGCACTAATTGTGGGTATTTCATACCTTTATGTTATTCATTTTTTCTACAAAATCTGCAGTTGCTTACTTTAATATTTCTCCATTAGTTTGTTTCCTGATAATAATTTTGTTATGAATTACACGTCTAAACAAATGCTTATCTTCAAAACTATTAAGTAATTGTATTACTGTCGTGTAATCTTACCGAGATGCTATGGTATTTCGGAGAAAGTCAAGATATTGTACTATGGTGACACCTCAAAGTTTTAAAACTGTATATATATAACCATTTAAATTGCTTTACCGACAGCCAAACATGTGTAAAAACCTGCTATTATTGTACTCATTCCTTATATCTTAGAACGTCTAAAAAATGTTAATTATCTAGCTATCATGGCAACTTATGATAAATGAGATTGATGAAGTTAATCACTTCCCGACAAAATTATACTCTGTAAAATCAAATTTCACGGGTATCTGACAAAATAATTCATGAAATAACTTCAATAATAACATTTTTGAAGAATGCACAACACTGAATAACACATTACATATATTTATGAGTGATCATATCTCAAATGATCCATACTCTGAAACTTTTTTTATTTTAAGGACTCTGAAGCAAAACGGCGTTTGTCAAATGCATTAATCTCCGAGAAACAGTCAATTGTTGATGCATGGATAGACATAGTTTGTCGGTGTACACAATCAAATGTTTCGAATAAAATCAAAGATGAAATTATCTCAGATTTAGGTAAACGAGTAAACAACTCTGAAACTAATCGAGAATCGAACAATGGAGTTGAAAAAAAACTATTAGAGGTAAGTAGTTACGTGAAAAATCATTGTTTCTTAATATTCTATTTTACAGACTTAGCTAAATACATACTGATTTATTGTTCTTATTTTTTAGAATGATAAGTCTGAAATAGTAGTTTTGCAACTTAAATAGATGAGTTTTAACTGTTGACTCACTTGTTCAAAATGCAGATCACCTACTTACGGATGGCACTCCAATCGAATGCAATCTGTTTGATAATAAATGATTAAATTTTAGAGAGTTGATCGTAAACAAAAACTTAAAAATTAAGATTTGACACAGCGTTTTCTTTCTTATACAAATGAAACATGAAAAACGATTGAAGTGGAATAGTATGAATTCAATATATTCTATGGAATCTTATTACCTGTTAACAAATTCAGTTGAATTTTTAAAACGTAATCATATATATATATAATATTCCTAGTCATTTTTTCAGAAAATGGCTATGATTGTTACAATTATGCAACATCGTTTCATCTTTCAATCTCATTAAGTATACTTTTTTAATACAGCTAGGGACTTAATCAGCTGACATAAAAACCATGGAATCTAAAAGATCTATACCATTCTACTTGATTTTTATTTAAATACGATTCTGGCTCTAGTAATTGTTTGGAAATAAAAAAACATAGTTTAATAATGACCAGTGTTACAAATTTTCGCAAGTTTCAAGCAACAGTTCATGATGCGATATATATTTGTAATTCAGAATACTTGTTATCTTAAAATAAGTGCTACACAAAACTAATCGAAAACGTAAATTTCATAATCATCACAAAACAGGTTAAAAAAAATACAACCTTGAATTGACAAGAGTTTTTTATCAGTCTGGCAACAAAGTGAGAAAGCAGATAGACTTTAATTTATATATTTATGCTAATGCCAATCTAAAACAGACATACAGTGAATCACAGAAAATCAACTACACAAAACATTTTGTAAAAACTAATCGAATATATAATTTGGAGATCAAGCGTATTTTCCGATAAATAAATCCAGAAATATGAAATTCTGTCAAAAACGGATAAAAAGAACTGAAATGATAAACCAGTGATGAGGTGCAACTACAATTAAACTGTACCCTTAAAATGATATAATAACAGTAACAAAGAATATAAAGCATAGTGTTATCTATACGATACAAAAACTTTTTATTATATAACTTGATAAATTAATTACGTATTTTATAAGAACTAAATTAGAATCAATTGTCATGAAAGTAGTAACATGAAACCAATGATGAATTGTTTTGAAGTGTGAGGTTAACAAATTTCGGCACAATATATAGGCAAATAAAATGTATTAGGGTTTTTTAGATAACTACAATAATTTTCAAAGACCTACATTTCATTTTCGCTGGATAAAAGTAAGATAGCAAAAACGTTCTCCATTAAATTCGATTGATTACACATTCCTTTGCTTAAGAAAACTTTAGACTGAATTAGATATCTCGTTTATTTTATTCTTCATCGATAATTACAAATATGTTTTCAGTTTAATGATCTATATCATCATTTTACGTTAGGCAGAGACGAAAAGCCTGTTCGAATTTCATGCAGAAATTCAGGATCCTTGTGTAAGGTTTAAGCAAAGTAAAAAGGATTTACTCTTTAGATCGTTAACTGTCACTTGATAGCTGATTGAAAACAGGAACTATGATTGCCCTGAACTAGGTATACGCAATACGGTTTACCGTGAATAACCTCAAAGTAACTCCCTATTAAAATATATATGACAGAGGAATCATGTTACAAAGATAATTTTGAACAAATTCTCTATTTTAAGAACATGTGAACCGAAAATAATTTACTAACACACGTTCTTAGTTACAAATATTTCGTTCTTACAATAACAACTTCAATTCTCTTCTTCACCATGAAAAAAAACCTAACGCATTAGCAATGTGGAGCAATATAAATTTTATAGATCTTTCGGACAAGCAGTTCCTCTTCAGAAATATGATTTTAACCTGTAAATATCAGGTAGACTTCATAATTTCAGATAAACTGAACATGATTCGAATTATAAATAATCTAAGTGATGACGAATTTATACTTTCCCAATCAGTTGTTAAATGAATTTATGAATTTTCATAGCTTACTGTCAATCAATTCAGAGAATAAATAATCAAAAGTATTATGTCTTGTTTTATATCTATTATTTGAACTCAAATCCATGCAATTTAATTAAATGTTCTTTCAAGAAGCAAATTAAATCAAGTCATAAAACATCAGAAATTAAATCTTATCACTGGGATATTACAAAATAATCACGATTTTATCAAACATTCAACTCTCTATTGAATAATAGCTACGAAAAACCATTGACATAGAAATTTATGCAAACTATAGTAAATATTCTGATTGTTTAGGGCACTCTTTGAAGTCTCATGCAAAGGAATTACCAGTGTGATTAACGGTGTGTACTTTGACTAAAGAAGTAGAATTTCGAGAAACACATCTCTTGTAATATCTTACTTCCTTACGCCTTTAACTCCTCTTCGAGTAACATAGGCCACCCATCAGCATTCTCCATCAAACTCTGTCCTGAGTAACCCCTTCTAGTTGCTACTCATCCTTTTGATACCTGCTTCCAATTGCCGATGCAGTGTGTTCTTTGGCCTTCATCTTTTTCATTTTCTTTCAAGATTCCAAATCAGTGCTTACCTCGTGATGCAGTTTGATAATTTTCTCAATGTGTGTCCTATCCACTTCCAACGTTTTTTCCTAATTTCATCTGCATCTGGAAGCTGATTCGTTCTCTCCCACAGTAGGCTGTTGCTGATGATACCCGTCCAACGGACATTGAGTATCTTGTGTAGACAATTGTTTATGAATACGTGTACCGTTTTGATGATGATTGTGGTAGTTCTCCAAGTTTCCGCTCCACACAGTACAACTAACTGTCATGACGTTCGTATTGAAGATTCTGACTTTGATGTTGGTTGACAGTTGTTTTGAGTTCCATATGTTCTTCAAATGTAGGAATACTGTCCTTGCCTTGCCAATCCTCGCCTTCACGTCTGCATCGGATCCTCCTTGTTCATCGATGATGCTGTCCAGGTACGTGAACGTTTCAACCTCTTCCAGAGTCTCTCCATCATGTGATTGGGTCGGTGCTCTCCATGTTGTATTTGAGGATCTCGGTTCTCGCCTTGTGTATGTTGAGGCTCATTGATGCAGAGGCTGCTGCCGCTGATACACTGGTTGTGTTGACCTGCATTTGTTGGTATGTATGGGATAGAAGGGTCAGGTGATCTGCGAAGTCCAAGTCGTCTAGTTGCATGTAAGCCCTCCATTGTATTCAGTGCTTTTGTCAGATGTCGAGGTCTTCATAGTCCATTCAATCACCAGAAGGAACAGGAAGGGGGAGATAGAAAGTTACCTTGTCTGATACCGGTCCTCACCTGGAATACGTCTGTCAGCTGTCCTCCATACATCAATTTGCGGTGTAGTCTTTTGTATGAATTCCGGATGATGTTGACGATCTTCTCAGTTATTAACACCATAGTTCCGAGAAAGGTTCTATGACAATCTCCCATTCAGGCAACCAAATGCTTTCACATAGTGGAGGAAGTTGATGTACAGTCACGAATTTCATTCAATTGATTGTTCAACGATGATCCATAGTGTCGCCATTTAGTCTGTGCACGACTGATCCTCACTGACTCTGGTCTGTTGTTCTCGAAATTGAGCGTCAACTAATTCTTTCATGCATTTCAGAAGCACTCTGTTGAAAACTTTTCCTAGTACCGATAGTAGTGTGTTGCCTCTGTAGTCTTCACATTTGCTCAGATCTCCTTTCTCTGGTATCTTGATGAAATATCCTTCTTTCCAGTCTGTCAGTGGTGTTTGTTCGTCCTCTCAAATCTTCCCGAATAGAACATGGGGCATGTTTGCAGTTACCTCTGTGCCTGGTGGTGTTGTGATATCTATAGCAAGATATTTGTGTGCTGATTCGATATCCGGCGGATCCAATGGAGCTGGTCTATTCAGGAAGTTTCTCGAATTATTTTACGCATTCGTTCCTCTGTTCTTGAATTTCGGTGATCGGGTTACCTTCTTGGTCCTTGACCAGTCTTTCTCGTTTACCATATTTCCCCGCTAGTTTCTTCGTTGCGTCGTATAGCTGTCTCATATTTCCTGTTCCGGCGTTTTTCGCTGTCGTTGCTAGATCTTTCACATATTTCTGTTTATCAGCTCTAATGTTGTTTTGACTTGTTCGTTTGCCTCTGTGTATTCAGCTTGTGACTCAACCTTCTCTGTTCTTGTTCGGCTGTTGTTAATTGCTGTCTTCATGTTCTTCGTTTCTTGTTTCTTTCCGTTGTTTCCATAGAGTTCCATTCCTCATGATGATGCATCTTGAGGCCCAGAACCTCTTGACACGTTGAAGTTCGTGCTTCTTTGATCCCTTTCCAGTTGTCCTCCATAACAATTTCCTCTTCTTTGAGTAGATCTTGTAAGGCTTGGAACCTGTTGAGAGTTATCTTGAATCCGTAGAGCTTGTCAACATATCGAAAGAATGCTGTACTGAACCTTTGAAATACTGTTTGTCCAGTTGTCTAGTGCTTCTCTAGCTTCAGTTTCGTTTTGGCATGGGTCTACGAGATTCCTATCTTATAAGTGAGTTTCGTGCTTCTTTGAATAGCATCGGAGCATCATCCTGGGTGTGTGGAGCATTTTCTTCTTCGTAATCAGAGTACGACAGCATTTCTCCCGAATCTATCCCTTTCTGTTCAGCTTGGTTACAATGGGTCTCACTGATTCCTAGCACAACTAAATTGTATCTCCCCATTTCAACAGCTGTTTGGTTGGTATTATCGGTCTCCTACATTGTCCGGACATTCCATGTACCCACATTAATATGTTTGCTCTGGTTGTTAAAAAGTGTACCGGTCTCGTGACTTCCAAAGAATTTCGGCTTTCATAATGAGGCGTCATAATTTTTCTGAATGAAGATCCTACAACTCGGATGACAGTGTTTAAATGGTTTGATTTGTTTTTTCTGGTTAGCGATGGCGATGCTAACCACACACCCAACCCTCCTCTTTTGTGTGGGCTTTGGACCGGCAGTGGCCCTAGAAGAACTACAGGCGGAGTTGCGTAATATTATTACATTGATAATATGTGGAAGTTCAACTTCAATGGTATAGTCTCAATATCATTCCACCTTTTATTAAGCAGTTTTCAACAATTATTTGTAAATTTTAGGCCAAATAATTACAGAAGTCAAAATAAAGCCAGTAGCTAATTAATGGACAGTCACTTTGAACTTTAAATTTTCTTACTAATTCAATAAACTGTATTCGAAATTCAGATAATGTAATGAGAAAACGAAGATTATCAGAACTAGATGATATATATTAGGCACAATACATTCGCAATATATAACCAATATTTTTCCTGTACTTTCCTGAGGAAAACTAGACTTTTTGATAAAAAAAGTAATAAACAGTAATATTTTATTTCTATACATGATATGGTATTTTGGACCTGCTACAACAGTATGAGGACAAGGTGGACATATTTACCTTTAAACAATGTTTTATCAATGAACTGTAACACTCGTTTCAGCAAGGATTTTTTCTCAGTTCTAATTTTCCTAGTAAAGAAACAAAATTAAGGAACATAATACCCCTTTCATAGAGGAACACTTAATGTTTATTGGATATCCATTCATCCAAATCAGTTATTGTATAGGCATTAAGGCAGCAGATTCCGAAAAATCACAACTCTGAAATACTTATCATTAACTTGTATTTCTAACGTATGGTGTATAGTAATAAGGGTTTTGAATGATGTTGAAATCAAACGTCACCATAATTTAAACCACACCTGATCTGGGAGTTTTATACATCTGTCTCGTCCTATTGCGGGACCAGTCGATCGATTCACAGTCAACATACACTCAAATAAATAGCAATTGGAAGACGGAAATTTACACTATCCGGTTGACCAAAAATTTACTGTAAACCAAATTATCGAAACAGAATTACTGATGAAAGTTTTTAATCAACGATGACGTAATGTATCGCATGACATGAATTGAATCAATGACAGTTATATGTCTCGAAACAGGTCATTTCTTTCAACCTAACGACCCCACATGGGACAGAATCTAATGTCCTCAGGTGCCACGGTGAGCCCCTAAATTCTGAACCACTGAAACTAATTTCAACAGGAAATTCTCGAAGCTATAGTGAAGAGTTGTGACCAGTAGAGTTTAAATATTTCAGGTGTGAGGAGGTCACTCATCGAAAATAATCGAAGATGGTTAGGTAGTGTCGAAAAATTGATTCATTTAGACGTGTAAAATTTTGGATACCGATTGAGTAGTCTATAGGTTAAGCTATCACCTCAAGACTTAAAGATCTTGTGTTCGATCCACTGTGATGATGTAGTAAGTGATCAACGATGAGAAGGTTCACATTGGATAAAACAGCTATCCACTGTTTCCTGGTTTTCAGTGTAAATTTAACTTAGATCGGTTCATGACCTCTGTGACGTATAAATTATTTTATTTGTTTATCTTACATTTAATTTGTAATATAAAAATAATGTGACAATACTATGGTAACATTTAGTTGACACTGACTTTGATGTTCACTTCACTTCAAAACAGTTTACCATTTTCTCTTGTTCTGTATCCGTCTTTTGGCATTCGACTATAAGATCAATTTGCACAAATTATATCAAGCATGTAATCGATTGAATAGTAATACTATGTGTTGGTAGGTGTAGACTACCTGATTGGGTACCGCGAGACGATAGCGACCGATGGTTAGAGACCTTGAATGAAATGGCTCAAAATCGTTTGCAATGGCGCAGGTGCATCCACTCTTTGTGTTCTCTCAAACTCTAATCTTCTGAATTCTTCATGTCCTTTATTTTCTTTCCCAATTTATTCCACTGGACTATACTCCTTAAATAACATCATCAAACCTTAATGTCCCCTATCTCTACTTATACTTTCAGTACCTCTACCACTATGGGATTTGAATCGATAACTGAATCTCTGTGTTAATGTGGTATGGCAACTCGAACTGATGTACGTACGTACGAAGTTCCACGTTGTTACTGACTGACTGAATACTATGTGTTGACGGAAAAGTAGTTACTGTGTAAAAAATGAATATTGTATAGAAAGAATACTTAACATATGGTTTAATTGTTACTGTTTACTCTATTTTTTGTTCTATGATCACTCTACGACTATTTGTGAAAAAAAAATACACATACAAAGAATATTGTTCACAAATATGTGAAAAATAAAAACAGTTTCGATTAATATTTGGATAAATTCGCTCATTTGACAGGCAACTTTTCGGTCAAATTATCATTGAGTAACCAAAAAAATAGAATCATCAGGAGAACTTGTCTCTAACCTCACTATTAAGTGTTATCAACAAAATTACTAAGTGATTTATTCCTTCAGAAAGTAGGTCATTAGTCAAATTCGATAAATACAGGAATCAGATTGTAATACCTTTTATAGGTGACCAAAATATTAAACGTCTAATTGCTAAGATTACCTTAAACCCTTTATCTAAACAAAGTTCAACAATCAAACTCATTTCTGAATTTAATTATAAACATTGATAATTCATTTGTTTGTTCAACAGTTTTCAATAATAATTCAATTTTATTGGAAACACTGTGAATCATGGTCAGTTATTTAAATGGTTAGACAAAGTGATACTTTGGCAATCGGGTTACAGAAATTGTAGAAGTATTTAACGAGAAGATTATGAGTTATATAGATCCAATAATGAACTCAATTCACTGTAGACAGCTCGTCAATAAGATTAAGTCATCTTCAAATAGTGTCGTACATTGGCTTCTTTTTAGTTGAACTAATTATATGCTAACTCAATAGTATATGGGGTTTAGTTGCTACCTTAATCCTCACGTTTCTAAGTAACACCGAATGGCATGGGTTGAAACATTAAACATGAGTGTTTTTGAAGGTTTTTTCAATATTTTCCCATTGTGCAGTAACTTTAGTTTCAGGATCAGTTCCGATATTTCTCAACAATTTATTTAAGTATCAAAATGATCAGATAAAATAATCTTAGTCGAGGTCTAGACTGGCTTTTGTAATAGTCTGTTCATGAATATTTATAACAATGTATAGTTCAACCAGTCTTCATATTTTTAGTGTCTTTTAGATATGATAACTGATAGTTTACACGGTGGAATTTGTTGGTCTCAACTTGTTAACTACCTTAAAATTCCAGCAAATAAATGTACAAGTGAAGGATTGACTGACTCCGTCAACGGCATATCGGGCGATACGAATAAATTCGCGGTGTTGTCAAGTTTGAAACGTTATTCAGTGACTGGCGAAGATTTAGGAGGACGATTTTTAAAACTGCTACATTCTTCAAAGATATCTGAACAGAATAATGCATGTCTTCCAGTGGGAACGCCATTAGTATGCAATTATTTGCGAGTAGCTTTAGCAGCACTTCCAAGTGTTATTGCTGCACCTTTACTCCGTCAAGTGAATCGTCCACATGAAGTATTAGCATGGGAAAAATTGATCAAAGATGCTATCACTTCAGCAACCAATCAAATTAGCAGTAAGTATGTTTGAAGCATGTTGTACTAAAACAAATTTCTCTTATCAGCCGAAAGATCCCCTAACCTGTATAATACTGAATTTGAAAAAGTTATTAGTATGGAGTTCCCTTTCTCTTATGACTCGGATTCGTATAAATACAAGACTGTTCAACACTGTCCAGTCCCCTCTGTCTCTACAGATGACTTATCAATAAAAATGACTGAAACTACGATATTCTTAAATATCCTAAAACAAGAATAATTTTCTTCCAAGTATTTTTATAAAAAGAATATTTTACATATGTACCCCAATTGGCCACCGAGTATAATACTTATTGATGGTTGGATCTTATCTATCATATTGAAATGTGTTCACTAATCTAAGTGACTTTATATTAGAAATGTGCATGCTCTTGGACTTGATCTTTAAAAACTCGACAAAGTAAAAGGTGTTTCCTAATGCATGTAGATAACTATAACAATAGCAGATTCCAAACAAGAACCCATGTTACTGAGCACAGTTGGGTTCTTACCTAGTCACCTTAACCAAATATCTTATTCAGAAATTACATATGGGCATATGACTCGGTGCCAATTTATAGAGAGGAGCGTTAAATAAAATAGTATTTTATACCCAAAACACGATTAGAAAGACCATACTCAGCAAACTGATTTTCATAAATTCATTCTTTGTCTAACTTACTAAAACCTACCACAGATTAATTAGTGATTCACCACATGAAACAAACTCACTAATATCATAAAGAAAAAACCATTACTATCAAGATTGTATGGTTTCTTCCCCAAAAGTTTCATAAAATCTAGATCCAAAGCATTCGATTTATTGGTTTCAAATAATGTATACTGAGATATCATATAATTTAGCTTGTTAGCCAGATAAAATAATGAGACAACCCTATGATTCTCATCAAAAAACACTAGTTTGAGAAGCTTTATAAGAGTTATACATGCATAACATACAGAAATAGATTCATTTAGTTGACTAAATCAAGACGGACAAAATGAAGAATTTGTGAAACTTTCTTGGTATTTAATGGTTTACAAAATTTGAATGTCTTTTTGTATGTAAAACGAATTACTTTAATAAATAACTTTGCCACAATTGATGAATATTTTCCATTTTTCTAAAGATTTAGCCCCAATAAGTACAGTTCACTTACGTCGTCATCAAACATACTCAGCACAGCACAATCGTAGACTAGTCAAACAAGTCACCACAGAAGCTGATCTTGACTCGCCAACATATATTCGTCAGTCGACTCCTTCGAATAGACCGTTTACCATGGTCTCTATGTCACCTAGCCTCTATTATACACCAAATGATTCAATTGTGGATGAAACAAAGAAGGTTACGAACAGTTTATCTTTATCACAGAAATCATTAACCTTTTCAAACGAAGCAATTCCTGAAGAACCGATGGAAATTATCCAGTGCGCACGGAAATTCGCAGGTGTTCAATCAAGTGCTCCTTTGTGTCATGTTAAATCAAGGACTAGCAAAACACTAGATGAATTGGTGAATCACGAGAATTCTGCTAATGGTCTAGTAGACAAGTGAGTCAGATTTTTTCTATTCTCCGCTGAATTTGTTTAGAAATAATACTATTAAATTACTAAACTTAAGCTAAGTGAACAGTAACATTAAGCTATAAATTTAACTAATGTTTATGACAATTTTATTAAAAAATAATAAACAACAGTAAGAAAGGTGTGCTGAAGAGAAATCTAGAACTAGTTAAGTTCCGAAACTGGAATATAAGGAAAAACAAAACAATAAAAGTGATCAAATTCATAAACTGCCTTACTTCTGATATCAAAAGTATAAACGGTAAATTTACCAAAGAGGATGACAAAAGAATTGGAATATTTGATTGTTAAATAAGCCAAACATTTTATACGAATGAGAGGAAAATAAATGGTGCATGATATTTTTCACTAATATTAACCGAATTTATCAGATCAACGTAATCCTATGTTACATGTTTGAAGTAATGTCCACTTTCATTAGATGAACTATCAAATAATTATTTAAAATACTCAGGGTGTTACCAAATTATCATAATGGGAATGTGGAGACTATTGAGTAACATTAAAATCACAAATTGTATAAGTTATGGAACCATTCGAAACCTGGAAGAACTGAATGACCGCTTCGTCCTAGTATGGGACTCCTCAGAAGTGAACAACCGCGACCCTGAAGCTAGGAGTTGAACCCAGTACCTTCGGTCTAGTGAGAATGCCTAATCTATAGATCACTGAGCCGGGACCCAATGGTATACAAATCAAACTTCAGTCAATCCGCGTTATTGAGCGACCATTTTCAATTGACTTCGATGGGCACGTCCGTCACACCCGACACGGCTGAACTCCACCGGTCACAGCTTTTCACGAGGAAATTTACAGATTTTTTTGTCGGAAGCCATGACCAGTGAAGTTCAATTGTGATTTCAGTGAAGTATTAATAAATTTTAATTTCAAGATTTTTTTCTTCATTTTTGAAGTATAATATTATCAGATGTTTTGTCAGTGTACAAATACACAAAAGCAGATTCTGTACTATAAGCTTTCGAGTATTTATTGTGCATTTTTACAAATAATCAGGACGTGTTGTCTAATATATATATATATATATATATATATATATATATATATATATATATATATATATATATATATATATATATATATATATATATATATATATATAGTTACCACCATAGATCAGCCAACCGATCGATAAATAATCTACACCAATACACTGTCTCTTATTTGTAAATTATTCTGTATTCAGATTTTGGTACCATATTGTATAAGTGTCGAAAAATAATTTCCAGTATTTAATACACTACATACATTACTTATTAATGAACCTCATATACAACTTTAAACATGTAAATCTATTATAATGCACATAAAATCCTAGTAAAACGCAGTAGTAAAGCCGAGTTATTGTTATGATCTTTAACATAAAATCCAATTGGTAATATCAATATATACAAACAGACTTTAGGAAAATTCTCACTAAACCATGATTGTGTGGTTTGACTCTAAATAAAAACAACCATCTTAACATTCGACTTATATGTTCCAAATTGAACGAAACCCTAATACTACCTTTTAACTACAAGCAGCAATTATAATACGGGTGTATAAAACAGACTTTTAGTGCCGGAGAAATAACCAACAGAATGTCAAACGCTCATAGAACATAATGATCGGAAACCATGAGATAAAATAATTTCTAAGATAAATATTTAACTAATAGTGTGTATGAATATCAGTTTTTATAAATTTTACTGAACAATGACTTAAATTTCTTGTTTCTATATAACCAACCTCATATAACTTCGACTTGCACACTTTTCTTATAAATATGCATACACATTATTTTTTATTTTTAGTTCAATGTACAATATCCTCGGACATAAATGCAAGTTTCGAATAATAGTATTTATTATTATATTTGTGCTTTTATGTAGATTTTAGCCTAACACTATCTCCTAAAAATTACTATAAATGTCATCATCAAGCTTCAATAAATATGGTTTATTGAAAATTTCTTGGTAGATACCTTTAAGTAGACTTAGTTTACAATAAGTTTTAAACTTTTATGGTACCAAATTTTGCATCAAATCATCAATACTTCTTAACAGCATATGTGTATTTACAAACGTAATAATTATAGAAATTGAGGAGCGTATTTTGACCAACTGAACACAGATGGTTTCTGTTGAATGCAGTCGACGTATAACCAGACCCCACTTTTATTAATTCTTTATCTAATTTCGACCAAATTTATCATCAAATTATTTTTTACGATGCTTCAAACCAAGATGAACAACTCAAAATTATAGTCTGGCATCGTTATACATAATTTATTAAACGAGTGCTCAGTGGCAGAGTTGGAAATATGAGTATATTTTGCAACAAAAAATCTTTTCACTGAGATACACAAGTTTTGAATTTCTTGATCCACGCAACTGACTGCTCTCATTCAGTAATGAAACATACACTTTCTGTATTCGATATAATTCCATAAGGTTTTTCTGAATTTATAACTAAAGCAAACTTGAGTTATGAGACGATTCAATTCAGAAACTATTTTCAATCATCTCCACAAAAATAATCAAATAATATGATTTAAAACCACTATATAATGCAATATGACAAAGGAATATGTAATCTGTATTTGAATCGTTGAACACTAGACAAATTCACATTCCGACGTGAAATATAGATACCAAACGAAAGTAGTTCCTAAATAACGTTTTGATAGTTCGAATACAAATGAACCGAACATGTTTGTCAATGAACCCATTTTGATAGATTAAATGTTTTTTGGCATAGCATTTTGGTTAGTTACATTGATTTACTAGTAAAGAGACGAGTTACTTCATAAGGACCTTTATTTCTGAACTAAACCATTCTTTAGTTGACCGAATAAACATTTCACTCTTCTTAATAATACAACATTACCAATTTATAATTCACAGATTTGAAAACTGGATTCAGTACACTAGACGATTGGTTTAAAGACCTCCGGATACCCGATGAAGACCGTGCCAAAGTTAGTAACGTATTGGTACTTATCCTAGTTCAATTTACATTTTGCCCCAGATATTAATTTCATGCTTTTATGATAACACGGACTTTTGCTGAGTATCCCCCCCAATTTTTAATATGGAAATGTTTTATTCATCAGGAGAAACAAACAAACACTCATGGGGCGACTGGCTATAACACCGTCTGCGTCCCAGTTTAACTTTATCTGAGAAATGACAGAAATGTCTGGTATTTTCAATCAATCATTTCTCGATTGTAAAAGTTCTTATAGATGAACCTGACAAATGAAGGATCTGCAAGAAATGTAGGGATTTGCGGAGCGTTTAATACACGTAAGCACAAAAACCTAGTTTAAGAATATAACGCGAAGTTATTGAGTCCGTTTATGAATTGTATGATCCCGATGAAATGGTTAGTAAAGATCTTTTGTTACGTACATGAAAAGGTAGCTTGTTATTTATCAACACATCACTGATAACACACTTACAACGGTTAATAGAACCCAAACGGATATGACGTCCAAAGACAAAACTGAATAGTTAGATCTTAAGTGACTGGAAAATAAGTGACCTACAAACTAGTTTTTTCCAACCATTTAATAGTTTATTATATTTTCTATACAAACACATCATTTTATTACTTGGAAAATCTATTCAACTGACTGGTGATAGTCTTATTTTTGATTTCTAATCGTTCGAAAACTTAAGTCAATAAATAATAAGGTTTCTTGAGTGACCATCAATCAGCCACATTATATCATATCCTATTCATCGACCGATTAGCGTCCTACTCATTGATTTTGATAATTGAAAATCTCGCCTCATCAGATCGCTATAAACATTTTCCATAACACAAACGTACAACTTAAATAAAACATCCGGCTTGACCTTCCTCCGTAAAACACTAATTGGAAGTATGTCAGGTATCCTGAATTGTTAACCACTAATATCGGTGGTTTACTTACAGCCGCTAAATGGGTATGAATTCTAATCGTAAAACAGTGGCCTCAAAAATCTTGAAGACAAAGAAGATTGGCATTTTCAGTTAATAAAAAAGTGGTAATTGCAAATTCCAGATGAAGTAGAGGCGCAAAACATCCTATAACTTCACTGTAATTCTAACAAAAAATGTGTTCCCAATAAATAACGAAATCGCTAACAACATCATTTATTGTGAGACATAAGTAAAATGATTAATAAATATTTTTCAGCTTCGTCGAAATCACATTGTTGATGAAGAAGACTTCTTAGATGCTATAACGAAAGAAGACTTGTGGAAGATGAATTTAAGGTAGGTTTAGTCATGAATGTTGAAGCATGATTCTAGATGTAGTTAGTTTTCAAATTACAGTTAAAACAATTCTATTATATCATCGTTGAGAAGTTCCAGGCTGCGGAATGACTTCTTGATACAAAATCTTTATAAAAATTAGTCCCTTTTATAATTTAGAATGTGTGATGACAAAACGAGGTTGAGCAGAGAATATAAGATTTACTTCAGCAAGAGATATCATGCACTCTGGCCGCATATACACTTGTCAGAATACATATACAGAAACTAACATGGTTAATCAGATGAATGGTCAAATAAACACAGTGATAAGTGAAAATATAAGAGGAAGATGTGATGGTACACCGCCAAATTCATTAAAATGCATTAGGATTATCAGGCTAGATTCGGTATGAGAACAAATGGTATTTGTACATATGAAAAAAGTTTACATTTTCTAATGTCAGCTTGCATGTAACTAAACGACTTGGACTTCGCAGATCACCTGACCCTTCTATCCCATACATACCAACAAATGCAGGTCAACACAACCAGTGTATCAGCGGCAGCAGCCTCTGCATCAATGAGCCTCAACATACACAAGGCGAGAACCGAGATCCTCAAATACAACATGGGGAGCACCGACCCAATCACATGATGGAGAGACTCTGGAAGAGGTTGAAACGTTCACGTACCTGGACAGCATCATCGATGAACAAGGAGGATCCGATGCAGACGTGAAGGCGAGGATTGGCAAGGCAAGGACAGTATTCCTACATTTGAAGAACATATGGAACTCAAAACAACTGTCAACCAACATCAAAGTCAGAATCTTCAATACGAACGTCATGACAGTTAGTTGTACTGTGTGGAGCGGAAACTTGGAGAACTACCACAATCATCATCAAAACGGTACACGTATTCATAAACAATTGTCTACACAAGATACTCAATGTCCGTTGGACGGGTATCATCAGCAACAGCCTACTGTGGGAGAGAACGAATCAGCTTCCAGATGCAGATGAAATTAGGAAAAAACGTTGGAAGTGGATAGGACACACATTGAGAAAATTATCAAACTGCATCACGAGGTAAGCACTGATTTGGAATCTTGAAAGAAAATGAAAAAGATGAAGGCCAAAGAACACACTGCATCGGCAATTGGAAGCAGGTATCAAAAGGATGAGTAGCAACTAGAAGGGGTTACTCAGGACAGAGTTTGATGGAGAATGCTGGTGGGTGGCCTATGCTCCTCCACGAGGGGTAACAGGATTAAATAAGTATAAGAATAACAAAATTATCTGTACATGAGTATGTAAAAAGCGATTGAGCCAAATTAAAATCTAGTATTTAGTAAGCTAGGGGAATTTAAAGTCTTTGATGGATAATAAATAAACTATTTTACTACTGTAACTGAGTAAATGAAAGCAACATACCATTAAAAAATATGTCAGATAATCGTGGATGTGCTCGTGACGAACGGTATTTGAAACACCATTCAGCAAATAATACAGCATAAGCATGTAAAAGCAAAACAGTACTAACAGCAGGCTTTCCAAGTGTTCAAATTTAATTGACGGCACTTTTTTATTTTCATTTCAGTGGTGGGACAGTGCTTCGCCTTTGGAGAAACATACAGAAAATCCGTTCAATGGAATAATATCTTCATGAAAAATTCCATTAATTCTGATTACGATTATTCTACAGAGCCTATATTTTTACAAAGAAATTTTATCTCACACCTTGATACCAAAACCTAAAATGTGCCTTTATTTTATAGTAGTATTTTAAAACCCATAATGCTCAAATATCAAAAAAGTTACACCGGATGCAGCTTAAAATACTGTTTTGATTTTTAATAAGTGTCTTGTCATTGGTAAACTATGAAAACATAATAGAAAGTCTCCGATCAAAGATGTTTTATTTAAGCAGTAAACATATATGATGTTTTATACACTGATATATTCTTAACATTAACACATGGAAATTTAGGTTATCATTCGATAATGATTTGTTAATTGAATGGAAATATTACTAGAACGATAGCTGTAAACGAACCGCAAATCAGGGAACAAATAGTACAAAACACTAGAAAAGAAACATTGAATCATTGTTATACGATGCAGAAATCAAGGGAAAACAACCTGAAACCTAAGGAAATTTCACGTCATTATAGAATATAACAATTCATGGCTATCAAACAGTACGTGTTAATGAGACAGAGTTGTGTAGTGGTTGTATTTCTTCAATATAATCCAAGCCTAAACTCTGCTCTGAATCAACAGTTTGGTCGACTGTATCATCTGCCACCTAGAAAGAAAAAACAATGAAATATATACACGGTTAAAGACTTTGTATTGGGTTGAGATGGGATAATTCAGCAAAACAATAGGCATACAATAATGACAAATATCAAACAATAATAAACATGAAGTCGTTATATCTACTATTCCTATAAAACAAACACGAATAGGATTAGTCTCATGCTACCGAGAGAAGCATGATAATTTCCAGCCATGGCCAATTCACCTACAAATCTTAATTCATCTGTTAAGGTCGGAAAGTTAAATGATCAATTTATTTTTTAAAATTAGTATATTACTGCTCCACAAGAAGTTTCAAAATCCAAACAATCGAATCATCTTTAGGACTTACTGTAAACGTCCGTCCGTCAGAGACAAACCACATTCATGACCAACCGACCAGATATTAATACTTCATTAGGTTCCGGTACACAGATGTGGCACTCTCCATGACCTACGGTATACATTCGAGATTCAGGCCAACACACACATCAAACACAATTCGTTGATTCAGAATCGATGTCGCAACATAACATCTAATTACAAGGAGAGGATCTATCGAACCCATAGGAAACATTTGTCATATCAGACAAGCACAAAGTTGCAAAAACGTTATAGGTTCTATGTTTAGTTAAAAATCCGGTAAGAGAATCCAGCGAAATAAAGCTTCGACACTAAGTGGACTTTTTATAGGCACATTCAATAGGTATCACCCATGATTACTGTAATTTCACCAAAGCTACCATTCTGATAAATTCTTTTATCAGGCTTTATATTAAAGGGAACCAATATTACTTTATACTTGGTCCTGTACTGTTCCAGATGGGTTGATAAATGGAAACTGTAAATGTTTGACGCAGAACTAGTGTTTTATGTTCAAAATGTCTTTAATTTATTTATTTGAACACATAAATATTGGTACAAGGGGGCACCATATATATATATATATATATATATATATATATATATATATATATATATATACATCATAAAACATAGCACGTCGGGGCAGTCGGTGGTCGGGAATGCGCAACACATGTCCCAGCCATCTCAACTGATTAAGTTTCACTACTTCCTCAATTGATTTGCCATCCTTACCTAGTACCCGTTTCATAACAACTGCATTACTTACTCGGTGGTCCCAGGATATACGAGCGATGTTTCGAAGACACCTATGGTCAAATACTAGTAACCTACGAATATCCTCTACTCTTACTGGCCATGTTTCACTGCCATAAAGTAGGACGGAACGAACTGCTGCGCAGTAAACACGTCCTTTGGTTGGTAGACGGATATCTCGCCTACGCCACAAATGACGCAAGTTGGCAAAAGCTAGTCGAGCCTTTTGTATCCGTGCTGAGATTTCGTCACACACCAGACCACAAGGGCTGATGAGACTTCCGAGATAAGTGAAGCGGTGGACACGCTCAACTACTTCACTCCCTATCACTAGTTCGGGTGTCGACGCAGCCCAATCCTGAAGCAACATTTTGCATTTCGAGGGAGAAAATCGCATGCAATCACCCTCAGTAAAATATCGTAAATACATCTATCAGTTTGAAAAGTTAAGTTGAGAAGTCTCCCAACACGGAAAGATAGGTATAGATACCACCGCCTCTTCGTCATATCTGCCTGCGCTCCCACTAAATACAGTCTGGATAAAGTAATAGATAGGTTTTATGGAAAGCTTTCTACTCTCTTAAAAAACCAAACAATCGGACGTAGTGATAATAGCAGGAAACTTAAGCGCCAAAGCACTTGATTTAAATTGAAGTGAAAGACGCTTAGGTGGGTTTTAGTGTCGTAGTTTAACGAATAGGCAAAGACGATCGGCTGACAACGATCAGACAACCATTTATTCCTGTTAAGTACCACCTTTAAGCATTGAGAGACATTGTCAGGCATGGAGACCCCCGCAATCGACTCAACGATGGACGTGAATAGACCATATCGCCATCAGCCATCGTCGGAAAGGCTCGATAGAAGACCGTCACTCATTCTAAAGAACATGTTTAGACTCTGATCATGCTCTGGTACTGACACATGTCTGTTTGTGACAGACTGGATGCAGAAAAACCATAGCAAGAAAACTCCTTGAAGTCCAACTTAACTACGAAAATGTCAAGACAATATTTCATAAACAAATGGGGAATCAGTTGGGTGATCGCCAAAGTGACCTATGTTCACCCTGATGTAGGTTGGGATTATATCCAGACAGCTGTGAAAACACCAGTGATATCTGTGGGTGACTAAATCCAAAAGATTAAGAAAAGTCAGTTGATTTTAGTAGCATCTACCCAACTGATAGATGCTCAAAAACTCAGCACGCAATGATCGTGAAAAGTGGTGCGGGGATAAGGCAAGAGCGACAGGAAAGACGGTGGCGATATGCAACAGTTGATAACTTTCCAGATATCAAAGAAACGGGTATTAAATATTCGAGAGTCACTAGAACTATTTCTGAAAAAGATGAAACAATGATTTACTCTCAACCCTGCAGACTGCGACGGTGGGTAGAACGCTTTGAGGAAAAGTTTAGCTGCTTTACATTCACCCTTCAGTTACCTACTTTTACCAAGCAACCTAACTGGAATGTTAACATAAGCCTCAGATCCTCAAAGAAGTTAAATTCAAAACTAATCTAAGAAAAGAGATAGCAGCAGGTCCTGATGGATTAGCCCGAGACTTTTAAGGATGGTGGTCCAGTCTCAGCAATTAGATTGACTGAGTCCTTAGCTAGAATCTGGGTAATGAACGTAATCTCATCTAACTGGTCTCAATCGCCGATCGTTCCAGAAAGGACAAAAATCCTCTTGTGACAATCACAGAAGAATCAGTTTGGTTAATATAGTGTCTAAAATATTACTCTCAACAATACTTTGACGACTAACGAAAGCTCGTGAAGAGCGAACTCGAGAAAACCAGGTTAGTTTTAGACCTGGACATGGATGTATGGAGCAAATATCCGCGCTACCTCAGGTTCCGGGGCGCAAGCATACCCACCGACTCGCAACCATAGCTACATTTCTCAACATCAAAGAAACATTTGATTTTGTAAATCGAAAGATTTTATGACAGTGAAAGATGTACCATAGAAGTACATTAACTTTGTACAGGCTCTCTATTCGAACACTACTGGTCGAATAAGAGTTGTCATCAGAATTTATTACTGGAAGTGTTCTTCCGGGTTGTCTCTTTTCCTCATTTTTGTTTAACTTTGTCACAGACATGCTTTTAGAAGTACCTCTCTCGTCGTCTAACTTCCAGGAGTTGATATACCAGGAAATTAACTTATTGACCTATAACACGCAGATAATATAGTTCTGTTTGATGAAGACACTGACAACATACAGTCTTCTGAACACCTTAAGCAACAATGCAACCATAATTGGGATGAGGTTCTTTCACTCCAAATGTGAGATGTTACTTTTGGATTATTTATTTATTTGAACACATAAATATTGGTGCAAGGAGGCACCAAATATATATATATATATATATATATATATATATATATATATATATATATATAGGTCGAGTTTAGTGCCCAGCAGTCTGCTCTGTTCTACTTTATGGATGTGAATAGAGGATATTCGTAGGTTACTATTATTCGACCATAGGTGTCTTTGAACCACTGCTCATGTATTTTAGGACCATCAAGCTAGCCATCCAGATGCTAAATAGTCAGTCATATGATGAGACTGCAATTCAGCAACTGCTATACACTTGGACGTTTGTGATTGTATCAGAACAGAGAAATTACCTAAGCTGACAAGTGGTGTTATTCAGGAATGTCTAATCCTATACTCATGACAGCTGTCACAAATTTTCCATAGAAATATACCTTTCTGTTTCGCAATTCTCATAGATTGTGAAATTAGTAAGATACACTCTTACAAAGTTTCGCTAGTTTGCACTACTGTACCATGTTTAGTCAGTCAGTAACAACGTGGAACTTCATACGTACGTACATCAGTTCGGGTTGCCACACCACATTAGCACAGAGATGCAGTTGTCGATTCGAATCCCGTAGTGGTAGAGGTAGTAACAACTTAATCACTTATTTTATCTGGATGGTTACCATGGCGCAAACATAACCGAAATAAATGGGTATTAGTAAATTTATGCTGATTTTATTTCTAAAGTTGCATCAGTAGGTCTATTAGAAAGAACTACATTACAAAACTCAATGAAAATTTACCGTATATAACGTGTCTATTTAAAAGTGGCTGACGATTGGAGAACAAACAGTTGGACTACAAACATGTACATGTACATTGTTTCCACAACTTTACATTGAGGAATCTAAGCGTTAGATACCGAATGTGATCTAGAGGTTAGGCGTTCATGTGAGAGACAAATGTCCTAGGGTAGTGGATGTGCACTACTGAAGAGTCCCAGACTAAAAAGAAACGGCTATCTGGTGCTCCCAGGATCTAAATAGTGGTTTAACTAAGATTAGTTCGTCCCTTAAACTATGAAAATCATTTTCTACCTTGTTAGTATACATCGTCATGTTTAAAAGTATTAATCTTTTGGTACTCTAGATGAACTTTTCTTTTTCTGTTTTGTCAGTGTGATAAAATGAAATAATATATTACCACTCCATGCCTAACAGTATCAAGTTTTTATCTAACTTGTTACTCTGTGATATGTATGTGTACAACCATCAACCACGGCATAACAATAGTTATGACGCTGATCCATTACCCTCATTAAAACAAAATAACCCTTTTTGTGGATGTATTTAGAGCTAAAAGGTCAGTTTCAATGCACTAATCGCTTAACCAACTGGAATAATCCATTAGCTGGACTTTTATTAACTATCCTAATCACTTTGGTAATTTATGGCATTCTAATATATTAGGTGTAAGTAGTGAAAAATATAACCGTTTCCCTTCAACATAATTCTGTGGTTCCTTATTTTTATTACCAATGATAATAAGCCTCCCTTTAATCTCATTTGAAGTATTGTTTCAATAAGTCTGAGAGATTGCGTTGCTAAAGTGGTACGTCAAAACTTCTGTTTCTGCCCATTACAAACCAAGATACCCATTTTCTAGTACTGCAAAGTTATATGCGATTGATATCATTAAGATGTGGCCTAACTGAGTAACGAAATACAGGTTCGAGTAATACTCTTTGAATTACACTGCAAGTGCGGTAGAGATATCACCTAACGGCTTTAATAAAGTAGAGATCCTATAGCTTAAAGTCTAATTTCTAGACTTAGGAGCGTAAGTTTTAAAGTATACAGAATAGCCTAAAACCCGCACCATAGTCATAATGAACAAAGTGGATAAAGTAGGTGGTAGCTCTAGTGACAGAGAACGACTTACATTTTAGGATAGTAAGCAAAATTTAACTAGTGACTTTGAAATAAAATCACTTACTGACTCTTCGGCTTTTAACACTTCTTCAACATCATCATCATCATCAACATCTGATTTGTCGTCGTTTAAAGACGACTGTTTTTTCACTGGTGCAAACACTCTGACTATGGATGGTGAACTCCCTCCTGAATTCGCCCTTCCGGGGGATTCGACCTTCGCAACATTATTCAAAGCCGGAGAATTCGGTGTTAAAGATCGTGGAGAATCTGCAGATCCAATTACAGATGTACGCAATTGCGTTCTGCTGCTGTGATTAGTGACTATTTCCTGAAGACGAGTTTCCTGGGAAGTGTTTATAGTTTCTTTAACTTTTGACGAACCATTAACGTTGCGATTTGGAGTGTTGAGTGTTTCATCTGATACCTGGGATCCAAAACTAGTAAAATCAAATAAAACAAAATTAATCCAAATTTTAATTAGAACAAAACATAAGCTATCAATTAGAAATATTTCATACACGCCGATATAACTAAAATAGTCAACTAGTTTATCTATTCGGTAAACAATCTAATAGAGTATTCTGTATGCGGTAGAACTATGTTGTGATGATTTAACTTTTATTTAATATGCTACTTATTCGAAACCTGTTCAATCAATCGTCACTAGTAAAAGTCAAAAAGTCTTTCAAGGGTAAACATAATAAATGAAGGTGAAAGCCTAATACACAGGCATATACTTGATCAGTGAGTTAGATACTGTAAATAATTTATATTATATAGTTAATTAACCTCAGTAGAATCCAATTGAGACAGTGTGAGAGATTCTTACTATTTTTATTATAAATATCACTTTTAAATATAATCTATTTGCAATAGTCTTTTATTTATTTACCACTGGCAATGAAAAAATTTTCTTCTTAATACGCTAGAATGTGAAGTAGTTTTGTAGTGATGTCTCATTTTTGAGTTTTCGAATACTAATTGATTTATAAATAAAATATATTTGTAATATCCCAATGAGTGGAAAAACTAGATTTTCTGAAGTTTCGTGACTCAGTGTAAGTTACTTCATCAGAGAATAAATAATCAAGTCACACTGACCAAAAAGTATTACACGTCATATTACATAAATATTTTAGATACGTTGAACTGAAGTATGATCGTTGAGCTTACGTACTTTATTATCATTTGTAAGGTTACAGGTCTGTAAGAATTTTTACCAGTAGAATCTGATATCACACACTTCAAGAGATAGGAAGTGAAACCCGATATGCAAACATTTATATTCATGATTTTCAAAATAGAGACATAAAAACGAATAAAACAACAAAGACTGAGAGAAGGGACTGTGTAGCAGAAAAACTTATGGTGAATTCGAAGCATTCTGTATTTTTCGCTTTAAGCTGTGGTGAACATGTATCTTTCGAACTTGAGGAAAACAAAATCCTTAGTTAAACTCAGACTGAACGAAGAGGAAGTCCTGACTTATGGACTTTAAGTGGTGTTTGATTAATAAAACTCAGACTCCCAAAAACCTATACTACATACAGCAGCTGCACAGTACAACACGTCCAAGCCACCCTTATATTACATAGTGATGGCTATCTGCTACGATTATTTATTTATTTATTTGAACACGTGAATATTGGTACATGGGAGAACCAGATACATATGCGCCACACAAATCTCATTTGATTTGTGTGAGGGCTGTGATACTGTCCGGGCGCCCAAACCGAAGTGCGTGGTTGCCTTAAGGGGCCACACCCAGAGCCTTCGATCTAAAGGTCTGATCCACAAGGCAGTGGAGCATTGTAAGGAGATGTAGTCCCATGGTAGCCGGTGACCAACGATTGGTTCATACGCCATTTTTTCCCTCAGGATACTGGAGCCCATGTGCACCATTGGTTTGGAATCAGGGTTTTCCAACTCCCCTAGGTAGACTCTCCGTGTCCGCCGACCCGGCAAAAGCGCCGGACATTCGCTTTTCGTCCTCTCAATTCTGTTTCGATATGTCTTCTGAAATATATCTCGACGGTACAAATCAAGTACAAAGGATTAATTACTTCTAATTCAGCTAAGTACTGTTTTACTAGGATAAACGATCAAATAGTAACAGCTTTGAATAATCCATATAAGCATGTAAGCAAAGCACAAAAACTAAAACAATCATGCTACCATGAAGGCATGTTGCAACCGCGGACGTGTAAAATAGCAAGGAATCCAAAAAGCTTATAGAAGCACGTACATGCATGAGATTGAAAACTTCATATAAACAGTTAAAACTGACAGTTAATTGAATCTAGTTAACACAATTACTGGATATATTCATTATACAAACTAATAACAATAAATATTGCAAAGCCTTCTGTAAATCTAACAGTTCATACTCTAAGGATATTGAGAATTTAGCATTATTGAAGTCCTACGTAAAGACTTATTGGTTCATTAAAAAATTTCAGTCAGAAGACTGCGGAATACTGTTAATTTAATACTGTTAACAAACCATAGATGGAAGTACATGAAAATCTCATATGATCTCTAAACCTTATCTACAGTAAAAATACTCACAAACTATTCAAGCAGAAAGGCACTTATGCCTGCAACGTTCAGGTAGAATTATATATGCAGGAAATAGTACTTTCACAATGAAAAAAGAAAGATGAACCTAATAAAATTAGGTTAAGCAGGAATAGGATGAGATTATAAAAATGCTACAATGTAATTCATTTCGTACAGAAACGAAACAAGCACTTGTTCATAATAATGATAATACCTCGTTTTACGACTCTGTAAGACAGGTATTCTGCTTGACCTAAAATAAGAAACAAACAAAGTTTACGTAAACGGAAAAAATTACCAACACCAAAATTATCATAAATATAGTTCCCCTAGAACTTACTTATTACGTGAATTATTTGATGTTGAAGTAGATGAATCTAAAAGCAGGAACAAGAAGACAATAAAAGAAACGAAACAAACACTAAAAACGTCAACAACAGTAGAATTTTTACCCAAAAGTAAGAGGTTAGTCACAAGTTAGTGACTAAAAGATGACGTGACGTTTAAAGTAGCAAACTCATTCGGTAAGTGCAATCTCTTAACCTTAATTGATCCGTTTATTGACGGTTTAATCAACATTTCACTTCAGTAGAAGTCATACCATTAAAAATCAGTTTGGCTACTAATCTTCACACTTACTGGTTAAATATTGTTCTAAATGTATATTACCACTATGTCTTCACAAACGGGTAGTTTCCATAAAGCTAAGCACCAGTAGATAGTCTTACAATCGATAATACTAAGGTGTGCAGACAAGCAACTTCACTCATGCTCCTTTACCATAGATGAATGTAGTTAGAAAGGGTAGCCTTTTAAAATAGCGAACACTGCTTTTCCAACGATAAATTACGAGAAACAAACGACAAGGACAACTCACTGACTGACTGACTCACAAAAATATCGTGTGACTGGCACCGAACAGTTTCTCACTTCACACTTGGGATATGGTATTACCACGTGCTCTTTATTCCCGGCTTTTACTTGATTATAACCTCTTACTTTCGGTTATTAAACGCAATACTTGATATCATCCCTATGCTGTTGACTTGTTTTGCAAAACAGGGTATAGGTGATCAGGTAGGTATCCTCTAACGAAGGTGTGTGCAAGAGTACACATCAATAAGGAGAGAATTAATAAGAGCGAGCACCAAAAGGGTAATCTAATGGTGCAACGTAAATATTATTTACACTGATAAACTTTTACAACAGACTAATACGCTTAAACATGTGAATTCAAGTTTAATGTACTTCCATGTAAATAGTTTAGTATTACTGTTACCCCTGTTACCTTTTGACATACTGTTGTTAAACCACTAGGATGAACTGTCTGATTTTTAATTCAATTATTCTGTTCCGGTTTTAGTGTGAATGAAAATGCCGTAGCTACTATATGATGTATCATTTCGCTTAGTGAAAATGTCGGTACTTTATTCTGCTGATTACTCGCGTATTTACCTTAATTTTACATGGATAATTGCACACCATTAACCTAGTCTTCTGAATGATATTACGCAGATATCTAAGTCTTGACGCGCTGTTTTGATGATTAATTTCACGCGAGTACCTTCAATTAATCGTCATATCTCCATACACCCTTATTAGTGTACACCAGTTCAATCAAGATGTACAATGGAACTTTTCGTAAAGGAACTACATGGGAATGGCACGACAAAACCGCAACAAACATTTCGAGGGATGAAATAAAGTGCCGTAATTAATTGATCTAATAATACATATGACTATCTTACGAATCTGTATGAAGGTTAACCGTTGACAAACTGTGACTAGTCCTCAATGACAAACTTTATCACTGAGTTTAGTTCATTAAGTCCCAAAAAGACAATACTCTGTCGCACGAAATAAACGATGCTTGTTTACGAGTACACTTTCTTACCTGTTTCATCCATTTTCTGGTTCCGGAGATGTCTAAGTGTTTCAATCAAGTTCAGCAGCACTGGAGAGTTGCTTGGATTGCGTTCAGTAGGTAGGATGGCCATCAACTTATCTCGGTCAAAAAGTTCTAGATGTTTCTACAAGCCAAAGATTATAAACAACACCAAACCATCTGCGCTTCGTCCATTAGGACATTTAACGTATTTTCAAGTTTCATCATATTCATAAAATCCACCAGTAGGGACGCAATGATCAAGCCTTGCTAAAAATGAGTGAGATATGGAGTGCGTATACTATACCATCTTCTGTAGACCATAAGGACCGAATGGACTGGTTTGAAAGCGGTATTCCTTCGGCATAGTTGTGCTTTTCCAGAGCTAAGTACACTGCTGCCTTGAGCTGAGCCTAGTAACGAAACGTTATCAATATTACACAGGTACTTCAAGCTTTGGTAAAATACCCTCTTCGTTTAGGGACCTGATGAGAGCCTCCTTTAAATTGATTTCTTCATCTCCCATTGTATCAAGAGCGTACATGAAAAACAAAATATCCGAGGTGACTTCGTATTGCGTCCACGATTAATATGCTTAGAGGTGAGCAGTCTAGAAGACAAAGCACGGAAGCCATTGTTAGTTAAAGCTTAACTAGTCAACTGAAATACATATATTCGGTGCATGAAAATGCTTCTCCACAAGTGTTACGTAATTTACGGGATGGGATGAACGTTCAGTCCTGACAAACTGAGACGGCAATGTAACCATTTGAGAAGGCTTATCATCAAATAGTTGAGATTTAAATCGCACAACCACATATAAAAAGTTCTAAACGGAGCAGCTTTTATTCAATTCGAGAAATATGTGATGAGCACGTGGTCAGTTGGGTACCAAATATATCATTCATTCAACAGTCCCAGTGAAACACTATATAGAGATCGATGTTTGGAAATTCTATACAAAAAGATACCACTTAACTCTGAGTACACTGCTTCGAGTTTATTTCATAATCACGTACCGCGAACTCAGATATCTGAGTTCGCGGAAGATTCTTCCGAACAAAGAAACGAAATTACCAATTACTGACACACAGTAAACTTATAACGACCATTAAGAACCGGAGAAAATTCACCAAAAAAAGTAAATGCTTACAGTCAAATGGACAGGCCAACTTAGTGAACGACAACGCTCAACCTGTTCATTCGTTGTGAAGGTCAACAGGGCGAAGGTGTGTAGTGACCTACTTTTGTCTACAGAACGCGATTGGTTCGATGAAAACAGTTATTATTATAAACAATTGTACCAGTGACTGTTTTACTGTGCTCGTTTGTTTAACTGTGCTAATGACAGCCATTATACTTACTCTCCCGTTGACTTTGAACTTGTACGAATCCGGTTACGTTCAGTAACCACGCTTGTACTCCTTTGGCACGATCTCGGTATTCTTTCGATACCACGAGATCGCCAACAAATACATCTCGACAATAGCCATCATCTGCCTTCTGAATTTTGGCCTACCGGAATCTTATTAGTCTGTTGGCACGTAGTCTTGTAGCAGTGTTCATAGTCAAGCTCAACTCGACACCACGCTACAGGTGCATGGCGCCGTCTCAAATTTCAAAAGACAGACGGTTCATTGACTTACATTAATCATCCTAGCTGATCGTAATGAGAGACTAGCTGCAGGAGTGGAAATGATTAAAAAACCTCGTCGCAAACTTAAGTTCTGGTGCAATAAGGGTAAAAGTCATATAGTAGGCGACTTGAATGCATCGTATATAAACTGGATTATTCTAGAAGTAGGGTTAGTGATAACGTGATTCGACTGCAAGCTGTTAGAAATCTCGATTGCATTAGCTTTGTTCCAACACATTAGGAATCCCACAAAATATGACTTAAGAAGCTCCTCTCCTCTTTTGGATTTAGTCTACTCATACGGTAATGACGTCGGTCAAATGACTTTTCTCCCACTATTAGGGAGAAGTAACCGTGCAGTCATATTATTCTAATTGCCTCTTAAACAGTTGCGCCCGCCCCACTTAATATATGGAAGGCAGATATGGAGGTGATGAACTTCACAGCATATGCTAAAAACTGGGAAATTGACTCAAGGGTTTCAGTACAAGAGGCATGGACTCATTTCAGGCAGTTATACAATCGGGTAACTCAACCATACATACCCTGGACAGTCCAAAAGAAGAAGAAGCATGGCCATTCCTGAATAGGCCGGGATATTCAACATTCACTAAGACAAAATAAAAAATGTTGAAATGTCGCCATCAGCCTTGGCTTAGCAAGTACGATGGAACGCTACAGATCGGTAAGAAACACGTGTATAACAAAAATTCGGGAAGCTCAAAGAAAATATGAAATGCAGTTGGCACAATCTGCACTCAAGCAGCCCAAGAGACTATTCTCGTATATAAACTACAGAACAAGGATGCATCGTTGGATTCTCAACCTAATTAAAGAAGGGAGTGAATCTGAAATGATAGAGGAAGATCAGGAAAAAGCAGAGGCTATAGCTATCTATTTTAGGGCCATTTTCATTCAGGAACCTCCTTTAGACAAAGAATCGGACCCAAACACAAAATCAACAAACCACCTGCTCACCGTAGACTTCTAGCAAAAGAATGTACTTAAGGCTCCACCTGGAGACTAGTACTTAGTGGAGTATCTTAAGGTTTCTTCCAAGGTCCTTTACGTTTTATACTGCAAGTAAATTATCTCCCAAGTAAAGTAGAGTCCCCAATGTTATTATAAGCTGACGATGCAAAAATCTGGTGAGTAGTAACCGCAGAATCAGACGCATGCGCACTTCAGTCAGATTTAAATAATATGATTAGTTGGTCTAAAGAGTGGCTGATGTCTATCTACACCGCAAAGTGTGTCTACATGCACTTTGGGGATACAATGGTTGATAGGTACAGCATAGGAGAAGTACCAGTACTAGTGGTCCGGTCTCATAAGGATCTTGAGGTGACGGTGAGTCATAATGTTAAGACGACGGCCCATTGCCGGGAGGGCGCAACTAAGGAGTTTAGAACCCTATGGGCTTTAAAACGGACATTCACTAAGTTAGATAACACCATGTTCACTACAGTATACACAACCTTAGTGAGAAGTAATCTTGAGAACTGCGTTCAGGCTGCAAGCCCCTGTTAAAAAGGTTACTCGGATATACTGGAAAAAGTACAGAGGGCAGCTACCCGTGCAATTTCAGAACTCCGGGATTTATCATACAAAGAGCGACTGAAAAAGCTGGACCTTTTTACTCTGTCCTATCGCAGACTAAGGGAAGATCTCATTTTGTTGTGCAGAATAATGAGAAATGATTTTAAATCTAACTTATCTCTTTTTCTTTCCATTAGATCGGGACATTTCAGAGTACATAGCAGGAGAGTAGAAAAGCCAAGAACGAACAAAATATCTGTGTCATACAGGTTTTTACATAGAATTATCAATACTTGGAACCTGTTACCCTTCAATTGACTCATTCAAAAGAAGACTGGACACTCACAGAAGCGTACTAGAAAAGGATTAACATAGGTCGTAGGCCTTCCGTCCTTACTATGCAAATCTGAATCTGAGCTCCTTACAAAAATCCAGTCATTCAAATGATCGTTAACGAAAAAGGAGAAACTTTAGCCTACAAAACTTCCATTTCTAGTGGCAGTACTTCACCGATACCTTCAGCTAGGGACCTAGATATGCGAAACGAGTGGCAGAAAAGTGTTAGTAAATTAGTATGATATACTGTCCATAGTTAATAATATACCATGCTTCTTTTTTGAAAGACTCGAGTGTTTCTTAGACTATATTAACAGAAAGCAAATTACAGGACTTCACTGCTTGTGGTGAGTAGAATTAACAATTTACTGGTCGGTATACCTAGTTTTAGTGACTTGCCTTTTGATAAGCTCTAGAGTTCTGTTTTTCTTCTATGGGGAAGGACGGAACGCTGTAGTGTAGTGAACCAAAAACACCAGTGAGGACAATCGAATGTATTTGACACGAAATTACAGAGCATCTCAATAAAATCTCAGAACCATATAGTAACTAGGTAATTTGCATAATATCTATCCATCGTCTCAATCTTCACTGTTCCGTTTGCAAATATCAGTCTATTGTCTCAGATTTCATTGTTCAAGTATTCTCATATCAATTGCGTTCCATACCACACTCTTAAAAGGATGAAGGAGGCGGCCAGGGATTACATGGGAGGATGATTTTTATACAGTTAACCAAAAATGTTCTCCGTATTTACCACTGAAGTGCTTAACCTAAAGATACTCTTTGTCAGATTTGCCTTGGGATTTATGACCATTCAGTACACGAACACCTAGATATTCAACTGATGATCCTTCATAAGGGAAACTATCTAAGTCATATGTATAATTTGCTAAATGTCTCAGACAGACTAAGTTGCACTTTGGAGTGTTAAAATTAGGTCCATTGTTCACTGCTCATTTCAGAAACTCAGTAAGATTCTCCTGAACAGCTAGCCGATCGTTCTAGTTGCACACTTTCCTCTTCAGGTAGACATGGTCAGCGAAAAGCAATATCACAGAGAATGTTTGTTAAGAAGCATCATTCATAGAGCTTCCACAAGCTAGAGATTCTAATGTTAACCCATAGATATCCCAATGAAGCATTTTCTTGGCTGAGAATATGCAGCAGTCTCCACTGACCTTTAAAAGTCGTTTACTTAGACATATTTTAACCCAGTATATCAGTAATAACTTGATGTCTATCAGCATGAGACATGTTAGGAACCGTTGAAACCTACTTACGCCTATAACCCCTCGTAGAGGAACAAACTATGGTAAATATTCTGATTGTTTAGGGCACTCTTTGAAGTCTCATGCAAAGGAATTACCAGTGTGATTAACGGTGTGTACTTTGACTAAAGAAGTAGAATTTCGAGAAACACATCTCTTGTAATATCTTACTTCCTTACGCCTTTAACTCCTCTTCGAGTAACATAGGCCACCCATCAGCATTCTCCATCAAACTCTGTCCTGAGTAACCCCTTCTAGTTGCTACTCATCCTTTTGATACCTGCTTCCAATTGCCGATGCAGTGTGTTCTTTGGCCTTCATCTTTTTCATTTTCTTTCAAGATTCCAAATCAGTGCTTACCTCGTGATGCAGTTTGATAATTTTCTCAATGTGTGTCCTATCCACTTCCAACGTTTTTTCCTAATTTCATCTGCATCTGGAAGCTGATTCGTTCTCTCCCACAGTAGGCTGTTGCTGATGATACCCGTCCAACGGACATTGAGTATCTTGTGTAGACAATTGTTTATGAATACGTGTACCGTTTTGATGATGATTGTGGTAGTTCTCCAAGTTTCCGCTCCACACAGTACAACTAACTGTCATGACGTTCGTATTGAAGATTCTGACTTTGATGTTGGTTGACAGTTGTTTTGAGTTCCATATGTTCTTCAAATGTAGGAATACTGTCCTTGCCTTGCCAATCCTCGCCTTCACGTCTGCATCGGATCCTCCTTGTTCATCGATGATGCTGTCCAGGTACGTGAACGTTTCAACCTCTTCCAGAGTCTCTCCATCATGTGATTGGGTCGGTGCTCCCCATGTTGTATTTGAGGATCTCGGTTCTCGCCTTGTGTATGTTGAGGCTCATTGATGCAGAGGCTGCTGCCGCTGATACACTGGTTGTGTTGACCTGCATTTGTTGGTATGTATGGGATAGAAGGGTCAGGTGATCTGCGAAGTCCAAGTCGTCTAGTTGCATGTAAGCCCTCCATTGTATTCAGTGCTTTTGTCAGATGTCGAGGTCTTCATAGTCCATTCAATCACCAGAAGGAACAGGAAGGGGGAGATAGAAAGTTACCTTGTCTGATACCGGTCCTCACCTGGAATACGTCTGTCAGCTGTCCTCCATACATCAATTTGCGGTGTAGTCTTTTGTATGAATTCCGGATGATGTTGACGATCTTCTCAGTTATTAACACCATAGTTCCGAGAAAGGTTCTATGACAATCTCCCATTCAGGCAACCAAATGCTTTCACATAGTGGAGGAAGTTGATGTACAGTCACGAATTTCATTCAATTGATTGTTCAACGATGATCCATAGTGTCGCCATTTAGTCTGTGCACGACTGATCCTCACTGACTCTGGTCTGTTGTTCTCGAAATTGAGCGTCAACTAATTCTTTCATGCATTTCAGAAGCACTCTGTTGAAAACTTTTCCTAGTACCGATAGTAGTGTGTTGCTTCTGTTGATGAGGTCCATATTAGTTCCTATCAGCGGAAAGGATCGACTTTGAAAAATCTTCAGATATAGAACGCAGACAAAAAGGAAAGTGTTATGAGTAGTGACTAGTTTAAATGGATCAAAACAACAGAGAAATAGCTGGAGCAAGAAGAGGGAAGACTGCTTGTTAAGCTTGAGAACATAACATTAGTATGTCGGTTGTGTGTAAATGTTAACAAATTCATAACTTTAATAATTTGTTACATTCCGTTTACCATTCTTTTTTAATTCCAACCTTTTACTAATTGCATATGATCGTGGACTAGCATGTCAGAGGTTATTTAGGTACATTATCGAACCTAACATGGAATTGAAAACGTGAGTCTAACGAGTAGCAAACACAAACCGAAGCCTGTATGTCATCAAATAGTTACCTTATTTGCTATCATGAAACCACTAGACAAAATATATTTTACATTTTTCATAGGTGGGCTGAAACCATCACTCTTGAAATCAATGTTTGCTGACCAGTGAATATGTAACAACTTATGTAGATTAGTTAAGAGTTGACCCCAATCAACTACGTATATGTCAAAACCGTAAGGCTCAAGTATTCATTCATTTCATCATTTTGTATAGGTATAATATTTCCTTTTATTTGATACTAAACGTTGAAAAGCTTTATATGTTTGAATAGGAAACCTCCTTCTCAACTGTGACCGCCCCACGAGCTAAATAAAGACATATTCACTACTAGTCTCATTTCTTCTATCAGTAAAACGAGAGGTACCTACTGACATGAAGAATCCACTAAACCTCCTTCTGTGATGCTAGGCTTCTTTAAAGTGACTGTTAGATCAGACATTGTGTCGTACTCGAAGCGCCATTTTCCATATGCTGGTTAGAAACGTTATTTTTATTGGATGTAAACCAGTTTTCTTAACTTACCAATGGTTTTCTGTGGCTTTTTTGTTTTCTGCATGAATATATCTCATAAATACACTCGTGCCCTTAAACTTCTCATCATCCCTTAGTCAGTTGTCTCTCTGAAAGATCCTCAACACAATAGTTGCCTACGTTAACAGACCCAATTACGCGAGTATTCCCGGTACGCACTGCGGCAATACTATATTTTATAGATGACCTTTGAAAGATGCCAACGTGACCCTGAGAAAATTCACCTAACAACTAGGATTGAAAAACGGCAATCCAACAAATGCCTGCTCCCAATAATGTCTCCCCACTGAGATCATTTTTGAGAATGATTAGCTACTATTCAGCATTTCTTCCATCACTGCATGACGCTCGATATCCATTGAATCGTCTGCTTGAAAAGAACGCTACTTGGAATTGGTCCATGCAGTGTGAGTCAGCCTTTTCAAAACTTAAATCCATGCTAAGTTCTAAACTACTGCTAACGCTTCAACACATGGACTGGGTGCCGTACTCTTGCATGTCTTTCCAGATGGTTCAGAGAAGGCGGTGATGCACGTTTCAAGAACACTAACACCTGCTGAGAAACGTTACGGCCAGATCGAGAAGGAAGCGTTAGCCCTAATATTTGCTGTCCGTCGATCCCACAAATTCATTTACAGGCGCCGCTTCACCTTGCTCACAGACCATAAGCCGTTGTTATCAATCTTTGGATCAAAGAAAGGCATTCTTGCCTATTCTGCTAATCGTCTTCAACGTTGGGCGTTGGCGTTATCGGGGTACGACATCGACATCCAGTATCGACGTTCCGAAAGTTCCGGCCAAGCAGATGCACTGTCCAGACTTATCAGTGACCATTCTACCACTGATGAGGACACACTCATAGCCACAATACCAACGGAAGAGGATTCCGGTGCTACGCTATTAGCGAACGCCGTTCGAGCAATGCCTGTTACCACTGAAGGTGTTCGGGAAGCTACCAGAGAAGACCCGATTATTCAAGAAGCGATCACCTATGTTCAGAGCGGATGGCCAGCTAAGCAGCCGAGTGGTGATATGCAACGACTAGCGAATCGTCGCAGTGCCCTCTGTGTTGTCAACGATTGTCTGATGTTCGGTGATCGCGTAGTAATTCCAACAACCCTACGTTTCAAGGTCCTACGCCAATTTCACTCTGGGCACCCAGGGATAAACTGTATGAAATCCATCGCTCGCAGCTATGCATATTGGCCGAACATGGACAAACAGATTGTCGACTTCGTCAAAAGATGTTCACATTGTCAAACAGCTGCGAAAGATCCCCTTAGTTGCCTCCAGTACCCTGGCCAAAGTCAGAAAAACCCTGGTCGCGAGTACATATTGACTTCATCGGACCCCTAGATGGTGCCACATATCTGATACTGGTTGATTCTTTCCCCAAATGACCGGAGATATTGCCGATTGCGCCACCTTCTACAACTTGAACCATCAAACTCCTTAATCAGACCTTCGCTCAGCATGGTCTTCCAGAAACAATAGTAACAGACAACGGTTCACAGTTCACATCCAGTCAATTCCAAGAATTTTGCCTGCAAAACTCAATTAATCATGTCCGTTCTCCGCCAAATTACCCGCAATCTAATGGACAAGCTGAAAGGTTCGTTGATACATTTAAACGAGCCATGCTTAAAGCACGAGGGGAGGGGACCACAGAAGATATCATACAACGATTTCTAATGGTGTATCTGACGACTCCACATAACTTATTGCCGAACTTCAAATCCCCGCTGAGATGCTTATGGGGCAGAAGCTACGGACAGTACATTGTGCGATGACACTCAAGCAAGTGGCTCAGCAAAGCCCCCAGATGAAGAATACTAGAATTCCCTGCAAATTTGGTACAAAAGTTTATGCGCGGGATTATAGACACGGGTGCGGTAGATGGATAGAGGGTGAGATCACAAAGAAAAATGGGGACGTCATGTATGATGTCAAAGTGAACGAAGAAATCTGGACCAGACACCACAATCAGCTAAGGCTAAGAGAAGCTAAGGAGAAAGAAGCAATTACGAAACGCATCCCACTCGACTTGTTGTTGGATACTTTTCAACTTCCGCCAGTGCCTCCAACAGAGACAACTAAGTCATCTACTCAAGTCAAACATCCTCCTGGTTCTGAGTGGTTGCCTCGAAGGTCGGGTCGCAAACGAAGACAACCAAAGAAATTTCAAGTAAACCCTCGGTTACGTCGCTATTAACTCTTCCAAAGGGAGGTGTTGGGGTATTCAGAAAATACACCAGAAATTATCTAATGCCATTCCTGAATGAGAAATGGTGTCATTTCCCCCAAAACTCATAGTTTGTAATTTTATCTTGTGGAGCTTGTATGCAGATGTATACGTGAGCATTTCTTACCACCCAAGCACATAGTTGATTGACGAATTTATCGATTAAATGTTTAAATATTTCAATGGCATTCAATTGACGAACTATCGATCAAATGTTTAAAGGCTCTATGGTAATATCGATATATATATATATACATTTTAAAATTGTCTTGTAAAAAGTTTGCTGGTTTTCTGGTTGTTGCAGAACATACTCTCATTTCAAGCCTGATCTTCTCTCTCTAGATAGCGGGGCTGGGACGCATCATTAGCTAGCTCACTGGACTTTGGTCATCGAATCCTCGTTCTTGTTCCCAATTTAAGTGAACTCGTTAAGCTTCAAACCTAACATAAATTAATATGTAGAATTGGGATTACAAGTCAGAATTTAGAGCCAGGGCTGGGGTTTGATTTTAAAAGTTTACCACGAAATAACACCAGCTATAATGCACAAATGCTATTTAGCCATATGGATAAATGAGCTTCGCTCCGATATCCAAGACTTGCTCCCTCGAATATTATCGGTTCGTTCATAAATTACCTTACGTTCGCATAATGTTGCATTTTACATATCTTTTTTAAATTGTTGATTCTTTCCCATAATTAAGGCATATGAGACCAAAACCGTCAGCACATTCAAATGACGGTTTACTTAGCGTCCAGTACTTTTTGTGTCTTTATACTATCGCAATGCGCTCTTGATAACATCAGTATTATGTTAATATCTATATACTCGGTCAGCCATAGGGTTGTAATACTCAATGTCGAAAACTTACAGCGCTATTTATTTTGGGGATTTATTTACCGCTACAAGAGCAATCTTTGAGTGATGGCCTTTTAGTCAACAAATTTAAGATCATGAGTAGTTAAACAGAATATTTCGAAGCCCAAGCTACAACTTCCTGTGATAACAATTTACTATAAACGGCTATGAAAAAAGATACGTAGTATTTAAGGAAGGAATGAGTGTGGTTTTTTGAACTGAAAAATGCATAACATCAGCCCAATAAGATATAACCAAAATAGAAAACTGTGTGAAGTTGACTGAAATATCATCTGAATTTTTTATCTTTATGCTTGGTGGGTTAGTACGAACAAATTAAATAAAAACTAGAACGTTAGTGTTCCTAGATGGATGTTTAAATGATTGACTCGCACATACATTACTAATCATAAGACAAATGGATTGTGGCACTACCATTACTAATGATTGTATTAGGACGGAAACAACGCTGGCAATAGAAAACAAGGCAGATTCATTGTCGTGAAATAAGTTTAAGACTGGATTTAATTTATATAATCAGCATTATGTCGAAATGAATCCAAAACACTATGGAGCATGTCTCGATTGCTCATATGTCGACATACAAATTGAATATAATTATCAGAAAGATTATCATTAGTTTTTCGTTGAATGGCTTTATTCAATATTACATGTTTGTCACAATGACGATTTCTTGGTGCCATGTATTTCAACAAGTTTCTCATATGAAGCAAACCAAAAATAACATCACTGAATGCATACGAATTACTGACTGGTTCAATCCTAACAACTTATTCGTCGTACAGGGTGTTAGCCGGATAATGTATTGTAGAGGTTTTATGTAATTGCTAGCGTACAAGGATTTCAATACACTAACAGGTCGTTCTATCAGAAAATATATAAGGAGAAAAGAATAAAGTGAGTGGTTCGTATGTGATAAGATAACGCCTGCCGGAAGTTTGCAAGGTTCAAGCTGTCTATCCACAACCATATAATTATTGACATTAAACGTTTCAACACAGAACCTAATAACTGCCTTCAAGAACCTCCACAACACAGCAAAACGCTCTCTCAAAAGCCTGGAGAAGAGTGACGAATAACGGAAAAAATTAATGGGTTATGTGCAATAACTTGAAAATCCTAAATGTAAGTGAATGGTAATCTCAAGAGCGCGTAGATTTGTGGTGCTCTTGGTTCACAACCACACTGTCGTTAAGGCTGAAAATATAATTACTAAGGTCCACATTCATCATGTAACACACAAAAGTCAGAAATGGTGATCGCAAAACAATTGACCGGTGTGGCACGACAGCCTCGAAAGCGTGGTCATTCTGTGTATGTCATATCTTTTCACATCAAATATACCATTCTATCCTCAGTTTAAATGTGTTCAGAAGTGCCAGACATCCTATTGCTGGTTATCAAGTAGGATGAATCAGTATACACGATGATGTGACGTTCACACAAAATCTTATTAATTGGGTAGTCACATCATGACAATTGTACAATTTTTCGATTAGGTCTATTATTAAAGCAACAAATGCGAGTGTGAAGTAAACAAAATCCTGGTAGGGAAGATCTATTTATCATTTAATACACAATTACGGAATGTCTTTCTAAAATATGGAAACCGTACATTGAACACTTCGTTTGCGCATCCTCCATTTGTTGTCCTTTACATCACAACTGTGATACATGTTGAGGCTTGGAAGGAATTCAAGATTGTCCCCCTTCCCAAATGCTGATCGACTTTTAGGTGTTAGCGATTCTGAAAGAAAGTAATGTATGGTAAAAGTTTCACACAAAATCACACGCTCAATAATCTTATACCACAGTTCGAAATGTAGCCTTAGCAACTTTAGATACAACTGAGAGCAAATGAGTAGGAATATAGGCTTTTACAAATGTGAAAGGTTCTGATTCAATTTCTGGAGAGACGGATGTATATTTCCTCGAATGCCAGTGTGACGTTCAATGTAAAATCGCATTATAAGTGACTTCACAGTAAAAGACACCACAGATGTTTGGAGTGTGACAACACCTTCAACCTCAACACCTAATTGATCGGAAGAAACCAACCCAGTCAGATCAAGTCAGAAATGAAGGACTTTAAAAATTTATTCGCCAGATCACCTATATGTCGATAAACGATCGGTCTAAGCTGACTAGCAGTCGCAAAAGATGCGCAGCACGGCGTAACCAGTGGTCTGGCGCGGATGGCTGACCGAGCGTGTGTCCAATAAGACTGATGAGGTCAGCGTTAATGTTGGTGACTTGCGGAACTATATGTTTTGTGGATCCATTTAACACTTCAGTTAAGCGATGGCAAAAACACTTGTGATTTTACCATTTTATCAGCTTAATCACTTATTCCTTTGATATGTGATCGCTGCCTCTGCGAAAGTTTTGCTAAATGATGGTCATATTATTAATTTCGTCGTGAACTAATACGGTAGCCTTAGAGCCGTGTGAATATTTCTCACTAGTTGGTAAGGCGGCAAGTTTGCACCAAATAATCTATAAAATTTCATGTCTTCATTTACTTGAACAACATCAACAAAGAGAGTTTTACAGATCGTTGTGAAGCGCCAAAGTCAGTTCTGAAGTATTTTGATAGGCGTAGTGGACTTATTGTATTCAGTATTGCGTTTTTCCCGCATAACTAACTTTTCTCTACTTAGTGGATTATTTCGTACAAACCTTGGGGATGACACAAGATGAGAAATTACACTTTATTCACACACCATACTCTGTGTGAATAGTCAAGTCATGGCATTCGAAAAATGATTGAGGATATTTAGAAAACATAATCTATACAAAACAAAAAGCGTCAAGCCTGGTAGTGATATGATATCACCTACGAGTAATGTTGTTTATGATTTCAATTTGATTTTTAAAATTGTGGGGAAATCAGCTGGTGGATTAGCCATGCAATCTACCCCTAAGATTGTCCAACTGTTCACTAACGAGCATGGGAATCCGGAACACAATCCAACCGCTTAACTAAAAAGACCCCAACCTCAAAGTACCAGAAAACCTGGGAAAGCGATCACGGTTTGAGATGATTCTGAGAAGCTTGAGAACAGCACCGACCTTCCTTTCAGTCTACAGGATAAAAATGACAAGATGCTCTGAGCTGAGTTGAACAGGATGCTCGAACTTCCCTAAGTCGAGCCACTATCAGTTACTTGGCTTGCTCGGACTGAAAATTTCAAGAACTAAGATCATCCAAGACTCCTTTGATTAACGCTCATCAACCCCGTTGACGTAGAGGAGGTTCAGATGACCAATCATCTGCCGGAATCAGAAGACTTAAGAATACTGCCTGACATACCGTATTTTGAGCTCGATCTCATCAAGAACATCTCTGAAGAATCTCGCAAGACTTTCGTTCGCGAAAGAAATATCATTGTGAAAGGTGTCCCAGAAAATACAGATTATGATAATATAGAGTGGGACTTCATAAAAAGTTCTTGAAGCTCAAAACCATATGGACTGGACAAGTGGTGCGATTAGCCGAGAAGGACTCGTATTATTGGCACCGACTAATATAAATAACCTTCACATCCTCTCAAATGTCAGTAGACACCCTCAAAGTATTTTGTGCCAACAGATATCGGTTACTAACTGAAATCCACATGCATCCGGACAGGCCAAATGATGCAAGGATCAAGAGAAAAAGCGAATTGTACTTAACCATTCCACTTGCGGACTGTCGAGGTCAAGGAAAAATGTGGGAGGAACAAGCGTAACCAACCTGAGAAACCCTGTGCAGGTTAGTTTCCTGACTGTTCACAAAAGGCCCATTCAGATAAACAGAACTAAAAAGCTCTCTCGTCTTAAATCAAAGGTACTAATCAATGCACAAAGGCAATAAAAGAAGACAGGCTTCATTATTAGATAAAGCCAATCAATAAACTCATCTCCAATCCGAAAGGCCTATTCCGTTGTTAGGCCTCTCTTCGACAAGCCAAAACAAATTTTTCTCAGTCTTTAGGCCTCACTGGCCCAGACAATAAGGATGGTGGCGCCACCGAGCTCCTGGAATAACAGTATTTTAAAAAGTTTCAACTGCCCCATAACAACTGCATTGACTCTAGCTTCACCTTCAACTCAACAGGTCTCCCAAAAATGAACCTGCGCGCTGACTTGGTGTACCGGAAACTACAGCACCTAAACAGAGCACTTCTGTCCAGAATATGATCCATTCTGCTATACTAAGGGAGGCAGCTCTGATCTCGGCAACACCACTTAGCGTTGTTTTTCCTCATTCATTTTACCGGAGCACGTTATCAGAAAATTGAAAGCTGTCTCACATAACGGAGGTTGACCGAGAGAACATTTTTGCTACCGCCCAGTAGAGCTTCTCACGATACCCTCAAAAATTACAAAGGCCTTCATATGCGACGATCTGCGTGACTGCTCACCATTCGATATTTGGTCGGCTTACTTTGTTCCTAAATAACTGAATTGTTCAGGTCAGGGTAAACTTCACTTTTTTTAAGACTATGGTATGTCCTAATAGGGGAAACTTGACATATTCTTGAGGATTAATTACAGTATCTGGCTGTAATTTACTAATACTTTTTTCTCATTTAATAACCCAGGTTCCTACATGTAGACATCGATGATCCACTAATATTAAATTCGGAAGTCCGTTAGGCGGAAACTTCTTTTATTCCGTCAAGAACTTGAAGATGCCAAAGGTATTCGGAGTTTGACAACACTTTAACCAGTAACACCTTCTATTATAAAGCGTACTCACCAAGTGAAACCAGAAGACAGAAGCGAGGAGGTTCGAAGATACATTTGATAAGCTATCAATATATCGAGGATCGTCTGAACTAATCTGGTTAGCGATTGCAGTAGATATTGAGCACGGCGTGTTCACACGGGATCTGGTGCGGAATCATGACCGAGCGCCTTTAGCCAGGTGAGTCCATTAAAACTAATGTGGTCAGCATCCAATGTCGAAACCTTATAGAGCTATTTATTTTGGGGTTTATTTACCGCTACGGATCACTCCCCTCCTAGTGGGGTAGTGATGACCTTAAGACGTGGCCAGACAGAAGTTTAAACCCAACGGATTTTTCGTTGGTAAACACTCTTCTGATAGCTTGATAGGTTTAGCAGCGTCTGGTCGTCTTTCCTTACTATAAGGGACCATGAAGTACAATATAGTAAAAAAAGAAAAACTAGAACGAAAATTTCCGTTTCTCGAAAACTTCACCGTTCTTTTTATCGTCTTTTCCAGCCGTCCTGGAAAAGAGAAAAAAGTATGTAAGTGCATGCGGAAATACACTCGTACGCGGGTACAAACTCAAAGCGGGTGAAAAAAATGGAAAATAAACTCATGCTCACGCAATAGAGTAAAAAAAGGATTTCTATAGTATCGTTTTTTGTTTTGTTTTTTTGAGATAGAAATAAAAATAAATAAGCATATTAAATTTGGTTTTTTTTAATTATACATAGTGCAAGGGAAAATCGAGACGATATAAAATGTAAACTTGCATCTTACGTTCAGTAATCGTTCAAATGTTCTGGAAATCTTACTCTTCTTCCAGAACGCATTGTTTTGAGTTTATTTTCTGATACCGCTAAGGTATTAACGTGTGTGTCGGCTGTCGATTGAGGTATTACAAGGGAAGGAGTTGTGTCGTGCGATCGTACTGAAGGAAAGTCGAGGTGAATAGGATTTCCTTCTAAATACGCTGCTTTGGGGCTATCGGTGATGATGCTATCGTTGGTTCCGTCCTTATCGACTATATAGTACTTGGGTTTGCGTTGAACAACTTAGAAACGTCCTTCGTATGCTGATTCGAGCGGTCGTCGATGTGGGTCTCGACGAACAAAGACGTGTGTACTATATCGTAAGTAAGGTTGAACAGAAACATTGGTTGATTGCGGTCGAGTGGAAACATGTTTATCTGAACTCGTTGCGCTTGTAAGCCTGTTCGTGTAATAGGTTAGATCCATGTTCATCGAAGAGGATGAAGGATCCACATATTTTCCTGGAAGTCGAAGGGTCGTACCATAAAAGAGTTGAGACGCAGAGTATCCAATGTCAGCTTTCACTGCATTGCGAATACCTAGTAAGACGAGTGGAAGTGCGTCAGTCCACTGAAAAATGTTTGAGGCTGATAGTGATGCTTTCAATTGTCGGTGAAAGCGTTCTACTAACTCGTTTGCTTGTGGGTGGTAGGCCGTCGTTCGGAAGCGAGTGATTCCTAATATTGTGGTCAGACAACGGTAAAGTTCGGATTCGAACTGGCGTCCACGATCTGCAGTGATGGTTGTTGGGCAGCCGAAGTTTGCTACCCATCGTTCGACGAAGGCGCGGGCCACTGTTTCAGCAGTAATGTCCTCGACAGGCAGTGCTTCTGGTCCTCGAGTAAAACGGTCTACGCAGGTTAAAAGATAAGAATATCCATTCGAATCTGGTAAAGTTCCTACCAAATCCATATGAACATGGTCGAAGCGAGCATCGGGAGTTTTAAATGAGCCTAAGGGATACTTGTTATGTCTAGTAACCTTAGATTTCTGGCAGCTTACACAGAAGCGTGCCCACTCCCTCACGTCTTTATTCATACCAGGCCAGAAAAACCGTTGTGCTATAAGGTTGATGGTTGCACGAACACCTGGATGAGAAAGTTTGTGCAATATATTGAAGACGTTGCGTCCATAATGTTTCGGCACGATTGGGCGATCCCTACCTGTAGATGTGTCACACAGTAAGGTTTCCTTACCTGTTCCCACCTGCTTAATGCACAGTTTAAGTGTTGTTGAGGACAACTCGGGCTGAAGATAAGTGACTTCTTTTTGAAGCTGGGCGAGTTTTAGAAGGTCGATTCCTTGGAAACTGTTCAAGGAAGTTATTCGAAATAAGGCGTCTACACCTACATTGCTGTGTTGAATATCTGAAGTAGACTGCGAAATGTAGTCCAGCTGTCAAGACTCACGTGGTGAGTACTTGTCTTAAGATGAGCTTTAGGAGAAAGTAACTGGTTTATGGTCAGTGAAAAGGGTGAATTCTCGGCCTTCGATATAGTGTTGAAAATGCTGTACAGCACAATACATAGCTAGGAGTTCCCTACCGAATGTACTGTACCTCGATTCAGTGTCTAGCAACCATCTAGAGAAAAATGCCAAAAGTTGTTAGGAGTGGTTAACCCATTGTTGTAAGACTGCTCCGAGTGCTGAGTCGGATGCGTCTACTGAGATACTAATGGGTGCTCCAGTGTCATGATGAGCAAGCATGGTTGCTTGAGCGATACGTTCCTCAACTGTGTAGAATGCTTTTTGCGCGGTGTCATTCAGATTGATGGATTTCGCATTTTCACAAAGTTGGTCGGTGAGAGGTTTCATAAGGGATGCGCGTTTCGGTATGAACCGTCCATAGAAACTTACAAGGCCGTTAAACGTGCGCAATCGCTTCATGGTTGTCGGTTCTGAGTAATCCAGAATGGCCGCCACTTTTGTTCTAAGTGGTCGGATACATTGCGCATCGATAATGTGTCCTAGGAAGCGTACGGAGTCAGTTCCGATCTGGAATTTCTGAATGTTTGCAGTAATGCCATGTTTTTGTGGTCGGCCGAAAACAAGGTCCAGATGTTGGAGATGTGATTCTCTATCCGGACTTGCTACTAGGCAGTCATCAACATATGCATGTACGAAGTTGAGACCTCGAAAAACGTCATCTATGAACCTTTGGAAGGTCTGTGCCGCGTTTCTCAGACCGAAAGGCATTCGCAAAAATTCATAGAGTCCGAAGGGCGTTATAATAGTGGTTTTCGAAATATCGTCAGTGGCCATAGGAATTTGGTTATAGGCTTTAACCAAGTCGATTTTCGAAAAGACAGTTTAACCTTTCAAAGTAGCTGTCAAATCGTGGATGTGAGGCAACGGGTAACGATCGGGAATGGCTTTTGCATTCAATCGCCGATAGTCACCAGTTGGACGCCAATCGTTGCTTTCCTTTTTAGGGACCATGTGCAACGGGGATGCCCACGGGCTGTTTGACGGTCGTATGATTCCTAAGTCTATCATCTTGCCATATTCGTTTTTCGCCAACCTTAACTTTTCGGGGGCCAGTCAGCGTGCTTTAGAGAATACAGGTGGTCCTGTAGTCCTTGCTGGTTACACACGGCGATTTCGGTTGCGATTGGTAAATGCCAGAATACTTATCGAGTAGTGGTTGATAGAGGGGTCTATAGTGTGCCTAATAGTGACAGTAGATAACCTGCAATCAGAAAAAGAAGTTAAGCAAACAGATAAATGAGTATTTCCGTCTAATAGCCTCGTTTGCGCATATCGATGATTAAATTGTGGTGCTGTAGAAGGTCCATACCAATGATTGGCATAGAAACATCTGCAACAACAAAAATCCAGTGAATAGGTTTGCGTAAACCCACGTTAAGATAAACGTACACTTCGCCTTACGTAGCGATAGCCTTTCCGCTTGCCGCCTGTAAGTTTAGGACCGGTTCGTGGAGCCAGTCGTTGGAATTCGCTGGGAGAACGCTAACTTCTGCTCCAGTATCCACGAGGTAGCGAACTCTCGTTATCACATCTGTGACATATAATAGACGGCTATGTTCGCCGCCTACGGTTGCCGTTAACGCGTGCCGGCTTGAAAGTTTCCCGAATCCTCTTTCGTGTCGATCTTTTTTGAGTTCGGAAAATTGCAGGGTTTTCTGAAATTTCTGGAGGACTTTCCATACTGGTTATGTTACCAGCACCAGTCAGGGTTATCCATCTCTTGAGGTCTAAAGACAAATCGCCAACGTGAAGTGCTTCTTCGCGGGGTGTATGAACGTTTACGGTCGTTACGAAGTTTAAGATAACGTGTAAGTGTATGACATAACTCTGTTATATCGTTCTGGGTCGTTTGAATCTTTTCTTTGACTGAAAAAAACCTCGGCATTAGAAGATTTGTTGATTTCGAGGATACGGTCGGCAGACGCAGCCAGCTCGTCTACGGCGTTGTTTTGAAACGAGACCAGCACAGCTTACACCTGTTGAGGAAGTTTGGATAAGAAACGTTGTTTGAATAGGCCATCATCGAAGGTTCTTTGGTCAATAACTTCTCTAATTCTTTGCAACATGTCTGTGGCAGAACCGTGTTGCAGGTCGATATTATTAAGGAGTTGGTCTAACCTTTGTCGATCGTTTAGATCTCCGTGTTTAAGAACAAATCGTTTAAGTTTCGTAGGGTTCAGAAACATCATTAGTAAACATACTAGGTGTTACGGACCCGTTGAATTCGCTCAGTAGTGCCTTGACTACTGTGAGAAATTGTTTACGTGTGTCATTCACGCCGTATTCTCAGAAGTCGGCTTCTGCGTAGCAAAACCAGGCTTCGATGTTGTCTGGCCAGAAAGGCATTAGTTGGAACGGAGGTGAGGACATAGTCTTTAAATTAAATACATTAGGTGTCTGTTCAGTCATATTGAAGTAGCAAGTACGAGAATGAACGAGTGGGAAATATATATATCCAAAAACAGGGAAAAAATATTACAATGTACAAAAAATTAAAATAAGGCAATGATGCATAAAATCCAAAAAAGGAACAGACTCACAGTTTGCAATTTAGTGTACCAGATCACGTCGGGCTCACCAATAAAGATGCCACAGGTATTCGGAGTTTGACAACACTTTAACCAGTAACACCTTCTATTATAAAGCGTACTCACCAAGTGAAACCAGAAGACAGAAGCGAGGAGGTTCGAAGATACACTTGATAAGCTATCAATATATCGAGGATCGTCTGAACTAATCTGGTTAGCGATTGCAGTAGATGTTGAGCACGGCGTCCCCACACGTGATCATGACCGAGCGCCTTTAGCCAGGTGAGTCCATTAAAACTAATGTGGTCAGCATTCAATGTCGAAAACTTACAGAGCTATTTATTTACTGCTACAAGCTATTTGAACCTGTAGACCGCTAATGTACATGATCTGTGTTGTGTAACTGGGGGCTTACTTGAGTTAGACGGGAATTGTGTGACTAACCAGCCTCCGTTGAAGTCACACCTTTAGGTTAGTACCTAAAATGGATTACTCTTTCTTCGCATCCAGGTACTATGGCCGTTTTGATGACTGTACAACACAAACGACGTTGTTACACAAACATACTAGTAAGAGTAGGTACAAGGAAAAGAGTGCAGCAACTTCTGTATGTGACAGTGCATGGCGTGCAATTAACTGATGCATGTTGGTTGTCCTTGACCCTGAGGATGATCAGTTAACTGCTCGACATTCAGGGATCCAACTGCCGGATGATCTGGTGAGAGCTCAGTGACATTATATTGGCACAATAAACTATTTTGAGCCTATCATTACGTTAGATACTTAAGCATGCCCGTATTAATAAAATCAAAAGTTTCTGGGTATATGTTTACCTGACAAATAATATTTTCCTCAATTTTTCTGTATTTATTTGATCTTTCACATTTTGGTAAACAGAGTATCTGAAGTGTAAAACAGACCAATGCAACGTAAGGCGCTAAAGTACAGTTATATATTTTCGTCAGTGAATGTTGATTACTGTTCAACAGATGATGAAAAAGGTGGGTCTTTCTACATATTAGTCACTAATTGTAAAAGTTCAGTGAAAATTCCGTTAAAAACGAAGGATGGCATATCCAGGTTTCTGGTCGTTTCTGTTTTCTTTGTTAGACAGTAAGAATATTCTTCTATGTTTGAAGATTTCGTTATGTTTTAGCATTGCCGATTCACAATACTCGATATACTGTACAACATGAACCCTTCACCACCACGGTTCCTTCGGAAATCACTAATATTAGTCAGAAATCACGTAACAGATATGAGATTCTCCTTTTAACTGAATGTGTCGCCATACAGTCCATCATAAATATCACGGTGGAAGATGAGGTTTGTTAACAAAGAATTCTTTGTCTGAAAACTGAATGTCATAATGTATATGTATCTTATTAAAAATAGTTTTCGATGCGACTTTTTTTTACTTAATATTAACCTTGACTGAGTAACCAACGGTTTGACAACTTAACTCGAATAACACTTTTTTTAATGAGGCTGATTGTTTGGTATTTTTTACATATTGATAACATAATACATAATACAGTATGCAGCCAAAAGCGTAGTATGAACACTTCAGTCGATTTCAAAACATCTTACCACAATTATGTCACTTTTATTTAAAACAAACCTGTAACTCAACGAGTTTAGATCATGTTGGTGGCAAGGATTTGTAGATAAAATAATGCTTAGTGTATAGGTCCTCGGGCTTTTTTTAACTCTAGATAACTGCAGACAAATTAGCCAATTGCCAGTCGTTCACAATATTTTACTCAGAAGTCGTGATAGGAGTATTCTACCTCATTATATCTTTAGAGTTGATCAACATCTTGTAATTAGCATAAGTAATTTGAATCGCTGAAAAATTCTTATCATATTAGAACAATTACATGAGCGAAGAATATCCTTTCTAATAAGTTCTCATCAAGTTCCACAATTATATATCCAAATTAATACTGCATACAATTGGCCAGGTTTATGGCGAAATACATCATTTAAGAAATGTAACATATGAATTAAGGGTTGTTTGTCATATAAAATATAACCAAATGGTTAGTGTTGGGGTGACTAATAGGAAGTATTAACTTGGATAAGCCTATATGTTAAATCGAGTCGTGAAATAAATGACTATATTTATTTTGATCAGGATCTCCAAGTAACTGTCTTCGGCTCTCCTTTCTAGTTACTACCAAGTACTATTTTATGGCCTTGACGTCCGCCTCCAATGTTCAAAGCTATGTGTTCTGTCTTCTTCTCTTCCTTTTCTCTTGAACATTCCAAGTTAGAGCTTGCTTCAAAATACCGTTTGATTATTTGAACAAGGTATATCCTGTCCACCTTCAGAGTCTGTTCCTCAGCTGGGAGATGCTCTGTTTTCTGCTTTATTCGATTACTGTCGGTGGTCTTCGGCCAATAGACCTAGAATACTTTGACGATTTCCCCAGGCACTTCAGTGTCAAAGAAGGTTCCACAAGATTCTCCTATACAAGCTGCTGAATGTTTTCTCATTATCAAGGAGTATATGGATAAGTTCCATTCAATCGATTGCTCAATGATGAACCATGGTATCGCAATTTGATACAGGATTGATCCGTACAAAAGTCAGCTCGTTGATCTCAAAGTTTGGAGTCTAATCAATCTTTCATTTGGTTCATCAACGCTCGGTTAAAAAGCTTTCCTGGTACTGATAGATGTATGACACCTCCGCAGTTCTCACATGTATTGGGATCTCCTTTATTCAGTATCTTTCTAGTCTATTAGTACTTGTTCCTCACCCCAAATCTTTCTGAAGAGAACTGTGCATCTTTTTAGGTACCACTATATTCAACTTCAGTACTTCAGCTAGTATGCTCTATGGCCCCACTGCTTTCTCACTCTCGACCACACTGACTTCTTTTGATGGGGTAACATCTTTAGGGAGGTCTGTATACATTGTTCTGTGGCGCTGATCTGTTTAAGAGCTATTCAGATTACTATCCATTTGTTTCACTGCTCTTGAACTTCAATGGCTTGGCTACTTTATTTGTTCTTAACTGGTCTCTTTGGTCTACTACATTTTCGTGTTAGCTTCTTGGTTGTATCACATAGTTCTTATATATTTTTTTGTCTCATCCCTTTTTCTATCATAGCTGCTAAGTCTTTCACACAGTACCGCTTGTCAGCTCTAATGCACTTCTTTACTTATTTGTTTGCTGACGTAGTTATCCAATATGTTGGTTTCCTCTACTTCTGTTCGGCTACTATTGACTTTTATCTTCTAGTTTTTCTTTTCTTGAATCCTGCCCAGACTATCGACAGAGATCCACTTTCCATCCTGTTGTCTCTTAACACGTCACCTGGTTTGTTGAGTTTATGCTTTTTAATCCCATTCTACTTGTTTCCCATATTGGTTCCCTTCCCTCCTAATAGATCCTGTAAGACTTGAAACTTGTCGAGAGTTATCTTGAATTCTCTGAGTTCCCTAGCACCTTAAATGAAGGCTCAAATTAAACTTTTGATTTTCCGTACTGTAGTTCGATGAATTCGACGAAGTTTTGTCTTTGCACTTGCGTTGGAAAATTCTGCCCCTTTATAGCCATGCTACTGAAAGAAAACGCATTTACCAGTCTTATTGCTTTTTCTCAGTCCATGTTACTCCTTGATGCGTTCATACCTAGTGTTTCTTGCCCCGACATTGTCACTTGAGTTTCTCAAAAGAATGATCAGGTCTTTTACTGGGCACTTCTCTAGAATGAACTGTATTCTCATAAAACAGGTCTTTATCATCTTTGCTGTCATCATTGGTAGATATGGAGCACTGTATGACATTTATTGTGATCCATTCCTCCTTTGTTTTGAATAATTCTTTAGTGATCTTGCACTCGTATGTCTCCCATTTTTAAAGCGTCTTTGATGCTTTATTGGGCTTCACTAGTGTAACTCCTCATATATGGATTTTCCCCCTCATGATCAGAATACATTTATCCTAAAGTTCGTCTTTTATGTCTAAATTGTTTCCAATGAGCTTCACTCACTTCAAGCGCTGCTAGCTTGCATCTTCTCATTTATTAAGCTATCCAAATGACCACCCGTGTCTCCCATACGGTCCGGACATTCCACTTGTCGTTACTAATTGTCACTCGGTTTGTCAGAAGCGATGAGGTTGTTAACCATACACCCAATTCTCTTCATTTACTCAGGCTAAACTTATATCAATCTAATTCCAAGCTGACTTTTTCTGTAAAATTATCAATCTTCCACTTTTCCCCTATTATCATAGCATATTAGTTTTATACCACATTTTCTGGTTACTTAAGTTTCCAAAACAATTAGAATGAAAGTTCAAAAGAGAAGGTATTAGATTTTCATTTCTAAAAAAACTACCTCATACATTACTACAAAATCACAATTCTACCGAGTGATATTTGCTTAAGTACCACTTACACTAGATATTTGAAAGTTTAAAGTGACATAAGTGTTTTGAGTGTTCATTCTTAATAAAATAGCTTCTCCTTAAAACTCAAAGTACTTAATTAATTATTTTGTCACCCATTTTAGACTAATTGTAATTCAGCTCAAAAGTAAATAACGAAAACATTAAAGTTGTTCTTAGGAGGACGAAGATTATCAGAGGGACTAATTGCTTTAAAGTTGTTTATATTAATTTACAAAAGATAAAGATACAGATAAATTGTTTTCAGGATGAATTTCACAGAACATTGAACTCTTTATACCATTGTCTTTTTCCATATGTTTTGTGTTACAGAGATGTAAGAATTCAATTTTTATACTAGAATTACTAAAGTCTCTGAGGATTCATTCATTGCGACTTCAAACAATGAGTCATAAATTCAAACTCAATCCAACAGCCCTCTCCTACGCAGTTACTGTATATAATTAATAAACCAAATCTATTCAGTGTTCACTTGCAAATTTTTGGTGGGGATAAATTCTTTTACCTTTTCATAGTGATCCATGTAACTCTCCCAGAATAAGCATAAGCAAATAACACATCACAAAATGTAAAGGCATACTCTTACAGAAATACATAAATATATCATCTTCAGTGTTGTAGCATATCTTAACTTGTTCATATTTAATTCGATTCGAAATAGATTGGATTATCCCGTTGTTAATATTGTGATTGAAATATGATCAGTCTTGGTTGGGATATGTGCATCTTATGCGAATTGTTTCGATATAGCCATTGTAACAAGACTGATTAAATTCCAGTCGAAATATCAACAACAAGGTAGTCCAATCCAATTCAAATTGGATTCAAACTCGTAACCGTTGTACAAGGGAGTAACTATCCGGACTCGGTGGTTAAGTGGATCACACAATGGTGTTTAAAACGAATAAATCTGGGTTCGAGCTCTGGAGTGTACATCAGCTCAGGGATCCATGTACACCCAGATGATGAGTCCCAGTTAGGATAAGACGCGCGTCCTGTATCCCATTGTTATCCCTATTCCATCCATTTTACAGTGTTCATGTTCAAGTTTTATCGTTTCTGTGTCGTAGTGTGAATATTTTTCACTGAACAGATCAGCCTCAAAAATAACGAAATGTAATTTAATTGGACCGTCCTTTATTTTTCTTTCATTTTATGAAGGAAAATAATATAAGTTCAACTATGTATCTCAATAGAACCTTGCAAAATAAGATCATTGTGAATGGCACATGTGAACAAACAAGACAGGATCTGACAGTTTCATGGTCGCCAAATGTCGATTTCTTAGACTGGAAACTTATATTTGTGTTTGGAGAGGATTCTGAAAGATATGACCTGGAAAGCATAGGTATTACTTATACAATAGATAAAGGTAATTAGCACTTTCTTTTTCTCTCCTCTTAAAGACAAATTCAATCAAACATTACATTAGAAAAAATATTTAAACTTTGGAATGCCAATAATAATATATGTGTTGTAGCTATTGAACGAATAAGTGTTTACCTTATTTGCTAAAGATGATTACGTAGGCAATGTGTTGAACTTGAAATAATGTGTAACTAATTATTAACTATTTAATTCTAAATTTTTCATTAATACTAATCTATATACTTCATGTTTTGTTAGTTTATCATGCTAACACCGCCCCTATTAGAAGTGAAATGAGGTTAATCATTTCAAATGCAATTTTATTATACAGGCAATGAAATTGATGCTATTACAGATAGAGGTTTGTTCACTATTCCTGTCGGTGGATACTATGAATGTGCCAATCATTTACATAGAGAACTATTCGTGGAAGATAATGATAACATAAAAATCAATATTTATTTTTTAAACTCATCAATGGAAGCATTCAGGCTTGAAAATCGTTCAGAATTTATGGGTCTTGGTGAGTGTACAAATATAAAGCTATTGTAAGAGACCATTTAACTATAAGGTAAAAACTTTCGAAGCCTTTTTTTTCTACAATTATATTGATTGCATGTTTATTAAGTATATTGATTGTATCATTTTCGTATTACCCTTGTCTTAAGCTTTTATTTCAACAATAAATTGGTGCTATAGAGTTTTCAAAACATTGCTTAGAATCAATTATCTGTGTACACGGTACTCCATTTTTTCCATCATTAAGGTTGTTGTTCCGTGTTGATAATACTACTCAATTGGTTTGCTGCGTGGTCTGGTCTTGTATGCATATAAATGAATGTCTGAAATATTATAACGATCCTTACTGGTGATCACTGCTCTTGTGTTCTTCCTCTTTGTTCGCGGCCAGTTAGTATTGAACCAACCGTCAAGCATAGAGTATCAGTCTCCCTCATCCTTGCTGCGTATTAGTTGCTTAAGATCGTCTACACATATTGGTCGGTTGTAAGACTTAACAAAAACATTTGAAAATATTCCACTAAATGATTTTTCTCTTAAAAACTAGGTTTTTCCCTTAAGCAAATAAATATTTTTCTTAATAAAGTTTATTTTTTTATAAATAACATGTATTTGTTTAGCAGACACTACCATCTAATTGTTATATCTTGTGGGACGCGCGGATTGGAGAGCAGCGAATTATCGATCGGAACAGTGACGCATACAACACGTGCGAGCAGCCTAGAGTTCTGATTGGTCCTGCTTCCCTGTCTAGCCCAGCCAGATGAGTCCAGAACACAAGTCTCAGCCTCGGAGATATGAATCGTTATATTTCAAACATACTCGGTTTATATATCAATATATCAACCAGACAGACCACAACGTACCAATAAAATATGAAACAACATTTGTACAAGCATTAGCCAGATGTGGTTGTGAATGAGGGAGATAGGAATCAATCGATAGGGCATAACTCAAGAATAGTAAATCGTATAATAATAGTTCATAGGTCAAAATAAAGCTTATAATAAGAGGGACATAGATACGAACAGATTAGTTACATAACAATTATACGATAAAAATATACTCGTAATATCGGTCCATAAATGGGTCCCAAAAATTACCATTCACTATTCTTATCGGGATACAACACTAATTAAAGTTATGTTAAACGTGATAGAGTTGTCCATTAATGTTGGGATAGTAGCATAGTTGTAAATCGTACTGGAAATTCCGTGGTTACACAGGTGTACAAGTAGATAATAAGTTCAATATTTTAATATAATGACTCATTTGTTTAATAAAAAATTTATCATGACGTAGGATATACAAACCTCGGAAACTGAACTTCCCATAAATTGGTACATAAAAAATGTATTATTATTTTATCGCTATAAATGTTACCTAATATTTATAAAAATGTTCGGTTCTCTTCATTATTCATTTAGTTTATTAAAGAGAACAAAAAGTTCTCGTCGAAATCATAAAGAAATAAACTAAATGAAAACGGTTTTCGACAATGCAAAGTGAAGCAAAAAAATAACAGAAAGTTTGGACTGATTTTAATTCTGATCATTAATGTATCAAACTGATTTTCTCATTCCTCCAAGTTCTATATCACATACATATGCGATCTTGTTAAGTATGCTTCCATTAATTCCAACTAGATCTGTTATGGAGTCGAACTGTATTGTTAGTCGTACTAATTTTCTATTTAATATAGATCAGTGTTTAGAAATTCGATAATTTAACAATCTGATTTTCTTAGGTACGAACTGGAAAAAATCCCGAATAAAATGCTCGGTATGTTTTATGACATTATCTGTTATTGAACCATTATATTAGAATTAATATAAGCTACGATATATGGAATGCTTCTGCGTAACGAAAGAGAGGATCTATTTTAAATAGGAAATTCTGATGGTGCTATGTTCGCTCAGCTGAACGGTTTAATTGTAGAGCTTTCAGTCTCAATAACATTTTTAACGTTCAAATAAACTTGAATTAACCTCCAGTGATTCTGTCCAGAAAGATAATGGAACCCTTACAATTAAATGATCGACGCGATATCACCAAATTATTTCGAAATAATTACTTATAGATTGTCTAATTTCTAATATTTTTACACATTTTTAGCCATAGACTGTCCATTGAGTATCCTATGGTTAAAGAAGGTTCCAACAATTGTATGCATCACCCTACTTCTGATAGGTCTTGCTATTCTTTTAATATATTTGTGCAGTCGTCTTAGCAAACGATCAGCATATGAGACAATTAGATAATTATATATATATCTTATCATAAATTTCAATGAAATGCTTTTACACAAACCATAAATAATTCTAGTTTGAGATTTGCTTATTATTTTCTGTATCTCATTCTTGATATTTTTGTATAATCAAGTGTAATTAATTATCATCTTTTCCTTACTTTTATTAAACAGATTATTTCTTTATTACTTTATGAAAAAATAGCATATATATTAATACGTTCGTTGTGTAATAAGGTCAGGAAAACAAACTATGTACCTACACACCGATGATAAAAAATTTGGGAACTTACTCATTTTTGTTATTTTATGATAACACCTATTGTTCGTAATGTAGAATCTTACTTGTAATGACATTTAAAAAAATTATTACAAATGATACCAATATTATTATTGGTATTAACTTTGTTTTCTTTTGTCATTTTTCCCATTAGTTAGTTTATTGTAAGCTATTACACAATTTTCTAAACATTCTTTTTCCTTACTGTTGCTGCTATAACATGCAAATATATGACCATTTATTTATTTATTTATTTAAACACATGAACATTGGTACAGGAAGGTACCATATATATATATATATATATATATATATATATATATATATATATATATATATATATATATATATATATATATATATATGGAATACTTCCCGGAAGCCCAGACTGAAGTAGGTGGTTTCCTTAGGGGGCCACTCCCCAAACCTTTGACCCAGAGGTCTAAACCATAAGGCAGTAGAGCAACGTTAGGAGATTCAGTCCCACGGTAGGCAGTAACCAACGATAGGTTCATACGCCATTTGTTCCCTCAGGGTCCTGGAGCCCATTAATTTGGAATCAGGGTTTTCCAACTCGTCCTTGTCGATCCTCTATATCCACCAACCCCGTTTAAGCCACAGATATTCGCTTTTCGTCCTCTCAATTTCGTAAACAACTCTCCCGTCGCGAAATGGCAGTGATCAGGACCTCCTTTACATAGGCTGTATACGCGTGACCATGTAAGAGCATTTCGAATGGGAGAGCTGACTTTCTCGACCCTCGGCCGGGCCAAGGCAAGCCCATAAATATAGTGTTTCAAAACAGTAAAATGTAATTAGAATGATTGTCAAGAAAATGTAGATTTATTATTTGCTTTGATTTCAGCCATCTAGAATTTTACACGGAGCGAATTGTTATAAATGAAATAGTGAAACTGTAAAAATGAGCTGGTAATCAGACAAAAGCAGAATACTGAAATGTTAACCACCATGTAAAGTAGGGCTGGGATAATGATTGGAATACTCAATGGTTCGTTTGATTCCTACTCAAAAGTGCACAATCGGAAATATAAGGTTTCTTATAATTGAATGCATTTTCAACTTAACATTCTGAATTACATCATCGCATGAAGCATTATATTTAATAGTACTGATGACAAATAAGATATATCCCTTCCGCTTAACTCTTATTACTAATACATATTTTTTTGAAATATATATATATATATATATATATATATATATATATATATATATATATATAAATATGGCTTAGAAAATCACATTAAAATTTAGATTTTTAAAATTGTAGCTGTAATATATCTTTTATATAACAGAAAATAAGAACCATCAAACATTCAACGATGTCATACTGTGTGATTTGTTTTATTTTTACCGTATATTTTAAAAAATCAAAGCAACATTTTATCGACTAAATTATCTTAACCACCCATCTATCCAGAAAAAGTTTTGACCACATTTCGTTTCAATTCATTAGCTATTGTTGATAATTGTTTACCATTTAGAGTAACAGTGATACTGTTATAGTGTGCTTTTTGAAGTTAAGTTTGTGTGTATCGTTTTAAACAATACATACTGTAGTTCGCGGTCATGAAGCGTTTACGTAACAACGACCTTAAAAACACAGTTCTATCGTGAATCAAGGGATTTACGTTACAACATTCATTAGGAGGCCAATTTAGATTTATTATATTCTGCACGAATATGTTACCGCTACTTTTTACTTCTGGTGATGAGTAAAGGTTGGTTTTGACTTTGGTCTTAAGCATATATTTTGACAACCTTTATGACTAAAAGTGATTATGCAAATAAAAATTTCTTTCACCTGACTGGGAAAATAAACTCGACGCATTAAGGTAATGTCACTAATATCCGTTCGCTTCTAAATACATGTTAATAATGGTAATCAGGTGATTACACATGTATTAAATCTATCCTTTGAATACCATTAAATAGTTGGGAAAAATTACCTTATAACTCGTTTGGAAAATTCTTTTTTTGAAACTATTGTAGAACCAGGAAACTCGATTAGCAATCTTATACTGCTTAATACGACTAGAACAAAACTGTCTACTGCAAACACACTTGGAGACTAAACCATGCTTCAACATTTTTATCGTATACAAAATAACTTGAACATACAAAAATATAGTGGTAATGTTCACCACTTAACGATTTATTATAACCAAAATTCAGTCAAGTGAATAGTATGTTAAGGAAACTGGTCCGCTAACGAGAGCGAGTATCCTGAACTTATATCAGTAAGTGAAAGAATCCATGATAAAATGTCAAAACTATCATTGTATTGTATAAGATAAGAATGAATTATTGATGCCTAAACTAAGAAACGAGTCAATGTCTTTTTGTTATACATTTCTATTGGAACGTATTTCTTTAATCAACTGATTACATAAAAGTCTAACGCAAGCTACAAATAAAAACACAAACCACCGTATTATAACGCCAGAGATATATTTTATCTAATTTCATATCAAACAAGATAGTTACAGTATTTCTACCACCATGTGAACAATAATCTGAGGCATTTGGCAATAGAAATGTATACGACCGAACCAATCAGATTCATGATTGTAATATTAGAAGTTTAAGGTGGAATTCAAAACTCTAATGGATAGATGTAACTTGTTAAGAGCTAGATAAGAACTCATCAGAATTTGCCAAATTTTCACAACTTAGATGAAGGAAATTGTTAAATATTATGCGATTAACGCAAAAGAATGAACTTGAGCTATCCCTAGAACAACGATGGGAAATTAATAAGTTTTTCGGAAGAAAAATTGTAGAGAACAATTAGATTTAAAGTACAAACACACTGACAGGATTTTCGGAGTTTTCTGTTAGTTTCTAGTTGGTACCACACTCAGATGGTGGATTTCTGTATTTTGGTTAAATGAACTTTTGACTGATAAAATCGATTAATAGAATGCTAATCGATAGGTGGGCGCAGTGTTATGTCGTGTCCGAGAGATGATTACTCATCAGATCGTATAAATGACTTAAACCTCAAATGATTAAACATAACTGACAAGATCACTGGTCAGATGAATGGTTTTTCATGTTACAAAATACATGTTTATATACGAAATATGGACACAATAAACATTATAAAATCCCTTAGGAGATTGGCTTGTAGACCGCTCATTCCTTAATCAATAAGAACCTGTCAGGTCTAGACTTTTAACATTGTTTCACAATCAGATTTGAGATACATCCTATATTTTTGTGTGAAATCCATACTTTCATCATAAGTAATGTTGTCCCCAAATGCCCTGGTACGGCCGAGAGTGGGGATAGTCCGATCTCCCTCTCGAAATGCTCACATGGCCACGCGTATATAGCCTCTGCTAGGGAAGTCCTGCTCAGTGCCTTCTCGTGGCGGGGGTGTTGTTTACGAAAATGAGAGGACGAAAAGCGAATATCCGGTGCTTTAAGCGGATCCCAAACCAATGGTGCACATGGGCTCCAGTATCCTGAAGGAACAAATGGCGTATGAACCAATCGTTGGTCACCGGCTACCATGGGACTGCATCTCCTTACGATGCTCCCCTGCCTTGTGGATCAGATCTACAGGTCGAAGGTTCGGGATGTGGCCCCCTAAGAAAACCACCTGCTTCGGTTTGAGCACCCATGCAGTATCACAGCCCTCACACATATCAAATGAGATTTGTGTGGCGCATAGGTATTTGGTGCCTCCTTGTACCAATATCTATGCGTTAAAATAAATAAATAAAAATAAGTAATGTTAGTTAGCGATAAAAACCCTAACCATGATTCAAAACACTTAACTCTTACCTTATAGCATTTTTATTTAATATTATAAAACATTTATACGAAAAGATTTGTTAATCGTGTCAAAACTATTCTTGTCATTCTATTACTATTTTATCATAAATCTGGGCCCTTAGTGGGTTATTAATTTGGAGATTAGAAACAGTATCCTTCGTTCATATATTTGTGTTTCAATGTGATAGGAATTCACCAATGTTTTCATTACAAAATAAGAAATAAGAAATTATTTATAATCGACACTCACACTTTATGATTTAATCAAGTACTTATTAAACAAGTCAAATGACGAACTTACAAAAATACAATACATAGTTTTATATTATCAATTACGTCAAATTAATTATCCGCATTTGCCAACAATCGAAATTAATATCTTACATGATACTTGGCAAACTACATCATATTCGATGAAGGATCAGTCATTGGTGTTTTGAGTTTCTACAGATTGTTAGGAATATAAACAAATGTTGTTTGCAAGATATTAATTTTAGTTTAGTGTTACGTAGTTGTAGGATGTATTTAAGAAATGAACACGGCTTTGTCTCATCCTTAATTCAAATGCAAACAACATCACTTTGAAAACTAAAATCAATATCAATTAAAGTCACCCGGAAATACAGACTTAATCTATTCTACCTGCTATTATCGTGAACTTATACAGTTCAAAATAGAATTTAATAAATAATTTGCAAATCATACTTAATAACAATAAATGTTTGTAATTTTATTGTCGTCCAACGTTATTAAATCTCTGACTGATCAATAGAGACTATCCTATTTAAATTAAAATTTTTCACACATTTACACATGGAGTATTGGAAATGGTAATTCTTTTTCGAAATAGAATATGAAGATCCTTGAATGCTTTAGAACAAATTTGAAAATTTTCCGTCATAATGTTTGAATATTACTGGTGATTCGAAGAAACTGTATTCCTAGGTAACATATTATAATGACCTCAGATATAAATATACTTACACCTGTTAGTCTTCGTAGAGGAGCATAGAGCACCCATCACCACTCTTCATCCAACCCTTCCATGAGCAATCTTTTCCACTTGTTATTCATCATTTTCACATATGTTCTCTGGCCTTCCTCTTTTCCGATTCCCTTCACGATTCCAAGTTACAGCTTGCTTCGTGATGCAGTTTGGTGATTTCCGTAATGTATGTCCCATCCACTTCCAACATCTTTTTCTAATTTCCTCTTCAGCTGGAAGCCAGTTTGTTCTCTCCCACAGTAGGCTGTTGCTGATGGTATCCGTCCAACGGACATTGAGTATCTTGTGTAGACAATTGTTTACGAATATTTGTGCCTTCTTGATGATGGTCGTAGTAGTTCTCCATGTTTCAGCTCCATACAGTAGAACTAACTGTTGGTTGACAGTTGTTTTGAGTTGCATATTTTCTTCAATTGTAGGAATGCGGCCCTTCCCTTGACAAATTTACTATTTCTTGGAACGAGAAATACGCATTGATAAAACTCAATATGTTCTCTTAAAACAGACTTTTAATGAAGACGAATTTCATAACTTATCAGTAAACATAGATTGTGTGATTGAAATCAAAATGAGACTAAAGTACCTGACTTTCGTCATAGTACTAATTCTAAAATGTGATAATGGAAACATTTCTGGCAATAAAAAAGAAACTCCACAAGACAATTAACTACATTTTTTAGTATCCATTCGTCCTCACTTCACAATAAACTTTAATAAGTTACCGAATATTACTTATAAACAATCAACTCTGCAAATGGTGTCCACCAAATGTAATACTAATCTATAAGTCATTTGTATAGGTTCATCCTTCCTAAGTAGTTCTCATGAACTGACCAAAAATAATATCGGTCAACTATTATTTATAACATAATTGACAAGTGTACATTTTGTAACATTCCTTAACTATATGACAGCAGGTTAAAAGACTGTTGGTATGTTGTGAATGAAAAAACAGGTGGGGATAACCAATTGTATCTTAATACAACATTACAGAGTACCTTGGTAAAATATAAGAATACATAAAATACTTCATTTGCAAATATTCCATCAACTGTCCTTTTTATTCCATATGATTCCTCCAATTCACGATTCCTTCTTATTTGTCTTTCTATTTTCTTCAATTCGATTTCTTAGTTTTCTGCTGCCAAGCATTTCACTTCTGACTGATTTTACACACTACTTATGTCTGTCGACATAAGTAGCATATACTACAGGCGAAGTGAATTGGAAGACTATTTCTATTTAAGATATGTGATTTTACATATATTGTAGGCATAATAGATAGTTTCGATAGACAGCTTGAGATGAATTATAGTCCGAATTCTTTGGAACACTGCTGACTACATCGAACTTTATCCTTTACTCTAAGCTATTATCTTAATTGTTGCCTTATTCAGATACAACAGTCGATTTTATGGAAATACCTTACTGTAGTCATAGACAACTTGTTCAGAGACAACATTGTTAGTCAGTCAGCAGCAACGTAGGACCAGGCACATATATGCATCGGTCCAAGTTGCCATACCGCATCAGCACAACAAGATGAACACCGGATTCATAGAAGTAGTTAATCCAGTGGTGGTAATATATAGAAGAAAGATTGCATATAAGGAGATAGTACAGAAATAAAGAATTAGTATGTAAAAAGAAAGACATGAAGCGATTTTAATCACTTAGTTTAAAGGAAGACAGAGAGTGTATACACCCACACCATTGTGATCGATTCTGAGCCATGTCACCAAGAATCTCCAAACACTGGTTACGATAGTCACGCGGACCCCAACCAAGCAGTCTGAATCTACCAACATGGCTCAGACCAGATGTTAGTGTCTTCAAGAACTGATGCCACGTTTTGGTTTGACCGCCCCTAACTTTCTTCTAATCATCCCCAACACCGGTTAGCATTGCACGTCGTGGTAATCGGTGTTCAGGTATACGCAGCACGTGGCCCAACCATCTCAGTCGATGAAGATTCATAACCTCATCAACTGATTTACCATCATTCCCTAATACCCTGCGCCTAACCTCACTATTACTTACCCGTTGATCCCAGCAGATGCGAGCAATCTGTGGTCAAATATTAATAGCTTACGAATATCTTCTACTCTTAATTGCCACCTTTCTCAGCCGTAAAGTAAAACAACGAACTGCCGCGCAGTTTGCTCGTCCTTTAATTGATAGACAGATATCTCGCCTTCGCCATAGGTGACGTAAGTTGGCAAAGGCCAAACGAGCTTTTCGAATCCGTGCTGAGATTTCGTCACACACCAGCCCATTAGGGCTGATCAGACTTCCAAGATAAGTGAAGTTGTCAACACGTTCGACTACTTTACTCGCTATCCTTAGTTCATGTGTTGACGCAGACCAGTCCTGAAGAAACAACTTGCATTTAGAGGGAAAGAAGCGCATCCCAAACATTCTGGCATTGTTGCTCAGTGCTACCAAAAGACTCCGCATTTTATAAGCGTCTTCACCAAACAGGACTATGTCATCTGCGTATTCTAAGTCGATAAGTGGACCTCCTGGTAAGAGATCAATACCCGAAAATTCAGCCGATGAGAGCGTTATTTCCATCAGGATGTCTATGATAAAGTTAAACAAAAATGGAGAAAGTGGACAGCCTTGACGGACATCACTAGAGGTTGCGAAAGCAGATGACAGTTCGCCATAAGCTCTGACCCGACTAGTAGTGTTCGAGTAAAGAGCCTTCACAAGGTTTATGTACTTCTGAGGTACGCCTTTCAATGACAGACACTGCCACAGAACCTCCCTATCCACAGAGTCAAAAGCTGCTTTTAAGTCAAGGAAGACCACCACTGTCGGACGTCGATAAGTATGCCTGTGTTCTAGAACCTGACGAGTGGTGAATCTGTGGTCTATTCATCCACGACCAGGTCTGAAGCCAGCTTGATTCTCTCGTGTTTGCAGTTCACGAGGCTTTGTTAGGCGTCCGATAACTATCGAGTCTAGTATTTTAGATAATATATTGATCAAACTAATCCCTCCATGGTTGTCACAGGATGATTTTGACCCTTTCTTATATATATAACCTTATATATATATAACCTTTCGAACTTCAGCTGGAGTCGGATAACCCAATTCAATGTTCCATTCACATTGTCTGGGAATAATGGGTAGTTGTAGAGTAGCTGAAGGCCAACTGAACTGTTCTCTAAAATGTTCCGCCCATCGTTGTAAACGTCTGGACTGGGAGCGGATAAGAACGTCGTCTTTTACCGAGATAGTTTCACTTGCACCTGACTTTTTAGTTTCAGTTTCCTTTATGAGTACAACAACACAACATTGTTAGACTAGTATACATAACAATTTCTCACATAAGTCTACTGTCATTTGGAGCAAACTACCTGGACAGTTAGGTCTACGGTTTTTTATTCTCTAGATATACTAAGTTTGACATTATTCTAATGCATTAAATCAAATATAAGTATACTCTAACCCACAGACTATGAAAGACATACTCGGTTCCTTTAACGTGTGACATGCTCTATTTTCTATCCACTAAGACATCGAAATTAAGAGAACTGATAGCATTCCAACTATTGTTTTATGATACTATACTATTATGGACATATATCATGTAGACTGCTTACAATACACGATAATAAACGAAAAATGCAACCAAGTAGATATTAGTATAGATGGTTTGCGAAGATCGTTTTTTGTAGTTTGTGTAACTGACTGACTTTAGTTAAGTCATCAGTAGAGACTAGGAAGCATTAAATAAGTATTTCGTTATAGTATGGAACTTCTCAGAAGTTTACAACCTCTAACCCACCAGGGATCAAACTCATACACTTTAGATCGCACTTAGGAATTTTAGGACAAATCTATTAAGAGAGGATGCAAAGAAGAGTTCTAAAATACCAATCAAAAGAGATAACCGGAAATTAAATATATTATTATATTAATTTTCAGTTTTTATGCTCTCTGATGTCGTTTTCTTTATTATTAGTGTACTTGTGATCATGAACAATGTAATAAAACTGGAATCACTTAATATTATTTCGTTAACGTGAGTTTTCCATAATAATAATAATTTAGTCTTGCGGTTTGGTAAATACTAGATTCCAGAAGTTGAATTATTTTTTTAGTATCATAAAAAATGGTTAACCAGAAATTAAAGGTCCATTATTTTTCTGGATATGAGACAAAACTGAATCTGGAACTCACTAATAAATCCTTACTGAGTTATCATTAAACTTGGTTTTCTTCAATAAACTGAATTCATGGTACGATCTCTCAACTCACCATAGCTTCGAGACAATAACTAAAGGAGCTGTGAAATTGTGAAGATAAATTGAATATGTTTTATGCTTCAACTATTTTAATTATCATATATTGGCGAATACATAGCATAGATCATAGTAAAACGTATATGCTGACTTCTTTATGTTACTTTTTTTGGTATATATGTATAACAGATTTAAATTTTGTTTACAAATGTGAACAGTTTCGTTATGTCCCTATAAGCATAATGAATGGTAACTTTTGGGATCCATTTATGGACCAATACTATGTGTATATTTTTATCGTATAATTGTTAAATAACTGAATTATTCATATCCATGTCCCTCTTATAATGAACTTTATTTTGACCTATGAACTGTTGTTATACGATTTACCATTCTTGAATTATGCCCTATCGATTAATCACTACCTCCCACATTCACAGCCACATTTGGCCAAATCTTGTACAAATGTTGTTTCCTATTTTATGGTACGATGTGGTCTGTTTGGTTGATATATAAACCGAGTATGTTTGAAATAAATGATTCACATCGCAGAGGCTGAGATTGGTGTCCTGGACTTAACTGGCTGTGCTAGGCAGGAAGCAGGACCGATAAGTACTCTAGACTGCTCGTACAGGTTTTACGCGTCACTGGTCCGATCGGTAATTTACTGCTCTCTAATTGGCGGTATCATTACGTTATACATTAACAGGGCACACAGGTCACATGTTATAACAAGTTTGTTACAAATTGTAGAGTGATTTCACTTCTACTTATGTATTCTGTATAAATTTCATATTTTACATTACTAACACCTTTATCACAAATTCTCAATACAAATTAACATAAACACTAGGTATTTTCAAAAAAACATTACCATAAACTGACCTGTATTCTGTGATTGATTTTGGAATGAATTATGTTATTGACATTTATCATATAACATTATTTTAGAATATTAAAAGGAAACATTATTTTGTTTTACTAATCTACTTCTATGATATGGTCTTTTACAGTAAAAAAAAAACGATTAGAATAAACTTAAACAAATTGGTTAATGTAATTTAAAATTGTACAAAAGTGAATGTTTTTCGACTTGAATGATTAAAAAAAGAAAAACTTGTTTTATTTCAGAAATTTTGCTACTGATAATTATGAAGTATGTTTTGAATAGTTTGATCTGGCTTCATTCTTAATAAACAAAGAAAATGGAACTAAGTTTTTTTCAAGAATCAACTTATGTTCTCAGAGTAATAATCAAATATTATTCTTTTTTTGTTTTAAAAAAAGAATCAACCTAACAACTATTGTGTATCTATTTTTGATAAACGTTAATTTGATTTAAAGAGAAAAAATGTATTTGTAACATCTCAGCGAATGGACTTTGAAATCCAACGTTTCACCCGGCAATCTGGTCCAAGCTTTTTCAAGGAAATTTATCAAGCTTGGACCAGATTGCCAAGTGAAACGTTGGATTTCAAAGTCCATTCGCTGAGATTTTACAAATACATTTTTTCTCTTTAATGTCTCACATTAACTCGGCGCCCAAATACTGTGAAATTATTCGATTAAATTTTGACGAAAGTTCTAATTAATTTGATTTGCTTTTAGTATATATTCTAAATGAGTATTTAAAGTACATTTTTTTCACTGATTAAAAGTTATTTTTCTTCAAATTTATTTATTAGATAGAGAACAAAAATTATATTTAATGTATTCTTTGAATTTTACTACTACAATCTTTTGTTTGATAACTACATTGAAATGTTCCTGAATTGAAAAGGAGGCATAAACGGTTAGTTCGATATGGGAAAAATATTACTTCAAATAAACAGGATGATTATAAACAGAGATGGATGATGGCTTAGAGTGAAATTTAGGACGTGTGTTTCATCTATAATTGGGACTCATCAACTGAATGTATCCATCTTTGTTTAGAATGCCTGTGAATTAATGTTATATCGAAGCGATCCACACAGGATGCATATATCCTAATAATAGACTAATTAATTATAGTATAAGCAAAGATCGATAGTGGCTAGCAGTGGAGTCCAGGACGCGCGTCTCGTCCTATTCGGTACTTGTCAGCCGGATGTACCTGCACCTCAGAGTTGATGTTCACTCTGGGACTCGAATCCAGTACTGACCACTTCAAACGCCACCTCGTTATCCACTTAGCTACTGAGTCCTGATAGCCACTTGCTTGTGCAATGAGGTGAAGTTTAATTCACTTGATATTGTTTTTACTTGAATCTTCCCATGGATGCTTAGGACCGCAATTGATCAGTCTCTTATTGGCATATGTGCATACTGTGCAGGTACATCCAGCTGACGAGTCCCAAATAGGACGAAACGCGCGTCCTGGATTCCACTGCTAGCCACTATTGATCTTTGCTTATAATGCTTGTAAATTAAGGCAATATCGAGGCAGTATGCACAATATGCACATATGCCAATAAGAGACTGATTAATTGCAGTCCTAAACATCCATGGGAAAATTCAAGTAAAAACAATATCAAGTGAATTAATTAATTTTAGTCATAAACATCAATGGAAAGATTCAAATAACCAATAAAAAAATGAATTAAACAGGATGATTGTTATTAGTTACTGTTCCTATTATAAGATTCATTGATTTTAATTCACTATACATTATTTGATTGAAATACATGCATAATTAAATGAGCTCACTGATGACAATGGTGGACGCTGACTCAATTTCGTGGACTGGTTGAAGTTAGACATTACCATCATTGGATGACGGCTCAGTGGTTTAGTTGGTTAAGCGCTCGCGCGCAAGACTAATAGGTCGTGGATTCGAATCTTGTGGGGTGGAGATCGTGGGTGCGCACTGCTGAGGAGTCCCACAATGAAACGAAACGCTCGTCCAGTGCTTTCAGGTTTTCCATGGTGGTCTAGCTCCAACTGAGTCATGATTTCAGCTATTATATATACTATATAGTATACTATATAAACTATATACTATTGATATACTTTACGTACCATTAATTGTTACAAAATAAAAACTGGCTTATTAATAAAAATGTTTTCTGGAAATGAGAAATAATTTTGGGGTATACAATTAGGACTTTCATATTTTATTAAATCATTAGAAATTACACATTAAATATTGTTTAACATATATGAGAAGTAGACAAATTTTGTGTAGACTAAATAAGATAACCGATTATTTATGAAGGTATCTCGATTAATCAATATTAATAACTAAACATGGTGCTTTATGCATCAAGTTTTTCATAGAAAATATATGACTGATACAAAAAAACAGTCTTCATTTATTAATTAGGTTCATCCAGCCTTTATACTGATTTATTTTGCTTGTGGTTAACTGGATTATGAAGACCTCGACATTTAAGGAAAAACACGGAATACAATGGACAACTGAGAATCATCTACACGATTTGGACTTCACAGATGATCTACCTCGACTATTCCATACACAACAACAAATGCAGATCAAGACAAATATTGTAGCAGCAGCAGCCTCTGCATCAGTAGGCCTCAACATACACTATGGAAAATGCAAGATCCTCAAATACAACACGGTGAATTCCAACCTAGTCACACTTGATGGTGAAACTCTGGAAGATATGTTCCTGGGAAGCATCACCGATGAACAAGGGGGATCCGATACAAACGTGAGGGCGAAGATTGTCACGGGAACGGCTACATTCCTACAATTGAAGAAAATATGCAACTCAAAACAACTGTCAACCAACAGTTAGTTCTACTGTATGGAGCTGAAACATGGAGAACTACTACGACCATCATCAAGAAGGCACAAATATTCGTAAACAATTGTCTACACAAGATACTCAATGTCCGTTGGACGGATACCATCAGCAACAGCCTACTGTGGGAGAGAACAAACTGGCTTCCAGCTGAAGAGGAAATTAGAAAAAGATGTTGGAAGTGGATGGGACATACATTACGGAAATCACCAAACTGCATCACGAAGCAAGCTGTAACTTGGAATCGTGAAGGGAATCGGAAAAGAGGAAGGCCAGAGAACATATGTGAAAATGATGAATAACAAGTGGAAAAGATTGCTCATGGAAGGGTTGGATGAAGAGTGGTGATGGGTGCTCTATGCTCCTCTACGAAGACTAACAGGTGTAAGTATATTTATATCTGAGGTCATTATAATATGTTACCTAGGAATACAGTTTCTTCGAATCACCAGTAATATTCAAACATTATGACGGAAAATTTTCAAATTTGTTCTAAAGCATTCAAGGATCTTCATATTCTATTTCGAAAAAGAATTACCATTTCCAATACTCCATGTGTAAATGTGTGAAAAATTTTAATTTAAATAGGATAGTCTCTATTGATCAGTCAGAGATTTAATAACGTTGGACGACAATAAAATTACAAGCATTTATTGTTATTAAGTATGATTTGCAAATTATTTATTAAATTCTATTTTGAACTGTATAAGTTCACGATAATAGCAGGTAGAATAGATTAAGTCTGTATTTCCGGGTGACTTTAATTGATATTGATTTTAGTTTTCAAAGTGATGTTGTTTGCATTTGAATTAAGGATGAGACAAAGCCGTGTTCATTTCTTAAATACATCCTACAACTACGTAACACTAAACTAAAATTAATATCTTGCAAACAACATTTGTTTATATTCCTAACAATCTGTAGAAACTCAAAACACCAATGACTGATCCTTCATCGAATATGATGTAGTTTGCCAAGTATCATGTAAGATATTAATTTCGATTGTTGGCAAATGCGGATAATTAATTTGACGTAATTGATAATATAAAACTATGTATTGTATTTTTGTAAGTTCGTCATTTGACTTGTTTAATAAGTACTTGATTAAATCATAAAGTGTGAGTGTCGATTATAAATAATTTCTTATTTCTTATTTTGTAATGAAAACATTGGTGAATTCCTATCACATTGAAACACAAATATATGAACGAAGGATACTGTTTCTAATCTCCAAATTAATAACCCACTAAGGGCCCAGATTTAAGGCAAGACACATAGTGTAGAATTATAGCGTATGAATTTAGGATTGTATGTATTATACAATAAATTAAAATCGTTAATATTGGGATGACTAATATGAAATGTTGACTTGATCCAATTTATACGTTAAACGAAACTTTGAGTTGAATGATTAGAATAAATATGGTTATCATGGAATGAGAGAGACAATAATGTAATTACAATTCAAAAATCACGTAATATATAGAATAATATTAATTAGGTACGAGTTAGTAAACAGGAGTGGATGCTGAATAAATTTCTCATAAACGCTGTCAGGTATTATGATAATAATGATAACAATAATAATATGAGTGAATAAGATAAGTTTAGGCTATGAAAATCAATATTAATCAAATGGTCACCATATCATAAAAAATGATTACTAACTAATAAGGACAGAAATTGGCCAAGGTAAAATGAGCGGTTGGATATATTTCTTGTGGACGCAAAGCCCCGGCTTTTTGATCCAAATAGCTATTGCTTCAAGCGTCTGAAGGATTCTCAGTTTGACAGATTTAGTCAGATTGCTGTTAATACGACATATTGTTGTGAATGATTGTTCTATAATGGCTGTATGACCTATTTGTACTAAATGAGTTAAAACTGAGCTGTTAACATTTTTAATTATATCTTTGCTTAACCACATTAGGAGATGCTCATGAGCCCCAAAATATAAACTCCTAGAACACCTGCTAATACAACTTGCTCCACAAGAGTAGTTGAATTGATAACTACAGAAAGAAGTGGTTAGTCTAGGTAACTTATCTTTCATTTTTGGAGTGATCATCGGATGTGCAGAAAACAATAAATTTAGTTTATCTGCATTATAAGTACTTTGGATTGTTTTACGCAACTTTATTATTAGCATTTCGCTGTGTATATCGTCTCTAAATTGTAAGCGTATATGGAGAGGAATTTCGCTCACAGTTAGGCCTTTTTCTAATATATTTATTTATAAGTTTTTACAGATATCTATTTTCTTTCACGTTAGTACGCAGTGCTTTTTCTTCCTCTTCAACCGAATCCAGGGACACATATGGTCGTAATTCTCTGATGAAGTTGCGTAATAATCAGAGGGTTAGAGAAGAATAAAAAGATGAAGGCAACGTCATTTGATATTTGAAGTCTCGAATCACTTTTCGATACAATCTTTTCTATCCTTCTACATACATAATCACCATACAACTATAAATATCAATGTATAGCTTAAGTCAATGATTTCGTTATAAAGATTATTTTTTTGCTGAATTATTTACTTATATATATATATATATATATATATATATATATATATATATATATATATATATATATATATATTATAAACAATCCTAAATTTATATGCTTTAACTTTAAATGATGTATATTTACATTGAACATGTTCACTTCTTGTATAGTTAATTTGGATATATAATTATTGAACCTGAACAGAATTTATTGACAAGAATATTCTTTGTTCATATATCTGCGCTTTAATAAGAAACATTACTCTACTCATAATTATGCAATAACAGAATAATTTATTTCATAGGCTTTAACGTATTAGACTACTCCGTTCATAGCTAATTACAAAATAACCTAAAGTATTCATACATATTTCATTATTATCTAATCATTCAGGGAATTTAAATAAAGCCAGAACAAACATAAATGCAGAATAATATGAATTCATTATATTTCGTGGTTTCTCGTCAGCTGCTTACAACCAAATATGTATTGAAATTTTACATTGAGATAAGAAATAATATGGAACAATAGATATAAATGAATGTAAAGGATTGGAATGACAGGTTATCGATATATATATATATATATATATATATATATATATATCTGGTGTTAGAATTAAGGATGAGTGGTGTAATAGTTGGGTGGAATTCAGAGACAGATTAGTTGTACGATAATTTTAGAAGTAATGAAGGTTTAATGGAATTTAAAAAATTGGTGAGATGGGTTACGTATTTTGGAGAGTTCACATGATTTAAGGGAATCAAGGGAGCGGAAATGTGTGAATGAAAGGGTAGTTATGAGGAATATAACACAAAGTAAACATTAAAAAAATAAAATAAATGACCAAAAATTAATAAATAAATAAATAAAACTAATAACCAAAAAATAAAAATAAAAGAATAAAAATGGATTACCAGGGTAGTAATAAGTTAATTACTGTCTCTTTTTGAATACACAGGTCCGGTTTGAGTCTTTTTATTGAGATCGCTTCGGAAAATCGGAGAGAAGCAGTACTTCTTTGTCTGCTAATAATTTTAAAAGCATAAGGGATGTCAGTGGTATGCCCGGTGTCTAGTAGATGCCGAGCTATTGTACTGTTGAGAGCCCCAGTCCATCGCAGCCTTAAGTTCCTTAGAACATGCTCAGAATTACGAACATGAACTTTTCTCTCAGTTCTTTCAATGTATGTGCTTTGGCACGTACATGTAAATTGCTAAATTCAGTTGGGACTACTGAGAAAAGAGGACTTGTTGACTTTAGTTTGTTTGAGTGAGCAGTTCGTTTCCCATACTGTCGTCAGTTTTGCTGCTGGGTAGGTCTTTTTCAACGAGGAATTTAACCTGTGATTAATTATTCCAGCAATTTCGTCTCCTTTCAAACGTAAGTATAAGAAGCAAGTTTTCTTTTCTACTCTATCATACTTTGCCCGAGGATTGGTTTTTGCATATTTATGGACGAATTTCACCGGATATGCATTTTCACGTAGTCAATTAGTGATGAGAGCAATTTCATCATCCATATTATTTCTTATCTCATACATATTTGGTTGTAAGCAGCTGACGAGAAACTACGAAATATAATGAATTCATATAATTCTGCATTTATGTTCATTCAGAGAATGACAGATTGAAGAAGAACTAAATAAATTACATATTATTATGAGTTCCGTTCTTTATTGTCATTGAATGAGTTAAAATACTAATGTGTCTACTTATCAATTAAGTAATGAGTATCATTATTTCAAATTGACAAGTTTGTAATAACTGATATTCTTGAAAAAAGTAAAACAACAACTTATCATTTCTATTCCTATATACATTTAACGATTTTAAAACGAATCCTCTACTGAAGATATTACGTCTAGTATGTTAGAAAGATGACAAACTAATGAAGAGATCATGTTTATAAAATTCCAATTAATTTTTTCACAGTTATGTATGTATTATTAAATTACTTGTGTGCAAAAAAAATTTAAAAAAAAAATGAAAACAAAAATCTTTTCAAAAATGTATCTGCTATGATGTAGGTATACAAGAATTTACATTTGCAAAAATTGTTTCTTTATGTTATTTATATAAAGTTGGTGATTTCTTTTTTTTTAAAAAATATAAATTATCAAAGATGGATTTACGAACTTTTTCGACACATAATTTAGACTAAACTGATCTTGTCTTATAGATGAGTCATTTTCTAACAATATTTATTATTTTATATGCGCAAAACTAAAGATCTTTTTGTTATATCCTAATGAAGATTAAATTACGAATAAATTCTGAGACCTATAAATGGACTTATATTATCCTATAAATTCTTATGGTATAACTATTCAGTAATAAGATTATGTGTATCTATATTCCTCTCATTATAAGCTTCATTTTGGTTTATAGATTATTATTATACGATTTACTGTTCTTAAGTTATGTTCAGTTTATTGATTACAGTCTCTCACCTTCACAGCCACTTTTGGCTTTAATGTGTATAAATGTTATTTCCTATTTTATGGTGCGATGCTGTCTGTTTAGTTGATATATAAACCAAGTATGTTTGAAATAAATGATTCGCATAGTGGAAGTTGTTATTGGTGTTCTGGACTCAACTGGACGGGCTAGGCGAGCAAAGGACCAATAGAACGCTACGCTGATCAGACCGGTCGGGCGTCATTGGCTTAGTACAGTACAAGAATGAATAAGTTGTATTTCGATTGGCGAATAAATTACGTAACAACAAGCTGAACTTAAAGTCACAACACTTAACCATATTATGATTTAGAGATCCATATGAATATCCTTTTGTGAGAAACTTCATCTATCAACGAATTGCCTAAAAGAATATTAAAATGAAGTTATTCTTCAATCTCTTTCAGAACAGATGAACTGTCAAGTGAACGAACACCTTTTAAGTAGTTTGACATTAAACCCCATTAACGAATTAAAGCGTAATTCATTTTTGATTCGATGATACAATTTCTTTTTTTTAATTCTATCTTCAGGTCAGTTACTATTTAGTTTAGCTAATGAAATTTCAGTCATTATAAACCTTGAATGATATCTTACTCTCACTTCATGAAATCATCCGTAAATCTTACTGATCAACTTGAAATGAATGTTTAATTTGAATTTTCAGAGTTTTTCCATATCCATTTTATAGAACTCATAATATATCCTACTCAACTAATCGTTTGTACATATTTAGTCTATAACTACAGAAACACGAAATAAAATTCCCATACATTACAACCCAATATCACTAATAAACTAAAAAGCGCCCTTATTATTTTTATAATTGACAAACTTTACTGTGTAAAGACGAATAATAACTATTGTAGTACAAACTACTATTTAGGAGAATTCTATTACATATTAGATATTATTTCATAAATTCAATTAAATAACTATTCAATCTGTGCAAAGATGGATAGTGGCTAGCAGTGGAATCCAGAATGAGCGTTTCGTCCTATTTAGGACTCGTCAGCTGGATGTACCGACATCTCAGAGTTGATGTTCACTCTGGGGCTTGAAATCGAGGCAATACACACAATATGCATAAATATTAATAAGAGACTGATCAATTGCAGTCCTAAACATCAATGGAAAGATTCAAACAAACAATATTAATTGAAATTAACTATTCAATCTGTTATTCTGCATAATTATTTTGTATAAAAAACTGATCAAATAACTGCATATTTGTACAAAACAAAATATGAACGAAATAGAAACAATTAATCAAAATACTAAGATAAAATAATAATAATAAATTAATAAGTTAAAACAATTAGCATCCACAATAATACTTAAAATTAAGTCTTGTAAAAGGTAACTATTCATTTACAAAAAAAATAATCGATAATACAGAAAACGGTAAACAGAAAAGTACACCTAAAAAGAAAAAAAATACATTTTCAATTTAAAAATCATCAATATCAAACTGTTGATATGTTTTGTTTTGTTTTTCGTGTATACAACGATGTTACTGATCAATTTAGTTTTCAGCAGTTTATTCATGAGATATACAGTAAATAGAAAACAAAAAGAAGAAATGCCAGATATAAAAAGTAATACAAAAAACCATACAAGCAGTGATTTAATCCAGATCTAACCAATATCTTGGTACCCAAGTTGGTTCACGTTCAAGTCTAATAGCTAAACGAATTAATTCTGTAACAGTTGAATCCAATGTTTCAGGAATAATTACTCTATCAAACCAATGACCAAAACGTAATTCCATTTTACGACTTGTTTCAATACATGCTTTCAATTCATCATTCTATGAAAGAATCAAAATAAAAATGTAAAATGAAAATAACAATGAAAACAATAAATAAATTCAAGTTGTCTAAACGTTCAGTATCCAAATAACAATTACAGTATATAAACTAATTCTTAGACGATTAGTTCCTTGTCATTGTTGGTACTGACTAGTTGCCTTCATCAGTAGAACTTATTTCTTTTATTATTCCGAAAAAATACGCATATTGTACAGCGCCAAAATATGAAAAGGAAAAACAATATTTATGTGAAACAATCAAAATGATTAATAATCTGATCTGGGGTTGATATGAAAAACTACAAATTTCAGTCTGTTTAGAAAATAAATTTACACTTGAATTTCAAACTCCCCTGGATAGTGAATCTGTGTTATGCAATAGGGTACAAATGAAAATTACCTTATGATTGGACTATTGAGAAATCGACTAGAAAAAATATTCAGATTACATGCTTCACATGACTTGATTCTTTTCATATTTTTGTTTAAGCTTCGGTCTTTGAAGTAAGGTAATTTAATCTGTAAATAGTCTCAGTCACTCAGCTTTCAATGAAAATGTAATGTATTCATATCTTGAGATTGATATTATTTGTTTATTTTAGAGTAGTGCAACACTTCGATACAACCTCATGTTGTCTGTAATTTATTCGAATAAATTTTCAAAAATAGTCATATAACGATTTACTAAATTAACAGAAAGTTTAATTTGGAAATAAAATTCCCGGTTGTTATTATTAATAGTAGTGACTATCTTTATTGTACTTATATCGATACTGATATCAGAGCAATTCAGATTTATCATTATTTTGTATGATGTACTCAGCAACAAATTATAGTTTTCATTTGGATATATTTGTCCAGTTTGATTTAGGATTAGTCTGATGACAAGTTTATCAATTTAGGAAAACATAGTCAAATCGAAGGAACCTGTTCAAAATTCACAGATGTTAAAATGAAACTCATTAGGTGCTTTCCCCAACATTAACAACTGGAAGATATAAACACAAATATTAATTAAAAATGTTTTGAATTATTAAATGCGTATACATTTGTGATAGATGCTGAAAGCGAAATACTTTACTAGTATCTATAAGAAGTATTTCCATGTAACGGCGTAGGTTTACTCCATGTCATTTTTTCGAATAAAATAGTTCATTTTTAGGTTTTGGTTTTTCAAAACTACTTGTTTTAACTGCTAGAATATTAAACACCATATTGTTTAGGATGATTCTTATAAAATAAACAAATCTATACTTTTAAGAAAATAATAATTAACGAGTTATTATATAAATGTAACTCTAGTTAGTTATCAAATAGTTATCGAATATTTGAAAATATTACACTTGTCTTCCCCCCTATTTCTTTTCTGACTAATCTGTTACTTCAAAATATCTGCTTGATCTGCTCAATAATGACGAATAGCTTATTAAACAATTTATCATTTCAGCTTGTGTTTCTAGCTAGTAGCATTTATCCTAGTAATGAACTATTAGCTTGTAGTATAATATGCGGAGATTATTTCTGATATGTGAGGAAGGCCCTTAGGTGAACTCAAGGAAGCTCTGAAAAAGCCGAAGATATTCTACCAATTAGCTCTTGGGAGGACATTTCAGAATCTCGATGTGTAGCTTCCTGATTGCACAAATGCTAAGAGCCACTGCATGCGTATTGAATGATTGTATGATGATTTCGTTTTAAATAAAAAGCTATAAGTACTTGAGTGTTTTGTACCATATTTGTCACTGTTTCGAATAAGATTCCTCCCAACTCGTCCTCTGTCTTCTACTTTGCAATATGTAGGGTTCGAGAGTTATTTATTATTATTTATTTGAACACATACATATTGGCACAAGAGAGCACCCGATACATATGCGCCATACAAATCTCGTTTGATTTGTGTGAGGGCTGTGATACTGCATGGGTGCCCAAACCGAAGCAGGTGGTTTTCTTAGGGGGCCACACCCCGAGCCTTCGACCTAAAGGTCTGATCCACAAGGCAGTGGGACAACCTCAGGAGGTGCAGTCCCATGGTAGACGGTGACCAAATATTGGTTCATACGCCATTTGTTCCTTCAGGGTACTGGAGCCCATATGCACCATTGGTTTGGAATCAGGGTTTTCCAACTCCCCTAGGTGGACTCTCCATATCCACCAACCCGGTTAAAGCACCGGAAATTCACTTTTCGTCTTCTCAATTTGGTAAACAACACCCCCGCCACGAGAAGTCAGTGAGTAGGACTTCTCTGGCAGAGGCTATGTACGCGTGGCCATGTGTCGACACTTCGAAAGGGAGATCGAACTCTTCCTACTCTCGACCGTACCAGGGCATTCGGGGACAGGGTTCTAGAGTTCGATTACTTCAAGTTTTACGCCGTATAGCAAAAATCTAAGCTCTAGAATATGATATGATACATCAAATATGTGGTGAAAAATTTATAAATCTTTAAGTTTAGACCAACACGGAATAAATAATGCGTCATGATTTATTCACAAGTTCAATCAATCAGTTCACATATAATAAACAATTGAAAATAATCATAGAAACACAAGCACACTTAAAAGGAAATTACTTATAATCAGCAAATAAATTATATAAATTGTAATACATGAATTAATTAGTTGATTAATTGATAAAAATCAATTTCAGACTTACAGAACAATTACCAGTTAGATTTAAATTTTTACGTAAGCGTTGTAGATCATCCACTCGTTCTGGCGGTGAAATAAATATTACATATGGATCAAGACCACTTGAGCGTATTTTACGTAAAGACTATAATAATAATAATAAAGTTTTTATCGTAAAATTCGATTATTAATGATTTGACAAATAATGATTCAATTAAGTTTTAACAAGCATATGATGCTTTTTTTTAATAATAAATCCAATTAAGGAATGGTTTTGTTGTAATTCATTCAAAGTATGCATTAATTTTTTAAAAAAAACTGATGTTTACACCTACTCGACATTTCTGTGTTGTTTACGTGTTTTGTAATTCAAACATTCTTAACTCTGATTAGACATAAGATTAATTGTGTTGATTAGAAATTTTATATAGGCTATACGTAGTGCTTAATATTAACGCCATAGGTAATGATGGATTTAACGTTAATAGTATGGTTAAAATAATATTTCCTGGTTAGCGTTTTGTTTAGTGAGTTAGTTTTCTACGAGATGGGGTCGCTAACCCCATGCCAAATCCTCCTCCTTTATCCGGGCTTGGGACCGGCAGTAGCCCTCGAGGGGCTCCAGGCGTAATTAAGTATGATTTTAATGATTTAAATTTTCTTTTACTCGATAAATGTGATAAGTATTTGTCGGTAAATAAGTTGGATGATAGGATCTCTTGATATAAATCAATTAAAATTCGGAGAGTGATTGGCAACGAAATCCAGTATACGTGATTTATTCTTTTTGATAGACTGATCGGAAACAGTTCTGATATAACAACAATGGGAATATACTAACCCTCAAAGTTAATTATAATCATTATCATGTTTGATATGACGGACAACGTAATGTAGGGTTATGTTATCGGTTGGCTTTATCTGAAATGATTAGTGTCACCAAGTGATAGATGTTCATAAAAATCAAGTTTAATGACACAAAGTGAAAGGATATCAAAATATGGCCTAACTTGTCAGTAAAATATGAGTCAGTTTACAAAGTAAAAATAATACACTTGTAGTCAAAATATCTAACAAAAAATAAATATGATTGAAATCGGTCTAAAATGTCGATAATTGTTAGATGTTCATTTTGTAGATCATTCAGGAATTTATGGGATAAAAGTGTGATCATCAAGCTTACTTATTCCCAGTTATATCAACACTTATTGAACAAGATTGTGATTACTTTTGATCCAAGTAGTCAGTTAGATAAATCGTTAGATTTTGAACCTATATATATACATTAGAGTTAACGCTGAAAGATAAGGGTACATTCAGCTGACAATTTGTAGTAGTCACATGCATATTCTGTATTCAGTTCATTGGCTTTTCACAATACAACGTATAAAATTAACTGATGGGAATGAATATTGTTAAAAATGCAGTAGTGCCGGATGTGGTAGTTTGAATTATATTTTCTTTGAACTTGCTTTATCAGTCTAAACACATCATTTCAATAACTGAAAATTAAATAAGAAGATTCATTTTATCATAAACTTTAATGTCATCTCTGAGTTTCATATTTGATTAATACTATGGAACCCCATTAAAAATAGCTGGATAGTTCTTTAATATTATTCAACATGTGCTCGGTAGTTTTAGCCCTGAAAACATTTTTTGAATGATTTAATTCCTTGATTGAAAAATTTGCCTAGTGAAACTTCAATTACCAACCAATTAATCGGAAACCAAACCGTAAAATTTCTAAATAGAACCAGGAAGAACAAATGTACTTGAGATCTATAAAATACAATTTTAACACACGAGCATCTAAGACTGAACGAGATAACTATATTAAACAGAATATATTTGTACATATAAAGCGTTCAACATATAATTTCTCAGTACGTTGTTATCAGTTACTATTTTGAATCACATCTTGTTTGCGGGTTGTTGTTGCTACTAATTGTTTCAACCACCAAACTACCGATCAACTAACACTACAGTGTGAGCTACTTATGCGAACAGATATAAGTAGTATGTAGCAGGAGTTGGAAGTGGAATGTTTATTAGCAGAAGATTGAAATAAAAAGAAGTGAAAGAAAAATAGAAAGCAATTATCGTATATTAATTATGCGGCCAGCGATGGAATCCAGGATATATGTTTTCATCTATTCAGGACTTGGTTTTAGGATAGAGCTGAGTCTGTGCTGTTAACTACATTGAGACTAATTTAGTATCTAATGTATAGAACATCAACTCTTTGCTCATTAAAGTACCGAGTCCAAACAATCAATAACTTGTTCGATAGGTATAATGGTGTTGGTAAAGCCTTGTAATTTATCTTCTAATTAACTCAAACTAATCAATCTCCGTTACTGTATATGTAGCCTGGGAGGATTGAATCAAAATCGAGTCAATATAGTTTCCTGGATCGCACTGTAAAACATATAACAAATAAACTAAAACTTACGATAAAAAGCAATATCAAGATAATCCACTCAAGATGTTGATTTAATAACGGAGGTTGATCAATTATAAAACCGAATATCAACAACGGGAAGTTAAAAATACACTGACTAATAAAAAATTTAAATTGTTAACAAAAAAACTTACATCAGGTCTTAAAGATATGCAACATATTTTGCCTTCATTTACTAATTGTTGTATAGTTAATTTGCTAGTTCCATAATAATCGCGATTAAATAATCCCCATTCAATGAATTCTTTTTGTTTACGTTTTAATCGAAACTCTTCTTCTGTAATGCAAATATAAGAAAATTTCGTATCTGTTTTCAAATGTGAATTCGTTGTATCTAAAAGAACAATTAAAAGAAAAAAAGGAAACAATCACAACGTTATTAAAAAAATATTGACAGCATAGTTGGCAATCATAGTCAAAGATTACTGCTTCTAAAAAAAAATCAATAAAATATTTAATACATTAAAACAACGAATGATTACATCTTTATAAAGTGTACAAGATAAATGAGTAACTGTTGGCTCTTCAACTGGTAGTAAAGTACTGATTATTATTTGTAAAAAAGAATAATTGGATACCATTCTACACAAATAAAATCGATTTATCCTACTCTTCAGTAAGTTATTTTACTTGTTTCATACATAGATTAAATTCAGTGCTTAAAACTATGTGAGAAAATGGAACTATAGTATACGGTTGTAGGGTTAACAAGGAAAAAAATTAATGTGAAAATGTGTTTGATAAATTTTAGACATGTTATTCACGTTTTAATACATTCGAACTGTGCTTACTATTAATTTCTTCAGAATTCGTATACTATATGTACCTGAATCCCGGTGTTGACATTCACAACCCAATTATACTAAATCTTGTTACTAGTAGGTAATATCGAGACCATTGTTCAAGATGTATGTAGTCTTGAATACCAACAAAGAGAAATTATAAACCATCAGTAATATTAATATCACCCTTGTAAAATATTTAATCATAACATTTAGGTGGCTGTCACTCGGTGAATAACGCGTTAGATGTTTAACTCCGCCTGTAACTCTTCCAGAGTTACTGCCGGTCCCAAGCCCGGGTAAAGGAGGAGGGTTGGGCATGGGGTTAGCGTCCCCATCCCGTAGAAACCTAACTCGCTAAAAAAACGCTAACCAGAAAAAATAACTCAAACCATTTAAACCCTGCCCTGGGAGTTAGAGGTAATATGACGCTTCATGGTGAAAGCCGAGTTCCTTCGGAAGCTACGAGGCCGATGCCCCTTCTAACAACCAGAGCAACAATTTTTATAGGTACATGGAACGTCCGGACAATGTGGGAGAACGGGAAGACCAGTCAAATAGCAACGGAAATGAGGAGATACAACTTGGCAGTACTGGGAATCAGTGAAACCCATTGGACCCAAGCTGGACAACAAAGGCTAAATACGGGAGAGATGCTGCTATACTCCGGTCACGAAGAGGAAAATGCTCCACACACTCAGGGAGTTGCTATAATGCTATCCAAAGTAGCACGAAATGCACTTGTAGGATGGGAATCTCACGGATCCAGAATCATCAAAGCATCATTCAAAACAAAGAAGGAGGGGATCACAATGAACATTATCCAATGTTATGCACCCACCAATGATAGCAACGACGACGTTAAGGATCAATTCTATGAGAGGCTGCAATCAATCATAGAGAAGTGCCCAAGGAAGGACCTCACCATTCTGATAGGAGATCTAAACGCCAAAGTCGGAATGGACAACACCGGATATGAAGACATCATGGGACTACATGGACTGGGAGAGAGAAACGAAAACGGGGAAAGATTTGCAAATCTGTGTGCATTCAATAAATTGGTCATAGGCGGTACAACATTTCCACACAAACGTATACACAAAGCTACATGGATCTCACCGGACCACAGCACAGAGAACCAGATAGATCACATTTGCATCAATAAAAAGTTCCGAAGGACAATGGAAGATGTGAAAACCAGGACAGGAGCGGACATAGCTTCAGATCATCACCTAGTTGTGGCCAAATTGAAACTGAAGCCAAAGAAGAACTGGACAACTGGACAAACAGCACCACAAAGGTTCAATACAGCCTTCCTTCGAGATACTGACAAACTCAATGAATTCAAGGTAGCTCTCAACAACAGGTTCCAAGCCTTACAGGATCTACGGAAGGAAGAAGAAACTACTATGGAGGATAGCTGGAAAGGTATCAAAGAAGCATTAACTTCAACGTGTCAAGAGGTTCTGGGCCCCAAGAAACATCATCACAAGGAATGGATCTCTACAGAAACACTGGACAGGATCAAAGAAAGAAAGAACAAGAAGACAGCAATTAACAACAGTCGAACAAGAGCAGAGAAAGTCCAAGCACAAGCAGAGTACATAGAAGCAAACAAGAAAGTGAAGAAGAGCATTAGAGCTGATAAGCAAAAATACGTGGAAGAACTAGCAACGACGGCGGAAAAAGCTGCAAGAAAAGGAAATATGAGACAGCTTTACGATACGAAGAAGAAGCTTGCAGGGAAATACAGTAAACCAGAGAGACCAGTCAAAGACAAAGAAGGAAGACCAATCACTGAGATTCAACAACAGCGCAACAGATGGGCAGAGTACTTCGAGGAACTCCTGAACAGACCGGCTCCAATGAATCCACCGGACATCGAAGCAGCACACACAGATCTTCTTATAAATGTCAATCCACCAACGACAGAAGAAATCAGAATGGCCGTCAGACAAATCAAGAGCGGGAAAGCAGCAGGACCTGACAATATACCAGCTGAAGCGTTGAAGTCAGACATCGAAGTAACTACAAGCATGCTTCATCTTCTATTCAAGAAGATTTGGGAGGAGGAACAAGTGCCGATGGATTGGAAAGAAGGACACCTCATCAAGATTCCAAAGAAAGGAGATCTGAGCAAGTGTGAAAACTACAGAGGCATTACACTACTGTCAATACCAGGAAAAGTCTTCAACAGAGTGTTACTGAACAGGATGAAAGACGCAGTTGACGCTCAACTTCGAGATCAACAAGCTGGGTTCCGCAAGGACCGGTCGTGCACAGACCAGATTGCGACACTACGGATCATCGTCGAACAATCAATCGAATGGAACTCGTCACTGTACATGAACTTCATTGATTATGAGAAGGCATTTGACAGTGTAGATAGGAGGACGTTATGGAAACTTCTTCGACACTACGGAGTTCCTGAGAAGATTGTCAACATTATCCGGAACTCATACGACGGACTACAGTGCAAAGTAGTGCATGGAGGACAGCTGACAGACGCATTCCAAGTAAGGACCGGAGTAAGACAAGGCTGTCTACTCTCTCCCTTCCTCTTCGTTCTGGTGATCGACTGGATTATGAAGACCTCGACATCTGAGAGAAACTACGGCATACGATGGACAGCTCAGAACCAATTAGACGACTTGGACTTCGCAGATGACCTAGCCCTCCTATCACATACACACGAACAAATGCAGATAAAGACAGCCAGCATAGCAGCAGTCTCTGCATCAGTAGGCCTCAACATACACAAAGGGAAAACAAAGGTCCTCAAACACAACACGGAGAACAGCAATCCAATCACTCTTGATGGCGAAACTCTGGAAGACGTGGAATCCTTCACATACCTGGGAAGCATCGTCGATAAACAAGGAGGTTCAGATGCAGACGTCAAGGCGAAGATTGGCAAAGCTAGAGCGGCATTCCTTCAACTGAAGAACATATGGAACTCAAAACAACTTTCAACCAATATCAAAGTCAGAATCTTCAATACCAACATCAAGGCAGTTCTACTGTACGGAGCTGAAACTTGGAGAACTACAACAACCACCATCAAGAAGGTACAGGTATTTATTAATAGCTGTCTACGCATGATACTCAACATCCATTGGCCGGATACCATCAGCAACAGCCTTTTGTGGGAGAGAACCAACCAGCTTCCAGCTGAAGAGGAAATTAGGAAAAGACGATGGAAATGGATAGGACATAGATTGAGGAAATCATCAAACTGCATTACGAGACAAGCGCTAACTTGGAATCCAGAAGGGAATCGGAAAAGAGGAAGGCCAAATAACACATTACGTCGGGAAATAGAAGCAGATATGAAAAAGATGAATAAGAACTGGAAAGAGCTTGAAAGGATTGCCCAGGACAGGGTTGGATGGAGAATGCTGGTGAGCGGCCTATGCTCCTTCACGAGGAGTAACAGGCGTAAGTAAGTAAGTAAGTAGTATGTGTGCATAGCAGAGATCTTTTATAAACTCATGATGTAATATACTCTCTGAAGTTTCAAGTGTTTTCAGAAAATATTTTGAATTTTATCATACATAACATGTAGTCACGTAGATAAAATTCTAAAAAATTACATACCTATTTGTCAAAATAATTACTGCAGATCAATATTTTTGTCGACAAAAATTTACGTCTACAGAAAAAGACAACAAAATGACTTACAAATAGCCGCTTGAAAGAATCGATCAGGTTCTCGTTGAATGAGATGCTGTAAAATTTGTTGCCGTCCAACATGTGCTGGCCCAACAAACACAAGTGGCCGTCTACGAAGTGGTTGTGGGATATATTGAGCGACAGGTTCATAAGTCCATAAACTATAATGGATCATATAACCACGAGCAACTTCTTTATCCAACCATGCCACAGGATCATCACTCAACTGTAATTCATTATCTGGGACTGAAAGTACGAAGAAGAATTATCTCTTAACACTCAAAGGCATAGGAGTGCAGTTTTAAAGCATTAGCTTAAATAAATCAATCAGGAATTCTTACATAAAAGTTCATTCGTAACCTAGTGTTTTTACTCTTTGCAATATCTTAATTTCAATTCGGGGTTGGATAGTGTACACCCACGTTCAATACAACTGTAACTAATTATTAAGTTTTCTATGATTAACTGATGGACAAACTACTACTGTTATCATTATTATCACTGCAAGTAGTGATGTTAGCTGAAAACCTAATTTGGGGTTGATTTTTTAACTTAAGCTGTCACACTACTCATTAGTACAAAAAAACAAATTTGATAAATGTTAAAAAGTAGAAACAATAAACGAAAAACAATAGATAACGAAAAGATGAACACGAGGGTACACAATTATAATGTACATGACGAGTGAGTGTAAATGCTTTCTTGATATTCAATTCTAATCACCTCACCAATGTTACAAAAGTTTTCTACGCTACATATTAATATAAATAGAGATTTTAGTATATTATTACTGCAATTTTTAAAGAGAATCGACTTTAGCTATGGAATTACAGAAAATTTAGGAACTACCACACTACTACTCCGTAATAATTTGAGACTCTTCAGCATTGAATACACATGACTCCATAAAACGATAAGACTTAGAACTTTAAGTCACGTAGTAAACAAAATACCCTGAGATCGCTTAGTCGAAATCCTGTGGATACACCATTTCAACCATATAAACACCATTATTTCTCTTTAAAATTTTTCAAGTTACGCATTCATACCCCCGAATTTAAACAACTTATCAAAACTATTCACACAAGTAATGTATGTTAAAAACACAGTAAATTAATCAATAAATAATCCTGTTGATTTCTTTTTGATGATGTCATTTACGCAAACTATATACTCATATTTAAAACTAGTGAAAAGTATCTATTACGCAACGAATTATTTTGATGTTTTAAACGTCATAAGAGGATTCTATATCGATTGCGAATTCAGGGAAAAATAATATGATAAAAACTAATGTATGAGAGACAACCGTTCACTTAAAGGGTCTGAAAAAGTTATCGAACAAGGTATAAAGAAAAAATTTCATCTTGATGTTTTATTAAAATCATCAGAGGTCTCCCTACAAAGATTCATATATAAAAAACAAATTTGAAACTATCAATATACGAATTTCCAAAGTTTGGTTCCATTGAGCAGAAAGAGAGATTTAATTCACCCTTTATTTCCGAGAGTCAATAAACTATGCTACGACAACAAGATAAACAACGAAATATTTCAACTTTGATAGATATTCATCAAAAATCACAACCCATTCAGGTTAACTGATAAAAACTTAAAACCGAAACCACAGCCTAAGAGGTCATACGCAGTTCGAAAGAAAATCTTTTTCATTAAAGTTGAGTTTAAAAGAGTAACTACAGTATGAATTATGTGAAACAGACTTTCTAAGTTTATGAAATGTAAACGTAAAGGCACGGATTAGCGAAACAAGGACAGTATTCCTACAGCTGAAGAACATATGAAACTTAAAACAACCGTCAACTAATATCAAAGTCACGATCGTTAATACGAACGTCAAGACAGTTCTACTGTACGAAGCTGAAACGCGAAGAACTACTACAGCCATCATTAGGAAGATACAAGTATTTATAAACAAATGTCTACGAACGATACTGAATATCCGTTGGCCGGATACCATCAGTAACAGCCTTCTGTGGGCGTGAACAAACCAACTTCCATCTGAGGAAAAAATTAGGAAAATATGATGGAATCGGATGGGATAGAGATTGAGGAAATCATCAAACTGGATCACGAGACAAGCGCCGATTCGGGATCCTGAAGGGAAACGGAAAAATTAAGGCCAGAGAACACACTGCATTGCAAATCGGACATGGAAAACATGAATAGCAACTGGGAAGAATTGGAAAGGATTGCCCAGGACAGAATTGGATGGAAAATGCTAGTGAGAGGCCTATGTTCCTTCATGAGTGGTGACAGGAGTATATAAGCAAGTAAATCGGACCGCATCATACTATAAAATAGAAAATAACAATTATACAAGTTCAAGCCAAAAGTGGCTGTGAGTGTGAGTGTGGGAACAACTTAAGAATAGTAAGTCGTATAGTAGTAGTTAAGAGGTCAAATGGAAGCTTATAATGAAATGAATATGAATATACTTATAATATAGTTATTTAATAATTATACAATAAGAATATATATACAATAACCGTCCATAAATAGCTCTTAGCAGTTAACATTCATTTATTCTTCGTTCGGATATAACAAATCCTAATGTTTTTCTGTTATTTTTCAGTTAATTGCTATTATCACTTAGATAATTCCAATTTTATAATTGTAAAGCAAACAAATGTCTTCCACATATTTATTTTCATCTTTTTTATTTTTTTAACTTTTCGATCATTATGCAATTCTTTTTTGACAAATAAAATTTCCGGACAGTTTTTACGTTATCCTTCTTTCTATAGATTACAATACTTTTTAACTTAATATGAATACAACTGCATAGCTTGAGTAAATGATATTATAGAAGAGAAAATTTTGTTCATTGACTTGTCATCTTTAATTTTCATTCAATGTTTGAATGGATTTCTTCCGTTATTTGATCTTATAACTCACTGACATTTATTTTGATTTTTGTTGACTTCCAAGATACCTATTTCCGAATATATCCATATTCATTAAAACAAACTTAGAATTATTTCTTAAACAGTTTTTAATTTCCTATATACCACAAAATTACCCAAGAAAATGTCAGTCGTTAACGAAATCAGCTTCCTAGAGGTTGACAGCGTATTTAAGGCCATCTTTAGTAGGCAGTTCGTAGAGTTACAAAAGAGTCTAGCCCATATAAATAGATAAATGTCATATAGTCTACAGAAATATATCTTTTAAGGTTGCAAAAAATTTTAGTTCCACTTCCAAGAGGTTACGTGAAGTCTTTATCAATATCAATTAAAGTAAATAAGAAGTATAAAAATTTCCTTTTATTGTTTGTAATTACAAGATATTTGTCACACCGTAATGTTTATATAAATACATGACTAATTAACATCGTAAAAATAACTTGAATTGAAGTTGATTTAAGTCCTAGACTGGCATCAGCTGATAAGCCATTTTTCGAACTAGAAGGCACTAAATAATTATTTCATATAAGTGTTGCACTCCGCAATAATTTATACTCACTATCATGACAGAGATCAGAACAAGAATCTTCAGATCATTCAGTAAGCAAAATTATCGTGAAAACACCTTTGTTCTAAGTGGTTTTCTAGTTAATATCAATCCATGACTAAAATCACTTGCTTGCTTGTTTAAAAACCAGAGTAATTGTTTTTTCCTTATCACTTTAGCCTCTTATTTCATTTAATGTATTACACGTTAGAAGTACAAATTTCAGAAAGTAAACTACTCATAACAAACTGTATGCCAACGTACAAGTAATCAATATAGTAAATACAAACAAACAAAAAACATTAAGAAAATTATTTGTTGAATATAGTTATTAAACAACGACTACTAAAGAATATCACAAGCAATCAAGAGCTAACTCATATACACACATAAATAAATGGACACAAGTCACTACAATAATTTGCATATATCTTTATTGATCAATGTATAACTAGTTTAAGATAGGTGCCTTTTTGGTATCATCTGAAAAGCCAATCGATATATTACACACATATAAGCTTTAGACAGTTATTTAATCCACTAGATGTGTTTCTTACTAAAACATAATATAGCAGATAGAAAAAAATGCCGCAGAAAAGATTAGCATTGATAAAAATTTTTGAAAGCTATGAAAAAGCATTTTAATAATTAATCTATCTGACTGTAATTGGACTGATAAAGGCTTCAAGATAATTAAAACATAGAGAAAAGTGAACAGTTTGTTTGATTGCAGCTTTTAAACTTTCCAACAGTATATAGCTAGGTATCATACGGGATTGAAACTGTAACATACCAATAAAGTTGAATTAAGATTATGCTGTCAATATGATGACCGTGATCAGTATTTGAAGATGTTAGGTGACATGGTTCAGAATAGATTACAGGTGCAGATATATCTACTTCCTTCATGCATATCCTTTCATTCTGTCTTCTCGAACCGTATTCTCAAACTCTGATCTTTCCAATTATCATTGATATGTATTATCTCGATACTCTTCTGATTTCTTTGTTAATGTAATCTCGTTGTACTAATGTGGTATGGCAACACGGACCAACACACATTTGTGCCAGGCTCTATGTTGTTTATGACTGACCGACTATCTTAAATTGATTTAATTCATAAAATGTGGATTATTGGATTTTGTCATAAGATTATTTAGCATAAAACTAAAAGATCTTAGATTTAATCCAATGTGAGATGTAGGGTGTGTATTGTTCTAAAAAGATTTTAACTCAGGATACAACAACTGTTCACTGTTTAATAGATTTTTCAATAATTATCTAGCTGAAGTTAGTGTGTAATTAAAATTGCTTTTTAAATGTACAAACGTTTCCACATAATCACTTTAGCCAATAATAATCAATAAATGACTATTCATTTGGGCATTTAAGTAAATATGGACAAATTAACCAAACAGATAAGGAGTAAAAATTAAAATACTATGGTATTGTGGTGTATGCTACTTATGTTGAAATATAAATAGTATGTAGCACCAGTCGGAAGTAGAATGCCCGGCAGCAGAACATTGAAATGAAGAGAACAAAAAAGAAATCGAAGAGCAATCAGAATAATAACAGAATCACAGGAATAATGGAGTATGTAAAGGATAACGCAAAGAAAATGTGCATGATTTTCATATTTTACCAAACCACTGTGTGATTTTGCATTAAACAGCAAATCAGTTTTTCCCACCTGAGTTTTTGTTTGCTACAATACAAGTAGTAATGATAACATTGAAATGACAACGTAAATGATAAAGGATTCACTCATGTAAGAAACAAGAAGGCATAAATACAACTCACAAAAATGAAAATCACTTCAAGTTGTAGTTATGTAAATAACTAAAGGTCTACTCATACGGTTAAAAAACGATAACTCCATATTTCTGGTAGTTGTCAGGATAAATTCCGAAATTAGTAAGAAATCATGTGACGAAATGCACAAACACTGTGACGATTAAAATTCCTGAATTTATCTACTTAAATTTTTAAATGTTAACTGGTGAATATAGCTAACTCAAAGTTATTAATTAAAATACAATTAAATATTTAATTTTAGATAAAAATTGTGACAAAAATGAACTCACCAGGAACAAGGGATGGATAATACTCGCCATGCTTTTTATCCTTTTTCCAGGATCTTAAACCTTCTAGACATGGAGACGATCTATTTGTTGAAGAGAGTTTCCGTCTATTTCGTTTACGACGTGCACGTAGAGTTCGAAGATCATAACCATGTTGACCCCATACTGGTCCAGCAGCTAATAAAGAAAATTAAGACAGAAGATATAGAAGATTTTCCCACATCATTTACTTCCTAGTGATCACTGATCAGTCTCTACAAGTACATCATTCATACTGTTCGGCTCTACCTAAATCTGTGAATTTCACAGAAAACTTTGTTTTCAATTATATTCATGATAAAATATTAAAAAAAGTTAAAACGTTAATAATTTTTTTTATTATTGTTATATTAATAAGTAAGATTAACCTCTTTTAGTCGAACCTAGCACATTACCTATATTTAAAATGCTTAAACTATTTTTATAAATCATATACCAGCTCCTCGGTATCTTAGTGTAATATTTTGAGAAAATTACTTTGAAAACCGATGGTGTTTTCTTATTATTAAAGCGAGTACATAGTTTCACCGAAGTTAATGCCTATATATTGAAAAATATCAAAGGTATTTGTAGGTACAAGACTTCATTACAGACATATCCAGTTATCTTAAATCAAGCATTATTTATATAAAACCACTTTCCATTGTGTACCATTTTCTGAGTTGCAAATTTTAGTCAATAAAATTTGTGTTGATGATGCTCATAAAGTCAATAAAAATTTCTTGAGTAAATCGCTCGACCCAAACAACAATGAATCACCAACAAGAGATACACTTATCAATTGGGTTAAATAATAACAAAAAACAAACCTGACCATTCATTGATTGCATTAGCTGAGGAAAGATCAGTAGGTTTTGTTAAACCAGACATACGATCACCGTAAGCTGAACTTAACACAGTACTATTCATTACACAACGTGAATCATCTTCCGGTGTAGATACAACTCCATCCGTTAAATCACCTTCACTTGTATTCACAGATGTCAGTTCACTTCTCGAATCAGCTTGATTAGTATCTCGGCTTGATGGTGATGTAGATCTACTACCAAAGTGTGTATTTTTAAGTGTCGGAAATTTAATTCCAAAAAACCTTTTCTCTTTCGACTTATTTGTAGGCTTTTCTGATTTATTAACAATTGATCCAGTTGAATCAGAGTCTGTTGAATCTTCTTCGAATTCAATATCTTCAGTTCCACTAGTTAACCAATATTTTAAGCGTAATATAGAACGATTACGTTGATAAATTGGACTAGGTATGAGACCAGCTAATGTTCCTATTGCACCAGACAAACCACGTTCTTCATCACTCCTATAATAATAGATTCATAAAAAATACAGAATAAAAATGAATGAATTAGTCATGAAAAAGTATTACTAATAAGTAATATTAAACACTATTGTATACTTTGTGTAACAACATAAACAAAATACGAACAAGCTGAAGACCTTCTTTTTACTATAAACCCAAATTAACTAAAACAAAATACTGAAATCACAAAACGCTGAGCTTTGCTTTCATTTGACAAATTAGACAAGAATACCTCACATAATCTGTTAGCTGTTAAGCCAGTTTTTTCTCTAAATTAATCTTAGCATATTCATTTTTGAAGTAGCTATGTCTAAACACATTCAAAATTACAATAATACATGGAATATATTCGATTCCCAACAGATAATGAATAGTCATCGGTAAAGGATAACAGTTATTATGATTTATCAACTTACCATAGGTTTGATATACATTCTCAAATTAATCATCCACACACAAGTGATTCTGTAAATATCTCTAATAAACAGAAGTATTTTTGTCCGATATAGGTTGATCATAAATCGTTGCCTTATTTTTCGTTGAGATATCTAAGCGGATAACTATCATATGTTTTCCTATATATACACACAACCAACTAAATCATCACCACGAGTCAAACGCATGTCTACTAAGATCTGGAAGGTATGAATAAGGACAAATAATTGATCATATCAAGATATTATGCATCTAACAACAACAAAATTAACTCACCGATAAGCTTGCCACCAATTTGGATCTTTCCTGCCTGTAACATGTATAATGTCTCCTTTGGTAAATCCTAAACCCAATTCTTTACATGCTATATAACGGTCGTCACTTGGTTCATAAGTAAATAATGCACGTAGATGTATCTGACAAATAAATAACGTGTACACAGAGATCAGGAAAATACACATAATAGAACGAAAATCATCAAACTTCTTGACACAAACAACTCCAGGCAAATTAAAACAAATAAATTTGAAAACAAACCCTAAAATTGTTAATAGATAGGTCAGTTCTGAAATTCGAAACATTAACCGAATATTATTACTTATCAGCAGAATAGTTTTAATTCCTACAATTTGTATTTATACGTGAATAATGTAGTGAATAGATTCGATTCACTAAACCATTAGATTGATTTTTTAATCTAAAAAATTTCGTGATATCCTTTGGAACATTTAAAACATTAAGTTGAGAGAATGGATCTTTTCAAAAAATGGCTT